>CM054139.1:48706197-48881197 GCA_028751875.1 Rapana venosa | reverse complement strand
CTGTCCACCCATCAATCCAGAATTATGCTTCACCCGTAAGACTGAAACAATGAAGCGTGAGCGTCCATAGTTATCATAAATTAGGTGTCTCTCCAGCGACGTAATAACAGTGAATGACGTCAAAAATAGCGCAGCCGCAAGACCCTCTTCCGCCCCACAGTATCCCGTCAAAATGTCTGGTCTCTTAGGGTTAACTCAGGGGTCACTCAATCACTCACCACTCTTTTCACCCGAATCTTCGCAAGATACATGCCCATGCGAGGGTAAATGAGAAAAAGAGAGCAGTCACAATGGTAAAACATCTACCCCTGCCCTGTGCGCAGTGACGATTCATCAAAGCAGGCACCTCTTAATTAAAGCTGACCCAGCAGTAGGGCGGAGTCTTCTCAGCGTGGCGCTCTCATGCCAGCCTAAGGCGCTCTCATGGCGGTGTGTCACACAGACATAACCGAGTGAAAATCTGTGGGTCTGACATCGTTGGCGCTCTTTGGACTCCTAGATCTGAGGACGTGATAGAATAAATTGTGTGAGGCTGTAAGTGATGGGTTCAGAATGAGCGGGATGGATGCAGCAGCCAGCAATGGCACGTCACAGACGAGGAGGCTGGCACTAAAAGATACAGTGTGATGCTGTTCCTCAATGCCCAGCCGGTCACAAGGGCTGTCTCAGGTCCTGCAAAAGCTAACAAGCTGAGTAATGTGCATGCAAATTGCCCGCCACTTCCTTGGCTGTTGATGAAGTCAGTCCATTAAAGGTAAGGAATGGTCAGATCTGTAGACTGGCTTGGAAACAGATCGATCATCTGTCTTTTTTTTAACAGTGTGAGAGTAGCCTATGCTTTTAACCATGTTGTACTGGTTGTGAACTTTCTGTTGAGAGGTTCAAATCTCTTCATTCTACGCATGTACTGACCTGGTACAGATTACTCAAAGGCAACACAACTACTTCACGTGATTATACCACACACAAAATGTTTGAATATACAGAACATGTAAGAGAACAATACAATACTGCCATATCAAACGACTTTCCTGTACCCACGGTTACACACAAATTTGCGCGCACAAGCATGCGTAGCACTTACGCACGCGCGTAAGTACACACACATGCGCGCGGGCACATACGCATGCGCGCACGCTCATACATACACTCACACACAGAGCGAAAAGAGAATGGTGAGACAAAGACAACAGAAAAACATAATTATGCTTCTGCGGACACAATGTTCAATATAGTTTTAGATAAAATAAATATGACTGGACTTTGGGGGACTGTAATTTTAAAAAAAATTTAAAACCTTAAACCACTAGGTAAGTGCTTGAGGCTTCCTCGTTATTTGGGGGAAAAGGGTGTTGGAAAAAATGGATGTCGCTAAAAAGAGAACTTCAATATTAATTTACACATGTGGTCGCCCTGTAAGCCTACAGTTTGATGAAATGGAAATAAACGGAAATGAACAACACAGAAGCAAGAGAACAATGACAGAAAAAGCAACTACAAAAAAATCCTGTTTTCCTCTTTCGTTTTCTTCCTTTTTCGTAACTCGTCATCAACTATTCAGGTCTTGTGCGATGAACTATAGGCATCTCCCTCTCTCTCCTACCCCTCCATTCTCTACAATACAGAAAAGGACGGCAGAGAGAGAGAGAGAGCGAGAGAGAGAGAGAGAGAGAGAGAGAGAGAGAGAGAGAAATAGTATGTGGAGGTGCGGGCAAAGGATGTCTGCCTTGCTTCAGGCAGGGCGAGACCTGCTGTGATTGTCATGCAAACTACTCACCAGCCTTCTGAATATTGGAAAAAAAAGTTCTTCACAACAAAAGTAACAATAACATCATACTGCTATCGATAGTAATATGGTCTTCGTGTGCTGACATGTGTGGGAGGGTTTTTTCATTTCAAATGTATATTGAAAGTAGCATCTTATTGTGGTCATTTCATTTACCATGAAACAGAAAAATCTAATTTTTAAACTATCTTAGAAGAGTTTGGTGCAAATTCAGCTGGCAGGGGAAAACGCTTAAAATGAATGGTACACGTAGAAAAGAGGAGGCAGAGGAGGAAGATAAGAAAACAAAAGAAGAAATAAGAGATGATCAAAGCACACTATCTGATCGGTTTCAACAAGCCAGTTCTTGTGGCATGGTGAGAAAGAAAGAAACTGCGTGGACACAGAAGCAAAACATTATTCTTTCGTCTGCCATCACTCGATATCAACTACTCCAATCTTGCTGGGAAAACCATATGTAGATATTTTATTCCTCTCATTCTACTTTATTCTGTACATTATGGAAAAGTACTGGAAGGAAGAATGCTTTCTGAGGTGAGGAAGACCAAGTTAGTCTTGCTGCAGGCATGGAAAAAAAACTGCTGTGAGGAAAACCATTAATTAAGTTCTGCACTAGCTAGCCATTGTATCAGACCAGGGATCCAAGCCAGAAGTAGTATGCAGGACTGCACAGACAATAACAGCACTACTGTCAAAACTAAACACCATCTGGAGAGATAAAAATATCTCACTTATCTCCAAGATCAGACTAATGCGCTCCCTTGTCATATCCATATTTCTGTATGCCTGTGAATCATGGACCCTGACTGCAGATTTGGAGAGAAGAGTACAGGCGGTGGAGATGAGATGCTTTCGGAGACTCCTTGGCATCTCCTACAAAGACCACATAAGCAACGAAAGCGTGCATACAGAATTCAGCAAACCATTGGACCCTATGAGAACCTTCTAACGATCGTGAAAAAGCGTAAACTTAAATGGTATGGGCATGTCACAAGATCCAAAGGACTTGCAAAGACAGTTTTACAAGGCACTGTCCAAGGAGGAAGAAGAAGAGGCAGACCAAGGAAGAGCTGGGAGGATAACATCAGCGAATGGACAGGCCTAGAACTCAACAAAACCCTGAGAAAGGCAGAACAGAGAGAGGAATGGAGGGAACTGGTTGTTGAGTCTTTGAGGGTGCCCCACGGTCGTCAGACTACGGGACAGATAGATAGATAGATAGACTAGCTGTCAGATCGTAGTTTTGACAAAAAAGAATAACCATGTGTATATGTATCTATTCTATTCATTCATTCATTCATTATTTTGAGGATAATGGAATTAGTACCGCACTGTCTAAATTGTGTTATGGTTTCTTGATGTCTTGGATGGCGTTCACTGCTTTCAGATGCAAATAGAACTCCAGGACTGCTCTTCAAGCTATATGAATGGTACCACAGAATTTCTGCTTTTCTTTTTACAGTGAAAAAATAAAAGTGCGATGATTTTTTTTTTGAAGATAAAAATAGTCAAGTGCAGCTGAAACTGCCTCCCCCCCCCCCTCCCCACCCCCACCCCAAACCAAAAAAATGAAAGGAGGAGTAACCCAGGAGGAGGAGGAAGAACAGAAAGGGAAAGGGGGAGCAGGAGGAAATGCTTGATTGGAAAGGGTAAAAGAAAAAAAAATGAAGAGAAAATGGACGTTGCTATAAAAAAAAATTTACAGAAACAATCCCAGACCAATTTAATCAAGTATGTCGCCTATGTCGTGATAAAAGAGAATGACGTTAATATGAACATAAAGGTTTTGTTTGGGTTTTTTAAAAGGAGGGGAGGGACGATGGGAGGAGGAGGGGAGGAGCTTTCTATTTTTCTTGTAACTCGCCATCACCTATTCTGGTCTTGTCCAGTGCAATGAACTCAGAATCTCTCGCTCTTCTCCTTCTGCTCTGTTCCTCACAGTACTGACAAATCAGGTTGGTATGAAGAAAAAGGATGCTGTATGAAGGTACAATAAACAAAGTCTGCTTTGCTCCAGGCGTTCTGAAAACTGCTGTGATTTGTCATGTCAGAATTGTCCAGATTCTTGAAAAAATGTTTTTGACATCAAAAATGACTATACATGGTCTTGATTTCTTGACGTGGTGTTATATGCCTGATTTTTGTATGTTTTCTTTGTCTTCAGTTGTACTGAAAAAGCTGGTGGGTTGGGTTTTTTTATTTTGGAGAACAAAGCATTGTTTTAAAATATCTTGGATTTACTGTGGCACATAAGATCTGCTCTCTCAACAAGAAAAAATAGTTTTGCGCAGGTAAAATAAACAAAATGAATGTGACACGAATGGAAGGGGGAAAAGGACAAGAAAAAGAAAAAAAGCAGAGCGGAAGGAAGAACAACAAAAGAAAAAATTACAAAACAAAAGGATGTTATTCAAAAGAAAGCCATAAAACGAACACTTTAATCAAGAATAGTTCTCAAGGCTTGATGAAAGGGAATTAGCGAAAATGAACATGTAAGTAAAAAAAAATTTGTTTTAAAGATCGCCCCCTTTCTACAACTCACTGTTAAGCATTCTTTCTTGTATTCTTGGAGAGAACTATGAACATTTCACTTCCCTACCCATAACTTCGTTCTTTACAGAACGTAAAGGAACGATAGAGAACAGGGATGTCACATGGAGGTGGTGTGGCAAACAAGACTATGGTGAACATTCCTAGGATTGTCATAAGTATGCAAACCATTGCGAAATGTCCTGGTTATTAGAAAATGTATTTTTACCATTAAGAATGACCATACAGGCTCTGATTAGTGGATAGTATATGTGTGCTTCTTGTGAGTTTTTATCGCCTTCAGTTGTACAATGCATCTGTGCAATACTTTTTTTGGTGCTTAAATCTCCTGTGTGTCCCTTTACTGTGAAACATGAAATCTGCTATCTCTTTCTTTAAAAAAAAACCACACCTATTGTGCAAGTTAAACACAAATGTGAAAGGAATGGAAGAAGAAGATTTTTAAGGATAAATGAGCAAACAGGAAGAATGCTAAATTGAAAAAAGAAGAGGATGAGTAAAATATTAACAAAATTTAAAATAGAACAGTACAGAGAAGAGGAAATGAATGTTGCTTAAAAAAGAAATAGCATCACTCGAATCAGGTTTATTGCTAAAGGCATAATAAAAAGGAACACAGTGACAATAAAACACATAACGTACCACCAAAACAGCTTCCATATTTCGCAAGACTCAGTTTAGCTATTCTACTCTCGTTGAGAGAGAGAAGAACGCTGCCAGTCTCGCTTGTCTGCCCTCATGGAGACAAGTCCCCCTATCCAGAACATAAGGTGCGTTCTCTACAGCACACAATCAAAGGAACAGTACAGAAAAAGGGATGTTACATGGGGCTGTGGCAAACGGCCTCCATCATGCTCCAGGGCCTGTAGTGAGAATGCCTGTGATTGTCAGGCAAACTGTTCAGAAGTGTCCTGGTTGTTGGCAGAGGAGGGGCAGCTGATGGAATACTGCAGTCGTGCCGAATCGTTGATAGTGAAGAAGAGTCGTGTGCACTCTGCCTAGGTGTTTTTGTCTGTAGCTTTAAATTGTGTGAAGAGTTTAGTTTGATTAGTTTTAGTGTAGTGTAGTGTAGTGTAGTGTGTGTGTGTGTGTGTGTGTGTGTGTGTGTGTGTGCGTGGTGTGTGTGTGTGTGTGTGTGTGGTGTGTGTGTGTAGTGGGTGAGGGGGGGGAGGAGACAAAGAAATGCAATTTGTAGTGAAGAAGTAATTCATGAAAATTAGTAGTTTTGTTTTCATAGCAGTATTTATTGAAGATTCATATGTAAACTATCTAACGCACGCACGCACGCACGCGCGCGTGCGTGCACGCACACACACACACACACACACACACACACATTCACACACCATTGTAGGGTTTGTACAATTATATATATATATGATTATGTGGTTTAGTATCATTTCGTTTTGTTTGTTTGTGTGACTTATTTTTATTCTTTTTTGTTCGAAAACGAAAAGAGAAAATGAGCGCTTTTATTTGTTGCTTTACAAGAAACAGCGCTATATAAATTCCATACATTATTATTATTAAATGTACGAGAAATATTTCATTTAAACAAATCCTAACATCTGTGCATTTAGCATCATTTCACAAAAATGACCGATTTTTTTTTCTAAAAACTTTTCACATTATAAAAAAAAAGCATTTTGGCTGAAAAGAAATGGGTGATGTGTAAAAATCAGGTCAAGCCTGATGACCAAAAACAGAAAAGCAGTTGTGCGTGGTTCCTTTGGCATGATAACAAGAAATGGAGTGGACTTCGAATTAACAGGGAGAAAACAAGCTTTTTTTCTGGCACTCGGGCTGCATTAGTCCACAGAAACCATCCAGTCATCACGCACTACCTCTATGGACAGTAATGAAACATTGCCATGCAAGGAGACTGTTTGAGAGTCGAGAAAACTGATCACAAGAGTTTTGCTCGTTCGTTCTTGTTTGTTTTGGGTTGGGATTTTTTTTCCGTCAGGATCAGCGCGCGCGTGCGCGTGAGAAGAGAGAGAGAGAGAGAAGAGAGAGAGAGAGAGAGAGAGAGAGAGAGAGAAGAGAGAGAGAGAGAGAGAGAGAGAGCATGGATGAGCAGGGATGGATGCATGTAATCTCACGCATAAGCATGCAATTTTTATATCTTTTATTTATTTTTTCTTTTATATGGAGGATAATGGAATAAGCACTCGTGTGCTTTTTTACATCCAGTCCCCGTATGTATGCGGTTTTGTAAATTTTGTCATCTGTTTCCACCGGCACACAATGGCCTACTCTTTGGAAAAGCGGAACAGGATTTAACGTGTGCGCAAGATGTTCTGCATGCGTTCGAACAAGAAGAGCAAGTGTACACTTTTGCGCACACGTGTACACCCACACCCACCCACCCAAACACACACACACACACACACACACAGAGCCAGACCTCGCGTCAGTCAAGCGAGACTTTACCAGTGTAATGAAGCAGAACAGACTGGAAATGAAGAAACATGGCGACAAGAGATCTCTCTTCCTCAATTCGCCATCAACGTGGCAGGTCTTCCTGCAGGGCAAGAGGCCATTGGGTTGTAGAGTATGATCCCCCCACACTTGGCTGTCCCTCCCTCCCTTCACCACAGAACACAGAACAAGTGATACAAGGGGGAATGGCGATGGACACAGGGAATGAAGTCTCTATGGTTTCAAGGCAAGTGGTGAGTATTTGTGATGCAGAAGCACAGAGAAGGAGTGATAAAAGGAGGAGTAGCGCTAAAGAGGACATGAAGAATAAAAATCTCTGTGGCTTTGAGTTAAGTGTGGGGAGTAGTTGTGATACAGAAGGAGAGAGAGGGAGTGATAAAAGGAGGAGTACAGCTAAAGAGGACATGAAGAATAAAAGTCTCTGTGGCTTTGAGTTAAGGGGTGAGTATTTGTGATACAGAAGCGGAGAGAAGGAGTGATAAAAGGAGGAATGGAGAAGACAAGGGGGATGAAGTATCTGCGGCTTCAAGTCAAGGTTCTGTGGAGCAGACCAGACATCAGACCTCTGATGCCAGTGACCATTAATTATCACAGCAGTTAGAATACTGTAGGTCAAATGGTAAGGAAGGGATCAACATAAAAACTGCATTGTATCTGGTAGTCTAGAGGTCACACATCTGTCTAGGAACACACCTATCTAGGAACACACCTGTCTAGGAACACACCTGTCTAGGAACACCTCTATCAAGGAACACACCTGTCTAGGAACACACCTGTCTAGGAACACACCTGTCTAGGAACACCTCTATCAAGGAACATACCTGTCTAGGAACATACCTGTCTCGGAACACACCTGTCTAGGAACATACCTGTCTAGGAACACACCTATCTAGAAACATACCTGTCTAGAAACACACCTATCTAGGAACATACCATGCCTGTCTAGGAACACACCTGTCTAGGAGCACACCTGTCTAGGAACACACCTATCTAGGTATACACCTGTCTAGGAACACACCTATCTAGGAACACACCTGTCTAGGAACACACCTATCTAGGAACACACCTGTCTAGGAACACGCCTATCTAGGAACACACCTGTCTAGGAACACACCTGTCTAGGAGCACACCTGTCTAGGAACACACCTATCTAGGTATACACCTGTCTAGGAACACACCTATCTAGGAACACACCTGTCTAGGAACACACCTATCTAGGAACACACCTGTCTAGGAACACACCTGGAACACACACCTGTCTAGGAACACCTATCTAGGAACACACCTGGAACACACACCTGTCTAGGAACACACCTGTCTAGGAACACCTATCTAGGAACACACCTGGAACACACACCTGTCTAGAAACACACCTGGAACACACCTGTCTAGGAACACACCTGTCTAGGAACACACCTGTCTGGAAAGTAAGAAGTCGTGTGTCCAAAAACCCTGTTGGAACCTGAGCTTTCCCACCTACCAACCCCCCCCCCACTACCAACACCACCACCACCAGACCTTGAATGGGTGTCTGGGTTCCAGTCTTTTTGGATGAAATGTTAAACTGAGATTCCATGAGCAAAGTATATTTAACACATGAAAAAAACGTGGCAACAAGAGATCTGTCCGAGGCAACAATCTGTCGAAAAAAGAGCCATTTTCATATGGAAACAAACGCGACAGGCAGGATTTTGTTTTCAATGGGTGGCGATCTTATGACAATACACACCAGCAGCCCGAATGTCACACATGGAGACATGTTTATTGTCTCATCGTTTATAGTCTCATCCGAAGGATTTGGGGAGGAGTGGAGTTGGCATTGATGTTAACTCCAGAGGAAAAATCTCCTCGAATGTGTGCTTTGCTGGCGCCTCGAACCCAGGCCATCAGATCACGAGCTCAATGCAATGACCACTAAGTTTTCATACCCACCCTCCCACCACCCACCCCCCACCTCCCAACAGACACATGAAGCCAGATGACCAGTCACAAGTTTAATCAGGCGTGTTCCCATTGATTTATCAAAGAAGAACAGAACGGAAATTGGCAAACAGGGACAAGAAATATCTCTTCCTCAATTTGCCATCAACATCCCTGATCTTCCTGGGAGGGTGAATGATGATGATCATCATCCCGCACCTCTCTTTCCATCCTTCTCTTCACAACACAGAAATAAGTGATGAATGGGAAAAGATGGAGAGGGCATAGGGGATAAAGTCTCCAGGGCTATTGATGATGCCTATGTTCATCATGCAGATTAGCTAGCAGCTCTTTTAAGGTTAATAGCAGAGTCCATTATTAGTGTCCACTTTAGGTACAGTTACAAGATGAGGAAGGGACTCAGCATGGAACATACAGTGTGTCCTCTTCCAGTAAAGAGCATCGCACTCGGATGTCTGTGACT
The DNA here is from genome assembly GCA_028751875.1 of Rapana venosa. Classification (NCBI taxonomy): domain Eukaryota; kingdom Metazoa; phylum Mollusca; class Gastropoda; order Neogastropoda; family Muricidae; genus Rapana; species Rapana venosa. The sequence continues at coordinate 48,872,015 of CM054139.1, read as the reverse complement.
GTGTTAGGTGTTATGTATGTTGAATAATAAAAATGTGAGCTTTTTGTTTTTAAGCATAGTTCTTGCGTACTCTTTTCCTTACTAGGAGGCTTGACTTACACAGTCCTTATGTGCTGTAGCCCTGGGGACTAGTTGGCCTTTGGAGAACATCTCCAACGCTGACTGACTTTATGCCCACTTGGCCGAGAGAGTGGGGATGTACTGTGGGCAAGGCATCTCCACTGTAATCAAATTTCTGCCCAGTTTCCGAAACAGCAGCTGCCTCCTCTGCTGTTTTGGAGGTCATCGTCGAAAACGACGGACTAACATACATACATCCTCAGCTAGAGTTCTGAGGTTCCCCAATGGTGAGATTTTGAACATGTGACCGGTTTTATACACCATCAAGTAGCCTCAACCCGAATTTGAGGGATTTATGTGCATAAGAACTTTTATAATCAGTTGTCTCATTGAAATCAATGCACATAGAAACTAATGTGTTGTATATGTTACAATGTACACTCTGTGTGGGTGCGTGTGTGCATGCATGCATGCATACATGCGTGCATGTGTATGTTTGTGTAAGGAGCTATGGGAGAAATAAGGTTACATCAAGTTACATTATTACATACAAGTTATCAACCACCAGTTCTGGCATCATCATCATCATCATCATCAGTCTCTTGACCAAGATGGTCGTCGAAGAGACTTGAGGGACGCACTGGTCAACAGTGTTCTCCTGGTTGGTCTGTCTTCAGTCTTTCCCAGCAACACAGCCAGGTCAAGGCTGATCCAGTCCTTAATGCTCTTCATCCAATTCTTCATCTGTCTGCCCCTGCATCTTCTTCCCTCATGTGGTCCCTTCCTGTACGGAAGCAGAGGTAAGGGTGTTCCCATAACCTGTGGGGTCGTTGGGAAGCCAGATGTCAGAGACCTCAGCTTCTCCAGGGTCCAGTATATTGAAGGTGGCAGCCATCTCCTCCCCCTCGCTGCTTTACCTTCCCTAACCCTAAAGAGGGTAGGTGCCCATATTTTACAAGCTGGGTGAACTAAGGGACTGTACTGAAATCAAGGAGCACAAACGGTTACCCATCTACTTGGTAACATGCAGTTTAGCCTTAGCTTGGGGAAAGCGAGTGCTCTGACCACTGAGCTATCCCCTTCCCAGAATCAGAGCAGAGTGAAAGTTAGCAAAACAGGCAATATGTCTTCGTTGATATTTTGCCATCACCTGATCTGCTCTTCCTGAGGGTGAAGTATACATCATCAGCCCACGCCTCTCTTTCCGCTTCTTTCTTCACAACACAGAATAATGGGCTGTCGTGGGGAGGAAGGGAGAGGAATGGGAAGCGTGTGATAAAGTGTGTGTGACCTCAGGCTAAGGGGTGTGTTTGTCATGCAGCCAAAAAAGCTTTTCTTTATCAGTAACATCAGCTAGTGCTACTGCTTACCGCACAGTCTACATAAACTGTTTACTTCCTCACAATGTTCCTGTCTTAAATACATTTAAGTTTTTTTCACAGTCTTCTACATATTGCTCAGATTTGATCACTAGTGTATTTTACAAGGTGCAAATTAAAGATATCAAATGTATATTTTATAAAAATAATAGATTAACAGCATAAACAAATAATTAGATAAACATGTAATGATAATGAATTTTTAAACTAAGAAAAAGCTCAAATGTATTTGTGTATCAATATTGTCTCATCGTGTGCGTCATAGCGAGAAAACTGCAACTCTTGTCGCCATAAAACCCCTCAAGAAAAAAAAGAAAAGAAAGAAACTGTTGCAAAGAAAGAGTGTTAGGTAAGGCTGTTCTTGTTGTTAATTAAGTATGATGCCCTCACGGCCCAGTTTTGGTGTTGTTTGATTACATTTTTTGGTACTTGTTCTTATTTTCTTATTTTGTCAGCTTCTCTATGATTTCAGTATCAAATGTTAGGTTTTTGTGAGATTTGGGGTGGGTTTTTTTCGTTTTGTTTTGTTTCGGGTTTTTTAGGGGGTGGGTGGTGGTGGAGGGTGGGGTTGTCTGTTGCTCTCTCCTATTCCTATTTTGCTGAACGTTCACTTTCGCTTGTTCATAAGCTACTATCCTCTTGCTCTCCACCTCCTTCCACATCTTAACTACCCCTTTTCCCGTTTTATATCACTTGTAGTATATACAAAATTTTAAAAAAGATTAAAGAAAGAGCTCAGGTGAAAAACTAATGGTTGAGTGTGTTGTGTCAAAAAGTGGTGGTTGTCGTAAAGTGGACAGGCTCGACTGAGATAAGGAATCCTCTCTGGGTCTGGAAACGCCCTGTGAAAGAGTAGGCCTACCCTCTTTTTTATTTTTCCTTCACCAGGTGGGCTGCCAATGCACAGATTGCAAACCACAAGACAAACGATTCCGAATCTGACTAGTCCTTCTGCCTCTGTGATCGTGCAAATCGTGTAATACAACATCCTTTCCCAGAAAGTTAGAGTACTTGTTTTACGTTTGCTGTGTGTAGGGGGGGGGGGGGGGGGGGGGTGAGCTGGCATTATCTTAGGTCGTGCTTTTAGGTGTGTTGATTTAAAACTAAGGGCAAAGCAGTTTAAGAAATAATTTCCAGGTTACGTTTGGATCAGGTTCGCGCAGGTGAAGGCCTTAATCCAGTTGTTTTTTTTTAAAGTAAAGGTGTCTTATAACCTATGTGGTCGTATGGGAGTGAGGCATCAGAGACCTCAACTTCTCAAGGGGCCAGCATATTGAGGGTAGTGCCTATCTCCTCTCCGTCACTGCTTTACCTTCCCTGACCCTAAAGAGCAGGTACCCACTTACAGAGGGTGAACTGGGGGACTGTACTGAAGCCAAGACGTGCAAACGGTCACCCATCAAAGTGGTAATCTCGCTCGATGCTGCTTAACCTTTGCTGGGGGGAAAGCGAGTGCTCTGACCACTGAGCTATCTCGTCCCTTACTCCACTTAGCGACAAGTGCTTGTTCACAGACACGTGTCCCTGTTGTCACAGACGTTTTGTTTGAACCTGTCGCCAGACGTGGTTATTGCCTCCCCCTTTCCGCTGTCTAGCCGCTTGTCCATGGACTATAACGACTGTCTCCAAAATAGACCTGACAGTTTGTGTAGATGTATTATGGCTCTGTACTACTACTTGCTTTTTTCCCAGTGTCTGCTAGCCAAATATACGACTAGACTCGATGATGGAAATATTCATAACAGATCATGAAACAAACAAAACAAAAAACACAGTGCTTCTTGGCGTTTTTAGCTCTAGACGTTATTAGGCTTGGAATATCCGAAAAAGATCTTTCGTACACACGCCTTTGTAACTCCGTTCTTCCACTAATAATCATCAATTTTTCTTTTTCCTTTTTTGTTTGTGCATTCCCCATATCAAAACAAAAGTATTTGGTCGCTGCCGTACCCTAATCATTGTTAAAATCCTTTTCCTTTTTTATATATTTCCCGTACCAAAACAAAAAACATTTGGCTGCTACTGTTTCTTAATCCTTTTTTTATCTTTTCCTTTTTTTTCATGGTTTCCATATCAAAACAAAAAATATTTGGCCACTACCGTTTCTTCTCTCAAATGACATCCATCTGGAAAACTGGCTGGCTGGCTAGCTTCCATCTTGTGCACACGTTAAGTTTTTCGGAAGAGTAGGCCATTGTGTGCCGATCGGAACGGATGACAAAATTTACAAAAACCACATTCACAGGGGGAGTGTTGGGGTTTTTTTAAAGTACATGAGTGCTTATTCCATTTTCCTCGAAATAAAAGAATAAAATAAAATGAAAAATGATAATAGGCTGGCACATGGACGGGCTATCAGTCTTCCTGGCTACCTAACTGCCTGTGTGTGTGTGTGCAGTAAATTCTCATTCTCTGCAAGGAGTTTCAATTCTCTAGGGAGGGAGGGGGTATAGCATAGTGGTTAGAGCGTTGCCCTTGCGGTTGGCGGCCCGGGATCGAGCCCGGGTTCGTTCGGGCCACCATCGAGACACCCGTTTGGGGGGATTTTCCCCCTGGAGTAAACATCAGCACTGACTCCACTCCCCCAAAAGTCCTTCAGATGAGACTATGAACTGAGGCCGCGCGTACGAACACACCCAGAACATCTTACGCGCACGTTAAAACCCGTTCTACTTTTCTGGAGAGTAGGCCACCGCGTGCCGGCAAGAACTGATGACAAAAATATAAACACATGCACGTTAGTATCGTGTTTAAACGTTACCCCTGAAGACGGAATGCGGCGATAAAACTGGTGGGCAAAAACGGTTGTATATGCGGCGACAAAACTGGTGGGCAAAAACGGTTGTATATGCGGCGACAAAACTGGTGGGCAAAAACGGTTGTAGGCCTATATGCGGCGACAAAACTGGTGGGCAAAAACGGTTGTATGTGCAAAAATCTTACCATTGGTGAACTTCGAAGCTCTGACCGAGAAACAAAGAAAGAAACAAAGAAACAAAAAAGCTCTGTACAGGTTTCTTATCAGATTTAATAATAATATATGGAATTTATATAGCGCTGAATCTTGTAAAGCAACAAATCAAAGCGCTCAGATTTCATTTCATACCACTTTAAGTCACGGCAGATTTCTCTCCGTGAAATTCGGGCTGCTCTCCCCGGGGAGAGCGGGAGAGCGCGTCGCCACAAGCGCAGCGCCACCCATTTTTTTCTTTTTCATGTCTGCAACTGTATTTTGTTTCCCTATCAGAGTGGCTTTTTTCTAAGAATTTTGCCAGGGACAACTCTCTTGTTGCCGTGGGTTCTTTTACGTGCGCTAAATAATTACGTTTTTCAGAAGTGCTTTTGTTCTCTGGCAGACAGTTTCATCTCCTGTCCTCCCAGTTATCTTCAAACGCATCCTTCGCTGACCGTAGTTCTTGGTGCTTCCCTTTTTTTTTTTCTCTCTCCATGATTGGATATAACTGTGTGTGTGTGTGTGTGTGTGTGTGTGTGTGTTTGTGTGTGTGTGTGTGTGTGTGTGTTTGTGTGTGTGTGTGTGTGTGTGTGGAGGGGGAGAATGTGCTTGCACGTTCATCCCCCATCTCCCTCCCTTAGTTTTTATTTCCTTTCTTCACCCCAAAAGGAATTTTTTTTAAAGAAAAGAACAAGCTTTGTTTAGAATCAAGGTTTGGGCATGGGTTAAGGAGGGATGGGTGGGGGGGGGGGGGGGGGGTAGGCTTGATGTTGTCGTTTTCTTGTTTCTGTTTTTAAGAAGTCACTGCTGTCTGTTTTTGTCACACCTTGGCACCAACAGAAACATAGCGATAAAATAAAAAGAAATAATATGTTTCCTATCAGTCCTTGAATGACAGATAAACATTTTTGTTTCGTCATCAAACAATTTGATTGAATACTATCTGCTACATTGAGATGAGAATGGACCAAGAACAGATCCTAGAATAACTCCTCAAGCAATCTTTGTCTTGACAGCCTGTTCATCTGATCACTACAGACTGGTATATGTCGCGTTGGTAGCTTTTGAACCAGAGTAAAAGTTTCTGTCTAGTACATGCACTCTTATTTTTCTAATTTGAATAGGGAGGCCCTAGCCTAGCGCCAAAACACACTCCTTCTCAGTCTCTAAATGTGAAATATCTGCTTGGATGTCAATATAATCTCAACAACAATAACAACCAAAACACGATCAAACAACTTGGAGATGTCAAAAAAAAAAAAGGACTGAAATGGTGTGTCTTTGTCAACATGTATAGGTAATTAGTCATTAACGTCAATAGTGTGCTGCTGGCAAAGTGTGTGAATCACCATGTAAAAACACCCAAGCTAAGCATCAGAGAAAAAACTAATCGATTAGTTGTAAGAAAGGTGTAGACATGTCTCTGTACACGCATCTTTCATTCAAAAGGTTTACCTAAGCCAGTTAGAAGAGATATTGACCGTTAGTTTGTGCCCCTTCCTTCTTTTTGAAAAGGTGCTATTTTGAGGAGGTGTGCACATTAATTAATTTTGTCTCTAGAAGTTTTCTCCTTATGTATGGGTTCACAGGGTCTTTGTTGTTGTTGTTGTTGTTGTTATTTAGCTGTTGTTGCTGTGGATGGTTGGTTGGATTTTTTTTTGTAATCAGAGAGAGAGAGACGTAAGAGAGGGAGGAAGACAAACGGACAGAGCAGGGAGACATACAATACAGACAGATAGACAGGGAGACAATGTTGCACACGCGCACGCACACACACACACACAACACATGTACCCAAAAATAACTATTAAAACTTTATTTTACTACTAAATCATGATTACTGCCATCACCTTTGCATGACAATCAATTTTCATGTCAACTGAGTGATCAATTTACGTGTCAACTGTACGATCAGTGTATATGTCAACTGTACTCTCAATTTAAATGTCAGCTGTACTGTTAATTTACACATCAACTGTACATAACTATGGTCTTATCAATTACATCATATCAACATTCGTTATTTTCAACAATACTACAGTATACATCAATATATATTGTGTAATATGTATAATTATGGAATTGTCAATCACATGTAATCAACTTTCCTCTCTTTCAACAATACTAAGGTATTCTGTATATTCAGACATTCCAAAAACAATGTTTCCTAATAATATATTATGATACACCTTTTTTCTCTCGGTGTGTGTGTGTGTGTGTGTGTGTGTGTGTGTGTGTATCCATGCGCATGTGGGTGCAGGCGTGTGTGCATGTCACAACTGTCAGTTTCTCCCACTTTCAGCTCCTCTCAGCTGCTATCCATCCCATCCCATCTGGTGCTAATTATAGCAGAAACTGACCACACTTGGACATGGTAAAAGGAAGGGGCTGATTTTAGCACTGGACCCTGGACCCTTGACTGAGTTAGGCTGGATATGAGTGCTGTGATGTGTGTTTGTGTGTGTTTGTATGTGTGTGTCTATCTGTCTGTCCGTCTGTCTGTCTGTCTGTCCCCATATCTGTGTGTGCAAATGTCTGTCTGTATATGACTGTGGGGGAAGGGGTAATGAGTGAGAGTGCATATGTCTGTATGAAAAATAATAAAATCAATATACCATTCCCTAAATGGTTAAACCATAATCAACAGCGATGACTCAAACTAATAATACCAACAAATCTCACCAAAAACATTCCACCATACATGGCTAAAAGAAAAAACACACACCAAAAACAAAAAAAATACTCAGTATAATAATACTCTAACAATACAGAGAGATGATACTTGTTTTTTTTATAAAAAGTGAGCAAATTGTAATAACAAAACAACCAAACTGTTGAATACAACAGAGGAAACAGAATGCTGGATATGCTGATAGGGTAATTATGCTTATTCTGGCTCTTGAGACATTCCATACCGGAGGTAATATCACTTCAAAAGTTTACACTGTGGCACGAGCAGAGAAAAGTAAGTACCGCCATTTGCACAGACAACAAAAACAGATCTGTTCATATTCTTACATCACTTCTTCACCAGGATCAGTCTTGTCGCATTTTTAGTGCTCACAGATGCATTTCTTCATACACAGTTGTATGCAAGCACATGCGCATAAGTATGTGTGCATGCACATGCACATACGCATGCATGCATGTGCACATACACACACACATCCAAAAGTGCCCTCATAACTGTACAGTAGTTGAACAACAACAAAATCACACTGAGGTCGTACGAGTCATATAACATATAAACAACAAACTTTGAACCCTGTATTTAAGATACGTAGTGAAAATATACAAAGTGAATCCAATTTACATTTCATTCACTTTACCCAAAAAAACTTTGTGTCTCTGGAATCATGTTACAGCCAACTTAATTTTGATTTTTTTTTCTCCATTCCTTGGCCTGAGCTTCAAGGCTCACCAATGGTGAGATTTTGCTACGCAACCATTTACCCACCATTATTAATAAGGTAGCCACATTCTGGCTTTGGGAATAATTTTGATATAAGCCTGATGGAAATAAGCATAAGACTGGAGGCATTGCTGTTTTAAGGCAGTCTACAAGGCGTTTTATCCCATATATGCTGTATACATTCTGTGAGTTTTGCACAGATTTAAACACAGGTACATAAACACACACACACATGCATACACGCTCACACATACACACACACACCCTATACACACATATGCACAAAATGTATGCATCACACGCACACAATATCTTTACTGAGTAATAATTACATAGAATATATCATGTATTTGTTTTGATAATTACAATAATAATGTCTGGATTAATTTAGCAATTATGTCAAATTTAAATATGATATGTTTTCTTCCCATATAATCTGGAATCAATCAACATAAACAGTAATGAGATATAACCCAAAAAATGGCGTTTTCTGTACACAATAATATTTTGTGCATAATGGTCTTTTCTTTAAAATCAACAAATTCTGTACAAGTTCTGTTGTACACAATAATGTGTAGTGCATAATGGATTTTTTTCTTTAATATCAACAAAATGTGTACAGGTTTTGATGTAAAGTCAATATCATTTTATAAAATAAAAGTACCCGATTTCTTTGACTTATGAAATAAATTGGACGGTTTATTAGTTACATAAAATGGACGGCTCCTTAATTTTAAATGTAGCTAGACAATAAAATTCTTAAATACAGTAATCTTACATACGACTATATTAATGAGTTTTTAATATAATAACAGATCTGAGCAATAGATGTACAAGCAATTGTCATCTTAAAAAGATTTATGCAAAAAGCTATTTTCAACAAAAAACAACCCCCACAACAACAACATTAGTAAAATATATAAGACTTGTGTCAACAATAAAACATTATTAAAAAAATTTCTGAAGAAAAAACTCTATGCAGAAAAAGTAAACTCAGGTTTACCATTCCCCCTCCTCTCCCACTCCTCTCCTTCTCTCTCTCACACACACACTTAAAAACATAAATCAGATTAAGAAAAGAAAAAAAAAAGAAAGTGTACCTATAGATTTCAATAGTTTGTTTAGCTTTTAGGTTTAGGTGTTTATTACCTAAATGTTAAACACTTTTGAGTGAAAGACAGATGGATATTGATAACCAAGAAAGATGTATTACCTATTATATGAAATATAACAGGCGCATAAGAAAATAAAAGTATTTGTATAACTATACCAACAAAGCTGAAAATATGTTCAGAACAGCAGAATACTTCAGGATGGTAGTAGCTGTATCAGATCAAATAAGAAACCAATTATAAAGTAAAGAAAGGAATGAGCTATCCTGTATGTTTGGGCATTTCCAACATAAAAACACATTATGAACATATATGACTGCATGCATGTCTACGTGTGTGAACACACCTAAAAACTTGTATATATATGTACACTTGTATACAACAGCACACAGCTACGCATGTACCCACACATGCGTGCACACTCGCATGCGTGAACACGCACATGCGCGCATATGTGTAAGCACACACACACACTCACATGCACACATATATGCAAATACATTCACACCCCTTTTGTGAAAATTTGGATTATCACCTGCGTTTTAACATAATTATATGGGTATACCAGAAATTTAAATATGGCTAAAGAAACAAACAAAACCAAGACAATTTTTACAGTGACATTCCTAAAAAGAAAAAAAATGCTAAAAAAAAATTTAAAAACAGTCAGCTTTTCATCAATATTCCATTTCAAAAACAGTAACAAAAAACATGGGAAACAAGAAAAAGTCAGGTATTATCCAGTATCATATCACACCAAAAACAACAAAAGCATCATCATGATCTTCAAGATCATCAGCATCTTTGAAAAAGAAATAAAAGGTGTATACTCTTGTTTTAATCATACTTCAGAAATAAAGCCTGCATCCTCTCATTGTAATCATGCCTCTGTTTCTCTTTCCCATTCTGTTCTTGTGTATACTCTTGTTTTAATCATACTTCAGAAATAAAGCCTGCATCCTCTCATTGTAATCATGCCTCTGTTTCTCTTTCCCATTCTGTTCTTGTGTATACTCTTGTTTTAATCATACTTCAGAAATAAAGCCTGCATTCTCTCATTGTAATCATGCCTCTGTTTCTCTTTCCCATTCTGTTCTTGTGTATACTCTTGTTTTAATCATACTTCAGAAATAAAGCCTGCATCCTCTCATTGTAATCATGCCTCTGTTTCTCTTTCCCATTCTGTTCTTGTGTATACTCTTGTTTTAATCATACTTCAGAAATAAAGCCTGCATCCTCTCATTGTAATCATGCCTCTGTTTCTCTTTCCCATTTTGTTCTTGTATTCTTTGCAACCAAAATATAGCAAAACACCAAATAGAAGAAAAAAACATGGTTAGAAATATAAAGAATGAGATCTGCAAATAACCATAGATTTTTTTTAAATAGAGAAAGATTCAACATCAAATATTTAAACCAGAAAAAAGCTTAAGTACAACTCCAAAGATTTCAAAACACAAAAAACTCAACAATGGGTTTTTAAAAAAATAACTAAAAAAGTATTAAAATATTTTTTTTAAAAGGATCATAAGATTCTTCATATTCTTAACATTTTTCCTTACCTTACATCATCATCATCATCATCCTCACCACCGCTGACACCACATCATCATCATCATCATTAGTCCCAGGACATAAGATGGTCATCAGGGAGACATGAGAGATGCATTGGTCAACAATTTTCTCCAGGCTGGTCAATTTCTAGCCTATCACAGCAACATTTTTTTTTTTAAAAGAAGAAGAAATTGTGCTTAACACCTGCAGCAGCAAAAGAAGCTCCTACCCACGTGATAGACAGATAGCACCTTATTAGGTTTAAGATTCTTTGCTTTTTTCAAAAACAAAAATTTTAAAACAGGAATTTGTATAAGCAGTGTTTTTTGTCATCGTTAACAACAAAACTCAACAAGGAAACTCTTCACATCTATGAAAGTTAGCACACCTGTGATAACAATTATAAAATAATGAATCGAAACAACAAAAACAACCAAATTATATACATTCTGTCCCACTGGTTGAAGATGAACGGAAACAACTTTTTTTTTTTCTAGGGGACAATAACGTCTGTATACCATTCTTGCTCAGAGATCCATTCTGAGTAGTGATGTGGAGATCTAATCAAAGTCTCATCAAAACACCTGTACATTTTTCAACAAAGTTCACTTGAACAATGAAGGCTATTTGAGAACTAGCACAGTCCTATCAAAAGAAAAGACACAAAGTGCACTTCCATGAGATCAATGATTCAAAAGACACAAATAAACAACTGTTAAGAGTTTATCAAATTGAAGTAATCTAATAAGCTATCAACATAACAACCAAATCAAATTGTGGATAATAAGATTGGTGAAAGAAAAAAAATGAAGCACAACTTTTAGGAATGCTAAACGACAGTTTCCAAAAAAATATCACAGATACTGGTCCACTTCAAATCAAAGCCAAATGGAGGGTGTTACTTGTACCTAGATACTCTAGCACATGATTGCATGATGCAAAAGCAATTACAGCATAGCATGTGCCAAAAGGGCTTCTCAACCTTCTGATAGATACACTAAAAACAGAAGAAAAAAAAAAGAACAAAAAGGAAAAGGAAGCATGCCTCCCCTCACACACACACACACACACACACACACATGCATACATCATTCTCACAGAGCACACCCAAACATACATGGATCAACAAAATGTAACTGGAATTTCAGGCCAAATCATCTAGTGACATTGTGTCCAGTTTCAACATGATTATGTCTGATGCAAAGTTCACTACCACCCAGAGTTGATACACAGCACAAAACTACACAGGATTTCTACCCCAAGTCCATAGGGTACCCAATCAATCAATCAATCACTTATGATGCATATAACATTGATGACCATGGCAGCCATATCAGAGCTATCACCATCTTGAGAAGAAAACTTCAAATTTAAAATTATGAAACTTTTTACGAAATATAACATCAACATGGAAACAACCCTTGATTAGACACTGCCAAGATTAAACTGATGACTTCAGGACTGTTGAGAATTTAAATGTCAGGAACTTTACCCATCTGACCTGTGTATATTGTTAACACACATACAGTTTGGGTACATACAACAGATGTCTGACTAATAAAGAATAAGATTGATCCAAATGATGACAAGGTGAGATGCTGACATTAAATCTCACATAATATACACACATACATTTTACACTTACATATACTACTTCTACTTCTTTATATATATATAGAGAGAGATATAGATAGATAGATATATTACAAATTGCAATGACTGTGATCACCATGTCAAAATTATAGTTTTCTTTACAATAAAATTGCAACAAAGTAAAAAGTATACAGTTTTTGCACAGATGATACCTCTGTAAAACTTTTTTTTTTAATGTTTGAAAAATACTCATGAAATTCTCGTTAAGTCACAATGGAGATCAGATGGATAACTATTCAAATATCAATGAGATCCTGATAAACTTCATCCATCAAAATTTCACAACAGTCAACAGAACTTCACAACAACAACAATTCCAATCAAAATAAAGATTACAATCACCCAAAAACTCATTTGTAACTATGTAAGGGATGGGGGTGGGGATGCAAATATGTACCCGCATAAAATCTGAGCTGTAAGTGTTTGAGGGATGGAGGGGGGATGCAAATATATACGCACAAAAAATCTCAGCAGTAAGTGTTGAGGTAAAAAATGCAATTATGTACCCCAGTGATCGTTTTATTCAGGACTGTCATGGTTGCATCTTACATACAAGAAAGAAAGCAATTTGTTTTCTGCTATCATTTCCTAAAAATTACAATGATAAACAGAAAAACGTTTTATGTATCACAGTTTGAAATAAAAAACAAACAAAAACCCTGTTATAATATCTTATAAAACAGCAGAGCTTGAGCACATCCTCAGTAATAAAATTTGACTGTTCATTGTGGAGAATGTCTTCAGTAGCAACTTACCACTGGATCAAACTGAAGTCTTGTCAACCGAAATCGAAATCATTCATCACTTGCTGCCCTTTCTCTATGTTCACTTGTGATCATTTAAACTCTTCTTTACATTCACCCACCTCCCCTCCACTCTGTGAAAAACACAGTGGAAAGCACTTTTACATATCCTTGCTTTCCCTTCACCTCAAAGAAAAGACAAAAAACCCACAGAGGCAGCCGAAAGTTGTGTTCACATATCCTCACTGTCACTTGCTTTCCGTTTGGGAGACTTGCGTCGATGGGCTTTGCGAGGTCGGTGGTGGGGTGGAGGGTGGTGGATTTGGAAAGAATTGTCTGAGGAGGTTTCAGACTGTTCCTCCTTCAATGCAGCATCAGTATGGGACAGCATGTTTAACTGTGCGCGGCTTTTGTGCCGCTTGGGTGAGAAACGGGGAGACACCTCCCCACCCATATCTGATTCGTTATCAGACACGTCAGCATAGTTAACCTGCCCACCATCTGCCGCAGGCTGTGACTGGGGAGGGGTTTTCAGAATGGCACGAGGGGGAAGCTGGAACAGTCTGCCAGAGTCTGTGGGAGATTTGGAGCGCAAGGGGCGCAGGAATTTTGCCCCGTCTGAGACGTTGTTCTCATCGGAGATGTTCTTTTCTGGTAGGCGTTTGATGTCTGTCTCAGGGAGGTTGATGTTCAGTTCCTTCTTCTCCTGGTTCTGGTCCCTGTCCTTGCTTTTCTGGTGCTTTTCTTTCTTCTTCTTTTTCTTGTGCTTTTTCTTCTTCTCCCCCTCCTCTTCTTCAGGTAGCTTGTCCTGAAACAAAAGCCGATAAGTAAGTCAAGCTGTACTCTTTGTAGTAAAGTAGGCTCATGCATAAAACATCAGCTTTCAATTACCATAGCTATGCTCAGAGCTGTAACCTTGAATCACTCACTACAAACTTACATGCTTCCAATTTGCACCTTCAGTTCTGTCTATAATAATAATAATAAATGGAACTTATATAGCGCTATATCTTGCAAAGACAAATCAAAGCGCATGCATTCAACCTAATCTTACACAGTCATGCAATCAATGATAAATAATCAATAGTTTAAACAAACAGATATTACAAACATGGTGTGATGCAGACAAAATCTATGAAATAAAATTTCAAGTCAAATGTTTTTCAAAAGCACACACACACACACACACACACACACACACACACACAGGTCATATTGGCAGGGTGATAGGACATGGGTTAGTGAAGTTGGGATAGTTCTGATATAAAACAGGAGGGGGAAAATCTTAGGTTTGAAATAAATATGTCTTGAGACTGGATTTAAAAGTGTCATAACTAGCTTTCTGGTGAAGAGAAAGAGGGAGCTCATTCCAGGTCGATGGACCCGAAATAGAGAAAGAGCGGCAGCCAACAGTGGATTGGTTGAATCTAGGTATTTGTAGGCACAAGGTATCTGCAGCAGAGCGGAGGGAACGTGAAGGAGTGTACAGGTTAAGACATTCACAGAGGTAGGAGGGTGCAGATTTGTGGAGACATTTGTAACAGAGGGTACTGATCTTATAATTTACTCTCTGTGGCACAGGCAGCCAGTGGAGAGATCGCAAGAGAGGGGTAATGTGCTAAGATTTTTTCTTTCTGAGAACTAGTCGTGCTGCGGAGTTTTGTATACGTTGAAGGGAGTGGATAGATGATGCTGGCAGACCAGACAAAAGAGAGTTGCAATAGTCCGGATGTGAAAGAAAGAGAGAAGTGACAAGTTTGGATGTTGCATCAGTGGACAGGTACTTTCGCATTGCACTAATACATCGTAATTGATAGTAGCACAACTGACAGGTCTGGGTGATGAATTTTTGCATAGACAGTGTGTTGTCGATAACAACACCTAGATACTTCACAGCAGTGGAAAGAGGGACTGATGTATTGCTGAGTTCTATTGAAGCTGTTGTAATAGAAGAGAGTTTGTGTTTGGTCTATGATATAAAGGAAGCAATATTTGTGGATAAATCAGTGTCTTCTTTTCTTTTAATTTCTTGAATGGTACCAACACTTTTACTGTTTCATCCTATCCTAGTCAAGCATTTCCCCTGCACTGCAAATGCTAATTCATAGCTTTTTTTGTAATCAATGCTTCAGTTTTTCTACAACAATCTAAAAACAATGGACAGAAACAAAAGGAAATATATGACCTGGAGAGAGAGAGAGGGGTAGAAAGATAGTGACGGGAGGGGCAGAGAGCAAGATAGACAGTCAGACAAAAAAGAACCAGGAAGAAAAAAAGGACAAATCAAGGACAAACAAAAACAATGAAAATATCAGTTGTCAAGGCTGTTTAAAAAAGAAAAAGTGAGATGACAGCAGACAGTGACAAAGAGAGGTTCACTGTTTTCCTGGTCAATTGCCACTATTTACAAGCTACCCCACCCTTCCATTACCATAAATTCTTTTATTTTGAGGGTAATAGATAAGCGCTTATGTGCTTTTTAACACCCAGTCCCCATGTATAGGCAGTTTGTAAATAAAACTGAGTGGTGCCGATCATTGTCCAAGATACTGCTACGCTACTTTACCTCATGAACTAACTGTAGTGTGACTGCCCCCATGCTATGGTTTACAGCAAACAAATCATTGGTTTAAGACAACTTCTGCATGACAGAGTCAGCCAACACAACCTGCATTTACTCAAAAAGTGTATGGACGTAAATAGTTAAAAGAAAAATGAGGCAGTGCCTGGCGTATTACACAAACTATGATAAGGTGACCGTGGAGAAAGAACTTGTACAACACTGCATTTCACACAACACAGACCATGACAAGATGACTTAGGAGAAAGAACTAATATGGCAGCGCACAAGCTGACCTTGGAGAACTTACCAGAGCAAAGGAAACCACAATAAGATGACCATGGAGAACTTATATGATTTTATATGAAAAAAACTTACATGCATTTCACATAAACCAAACCATGATAAGATGACAATGGAGAAAGAACTTACATGCATTTCACATAACATAAACCAGGAAAAGATGACCATGCCAAAGGAACTTACATGCATTTCACATAACATAAACCAGGAAAAGATGACCATGCCAAAGGAACTTACATGCATTTCACATGACATAAACCCCAACAAGGTGACCATGGAGAAAGAACTTACCAGAGCAAAGGCGACCAAGGTCTCCTTCACCCCTTTCCCAGCTTTCTTCTCCACCTCCGGCTCCGGCTTCTCATTCTTTTTGGACTCTGCCTGCTTCTGGTCTCCCTTCTCCTCCTTGCGGTCTGGCTTCAACAGCTCTGACAGAGACTCCAAGGTTGCTGAAGGTATTGCCCCAGTGGTGGGTGATGCCATGGCGGCAGCTGCACGATTGACGGAGTTCATCACCCGCAGACCATCGGACAGACGAAGGGAGGCCTGAACGGCCATTTCATCCTCCACATGCCTCTCCTCAATGATCTTGTTCAGCATGTCCACACTGTTGGCACAGAGAAATAAATAGATTGTGAGCGTTTCTGTGCTAGACTGTAACACCTTTTTCTGCACATTTGTGAAGATTTTCAACAAAAAAATGCCTAAAATGTATGCATTGTGCTTTTGTTTAGATAACACATGTTGTGATACCTGGTTAAATCATGCTAAAATAGTTTTCACTGCAGGGTCTTGTGGTCAGTCTCAACATGTACAAATTCTTCAGAAACAGTAACAGCAATGTAAGTGACAAAATTATGAATAATGTCTTAGAAATATCCATCATGTGTTACAAAAATCAGTTTAAAAAAAAAAAAAATAACAAAGAAGGAAAGAAAGTAACCGTTGCAAACACCATCAACTTAACCTCTTCAATGCCCCACTGACAGCTACTGCCACATGCCTCTATAACTCTTCAAGAGCCCCCTGTGGAAAAAGCTGTCATGATGATCAGTGGAGGATTCCCTGGTCTTTCTTTGTAGCACAGGTTTCCAATACAAACATTGACATATATCCACGCGGAGTGCTGATAAGCAGCAAGTCAATAGCAGCATTTTGAGTTAGTAGCCAGTAAAATTGAAAAGGAGATTTCGTAGCTAGTATAAATACATAAGAGTCAGTAGCAAGTAAGTACAAAGGCAAAAGAGTGGCTAGTAAAAATGTGAAAGAGTTTGTAGCCAGTAAAAATACAAAAGACATAGTAGCTAGTTAAAGTGTAAGAGTCAGTAGCTAGTAAAAGTGCAAGAGTAGGTATCTTGTAATAATGCAAAAGAGTTGATATCCAGTAATAATGCATAGAGCTAGTAGCAAGTAATAATGCAAAAGAGTTGATATCCAGTAATAATGAAAATAGTTTGTAGCAAGTAATAATGCAAAAGTGAATAGCTACTGACAGTACAAAATACAAGATTCAGTAACTGGTTGAAATGCAAGGTTTATTAGCTGCTAATAGTGCAAAAGCAGGTAAAATTGCAAGAGTTAGAAGCTTGTAAAAAAAGCCCAAGAGTCAGTGTAAAAAAAACAACAACAATAGCCCCAAAAGTCAACTCTGCTGAAGACGACATAATCTGTTTGCTTAAAACCAGACAGCCTGACCCACCGTTTCTGCAGCTTGGAGAACTTTCTTTCCATGGTGTCCATGGATTCGAACTTCAGCCTACGGATATAGTTGGCCATCATCTCCTTCTCAAACAGGCCCAGGTAGGCCAACTGATGCTGTTTGAACTGGTCCGCTGGAACAGGTATTTCAGGAATGGAGTGAGAACTGCATTCTATATATCTGGATTTGTGGGTGGTTTGTGAGCACACAAGGATGCACTAACAAGAGTAGGTTCCATATATATGTAAATGCAAACGCATACACATGGATGTTTTCACAAACACACACAAACAAACACGCACACATGCATGCAATGTCAAAGTCTTTCAGATGAGACTATAAACCGAGGCCCCGTGTTCAAACACACGCAGACCATCTTGCATAAACGTTAAATCCTGTTCCGCTTTTTGGAAGAGTAGGCCATTGTGTGCTGGTGGAAACAGATGACAAAATTTACAAAACCGCATATACACGGGGACTGGATGTAAAAAAAGCACATGAGTGCTTATTCCATTATCCTCGATATAAAAGAGTATATAAATTTTTAAAATGCACACACACACAAACACAGATGCAAAAACATACATACACATACATACATATGCACAGTCAATGAGCAAAATTATGAAGCCATAATTATAGATTCTCTTGCTATAGAGTTGTGCTTAGACAAAAAGAAACAAGAAACCGTGGTGGTGGTGTTGTGTGAAGATAAATCACAGTGATATATATATATATATTGCAGCCAGTTCACCACTTCACATCACAGCCTACCTACTTCAATACTTCAGTCAAAATCAATTCACTCTGTAAAGATACTAGCAATTTCACTGACACCAGCATTCCGACATAAAAACTCTGCAACCTCCTCCCTTCCCTTCAGTTTAATGGCCATATTACAAACCAACCTTTTTTTGTTTTTAAATATCAAATATCTACTAATTTTGAAGAAAAAAAACAACCAAAGACAGACTCACGGCGCTTCCTCTTCTTGCAGCACGTGCGTCTGAGGATGAAGACGATGAGGAAGTAGATGTGCTGGAAGATGGAGAACGGGGGAGGGATGCGGACCTTGCACTGGAACTCCATCACCAGGAAGTACATCTGGTACTTCCAGATCTCGATAGAATTCTCCTCCACCATGTTGAAGACGTTACTGCCACACAAACAATAACACAGAAAATGTACATCACGTGTGGCCGTATTGGGTGGGAATGTGTGGCGCCTTAGTCTTTTCTTGTGCTCCTACCTCTGCAGGAAGTCTGCCCACTTCAGGGCAGCTCAGCAGAAAGTTCATGGGAAAAAGAAATGTTTGGATTTGCATGAAAAAAAGGCAGGAGAATGGACTCGGTAGGCAGAAAACAAGCATGAGAGAGAGAGAGAGAGACAGAGACAGAGAAACAGAGACAGACACAGAGAGAGGGGGGGTTCTAAGAACAAAGACGGAAACAAAGGAAATGACAGAAATGGGGAAATTTCTAGCACAGAATTTCCAGAAGTTAGGGATACTATAATTTGTACTCAAAGAGCATTCCCATTGGAGAGCATCATGTTTAAAGCATCAACTAAAAACAAAACAAGAGTACAAGAAAGAACCACTCGTGGAGAGTTGGAAAACAAAAGATACGATGGTGGTATTTAACAATGATGACAATGACAACAATGATGACGACGATAACGACAATAAAATCACCTGGAAAAAAAATACTCTTGATATCTTACGGTCAATGACAATAAAATCAAAAACGCACTTGGAAAAAAAATTCTCTCTAACATCTTACAGTCCAATGACAATATTAATCAAAAATGCACTTTGGGAAAAGAAAAAAAGTAGTCTAAACATCTTAGGGTCCAATGACAATATTAATCAAAAACGCACTTGGAAAAAAAATTCTCTCTAACATCTTACGGTCCAATGACAATATTAAAATCAAAAATGCGCTTGGAAAAGAAAAAAAAAGAAAGGTAGTGTAAACATCTTAGGGTGCAAGTCAAAGTCAGCGCCATGTCTACTACTGGTCGTACCTGAAGATGGCGATGAGGAGATTCAGCAGCAGCACGTTTCCCACCAACAGGTACAGTCCCAACATGATGTACACCAACCAGTACGACTCTCGGCAGGTGTTCTCG
Organism: Rapana venosa; assembly: GCA_028751875.1. NCBI lineage: Eukaryota > Metazoa > Mollusca > Gastropoda > Neogastropoda > Muricidae > Rapana > Rapana venosa. Next base: position 48,852,457 of record CM054139.1, on the reverse strand, counting down.
TACGGCGGCACATACGTGCCATTGCCAAGGCGTGCCAGACAATCCTCGTCAGCTGTGAGACATGCATACGTACACAAGAGGGATTAAGGTGATCAGCTGTTTGGGGTAAGGGGGGAGGTAGGGAGAGGGAGGTTAGAGAAGATAAAATTTGTATGCTGTGTACGCGGATTTGTCTCTGTTAGGTTATTGTGTGTGTTGTTTTGTTGGTGGTTTTTTTTTTTGTTGGGTTTGTTTGTTGGTGGGGGGTTTTTTGTTTGGTTTTTTTTTTCAGTGGGGGGGGAGAGGGGGGGTTGCACTTTGGTTGGGGTCTTCTTGTTGTTATTGTTGTCGTTTTTTGTGGGGGGGGCGTATCAAATTTTGTTTTGTTGTTTTTGCGTTCATTTAAGAGATTGATTGATAGCCTTTATTTCCCAGGGAGACAAATAAGATTTGACATACTTTTTTTTCCATTCGGCCCCTGCTTTGAATAGTGGTTATCATTAATAAAAAAAATTTATAAACCCAAACCCAAATAAAATTAAAAAACCAATTTCAGCAAAGCTAGAAACTGACAGACAGACATTCAGAGAAAAAGAAGACACACAGAGAGGTATACAGAAAAAGAAAGACAGATAGAAGCAGACATAATACAGAGAGAGACAGAGAACACAAGTTAACAAAATGGCACAGACACCTATACACACTCAAAACTTCTACGGCATCAGATAAGACTGTAAACCAATATCCCATGTGTGAATGCATGCAGAATATCTTATGCACCTGTTCCACTTTTTGAAAGAGTAGGACATTGTATGCCAGTGGGAACAGACAAAAAATGTACACAAACCCCATACACACAGTAACTGGATGTAAAAAAAGCGCATAAGTGCTTATTCCATTATCCTCGATATAAAAGAATGAATAAATTTATACGTAAAATACAAATAATAGAATGGATAGAATAAAATAAGATAGAAATACATTCTCCACTCACACTGGATCTCCTCCAGAAAGATCTCGCCGTACAGCTGCCAGTAGGGGAACTGGATCATGTCCTTGAAGACCTGGAAGGACGGGTCCCTCTTCTTGTACAGCAGACCCTGACTGCACACCCCGTAGGCCAGGAGGAAGACCGCCAGAACCACGATGAACATCATCAGCTCCTCCACCTGTCGGTACAGGTATGTAGGTATGTATGCACCCATATAACAAATACTGCTCCACCTGGTGGTACAGGTATGTAGGTATGTATGCACCCATATAACAAATACTGCTCCACCTGGTGGTACAGGTATGTAGGTATGTATGCACCCATATAACAAATACTGCTCCACCTGGTGGTACAGGTATGTAGGTATGTATGCACCCATAAAACAAATACTGCTCCACCTGGTGGTACAGGTATGTATGTATGTATGCACCCATACAACAAATACTGCTCCACCTGGTGGTACAGGTATGTATGTATGTATGTATGCACCCATATAACAAATACTGCTCCACCTGGTGGTACAGGTATGTAGGTATGTATGCACCCATAAAACAAATACTGCTCCATCTGGTGGTACAGGTATGTATGTATGCACTCATACAATTAATACTCCTTCACCTGTTTGTAAATGCACGTATGTATGCACCCGTACAATAAATACTCCTCTATCTGTTTGTACAGGTGTGCATCCACCCATACAATAAACACACCTCTATCTGTTCGTACAGATATAATTGCACCCATATAACAAATACTCCTTCACCTGTTTGTACATGTATGTACCCATACAACAAATACTACTCCACCTGTTGGTATATGTATGTATGTATGAATGCACCCATAAAACAAATACTCCTCTACCTGTTTGTACATGCACCCATACCACAAATACAGCAATATGTGGTCAGATCAGCTGATTACGATACAAAATCAAATTGACAATTGACAATAATTACAACAATGATGATGGTGATCTGATGACATGGGTTTAAGCCACCATCAAGGTGCCTGTTTGGAAGGATTTTTTTCCCCTGGAGTTCACATCAGTACCCACTCCACTCCACCAAAAGTCCTTCAGATAAGACTATAAACCAAGATCTCATACATGAATACACGCATAAATCTTGCACACATGTCAAAACCCCATTCTGTCGTCATGCCGGAAGGAACAGGTGACAAAGAAATGTTTAAAACACTCGCACACTAGTGTCATGTTTAGACATCATCCCTGAAGTCAGAATGTAATAATAATAATAATAATGTATGGAATTTATATAGCACTGAATCTTGTAAAGCAACAAATCAAAGCGCTCAGATGACTTTTTGTTTTTACATCGAGGATAATGGAATAAGCACTCATGAATGTAGCTACCTTAATGATGGGTAAATGGTTGCATACACAAACTACTCACCATGAGTCAACCTCTGAGCTTTAGCCGGGGAATGAAGAAAAAAAGAAAAGAAAAACAAAAGACATATATTCTCCTTTTGGAAACAGTGGAGTCTCACTGAGGCTCCACACTGAACCTTCCAGGCACACACACACAAACTCACACACACTAAAATACACACACGCTGACACACACTCTTTACCATTCTCAGAATCATGTACAGCTTAGGCCCCAGATGGCTGTTGGCGATGTAGACCTTCATGATGCGGATGTAGAAGATGACCACGTTGATGCAGTACACGGTTTTGGCGGCCATGTAGTAGTCCGTGTTGAAGCGCAGGGTAAAGCCGATGAACGCTAGAACCAGGTTGGCCATGTCCAGGCGGTTCAAGAAGGTGAACCAGTCCCGTATTTTACCCCAGAAGGTGGACGAGGGAAACGTTATGAACTGTGGAAGCAAGCATGTAAAATATAAAAGGATTCAAACACAAACATTAACATACAGTTTGATTTGATGCGATTGAGAAGCTCCAAAAAGGAAAGGATGCACACACACACATACTACACAACATGTAATACAAATATATACATGCACGCACTCTATACATGCACGCATGCACGCACACACACACACACACAAGCACACACACACAAGTCTGATATCACTATTAGTGAAAAGATATTACATCAAAGAACAAAAAAAGCACACACAAACGCACATGAATGCACGCACACACACTCTCATACACACAATAACACACACACATGTGCATATATATACATGTACACACACACACATGCACACACACACACACACACACACACACACACACACACACAAACACACACACATACAAACACACACGCATATAAGCACACACACAAACAAACACACACACACACAAGTCTGATATCACAAATAGTGAAAAGATATTACATCAAAGAACAAAAAAAAACCACACACAAAAGCACACATGCGCGCACACACCCACACTCTCACACACAATAACACACACACACACATACACACACACACACTCTCACACACACAATAAACACACACACACACACACACATACACACACACACATACACACACACACTCTCACACACACCAATAACACACACACATACACACACACACACACACATACACACACTCACACACAATAACACACACACATACACACACACACACATACACACACTCTCACGCACACAATAACGCACAAACACACACACACAGACACACACACACACTTTTTTCCTCTACTGACCGTATGCACTTCCCCAATGAAGACAGTGGTGATCCAGATCATGAGGAGATACTCCAGAACTGAGGGGTACTTCTGGAAGTCCACCAGGATCATGTAGGTGTAGGCACTCAGGAACACGATGTACGACAGCTGCCAACACACACACACACACACACACACCTTTTCACATCAACGCCAAGAAGGAAGGTGGCAGGACGGTTAAGACATTCACCTACCTAACAAAAAACAGTGAGGTTCTCACTTCAATCCCAGCCTTGCCCTTTCTTCCCAGTTTAATGAGAAAATTGAACTGAATGTCAGAGTCCTTTGGATGAGGCTATAAACCCCATGTGTGACTGCATGCAGAACATCTTGCGTACACATTAAAAACCTTTCTGAAGTGTAGGCCACTTGGTGAAAAGAAAATTGTTCATGCAGGCACACAGTTGCTGAGTTTAGACACCATTCCCGAAGTCGAAGATGTGGCTACTACCTAAACAGGGCCGGTTTGGGAGGGGGGGGGGGGGGGGGTGGGGGGATTGGTTGAATATGCAAAAATCTCATCATTAGTGAATCTCAGAGCTGCAGATGAGGAACAAATATATAGATACATACACAGAGAGAAGCTTCCAAGAAAATTGAGGTTAGGTATTCCTCAGCTTAACACCATGGGGGTCCCCCACAATATGCACTCTGTCTCAATGATGTTCAACACATACTACATGAAAAATTTGTGTGAATTACTCTTCTGAAGTAACTACTCCACCATCACCACCACTACCACGACCACCACCACCAAGACAACACATATACACACCACACATGACACTTCATCATTCTACACCACAAACCCTGCTACATCACTTCATATACAGTAAATTGCAGAAGAATTTAGCAAAAAATCGAGCTAAAATGGGTGAGAGGTATGTTTAAAAATGTCATATCTCTCATACAACAGATCTGCACAACATTTGAGGATAATGCTCGCAAACATATAACACACATACGTTGCATTGTTGTTGTTCTTACTACGAACAAGACACGTTGATTAACTGACCATGTAGTAGAAGAACTTGGTGATGGGGGCGGTGAGAAAAGCCTGAATCTTCTGCCAGTGGGACAGACTCTGCTCTCCGATGTGCACCACGTGAATCAGGGGGAGGATGAGGAAGGGAAACAGGCCTGCTATGGCCACCTGCAGTACACAAGCATGGACTGTCCTCGTTCAGGTTTCTTTTCTTTTTATCTTTGGTATCCATACACCATACTTTTGGCGCCAGTACATACATACACACATACATACATACATACATACATACATACATACACATATATATTGTCTAATATCACTAGAAGTGAACAGACGTAAAATTGAAGTCAACAACAATACACATATATTCACACATGCACACTCATACATTCACATACACTGACATTCACGAACGCACGCATGCAAGCACGTACACACGTAAGCACAAGCACGTGCACACACACACTCACTCACATTCATACACCCGCACATACACAATAACACACACACACTCACACACATGCGTGTGCATGCACACACACAAACACACACATACACACTCACAAGCATGCATGCGCATGCATGTACATGCGCGCGCGCACACACACACAAGCATATTCACACATTGCGTCTCTCTATCTCTCACACACACACATGTATGCATGCATGCACTCTCTCTTTCTCTCTCTCTTTTTTCCTCTCTCTCTCTCTTTCTCTCTCTCTCTCTCTTGCATGCACACACACACAACACACATACACACATACTAGCACACACACACTGACACACACACACACTGACACACACAACACACACACACACTAACACCCCACAAACACACACAACACACACACACACACACAAACACACACAACACACTGACACACAAACACACACACACTAACAAACACACACACTGACAAACACACACACACACACACACACACTCTAACACATACACACACACACCACACAGAGAACAACTCACCCTTCTCCAGTCTGACAAGATGCAGCTTTTCCACACATTGTTGACAGAATTCTGACAGGCGACAGAAGACACAAAGTGCTGAAACAAAACAGAAAAATAAAACCCACTGCATTAGGATAACCTCTCTCTCTCTCTCTCTCTCTTCTCTCTCTCTCTCTCTCCTCTCTCTCTCTCTCTCTCTGTGTTTCTTCCTCTCTCACTCTCAGTCCTTCAGATGAGACTATAAACCAAGGCCCCATGTGTGAACGCACGCAGAACATCTTGCGCACATGTTAAAATCCTGTTCCGCTTTTTGTAAGGTTAGGCCATTGTGTGCCGGTGGGAACAGATGACAATTTACAAAACCACATACACACGGGGACTGGATGTAAAAAAGCACATAAGTGCTTATTCCATTATCCTCGATATAAAAGAATAAAATAAAAATCAAATAAACTCTCTTCTGTCTCTGTCTCTTCCTCTCTCACTCTCTCTTTCTCTCACTCTCTCTCTGACTGTCTCTGTCTGTCTGTCTGTCTGTCTGTCTGTCTGTCTGTCTGTCTGTCTCTCCCTCTCATTCATTCATTCAGTCACTTGCTCACTCACTCACTCCCCCTTCCGCACAACATTACAAAAACAATTTTCTCCACCACAAAAAAAGAACATATCCACCAGAGCTAGAGCTGAGTGGTTCAGACTGTTTCATTTCAATCCCATGGGTGGTCCATGGAGTCATGGGTTTGAATACCAGCATCGGCTTCTGAACAATTGAGGGTAGGGATTTTTACACTCTTCCAAGTCAACCTTAAGCGAAGACCTACCAGTGCCTTAATTCCTCTCATGTATATACACATGCAGAAGATCAGACACACATGTTAAAGATCATGTAACTCATGTCAGTGTTTGGCGGGTTACTAAAACATGAACATACCTTGCATGAATCCTGTACACACACAAAATACAAAAACAATTCTGAAGTCAGAATGGATTGGCTGGGGCCAGCAGGCAGACCTCATGCAGAGTTACAAGAGTAAAAGAAGACAGCGCATTACACATCCCACCCAGTAAAGGAACAGACAGAGAGAGAAGAAATCCATCAGGCTGTGTGTGTGCATACATTTAAATCTGTGAATATCTTGTGGACAAGAAAGCTCAGTGGTCCGAGCACTTGCTTTCCCCAAGCTAAGGTTAAGCAGCATTGAGTGTGGTTACCAAGTGGATGGGTGACCGTTTGCGCACCTTGGCTTCAGCAGTCCCCCAGTTCACCCAGCTGTAAATGGGTTCCTGCCTCTTTAGGATCAGGGAAGGTAAAGAAGCAAGGGAGAGGAGATGGACGCTGCCCTCAGTATGCCGGCCCCTAGAGAAGCTGAGGTCTCTGACACCTCGGTCCCCAACGACCACATAGGCTATGGGAACACTTGACCACCTTTTACCTTTAATATTTTGTGAACGGTTGCACGCACGCGACTGTCTTGAATTCAAGCACTTTGATCCGTCTGCTTTACAAGATTCAGCGCTATACAAATTCCAAATATTATCGTTATTATAAAACAGGTCACCTGGTTGTTGGCAGAGGCCGCAATCTGCATGCAGGTCACGTGACTCCAGGCCGGGGACTTGCGCTCCACCAACATGATGGCTTTCTCCGGGTCCTCCGCATGACACTCATCCAGCACCTTGGTGGCTAGGTCCTCGAACATCCTGCAGCCAGTTGAGGAACATCACATGGCTGTCTTGTCACATCAACTATTACTGGGCACAGGTGGAGACCCAGCACCCCACTTAATAAGGGAATGCTCAGAGAGGGAGAGATAGAGGGAGGGCGGGAGAGAGAGAAAGAGAGAAAGAGAGAAGAGGGAGGGAGGGAGAGAGAGAGAAAGAGAGGGAGGGAGGGAGACAGACAGACAGACCAACAGACAGACAGACAGACAGAGGCAGAGAGAGAGAAAGAGGGTGGGGGGGGGGAATTCCAACATATCCAGTACAACACATATTGAACAGACAATGCCTACCAGCTTACTAAAACAGACAATGTCTTCCAACTTATCTAAACAGACAATGCCTGCCAACTTACCAATCAGACAATGCCTGCCAACTTATTAAACAAACAATGCCTGCCAACTTATTAAGCAGACAATGCCTGCCAACTTATTAAACAGACAATGCCTGCCGACTTATCTAAACAGACAATGTCTGCCAACTTACTAAACAGACAATGTCTGCCAACTTACTAAACAGACAATGCCTGCCGACTTATCTAAACAGACAATGTCTGCCAACTTACTAATCAGACAATGCCTGCCGACTTATCTAAACAGACAATGCCTGCCAACTTAACTAAACAGACAATGCCTGCCGACTTATCTAAACAGACAATGCCTGCCAACTTACTAATCAGACAATGTCTGCCAACTTATCTAAACAGACAATGCCTGCCAACTTAACTAAACAGACAATGTCTGCCAACTTATCTAAACAGACAATGCCTGCCAACTTACTAAACAGACAATGCCAATGTCTGCCAACTTACTAAACAATGCCTGCCAACTTATATAAACAGACAATGCCTGCCAAATTAACGAAACAGACAATGCCTGCCAACTTATCTAAACAGACAATGCCTTCCAACTTACTAAACAGACAATGCCTGCCGACTTATCTAAACAGACAATGCCTGCCAACTTACTAATCAGACAATGTCTGCCAACTTATCTAAACAGACAATGCCTGCCAACTTATTAAACAGACAATGCCTGCCAACTTATCTAAACAGACAATGCCTGCCAACTTATTAAACAGACAATGCCTGCCGACTTAATAAACAGACAATGTCTGCCAACTTACTAAACAATGCCTGCCAACTTATTAAACAGACAATGCCTGCCGACTTATCTAAACAGACAATGCCTGCCAACTTATTAAACAGACAATGCCTGCCAACTTATCTAAACAGACAATGCCTGCCAACTTACTTTTTCATGGTGAGGAAATCTTGGCGGATGGAGTGCAGGTATTTGGGGATCATGCTGTGCATCTTGAGACACAGCAGGGACGCAGACAATGCACTGGTGATCGGCTCCTCGCCCATCTCCCAGAAGAACTTAGCTAGTTCAGGCCTGCAGTATGAAAAAAAAAAGGAAAATGACAGGGAGGACGGTGGTGACAATGATGATGTTGATGTTTTAAGTATCACGTTTATCCACAATGGCATTTTTACAACATTGACAAATCTGCACTAGAGCAATGATAAGCTCAGAGCTTATACTGTGTTCTAACGATGATGATGATGATGATGATGATGGTAGTAGTAGTGGTGGTGGTAGTGGTGTGTGTGTGTGGGTGAGTCTGTCTGCCTGTCTCTCTCTCTCTCTCTCTCTCTCTCTCTCTCTCCAATACCTGTTGCTTATAAATCCTTTATAATATTAGTTGCAGATACCGCGTAAAAGTCTGTGGTAGGAAATTATTGTTATTGCATGTATTCATGCATCAACATTTGAGACAGTGTTGATACTGTAAGCTACGCATACAGGAAACTCCCCCCACCCCTTCTCTCCTGCTTTACCTCTTTTCATCCTCCTCCTCATCATCTTTTTTTTTCTTCTTTTCTTTTTTAGGTTTTTTTTTAACATGTATTAGTTTGAAGAGAAGAGTCTAAATCAACTTGAAATGAAAAAAATATTAAACAAATGAGAAGAAGAAGAACAAGAACAAGAAAAACAAGAACAAGAAAAAGAAGAAGAAGACAAAGAGGAAGAAGAAGACAACGAAGAAGACAATGAAGAAGAAGATGAAGAAGAACAACAAGAATAAGACGAAGAAGAAGACGAAGAAGAAGACAATGAAGAAGATCAAGAAGAAGAAGAAGAAGAAGAAGAAAGATAAAGAACAAGCACAAGAAGAACAAGAAGAAGAAGAAGAAGAAGAAGATGATGATGAAGACAAGAACAAGAACAAGCAGAAGGCTACCTGTTGATCAGCACAGCCCAGATCATAAGCTGCTTGTAGGGTCTCTTGAACAGGACAGGTTCATCCTCCACTTCTGTGTCCGTCGTGTCCACCATTCGTCGGCTCGATCCTGGTCTGCCGTGTCTATCCAGAAACTTTCCACCGCCCATCTTCTTTGTGGCCGTGGAATAGAACTTGTCCTGGTCAAAACGATCTAACAGTTTCTGCAGGAATGAGCCAATCTCTTCCGCAGTGAACTCCCCCTCCTTCCTGATGTGTCGCTTTAGAATCATGTGCACGTAGCCGTGTTTCGGAAGCTTAACACAACAAAAGAAAATGGGTGAGGTGCAATGTCATGGGACAAGCATAATCTGCACTGTCTATTTATTCTATCACCTGTCAATGCCGTTTGTTATGTCTGTTTAAAAATCAACATAATCTGTATTTTCATCATATCATCTGTCAACATCATTTGTCATCGATCTCATGTTTTTCTTGACATGGGAGATATGTAAAAGCACAACAACAACTAGAATGAAAACTAATCTAACAGGATAATTTTTTCCCATTCTTCGGCTAGGGATCTGAGGCTCACCACTAGTAAGATTTTGCGTATGTGACTGTTTTTGCCCACTGTGAAGGTAGCTGCATTCCAACTTTGGGGATGTATGCCGAGTGTGTTTGTGTTTTCATAACCCACTGAATGCTGACAGGAATTACATGATCTTAAACATGCATATTTGATCTTCTGCATGTGTATATACATGAAAGGCATTAAGGCACTGACATGTCTGCACTTGAAGTTGACATGGTAGATCATAAAAATCCCCAGACACTGCCAAGATTCAAACCCATGATTTCCTAGACCCATGGGATGGAAGTGGAATTGTCTTAACCACTCAGCTATGGCATCCGTCTGATTATTATTGAATCTGCATACTCAGGGCACATATCCATGTACCCTTCTAACAATCAGAACAGCCAAAAGTCAGAGCCATCGTGATCTCATACATTTGAATAATAATATCAACGAATAAGAATGTGCAATGTTCTCAAAGACACAAGCTACATTCAGAGTAGGATCAAAATGGCCATGCACATAAAATCCTGCCTACAAGATTTGGTGGCAGGTTTGTTGTGAGCATATAAGCTTAGAATTGAGCACTCACAAGCATTGAAACTTTATGTAAAAGGTAAAGGTGTTCCCATAACATATGCAGTTGTTGAGGAGCAAGGTGTCAGAGATCTCAGCTACCCTAGAGGCCAGCATCTTGAGGGTGGCACCAATCTCCTCTCCCTCACTGCTTTGCTTTTCCGGTCCCTAAAAGAAGACAGGTAACCATTTACAGCTGTATGAACTGGGGGCCTGTACTGAAGCCAAGGCGCACGAATAGTCACCTATTGGTGAGGCCACTATGCTCACCGCTGCTAACCTTAACTTGGGGACAAAAAGTGCTCTGACACACTTAGCTTTCCTGTTCCCTATGTATTGAAGAGTAAGCATGCAATGAAAAAAAATTGTCAGCTGAGGGGAAAGCATCTGGTTCAATGGATATTTTTCTTCGATTTGTTGTTGTTGTTCCTTGGCTGGAGCTCCGAGGTTCACCCATAGTGAAATTTTTGCATATGTGACCATTTTTTTCCCAACCATCAAGATAGCCGCATACTGACTTTGGGGATGTTAGGTGGATAATTTGTAGGACTTACTGAGTTGTACAGGTCTTCCAGTCGAGGTACAGTCAGATACTCTTTCATGGACACGCCTTGATTCAGCAGCAGACGCACGAAGGCCATCTTGTCTTCTTTCAGGGCTTTGGTCATAAACTGATGGAGATCATCTGCAAAGAGAGCAAGACCGTCCAGCAACCCATCAACCAACAGATCTGAAGTATCTCTCAACCAATTACAGTGTATTTTTTGATAACATGGAATAATAGTAATAATGTGATATTGTAAAAAGAAAAAAAAAATATATATATATGTGTGTGTGTGTGTCTGTCTGTCTATCCATCCATATCTGTGTCTTTGTGTCTGTGTGTGTATATTATATCTGAGTGTGTATGTGTGTGGGTGCACGGGATGCCTCCATGCATACACACATGTGTACATGTGCTCCAGCATATGTATCCATTCACCCTTACAAACTATAACCCCAATCAGCATCAATTCCACTACCCCTCTCCCCTCTCTTCACTGTTACACACCCTCACCAGCGTGACATGGCACAACACACAAACTCACCGGCAATCCAGTTGACATCTTCCCGGAATATTTCTGACTGAGCGATGTCAGCCCTGTTCCAGGTGAGAGCCAGCTCCAGCTGGTTCAGGCGATGCTTGGTCCCTGTGGATGTCTCCGCTGGAAAAACAGCACACAGAAACATCTTGCTACTATTATTATAACCTTTCTTTTTTTTAATTCCTCGGCTAGATCTTCAAGACTCACCAATGGTGAGGTTTTGTGTATGTGACTGGGGTTTTTTTCCCCCACCATTAAGGTATCCACATTCTGACTATGGAATTACAGTTAGAAATTGAGCCTACTAGTTTTGTATGGACAGTTGGGAGGTACCTATCTGCTCTTTTTGATTTCCAACCGTCGTGATTTCTTTCGATGTGCACAAATCTGTGAGCACACGGGTCTGAATGGCTTGGAGTCTCCTCTGAAAGACTTGACATTCAGTTCAATTTCTCCGTACAATCTGGGAAGAAAGGGCAAGGCTGGGAATTGAACCCAGAACCCCAATGTTTACTTATTTGACAGGTCAATATCTAAACCTTCCTTCCTTCTTGTTATCATAAATAATAATCGTAATGATATTGGGACACTTTCTGAGAGCTTTCATTCTCCTTTGCATGAATAGCACAACTCCCTTTATATGATAAAATGTGTCAGTGCACACATATACCAATATAACTGTAGCAATACATGCATAAAACATAACTACAGAGTACTGTGCTTCCACTATATTGAAATAAACAAAGTGTGATTTAGCACAACCTACATAAACATCACTTCCAAAGCAACTAATTATAAACATACACAAAACATGTATACATACCACATGAATAATAGTACCATACATACATATCTGTTTACACATGCAGGCACGCATACACACACACACTCAAGAGTTGCATATTGCAGGGTGGGGGGTGGGGGGGGTTTCTCTTTTTTTCTCTTTTTTCTTAATTGTAGGTCAGTCATTTGATTTCCATTTACTTGTCAACTGGTATTCAAAATTATGTGTGCCTCCACTCCTCAAACACAGATCCAGCCCCTTCCCCCCACCCCCTCCTCCCTGTCTAATATCACAATTTGTGAAGAGACGTCAAATGAAATCGAACAGACACACACACACACGTGTGCACACAACACACTCCATGCCAAGATAATTCCAGCTGCACAACTGACCTTTGGTGAGGACAGATAGAATGGCGATGTCCAGTCCCTCCTCTCTCCTCAGATCAAAGAAAATCATCTGAAGACACACACACACACACACAGAGAAATTATACCCCTTACCACACCACAATTATGACAAATCTTCTTGAATATATCACTTGCACAGTCACAAAAGATGTGCTTCAAGTTAAGTGCTATGGCCCATACCTATTTCTTTCTTTCTTCTTTTATTTCGAGGATAATGGAATAGGTATTCATGTGCATTTTTTCATCCAGTCCCTGTGTGTATGCAGTTTTGTAAATTTTGTCATCCATTTCCACCGGTACACAATGGCCTACTCTTCCCAAAAGCGGAACGGGTTTTAACATGTGCACAAGATGTTCAGCGTGCGTTCGCACATGGGACTTTGGTTTACAGTCTCATCCAAAGGTCTTTGGGGGAGAGTAGAGTCGGCACCGATATTAACTCCAAAGTATAAAAATCCTCTTGAGCAGGAAGCAAACTTGGGTCAGCAGTTCACGAGCGCATCACACTAACCACCAGGTTATCCCATCCCCCCATACCTAAGATCTGACAGTGTCAAAAAGCGCCAATGGTGATGACTACAGATTTCTGTTTTATCCTCAGCTAAAGCTCTGAGGTTCACCAACGTTACGGTTTTACAAATCATACAACCTTTGCCCCGCCATCATGGTCACCACATTTCACCTTTGGGGATGATGTCTAAATACAACACCAGTCTCCATCAGTTTTTTTCAATTTTATCATCTCTTGCTACCAGCACACAACGGCCTACTCCTCTAAAAGGCAGAACTGGTTTGACATGTGCACAAGATGTTCTACAGGCATTCATACATGGAACCTTGGTTTATACCATTTTTCAACCACATCTGAAGGACTACCAGGGGAATGAAGTGCTGATGTTAACTCCAGTGGAAAAATTTCCTCAAATGGGCGTCTTGGAGATGGATAGAACCCATGCGGTCAGATTATGCACTTAATGCTCTAACCTCTAGGCTTCACACACACACACACACACACACACACACACACACACACACACACACACACTCTTACACACACAGACATGCACACATAGATGCACTCAAACATGCACACACACACACACATGCATACTCACTCACACACACATTCACACACACAAACAAGAATTTTTATTTTTTTTAATTCAAACAAAGACAACTAAAACCTCACACCTACCAGGTTATCTCTCTTCATGCATTCATCGATCTTATGCATGACTTTCTCCAGTTCTTCCTCTGTTTTGTCGCCCCAGTTCTTGCTGTACGCTTGTGCCACCCTGTCCTCCAGCTTCTTTCTCTGCCATTCGTTCATCTTCCGTTCTCCACTGAAAACATACATTTCTTACCAATAAGACAGGTCTACTTCTTCTTCTTCTTCTTCATCTCCATCTTCCTCTTCTTCATCATCATCATCTTCTTCTTCATCTGTGTTCCCTAAAATATCTTTAATGAAGAAGGAAGCTAGCAGAATGGATTAGACATCCACATGCCTAACAAGTAAACCATTAGGTTCTGGTTTCAATTCCAAGCCTTGCTCTTTCTTCTCGGTTTGATGGAAAAATCCAACTGAATGTATAAAGTCTTTTGGATGAGACTCTAAACCAGTCAGACCTGTGTGCTTACATATTTGTGCATATCAAAAGAATCCACAACAGTTGAAAATCAGAAAGAGCATGGAGGTACTGGTATCCTGACTGTCCTGGCAAAGTTGGAAGCCTAAATTCCCAACTGTATTCTTCAATTCAGAATGCAGTCATTTTATTGGTCACATACACATAAATCACACTATTGCTGAACCTCAGAGCTCTAGCTGAGGAACACACACACACAAAAAAGGTTTGGTGGATATTAATTTATGAAAATCTATCAACCTTATCCACATGAGTTTGTCGCTGTTGTTTGTTGTTGTTGTCCATCTCTTTACTGCATACCCTAGGGGTCACCCACAATATTGCACTCTATCTCACTCATCACATGGGAATCACTGTGAGACAGTAACCTCCACCACCACCACTGCCACCACCGCCGCCGCCACTGCCACTACCACCACCACCATCATCTTCTTCTTCTTCATCATCATCATCTATTGTCAGATCAACAAGAATTTGTACTGACAGAAATTGTTGAAAAGGATAATCAAAAAGAAATAAACAGAAAACAAGAAATAACCTAAATGGTAAGGGTGGGGAGAGGAATGGTCACATACACACAAATCTCACCACAGGAACAAAAAAAAACCCAAACAAACAAAAACACAAAAAACACAAAAAAGACATAACAACCAAAAGCCGTACTTTCTGTCTTTGAAGGTGAACTTGTGAGCGTAGGTGAGGAAGTCTGCGGCACGCCCAGTGCCTGCACACCACCACAGGGATCCCCTTCATCAGGGACTGGCAGGCATCCTGTATCGCGTCTGGACCTCCCTCCACCACCATCATCACCACTGGAATGCCATACCCGTTTTCTGCGAAAGGATGGACAGCAGATACTGTTTATTACAGTCAACAGCTTTGGCAGTGTCATAGAGTGCTTTTCACTCATTGGACTTGCACTCAAGTTTACAATACAGCTATTTTCTGATGGTGTTATTTGGGCCACTGTTTAAAAAATTCTGCAAATGTTATAGATTTGATAAAGCCAGATATTTCATTTAAAAGGTAGATTTTTGTGTAGTTCTGACATTTCCACAGAACTGTTTTACTACATATTTACATCTTTTGTGTATTTTTTTATAAATTAATTCAGTGAAAGCTAAGACAACAAAAATGGTCACATGCTTACCTTAACAAGGTGTAAGCATCTAACAGCTAATCCACACACAAAAACTAAGGCTGACTTCACACACAGTTAAGTTCCCTCAGCCTTTAGAATCAGTTTTGAGGTCAACAAAAGTTTTTACATTTACTAAACAAAAATCAATGAATTTCTTTTGAGCCAGCGTCCTTTTTCTTTTCAAAAAATGGCACTGACAGAAATAGATCTAAACACTCTCTTAGGTCACTACCAAACAGGGCACAGATCAAGGGAAAGAATTCAGTTTTTTACCCTTCTTTATACCTCAGCAAGAATTGCAATGCCCACCACTGGTGGGAATACTGCACCAAATGAATCTGCATGAATTTGGCTCCAAAGACAAAGTCATATCTAGGTGGCATTTGTAAATATGATTTTTTTTTAGTCCCTCAGCTAGAGTTTCGTGGTTCCTCAATGGTCAGAGTTTTCAGTATGCAACTATTTTTGCCCACCATTAAGGCAGTCACATTCTGACTTTAGGGATGATGTCTAAACACATTAGTGTGCATACATTTTTTTTTTAATTGTCATCTGTTCCTACTGGCATGCAATGGCCTGCACTTCTAAAAGGCAGGATAGGTTTTATTCTGTGTGCAAGATGTTCAGTGTACGCTCACACATAGGATGTTGGTTTACAGTCTCATCTGAAGAACTTTCAGGGAAGTAGAGCTAGTCAAGTCAAGTCAAAGTCAAGTCAAAAACGCTTTAATCATCCCATGAAGGGCAATTACAATACTGAAAGGCACATTGATACTATAATTATCTCACAAGACACAAGAAAAACACATTTCAGATTGTTATAAGCATTCCAAGATAGCTTTAAAAAAATTATCATACACAAACCCAGGTGCGCGCACACACACGCACGCAAACACACACACACACGCACCGCGTACACACACACACACACACCAATGCAGGAATACAATATTGTAAATACCATTGATTGGAAAAGAATAACAATTTTTTTGCGCATGCACGCACGTGCGCATTCACACACACGCGCACACCCATACATACACACACCAATATATAAACACAGTTTTATCACATATACACACACACACACACACACACACGTGCACCCGCTCACCAGAATGACCATTATCTAGTAAAGACATAAACACACACATACACACACACACACACACACAATTTAGAAATCATGTTGGTACTGAAGTTAGCTCAGGTGAAAAATCCCCTTCAACAAGTGCTTCAGAGGTGGCTCAATCACGGGCAGTCAGATCACAAGCACAACGCTCTAACCACGAGGTCATCCTGCCCCCCTTCCCCCTCCCCACCTCCCCCCCCCCCCCCCCCCCCCACCCGAATTAGATTTGAATCTGCAATCCTGAGGTCATGCCTTAAACATCCTTCTTACTAAGAAAACAAAGCTCCTATCTATGACAGATACCTAAGCCACTCTAAATCAGTCGATAGGAACATACTTACATTGCACTCTCCTTGATATAGTCAGGATATGAGTGTCATGCGAATTCTGACAGTACTTCTTCACAGATTTTTTCTATCACAATACAGTCCCCGAAGTCGGAATGTGGCTACCTTAATGGTGGATTAAAATGGTAGCATACACAAAATCTCACCACTGGTGAACCTCAGAGTTCTAGCCAAGGAACAAAAAAGGAATCACAATACAGAACCTGCAGTGTGTTAACAGCTAACTCAACTCCACGCAAGCTACTACCTGATTTTGGTGTGCAGAGTTTTCTCTCAAAACCAGCCCTGAAGTCAGCAACACCACCGTAGCGATTGCGCATGCCATCATCCACGAAGACAAAGTGAGTGTGGTCAGGGTTCAGAGAGACAGGCTGACCGTGCAGAATCATGTTGGAAGCCCGGTAATAGCTGTTGATTTTGCCCTGAAACAGACAACCAACCATTCACTGTGTTCTTTCAAACACTTTTCAAACAGTGGTTTTTTTTGTCAAATCCAATTTAACCTCTTGATATTTTTTACAGCATCATGTATATCCAAACACGTATATGCGTATATGTATGCACACATACACACCACAACACACCACAATGATCACCACACCCACAACCACCACCACAACCATTAACACCAAACACAACACAATACAACACAACACACACTTTCATCTATTACCTTCCTATTCCTTCCTTCCAAAAAGCGTCTGTTGTAAACGTATCCCCAGGGAGCGATGGCAATGCAGCGCAGCAGATGCGTCATACGGTCGTTGTCCCACTGAAAGGCCTGGCCCTCTTGAACTGCCTGCCCCACGCTTTTCATGACACCCATGTTGAACCCTGAAGTGATCAGCCAGGCATTGGTGGTCTTGGCAGCCTAGCAGCAACAACAAGAACACTTTTGACTTCAAAACTGATTTCTGAAGATGGGAAAACTTAACTGTGAGTAAAATCAGTCATTAAAGGAGAAAACAATTTTCTGATGTTACAGTATGGCTGCCTATATGGTGAGGTACCTGAAAACAGTGATATATGCAAATTTCTCAACCAGTGTGTGCTTGCAGTCCACAATGTCGCAAAGATATGATAAGTGATACAGAGTGCAGATTCTGGATGACACAAAGGGCAGTAAGCATATGAACTACAACAACCAGACCCTTTACAACACAAAGATCTCAAAAATACCAACCTTAATCAACCCGTTCGCAAAGGTGTCTCTCATTTCTCCATCCAGACGAAAGTTTTTCGCTCCTCCCACGACAGAGATGACCAGATTGGGGGGACTAGGATCCATGATCCGCCAAAAGGTCTCCATGAACTCCAAGCAGGCATCAACACTGTCTGTGTTACTCAGGCGGAGATACTGGCAACAGAAAAGATTGAGTGAGCATCAGTAAGAATGTCTCGTGATTTTGAAATAACAACGTGTTTGTATTCCTAGGCCTTGACTTGCTGCAGGACTGCCCCGTGGGGATGCCAGGAACCTGTCAGTATAAATAGCATCCCCACCTTCTGGACAATCTTTGCAGAAATTTCCTCTTTTCTATCACTCTCTTTGTTTCTGCTTTGTTCCTTTTCTTCCCGTCACCTCCTCCTTGTCTATTTTCTGCCTTCTTGCTTCATTCTCCTGCCTTTTTTCCAGAAAGACTTCGAAAATAACAGTTCTCTCTCATGTTGAAGTTGGATGCACTGGGCCTGACTTGTCAGGTGCTTAATGGCAGTGTGATGCATTTTCACTCATATAACAGACAACAATAGTTGCTTTCAGAGTGTTTGACGAAGAAGAAGTTTCAGGACCCATCAGCATCAATGACTCCATACTGTGCTAACCTAAGCTGCCTGCTCTGTTTAAAAACCATACAGAAAAAAAAAGGAAAGTCGATTCAATTTCAATATTGTACACATTCATCCAAAGCTCTTTACACTGATCGCATAATCACTGTTATGGCATTGCCTACTTGTGTCATTTTGATCAATTAAGCTTCAAATAATAGATTCTAGTGGTAACATGACACAGAAAAGCAGCAAAAAATGTGACAGCACTTCTAAACAAAACATGTTAAATAGCTTTGATAAACTTGAGGAAAATAAACCCTGAAATGACAGATGCTGTAGCTGAGTGGTTAAGACCATTTGACTT
Organism: Rapana venosa; assembly: GCA_028751875.1. NCBI lineage: Eukaryota > Metazoa > Mollusca > Gastropoda > Neogastropoda > Muricidae > Rapana > Rapana venosa. Next base: position 48,833,065 of record CM054139.1, on the reverse strand, counting down.
CAGTCCCATTTTCCATGAAGTTATGGGTTTGAACCTTGACAGCTGCATCCAATGAATCAAGGATGGGAATTTTCATGATATCTCAAATCAACTTAAAGTGCAGACCTGCCAGTAACTCCCTTCATGTATATTATATACAAACAAAATATCCAATACACATGTTCAAGATCCCATAATTCATGTCAGAGTTTGGTGGGTTGCAGAATCACAAACACACCCAACATGCATCCTGTATAAAAATATGAGCTGCTATAAAATTAGAATGTGTTAGCTGAGACCAGACCTCTTGCAGAGTTAACCAGAAGTTACTAAAAATAAACACCAAAAGTGCAAAATGAAATTTTGCTTTTGTCTGTCTATTTGGGTGCCAAACATCCCCTTAAAGCAGGAGGAGACCAGACACTACACACCCCATCCAATAAGGGAACACAGAAAAGAGGTGAGGAAATCCCTGATATATTCTATACTCAAATGATAGTTTGTTAACCTACCTTTGCTGGCTTTCTGCCTCCTGAAGACTCTACGTTGAAGGTCATTTTCCCGTATGTAAATGTGGGCTTGACCTGCAGGCTTCTCTCAGGATTCCAGGTCATCTTGGGTATATCCTCTGGAGGTGTGCCAGTAGGGTTTCTTGCCAGATCCATGTACTCTGTCATGCAAATACCATTATTTTCTGTGACTGAAGTCACTTGTCACAAGCTATAGAACATTTATAAAGAAACACGTTTAAAGATGCTGACATTTAAAGAGATATGTCTACCACTTCCTGTTGCCTGGAAGATGTTTGATGATTTTCTTTCATTGGCTACAGCTCTGAGGTTTACCAATGGTGGGTTTGCAAAACCAACGGTTTACCAACCACTAATTAAGGTAGCCACATTCCGACTTCAGGGATGACATTTAAACACAAATTCAGAGTGCATGTGTTTTCAAAATGTTGTCACGTGCTCTACCAGCATGTAATGGCCTACCACATCCAAAAGGTGGAATGGATTTTAATGTGTGTTTACGATGTTCTGTGTGCATTCATTCAGGGGACCTCAGTTTATAGTCTCTTTTGAAAGACTTTTGGGGAAGTAGGTCAATACTGATGAAGGGAAAAATCCCCTTAAAGGGACATGTCTGTGGTGGTTCTAACCCATGCCATCAGACTGCAAGCTCAACACTCTAGTCTAACCACTAGGCTATCCTGGCCCACATTAGGTTATTTGAGTCTTGGTCACAGAATGTAAAGCTTCTCTATGTTTTTCTACTGTAGCTGTTGGTTTCTGTAACCTAGAATTTTCACATAATCTAAAGACAGTTACTGTACAGAGTATTTTAAAATTCTTTCCCATGGATTATAAGAAGGATCTTCTTTTGTTGTGGTGGTGTTTGTGGTCTTATGTCTTTTACAATCACTCTCATGAAGTGTTCTTCTAATATGGTAAAAAAAAGATTGCGACTGATCTCAACCATTCAACTTTCACAAGATCTTAACCAAGGCATCAGTGGTTTTCATTTTTAAACCAACAAGCAAGGAAACAATTTGGGATAAATTCAGTTCAGTGAATATAAGGGGGGAGTACAAATTCATGACAAAAATCTTCTTTCAAATACTGTACACACAATGACTATATCCTAATCAACTCTCCAAACAAACTGCCTGAAATCACGCAAGCACACACTTCATGCTTGCTTGCTCACACACACGCACGCACACACGCACACTTGCTCCCTCCTTCCCTCACACACACATGCACATACAGAGGTGCACACACATACACACACACAGAAGCACACACACTTCTGTGTATTGACCCACCTTCAGGCACATATCCGTCGATAGGTTCCTTCACTGAGCGTCCCCAAACATGAAGTGACAGAATTTCTCCACAATGACACCTGAAGAAAAAAAAAAAAATCATGGCAAGTTATGAATTTCCTTATTTTTTCTATTTTTTTAGTCATGTGTCTAAGAATAAAGACTCCTCCCACAACATACACAACCCCCCACCCATTCACTCCCCCCCCTCCCCCCAACACCCCTTTTGTATGTCTGACTTTCTTTATTTGTTTTAAGTCTTGTGGACAAGGGACTCCCAGATGTACTTTGTAAGTAGAATAAAACTTACTTTAGTAGCTTGTTCATGGCCACCTTCTGGTTTGGTTTGGGAATAAACAGCATGCACTCTTTCCGATGAAAATTTCTTTCCACATACACAGCCATGTTCCTGCGAAGCTGTAACACACATCATGTGACACATATCAATGAGTGTACACATTTATACACATGCATGCGTACACAACGCATGCTTACATGTGCACACAGGGAGACGGGATAGCCTAGTGGTTAGAACATTGCGCTCGCAATCTGACGACCCGGGTTCAATTCCTGTTCAAGGGGATATTTTCTCCTGGAATTAACATCAGTGCCGACTCCACTCTCCCCAAAAGTCCTTCGGAGGAGACTATAAACCGAGGCCCCGTGTGCAAACGCACACATAACATCTTGCACACACGTAAAATCCTGTTCTGCTGTTTGTAAGAGTAGGCCATTATGTGCCGGTGGGAACAGATGACAGAATTTACAAAACTGTATACACATGGGGACTGGATGCAAAAAAGCACGAGTGCTTATTCCATTATCCTCGATATAAAAAAATAAAATTAAAAAATTTTTAAATTTTAAAAACACACTTGTGTATGCACACACACACATGCATGTATGCATGCGCGCATGTGCACACACACACACACACATGCACACAGAGGCATCTGTCTGTCTGTCTGCCGGCCTGTCTGTCTGTCTGCCTGCCTCTCTGTTTCTCTGTCTTCTCTCTCTCTCTGTTTTTCTCTCCCTCTCCACATACACACATAAACACACACACACTTTATTCACACAAAACACACTCACTAACTCACACACACAATGCACACAACACAAACAAAAATCCAAACACACACACACACACACACACACACTCACTAACTGATCAAATCACCATTTAAAAACAGACAGACTGAAAAACACAGATATATCAACATCAACTTGTTCTCATCTATCTCAAACCCCCTACCTGTTCATATTTCCTGCTTTCGGACTCTATCCCCTCCTCTTTTTCAAGGCTGGACAGGCCCATTCTCTTCCTCATCCCAGACCAGTAGGCTTGCTCCAAAGATGACGACTGGTTTTCAGGCCTGCTGTCCATGTTTTTCTTCTTCAGACTCGGCATGCTAATACCACTGTAGCTTCCTGCCACGACAGCAGCTGAGTCCCCCGTCGTGATGGAGTCTTCAATGGGGTGTACCCTCCAGTGGCCAGATGCCATGGTGGTCACAGTATGGGAATGTTTGTTATCTCCTGGTTCCCTTCATCACTCCTCCTGCTGTAGGTGGCTGCTGCTGTTGACCACAGCTTTCTGAAGGGTTTTAAGTGACTTCCTAAGATCGATGACTGTGGCTGTTACAGTGTAACAGTCTTTGGAATGAAGATGGATCATTCAGGACCTGAAACAAAATATGTTAAGTAGTAATCATTTGATGAATATTAAAAAGTGTTTGAGCACTTGTTTTCAAAACTAAATAATATTGATTAGATTCTTCATATTGTTCTCTTTTACATTGTAGCAAGTATTACCAGACTGGTGATTATGCCACTTGTTGAGGCCTGTGCTGCTGACAGGAAGGTTGCCAAGTTTTTCTTCTTTTTGTTATGTTCTATGGCAAACGCCGCAAAGTAATCATTAGGCCTATTATGGCCTTGACCCTGCAAAGGTGAGATGTCAGGGCGCCCTAGCGATCTTTAATGGGAAGTTCAATTAAAGCAATAACTAACCAGAATGCTTATCAAGAAATCAATCAAAACGCTTATTCAACAATTTTGCTAATGTCACATCCATGCACGCCGTGCAGCAGTAGCTGCACGCGACTAGTGCGTGTCACGATCGCAGGCAATGTAGCTAGGAAGTTACCCTTTGCCTTTCCACGTACAGATTTTTTGTTCACAAAGATGAATCTGTAAGTGCAATTATGAGAGGCTGGTGCATGTTTCACAGAGTCTGGAAATGCTGTCTAATAAAACAACAGGGAAAAATGACACTCACTGTCCACCACCATCCGATCCGATCGGAGCATTGTTAGCGGAAGTTTATGTTGCTACCATGGCCGACTGATACACTTCCGGTGAATAAAATGGGCGAGGTGAAGGAAGGCATGAGGCGGAAGCTGTAGTTTTTTCAGTTTTTGTTTCGTTTTGTCCAATGAAACTGTTGGGCTTTTATCAAATAATTTTGATCGTACTGTTTTTATAACACTTTTTATTCGGCTTTAAAGCCCAAACCGACACTTTAAAAGCAAATAAGGGATTGAAAAGAAGAGCGGGGAAATGCATCGAGTGAGGCCTAATTAGCATTTCTACATCACGATTTTACCTTTGTGCCGCTTATTCATATGGAATCATGTTATTAGAACGAGTGATAAAGAAACTTACTAACCAAATTTGTCACTTGAATAAAAAAAAAAAAAATTAAACCCAATATTCATGTCTTAGTTGAATTATATCTCTGTGTGTGTGTTGCTATTGTTTTCGTTCTTTGTTTTATTTTGGGGGGGACTTTCGTTTAGGCAACTGGGTTTTGTGGGGTTAAATTTTATCAGAACTAGTAGTAGGCAATACATATATGGAAGCATGTAACCACACACACACACTTGCGTGCACACACACACACACAACTCCCCCACCATCAAATTACATAATCCTAGAGTACAATATAAACATGCTTCCCATGTTGCTGGCAAAGGCTTTTTCTTTTCTTCTCGAGGATAATTGAATAAGCTCTCTTGTGCTTTTTTACATCCAGTCCCTGTGAGTATGCAGTTTTGTAAATGTCACCAGCACACAATGGCCTACTCTTTTGAAAAGCAGAACGGGTTTTAACGTGTGTAAGATGTTCTGCGTGCATTGGCACATAGGACCTCAGTTTATAGTCTCATCCAAAGGACGTTTGGGGGTAGTGGAGTCCGCACAGATGTTAACTCGAGAGGAAAAATGGATGTTGGATGTGCTGGGCCTGATTTATTAGGTGCTTAACTGCAGTGTGATGCATTTTCACTCATATAACAAACAACAATAGTTGCTGTCTGAGCATTCAATAAAGGAGAAAAAAAATAGTGTTGAATAATCTGAGGGCAGTGTTATTATTTACTCTACTTGTCATCACCAGAGACTTCTCTATGTGAATCACAGGCTTCTCTCTTTAGGGAGAGTATATCATTTCATCCCCTGGAGTTAACGTCAGCACTGACTTCACTCCCCCCAAAATCCTTCAACTATAAACCCATGTCCTGTGTGCGTGTGCACACAGAACATCTTGTGCACACATTAAAACTCATTCTGCCTTTTGGAAGGGTAGGCCATCTGTGCTGATAAAGAATGGATGACAATACATATATACAAATGTAAGCACACTGGTGTCATGTTTGGACATCATCCTCAAAGTCAGAATGTATGTATCATTTCACTGTAGCACAACCCTTTTATCTGTCAGCATTTGTTTGTTTATGAGACTGTGAATTGGTTTTGGCCACAGCATTTCGCCAAAAGAAACTCTCTTGTTGCCATGAGGGGTTATTTGTTATTTTTTGTTTTGTTCCGTTTTATTTGATCTATGTGTATGTGGGACTTCAATTTTATCATCAAATCAAAAAAATGAGTGCATGTCACCCAGTATGGTATAGGAGAATGAGAAAGAACAATTCAGCTTGACCAGATTTGAACCAGAGACATCATTTCCATGACAGGTGCATTAATGTCTTGGCCATCTAACCATCATATCTTTTTTTTTTTTAATTTTACATTAAAAACTGAAATAATTCTTTAACATTTTGATGTCTACTGGAACTGGATGTCTATGCTTGTATACTTATTGAGAATATCACTCTGATGAGATGTTTTGTTTCAGTTTGATTTTTTTTCTTTTCTGTTGATAGTTCTCATTCTTCTTAGTTCTCTGTTTAGTTCTTGTTGGTAGTGGTAGTTTCTGTCTGGGATTTTCTGTTTTGTTTGCTTGTTTAAAAGATTATCAAGAAGCATTAAATTGTTGAAACAAGTTTTCAACAAACTGATATTTTCTCAGTCTGTCTAGACCTCCAGAACATTCTATGTGGGGTTGTTTTTTTCCCCCACTGCAGAACTCTGTGTGTGTGTTTTATTCTTTTATTTTGAGGATGATGGAATAAGTACTCATGCGCTTTTTTCATCCAGTTCCCGGCTGTATGCAGTTTTGAAATTTTGTCATTCGTTCCCACTGGCACGCAATGACCTACTCTTTCGAAAAGTGGAAGGGGTTTTAATGTGACCTCAAGATGCTCTGCATGCATTTGCACATGGGATCTCGGTTTATAGTCACATCTGAAAGACTTTTGGGGAGCGTGGAGTCGGTGTGTGCGCACGTGCATGCCTGCATGCATGTTTGTGTGTGAACGTGCTGCCAAGATTCGAACCAACAACTTCATGGACTAATGGGATTGAAGTCAAAGAGTCTTAACCACTCGGCTGTAGTGTCTGTCAAGTAGTAATAATGAAGCAGTGGATCCAGTCAGGTCTAAAAATCATATGACTCTGGGTCTGGACTGTATTCTGTCATTTCAGTATGTCAAAATCATTCGGCAGTCATATGATGATACACAAAACATTCTCTAGAAATAACAGCACACAATGTATAAACTTAAACACCACATAGTGTGTTGTTTTATTTTCTATACATTGAACAAGTCCAACTTATCACATGAATTCATTGACAATGACAAACAAAAAGCAATGAGCAGTCCTGTTTTCTCAATACAGCCTTGTCTGATATTTCTTCCTATGATTGGGTCTTTGTCAGGAGGTGTGCTGTTATTCACATCAATATTCCTGTTTGCTGATAGAGGCTGATATGATCCGAGAAACTGGATACAACCTAACAAACATCTACAAAGCAATGGTTCCATGAGAAGAGCCAAGGAAAAGTTGGATGTGATGGGCCTGACTTATCAGGTGCTTAACAGCAATGCAGCACCTTTTCGCTCATATTACAGACAGACAATGAAGAAGAACCATAAGAGCTAGGTGATAGGACTCTATAGCCATTTTCATTCTTTTTTTTTCTTTTTAGAAAGAAAAGTTTATTTCGAAGATAATGGAATAAGCGCCCTTCTCATTTTGTTTATATCCAGTCCCCATGTGCATGCAGTTTTGTAAATTTTGCATCCATTCCCAGCGGAACAAATGGCCTACTCTCCTCAAAGGTAAAACAGATTTTAACATGTGCGCAAGAAGTTCTGCATGCATTCACATACGAGACCTTGGTTTATAGTCTTATCCAAAGGGCTTTCGGGAAGTAGAGTCGGCACTGATGTTAACTTGAACAGGTGTCTCAGTGGTGGTTTGAATCTGGGTTCAAACCCAGGCTGTCAGACCACAAGCATAATATGCAACCCTCTCTACCAGGCTATCCTGCCCCCCTGTCTGTAGTGTGAGCAACTTCTTGTATAACACTTGACAAAGACCCCAAGCTCACTAAGATGGAGATTGAAAGTTTGCAACAAAAATGCAAGGATCATTGAAGGTCACATTTCATTCATAATGAAATATCTGAAAATATTGTCTTCTTACAGAACTCAAACAATACTACAAATGAAGGTAAATATGCCAGTTTCGTAAAAGTAATACATAAATAACATTTTCTAGAATTCTGGCCGACAATAAATATCATTGCAGTCAATTCAATTTTCTTTTGAGGTCTAATTATCTTCAGACAGATTCTGCAGCATGCACTTCAGATGTTCATTCTGAATGTGGCTCAAGTCCTTGGAGATGCTCATCAATATTTTGAAGTTTTCTTTATCAGCTATGACCCCAGATGGGGATGCCATGAAGTCGGACAGTGATTTATGAACCTGACTGATCTTTTGAAACAGCTCCACTTCAAGGGGTACGGGCAGCATCTTGCACACCTCTGTGAAACTGGACAGCCAGTTATAGTAGTCCTGGCTGCCAAAGTCTGGTTTACGCACAAAGTCACTGTTCACACAGTCACTAGTGGAGGGGGCTTCAGGTTGGGAGGCAGAATCTGCACTGGATGCAGTGGCAGGTTCAGTGCTGTCCTCTACAACAGGAAGGGTTTCCAGGCCAACAGATGTGGCTGGACTCTGAGAGAGCGATTCTGTAGGGGTGGACTCTGACAACACGGTTGTGGTGGCTGACGATGACAATTCTGCCGAAGAGGTTGGTTCATAGTGCACCTCATATACAGGCTGGCCTTCCATCTCCCCTCTGCTTTCCACCCCTTGCAGAATCTGGTACTCTGAGCCCAGATCCTCCACAATCTGACCCGTTTCCATTTCAGATATTGTGACAACACCGTCATTGATGTCGCCAGCTTTTTCCATGGCAGTTACCACCTCCACAGGCAAAACCATCTGCTCCATCTCTGTGGCTTCTGGAGTTTCACTGGCTACCACACTGATGTGTGACGTTGCTCCAGCAGTGTCCACACTTTCCCCAGAAACCTCGACCTCCTGCACCACCATGTTGCGATTCAGGTTCTGGATGATGCTGATGATTTTCTTCTGGTCGATGGTTGACAGGTCCAGCATTTTGCCTGAAGCTGCATCGGAGCTGTCTGCCTGGTGATTGTGGAGCTCAATTCGGTAACACACAGGCTGCGCCCCTTCCTGAATCTGAAACTCCACTCCATCTTTTGCACTCCCATGTCGTCGGTACAGATGTGCTCGCAGCTGACTGGCTCGTTTGAAGCCTTCAGAACACAGCTGGCAGGTGTAAGATTTTGTACCTTCATGCTCCCTCTCATGGCGGCGGCGACTGGATGGATCGTTGAACCTCATGGAACAGACACTGCAGCTGTAAGGCTTGGTACCTGAACACAGTGCAAAACATTTTGAAAAGTATAAAACAGTAGTAATAATAATCAACTGGATAATGAAATACGATTCATAAATGGTTAAGCATATAATACATTTGTAGACATAAATATCTTCTTTTTTTTTAAACCTGTTTGGGTTCCTATATAAGTTTCACAAATTACCTTAAAGGAATGTGACAGTTGCATGGCTGACCCCAAACAATTTTTTTTTTTAAGTCAGATTTTTGGAATACTTCCCCGCTGTTATCTTCTTGTGCATTCAAGGGTTATTAGGAATAATGAAGAGACCAAAAAAGGGAGATGATATGAAATGAAGTGATTGAACAAACTTCAAAAACAAACAAAAACAACAACAAAATGACTCGGATTTAAGGTACTGAATGTACTCACCTGAATGTATAATCTTGTGTCTAGTGAGATCTGATGCATGAGCAAAGGACTTGTTACACTGATCACAGCTAAATGGCTTTTCTCCTGCAAGCGAAAAACAAAGATCATGAATTCAATAACAGACTCTAACATCCAGCAATTTCCTACAGAACATCACTCATTTGTTATTATCTTATTGCAATATCAACAACATTCTTAAAAAAAAAGAAAAAGAAAAAAAGAACCCTCCATTGCTAATGCTTTCTGAACCATATCCTTTTGTTGACTTAATAATAGTAATGATAATGATAAAATAATGATGATAATTATATTAAAAAATAACATAATAATGATGATGATCAGAACAATGGTAATGATAACAATGATGATGATAATAATAACAATAATAACAACAACAATGATGGTGATAAACAATTCAAAGAATTCTCTGTGTATGCGTGCATGTGTGTGTGTCTGTGCGTGTGTGTGTCTGTGTGCATGCGTGCATGCGTGTTGTACCTCTGCAACAGTCATGAGTATGTGAATGCATACATGTCTGCCAATGGCATGTTAGAACATGCGTGTGAGTACGTGTGTATTACATACATACACGTGCATGTATACATGTCTGTCTCTCTGTTTACGAAAGCACACAAAATCCCATTCCCTTCACCTTCACACAAGCCTGACCTGTGTGCACTTTCATGTGAGAACGGAGGTACACGGCCTGGGAGAAGCGACGACCACACACGTCACAGGAGTGTGGCATGTCTGAGGAGTGGGTCAGCAGATGGCGTCGCAGACAGCTGATCTGGCGAAAGGCCCGCTGACAATGCGAGCAGGTGTAGGGCCGCTCGTCGTTGTGCAGCGACATGTGCTCTTGCAGGCTGAAAGCACTGCAGAACTTCTTCTTGCACTCCTGGGCACTCGAAAGGTTTGATACCTGCACAAGAAGCATAGATTTCCCCGATGGTCTCAGCCAACATGACTGTCAAAATTGTGCGTATTCTTTCATCTTAACGCTTCCCTAGTTCTGGTACGATATTGCCTCACTACATTCAAGCAAAACTTTACAATAAGGTGACTAAAAACAATAATAACAAAACTCTTGAGCTATTTTTCAGATATGTTTTCTAATATTGCTCCATCCAGATCTCATGCGTCAATGTTCTTTCTCGTTTGATTTTTTTTTTAATGAGGTAAATACTATTATGAAAGAAAAAAAATCAAATGGATTTCTTTAACCTTTCCAAAACAGTACACCAGATTTTGTTTACTTCATAAACATGTCTTTAACATTTACAAGTTTAACTTCTACAGTTTAATCGTCATCGTGCATAGCATAAATTTTTTTATTATTCTTTCTGAAAAGGAATAACTTATTCCAATATTTTAAGGACATAAAGTGACCCGAGATATACCTGTAAGTTTATAACAACATTTTTTGGGTATGTCATGGGTAAAAAATTAACCATAGTTTCTACTGTATGAATAAGTCATGGGTAACAAAAAAATACCCATTGTGATTTTTGAAAGAAAGTAGATCAGAACATCTTATCTCTGCAGTTATCTATCATTGAACCCCTGCAAATTTCTACCGTCATCATCATCCCAAATCTTTGTGCAATGTAAGTACCATATGCTGAGATTTCATCAATATAGCAATGGATAAGGTCTATCATTTACATCAATTTTAGCATACATAACTGCATATACCCGCATACAAACATATATATTACACACACATGCACACACACATACAAGAACAGATGCACACATGCATGTGAATATTCTCACTAACACACACTGGCTGTAAAATACATCCATGTTAATTACCTCTGCAGATGTGTATACACACACACACTCTCCTCTCTCTCTCTCTCTCCTCTCTCATCTCTCTCTCTCTCCCCTCTTCTCTCTCTCTCTCTGATGCAAACCCACAACACGCAAGAAATAACATTAAAAAGTGAAAGCACATGTAGGTACAAAATCAACAACAAAATTGACATACACACTTCTCACTGACAAGATCCTTACCCATATGTGACAACTTATGACGCCGTAAAGACTCTTTAGTACGGAAGCCTTTACCACACTTGTCGATGTCACATTTCCAAGGACGCTCCTCTGTATGTGTCAGGAGATGTACTTTCAAGTTGCCTGGAGAACAGAACATTCAAACATTTCTTCTGCATGCAACATGAATACCAGGTTGAATAGACATAAAACTTTTTAGAAGTCTCTGACGATAAGACAAATGACAAATACTATGCAGTACTATCTCTGATGTAACAGAACTACTAAACAATTGTTTGGAGTATCATATACATGAAATGTTCGTGCTTAGGTAAAAATATGTAAGAATGTGTCTAGTGTTGGTGTGTGCCTCCGAGCATGTGTAAATGTGTGTATATGTATGTGTGTTTGTATGTGTCTGTGAAAGACTATGTGTGAGAATGTGTGTGTGTGTGTGTGTATGAGACTATATGAGACTCGTGCATGTGTGTGTGTGTGTGTGTGTGTGTAAGAGTGAGAGAGAGAGAGAGAAGCAATGTGCTAAGGTAAGTGTGTGTGTGCAAGCATGTGTGTGCAAATGTGAGTGAAGTGTGTATGTGTGTGTGTGAATGAATAAGCATTTTTTGTGTATGAATGTACATGTGTGTGCATGCACAGGCATATGAATGCATGTATGCACATACGTGTGAGTGTGCATTTGTGTAGAAAGAAAGATGAGGGGTGCAAGGGGGCGGGCACGTCAGTGCATGACTGCATTTACAGAGAGTGTGAACCCCAAATAAATCTGTAGGCATCCTATCAAAGAACACAACAAATTATACAGTTCAGCTGCTAATCCACACATGATGAACTTGTGTGTAAAATACAAACAGTCCTCACCTTTTTGGTTGAACACATGATTACAGGTGAGGCACTTGTACCCATTAGCAGTACGAGCCATAAGGGGCCTCTTCTCTGCATTCTGTCCCCCTGGATTTGATTTTCCTGAAGCATCGACATGAAAAAAATCAAACACCATATTTCACCTGTGCATTTTGAATACTGGAATGACATGAAAAAAAATCAAACACCATATTTCACCTGTGCATTTTGAATACTGGAATGACACGAAAAAAAATCAAACACCATATTTCACCTGTGCATTTTGAATACTGGAATGACATGAAAAAAATCAAACACCATATTTCACCTGTGCATTTTGAATACTGGAATATTTAAACTGCAACTTTATTACTTCTACCTGTATGGAAAGTGATACATTATCAGTAGGTTATGGATGATGAGTGTATGCAGATTGCTAGTTTGCAGCAAAAAGTCACTGAATTTATTAAATGACCTAGTTAGGAAAGTTTCAAATAAATGTAGCAAATACACAAAAATCCTGTGTTTCAATTCTAACAAAAACCCCAACACAAATAGTAGCCCCCCCAAAATCAAAGATAATATAAAAATGAAAATAAATACTATCTTAAAACAAAACCTCAAAAAAATTAAGATAAGAAAAGTGCGCATTAGGAACGACATAATTTTTTTTTTTAAAACATTTAAACACATTGGTATTTCCATAATAATAACAAAGAAAATTACACAATAGAAAAGAATGAAACAAAAAAGTGATTCTCACCTTCTGGATATTTTCTTGGGCGACCTAAGGGGGAAAAAATGCAATAATTATTACAGATGTTTAAAAATATCATTTTTACTCTGAATACCTCCTTGCTCTACAAGAATACCTAAATAACAATCAGAAGACAAGAAAATGTTAAGTACTTTTAGCAAAGGACATGATTTGACAGAATTATAAAGCAAGCTTTGAATATGCACCTCCACAACCTAAGAGCCTCCCCATATGAATAACAAGCTGAATTTGTACGATTGTAAACAACTGGACCCTTAAGTTCATCATCAGAACTATATGTTCTGTCATGTTTTCAACAATAATAATTACTTTAAAAACAAATATGAAAAAAAGGAAGAAAGAAGACAGCTTTATTCTAAAAAGACAATGGAATCTGGCTCATGTCACTGAGTGACTCTTAAGCCTACTCTTAACAGTAAAACAAATAAAAACAAACAACAGTCTGACGTGTTTACCAGCATAGTGAACTACATAATCATAAACAAAAATACAAACTTTTGCTTCAAAGACTTTATTTATTTATTTATACCACTTTAAGTCACAAGATTTCTCTGCGTGAAACTTGGGCTGCTCTCCCCGGGGAGAGCACGTCACCACAGGAGCAGCGCCACCCTTTTTTTTTGTTTTTGTCTGTAACTGTATTTGTTTCCCTATCAGAGTGGCTTTTTTCTAAGAATTTCGCCAGGAACAACTCTCTTGTTGCCGTGGGTTCTTTTACATGCACTGGATAATTTTGTGTAATACACGTGACCTCGGTTTGTCGTCTCATCCAAAAGACTAGCGCCCAGACCACGACTTATGGTCTAATGGATGGGGGAAAAGTTTCGGGCCCAAACAGGATTTGAACCACTGCATACTTCCAACCCAGACATTTTGCTTTCTAGACAGGTGTGTTACCTCTAGATCACCGATCCACCGATTTTCTTATTCAAGCTTTTAAAAAAAATTTAGGTACCTTCTATATCGCAGAAAATACACTTTGAATTCTTACAGTTCTCTCTCTCTCTCTCTCTCTCTCTCTCTCTCTCTCTCTCTCTCTCTCTCTCTCTCTCTCTCTCTCTCAAACACACACACACTAACAAACAAAAAAACACAAAAACACTAACACACCCAATTTTTTTTTCCAACCTAAATCAAAATCATTCATCATCATACACTGAAAACTATCCTATCATGATGCTGCACTGTACCTCTGCCTTTCTTTTTCTTTGGCTCTTTTGGCTGATTTAGTGGTTCTGGCTCATAGTCAGAATCTTTGTCATCGTCTTTTTCGATGTCATCCGCTGATCGAAAATCTCTGCAGACAAATAAATAAAAAGCACATCTGACCTCAGTCCATTTCACTGTGAAATTAGTCAGAGGAAGGTTCCACAGGGTGAATGGCTGCACAAAAAACCTGTGCAGAAAAATGCAACATATTTTCCATGTATGAAAAATTAAGCAAAACTTATTTATCACATGAGCACTGAACAATTTTGGAAAAATAACTAGAACTGTTGTTTCAAATGAAAATTTAGTTTGCTCAAACAAAAACATGATAGTTCCAGCAAAACTGACAAAAGTTTTTTTCCATTTCATCTGTCCACATAAAAATGTGGATCGTTATTCATGTTACTGATTGCTGCAAAATAATCTTATTTATACAATACTCTCTGATGACAGTATGCAACTTTTACAATCAAACAAACTTTTACTATTCCACAAGACAAAAAACTCTCATATTTAAAACAAAATCAAAATGAAGACAGAAACTGGACAGTAATGAACTACTTTTCAAACAACAGTAATAGCTCTTCACCTGTATTTCAAAGGAATAAATCTCTTGCGTGCAGGAAGAATGCCAGTTGCTCGTTCAATCTCATAATCATTGGCCTGGATGCTGACTTCATTTTTTATGTCCAGCAACTCTCCTGTCATATCATCCATCTCCACTTCTTTGCTGCTTCCCGCTTCCAACATCTCCATCCGCTCTGCCAAACACAGTATGTCATATTTTATCTTCATTTTACACTTGCATCTATAATATGTCTTACCTTATCTCCATTTTACACTTGTGTCATTACTTTTTATATCAGTCTTTTCACACAGGAATTTTTCTTTGATGCTGATGCTTTCTTTCTCAAATCATAATTTCTGTAATAAAAGCTGCCTTGAGTATCATAAACATATGGGAATGCTATTATAATGATTACATTAACTCCTTTCACAAAACTAAATATCAAATGCACGGGTAGTTTTGTTCTTCCTGATACTTCTATGGAAATCTGCTGCAATACAGATTTGTGCAATTTCAAGAATAAACATTTTTCCCCCTCCAGAGGGTATTTGCTTGAGATTTTTCTGTCAAACTGATGATCTGAATCAATGTTATTCAGTCTTTACTTAAAAACTCTCTTGGGTCCCTTCCTATCACAGAAAGTTGATAATAATACTTTTCCATACTCCTGTTGATTCCTTTTTTGTGTGTATGTGTCTGTTCACTTACACATTTCGTGTGAGTTAAGTGTTGAAGCCTTGGTGGGCCAGAACTTCATGGGAGAATGTCATTGGAGGGACCTAATGAGCGTCGCAACACAAGATGGGTGTCATAATCAGTTGGGCTCTGCAAATTTGCTATTACTGTCATTAAGCTTCAAAGGTGATAACCTGTAAATGTTGGATCAAAACAGGCACCATAGAACACGACCAATGTGACCCAGCAGCAAAGCAGGACCCTTCTGGTTGGTGGCCCCATGGCAGCCTAACATTTATAAGTACCCTATGGACTTCTGACCCTGATGATTTCACATGATAAGCCTATACAGGGCTGGGGCAAAGAGATCAAAATGAGAGGCATGAGAAACAGCAGGACAAGAATGTCACAGAAAATGAGGCCAAAACAAAAACAAAAACGCACAAAAACAACACACATTAATGATGAAATGATACCTGGCTGACTGTTCTGCTCTGCCGTTATCTGCATTACTGAGGTACTGCTCTCTTGACCTACTAGAGGCTGTGGTGCTGCATCCGTTTGCACAGCATCTTTTTCAAACTTGATGATCGTGATTTGTTCATAGCCATCTTGGATAGCTGCAACAAATCAAATTTGGAAGAATAAAATGTAAAAGAGAAGCAAATGTTTCTTCTTTCTTTTTTTTTTCTCTTTTTTTTTCATTTTCTGGGGGTTTGTGGGAAGTTTTGGCAGCATATTTTTTTCCTTGACACTTTGACTTTCGTTTGCAATTCATGACACTTGACAGCGGCTCTGTTCATATACTACTGTACTAGTACTACCCACAGTTTACCCCAAATCTCCTCCCATGTCCTGTGTATCTTGTGCAGGTTTTTCAGGTTACAAACTACATGGATCTGTCTGTCTGTCTGTCTGTCTGTCTGTCTGTCTGTCTGTCTGTCTGTCTCTCTCTCTCCTCTCTCTCTCTCTCTCTCTCTCTCTGTGTCTGAGGCTCTCTCTTTCTGTGTACCTGGGTGGGTGGACAGTGCCTGGTCTTTTCCTGTGCTTGTTACTCTGCAGGAGTTTTGCCTGCTGGCCTCAGCTAACACATTCCGACTTCAGAGCAGCTCATTTCATTATACAGATTGCATGCTGGGTATGTTTGTGTAACCCATAAATGCTGACATGAATTAAGGGATCTTTGAAATTAGGCACTGGCAGGTCTGCACTTGATGTTGACCTGGGAGATAGTGAAAATCCCCACCATTAATTCAACTGACAATGATACCGAAAATCAAACCTACAATTTCATGGACCCACAGGATTCAAGTCAAATGGCTTTAACTTTAACCACTCAGCTATAGCGTTTGTCACAGGGTGTTTTTGTTATGTCATCCATACCATCATTCATATTTGGCCTATTCTGTTCTCTCCCATCCTCTTAGCATATGAAGCCTAACTTGACCTCTCAGCTCTCAGTCCTGTGTCTGGACCTCAAAACCATCAACAGAGAGTTAACATGACCAAAAGTAAAATGATAGGGAAATATGAAAACAAGCAAACAAACAAAATAGAGAGAAGTGTCGACACAAAAAATGCACAAGCTGTGTTGTACTCAATTTTTGTATCAAATGCTATGTGGCTTTTTAATACTGTTACCTCGTAATATTTACAAACAAAAAGCAGGGGAGATCAAGATTTGCTAAAAATTTGAATTTTTGTTGTTGGTCATGTTTTTTTGGTTTGTTTGTTTGTTCATTTTATTTCTCGGAAAACATGGAAGGGGGGGGGGGGGGGGGGGGGGGGTAGGAAGTAACCTATCATACTAAAATCGTGAAAGTTCAGACACGGTCAGCCATCTCTTTTGGGCCAACTGGCAATTAGTATTACAGACCCATAAAAAGTTTGGTCCCAGTTTTTAGCATCATCATTGTATGTCATGTGTAACTGTAAGCTATGTTGCTATTATCAGAGAAGCTGAAGCAATTTACAAACAGCATTTGGAATCATTTGGTAAAATTAAAAACTTTCTTTTCTTTCAATCAGATATAAAAGTGCTAACTCTGAGGAAATATAAATCAACTTTTTTTTTCCTCTGACAACAAAGAAACTTACTACTCCAATAAAAATGTTGAGTTCATGTATCTAAGCGAGATAGCCTTGTGGTTTGAGTGATGTGCATTGCAGGGGATGGAATAGCCTGGTGGTTACAGTGATGCGCATTGCGCTTGTGATCAAACCCCGGTTTGAATCTTTTTCAAAAGAATTTTTCCTCTGGAGTTAACATCAGTGCCAACTCCATTTCCCCCAAAAGTCCTTCGGATGAGACTATAAACAGCGATCTGGTGTGTAAACACAAGCAGAACATCTTGTGCACATGTTAAAACCTGTTCTGCTTTTCATAAGAGTAGGCCATTGCGTGGCGGAGGGAACGGATGACAAAACTGATAAAACTGTATACATATGGTACTGGATGTTCAAAAAGGTTGGGTCTAAATAACTGTGGATCAAAGGGAGAGAATTTGTGGGGGTTGGAGAGAAGGATATATATATATATATATATATATATATATATAATATATATATATATATATATATATATATATATGTGTGTGTGTGTGTGTGTGTGTGTGTGTGTGTGTGAATTGAAGAGATTTGGGGGTGATAAGAATCTATATTGTTATATATTTTTGTGGATTTGAATTGTTTTGTGATTTTGTTTGCTTGGGTTGTGTGTGTTTTTTTTATTTAGCATTATTCTTATGGTTGTTATTTCTTTCTTTTTAAATTAAAAAAAAAAAGAGATTGGTGAGTGGCGTGTGTGTATGTGTGTGTGTGTTTTTTGAAAGTCTGTTGGTTTGGTTGACATATACACATCTATTTTGAAACCAGTGATAATGTAGTGCTTTGTATTATTCTATTAAGAAAAAAAATTATATCACACACACATGCACACATATGCGCTCTCTCTCTCCCCATTATTTATAGTCAGACAGAACCCCCTTTCCCTTCCCAAATGAAAGCATTCTTGATGAACTCTCAGTGCAAAGACAAACAATGGTGGACTGAATATGATAAAACGCAGACTTGAGATACTTTTGTTCATTGCAAAACTAGCGACACACACACACACACGTACAGACACACAAACACACATGCTCATGGGCGACAAAATTTACAAAACTGCTTACACACAGGGACTGGATGGAAAAAAAGCACATGAGTGCTTATTCCATGATCCTCAAAATAAAAGAATAAATAAATTAAATAAATAAATAAACAACACACACACATATACACTCACACCCACAAACAAACACACACACACACTCATACACACACATCTGATGACGACAGTCCTTTGCCCAAGGTAAGGTTGAGTAAGAGCAGAAGGGGGGAAAAAAGAGACAGAACACCTCCAACAGATATGTATCCTACATTGCCACCGATATCACTTTGAGATCAATGGTTTGACTGGGAGGGCTACAGGAAATTTGTAGAACACCACAGAAACACTTGACATTTTCAGGTTGTGGGTAAGGTCTGTCTGGTAGTGCCTTTCTCATGTACTGGTGCTCATCAGTTGATCGTATCCGTAGTTTGTGAACAGACAAGTTTTGAAACGGGGTACCCACAGCTGTCAGTTTTCCTCCAACTTTCATACACTATCCTTTCCATTCCATCCCATCCCAGCCCAGCTGGTGCTGATTGTAGCAGGAACTGACCACACTTGGAGTTGATGAAAGGAAGGGGCGTGCTAAATTCAGCGCTTTTGACCAAGTGCTGCGAGGTTTGCATGCCCCACAGATGTCCTGCCCCCCCCCCCCCTTACTTTCACTGTTTCAGCTCCTCTCAGCTGCTATCCATTCCATCCCATCTCCCAGCTGGTGTTAATTAATTATAGCAGGAACTGACCGAACTTAGCAAAAGAAGGGGGCGCGCTAAATCCGTGCTAAATTCTAAGATTCTCCCCTCTTGTTCCATTTCATTTTTGTCCCTGCCCTTAACAGCCCAAACCCCATCACCCTGCCGGAGTGTACAGCCTTTATGTGTGTGCGTGAGTGTGCATGTGTGTGTGCATGCGTGCGAGCATGTGTGTATACATTTGAATAAGTAAAAAAAACCAACAACCTATTAATCGTAACTGGCTGCAAATGAATGAGTAGGATGAATGAAAGCGCTTTGATTTGTTTTCTGCAAGATATAGCTCTATATAAATTCCATGTATTATTATTATTATTATGAGTGCTTATTCCATTACCCTCGAAATAAAGGAATAAATAAAATGAAATAAATTTTTAAAATAAGTTTTTTTCTGTGGACTGGAAAAGAATTTGGATTTTGCCAGCTTTGGGAAATTCTGTCTGTCACTCTGGGGAATATTAAGCAGTTTGTAATCTCCTGTTGACAGACTGGGGGGGGGGGGGGGGGGGAGATAACTCCACTAAGGCCAGGCACCATCCTTAGCTTCTGGCACTTTTCCTTCTATTTCCATATCACTCTTGCATTGTACTGCAAGTACTAAGGCATCCACAGAAATTAAAATAAAAAGACTAGCCCCTAACTCAAAACTCTGGACAATAGAAACACATTTGTTGGGTTTGAACTTTTTCAGCAAATACTGTATCCCCTCAGTCCTTTGTGGTCTGCTAACTGCCTCACCACAATATGGGGGTCAGCACTGTAGGAACCCAAGCAATCCTCATTTGATTTTCAACCCCCCAAACAAGTACACAGTGCATTTTTTCATACCTTATAAAATTTTTGAAAACCAGTAAACATTTTTCTGACTGGCACTCTATACAAGACACTATAAATAGTATAATTATCACCCTGCATGCTAACCCCGGAGTGTAACCTAAGATTAGTAAATTGTTACGGTCAAGGTCATGTTTAGGGTTAAACTTATCGGTTTGTTTTACGGATCAAATTGAACACAAATGTAACATAGTTTAAAAGACATCAACTGTTTGCTTTAACGGAATTTGTGTTTGCACTCCACAGCCAAAACAGTACTCTAGATCCAAACGTACACCACGCCCACTTCTAAAAATAAAGGCTATGCTCATGACTACTTCAACCAAGCCGTAAGCGACTGCCTTTGCCACTCACTACATGAAAAATAAAATGCCCAACAAACATACAAAAATGGCAGACATAGCCATAATCGTTTTTAGGCAAAAAGTATTATCATAACTAAATATACGAATGCAACAATAAATGAAGAATATCGAAATCCATACCAACAACTTCACCGGAGGTACAAGCGGCCTCCATGCTGATTACCCGGATAAGAATTTGTCTCTTTACAACAAAGAAAGCAATTATTGGTTAGACCTACGTCGTTCTAGACTTTTTCAAAGCGCCTCTCACTAAGAACCTACGCGCACACACGCGTATTCTTCAAAAACGTCTCCTGAAGCTGTGTGTCATTGCTAGCACTTTGCCAAAACATCAAACACATGTAATGCTGTTTAACTTTAAGTTTTGTGGCTGCCCGATGAGGCAAGGATGAAATAAGAACAAAATCCCTTGCCCAGAACAAACCCCCACACATTAATCCGAACAAATGTGAAAATTAAGGCCCCGAATCAGTTAATTTTAAGCTACTTTGCAGCTAGTAAACAAACAGAAATTGCCAGGGGAACCACTGAAATAGATTGATAAACGTTTCAAATTTGTCATAGCCTACAATTTACTTGCTCATAATTGAGTGCTGCCTGTTATGAAGCCTCTGTTGTTTTTTTAATTTTTCATTTCATTCTTTTATGTCGAGGATAATGAAATAAGCACTTGTGTGCTTTTTTTACACCCAGTCCCCGTGTGAATGCGGTTTTGTAAATTCTGCCATCTGTTCCCACCGGCACACAATGGCCTACTCTTGCGAAAAGCGGAAAGTGTATGTGTATGTGCGTGCGTGCGCCCGCGCGCGCAGTGCTTTTTTTTGTTTGTTTATTTTATTTAAGTCATCGCATTTTAGCGCTTTGGGCTAAGGTAAATCACTCAATAAAGTACCTTCCACTCATTATTTCATAACATCACATTTGTCACACTAAAGCCCCACCCCTTGCAGGGAAAAACCAAGAGTACACTGCAACTGTAACCCTTATATTAAATCATGTGCAACACATAATACACAATACCCTTTGAAATAAAACTGTGTTTGACATCTTAGCCATGTCTGACATTTCCTAAAATAAAACGACCCATAAACTACTACAGCTGCCTCCACCTGAATGATCTATAGCACACTATAACTGTGCCAAAAATATAGCTTTCTTTTGACATGTTTTAACCACATTGTCGTCCTTTTCTTTTCGTCTTGTTGTTTTGTTCATTTGGGGGGGGGGGGGTGCCTGTCTTGTTTTGTTTTGTTTTTTCATATGATATTAGTTTGAAATAAGTGTCTATTATGGCCTTGAAGTGAATAGACGTTAAGTAAGTGGGAAGATTACCACTATTCCTAAACATAAAATAACCTACAAAACATTATAGCCAACACCCAACACCTATACCTCCTATCCCCCCTTCCCGCTTTAAAAAATCTACAAAGTTATTAACATTTTTATTATCCCTTGAAAGTGAACCATTTTTGCACCCTACAAAATGTATGCTTTTGTCCAGAAGTTATATTAGTTGCGCTCCCAAAGTACTGGTACAGAATGCTGGTACTTGAAAACAATGATAGGGAGAAAAAAAAAGTTTCGGGTTGTCTGACCGGTATGCAACCCCAGAAAGAAAAAGATTTTTTTTTTAAGTGTGTGTGTGTGTGTGTTGGGGGGGGGGGGGGGGGGGGGGGGGGGGGGGCTTGTTAATAAAACTATTGAGACATAGCCTACAAGCAGACGACACACACGGGAGACAAATGCTTTGGTCTGGACACTTCAACCAATGAGCTTCCTTGTTGTAACAAAAGGATGGGCATTGATTTACTGAGCATGGACGACATGGATTCTATCAAGACAGTTAAGGTTGTTTTGTGTATTCTATTGTTGTCTGCTGATGTAGACGGGGCTATTCTTTCTCATAAAAAGTTTGAACGCACATTGACACAAGTAAAAAGCATCGACATTAGCCATGCTAGACAGCTGTTGCATCGACATCGCAGAGATGCATCAACAGAATCTGGAGGTTCTGCAAAAATGTTGTCTAACGAAGTTGTTTTGAATGGCACAGAGGATCACACACAGGCCTATGTGCACTGGTCAGGCAAATTGAAGAGTGAGGTGAGATATTTTCTTCCCTTTGTATTTCATTTAAATATTCATTTTGGAGTGAAAGGAACTGAATAATTGTCGTTGCATGTGCCACTTTCAATGTTTACACTGTTTTAGTGTTTACAGTAGTAACAAATTCAGAAATTGATACACTGTTAAATACTTGTACTGTTTATACTTATAGACTTTATAGGCTTACTGTTATAGACCCGAAGTCAGTTTACTGCTCGAGTTGACAATTGATAATCATAATATGACATTCTGTCTACTTTCTACTTCTGAAAAGTAAAGTTAATTAGGTAGCTGCCATCTCTGACATAGTGACAAGGAATAATGAATGAGCTATAGTAATGTTCAATTTGCTAAGGATCAGTGTATAACTATAAGAGCACTTGTGTTGACTACTGTGTATGTATGTGTGTGCATACAATGTGTATGTATGTGTGTATATATGTATGTGTTAGTGTGAATGTGTGTGTGCTACTCTGTCAGTGTGTGTGTGTGTGTGTACATTACATGTGCGCACAAGCATGATGTGCTTTCTTTTTTTTAGTAGATCGCATGTCATTTTTCACTATGTCATGTATGTGTGCTTGCATCCATGAATCATTGAATGTATTATAGTATGTGACAAGTAGATAATTAATAGATATCAGTCATTTCTTGGTTTGATTACAAAATACAAGTATATCATTTTTATCAGTCTCACTCTCAGTGGAGCCAGTGAATAAGGGAAATAACCATCAACCAACAATAATATTTGTGAGATGATAAAATACTTATAAATACTTTATAGCTAGATTAGATTACAATATACTACTTTTACAAATTTGAAAACTTGTAGTTGTATGAGTAGTGTCTTAACCAACCTACAAAAGAAGTGGAAAACTCTTTTTATGCAAGTTTCAGAATATCATATGTGAGTTGTACTTGTAGCCAAAGTGTGTAGGGTACCGTTTACTCTGTATTAAAGTGATAGTACTTATTGACAGTGACAGTGTCTGATAGGACTTCATGAATCATGATTCGTTTCAGCAGCTACAGCCTTGCATGTGACAAGCATGACTATGTAGGATTACTATGACACTATCACAATATCTGAATATCAGCATGAGTTGACAGTTGTACTCACACACACACACACACACACACACACACACACACACACACACACACACACACACACACACACACACTCACACAGTGGCACATACAACATATGAGAGATATATATATATAAATATATATATATATATATATATATATATATATATATATATATATTATACACACACAGACACACACGCACTGACACACACACTGACACACACACACTGACACACATGTTGCATACATGATACACACATGCATGCAGACAGTGAGACACACATATAGTGATAACTGATATATATATACATATATATATATATATTATATGTGTGTGTGTCACTGTGTGTATGTGTGTGTACATAAATTTGAAATATCTTTTGTTATTTGAGGAAAAATGCATGCGTGTAAATGATTTGAGTGTAAGCGCTTCGATTTGTTTGTTTTACAAGATTCAGTGCTATATAAATTCCATATATTATTATTATTATATACACACACCCACGCACCAAAGCATGCTTGCACATACACACAAACATGTACACACACATTACAGTTTACACACACACTCACATACACACACACTTACACACATGTTGCATACATATGTATGCATGTGCCATGTAGACACACATATAAAACACACCCACGTACCAAAGCATGCACACACACACACACACACACACACACACGCACACACACACACATGTACATTGTATACTTGTACGTAGATGTACACATGCACGTATACATAGGTATGCTCATACACATACTCAGTGCTCTCATTATTTCATTTTATGAAGTTAATGTGTCATAAATATCCCTTTTTTGTTGGGGGTGGGGTGGTTATGACTGTGAGTGAATCCATGGGTAGTATAGAAAAAATGAATTTATTATTATTATATTTTTTACCATTATAGGCAGTGTTCATCCTGACTTTGAAGTACAATGGATCACGAGTTTCTGAGAGCCAGACCTGGAGGTAAGATCTATAGATAGATATTACATGTATGTGTTTTCTTTTGAAACTGATTCTTATCATTTTAATCTTGCTTACTGTAGAGTTGTTATGTGACTCATGTTACAAAACTGTTAAAATGTTATGAAGAAAACATCAAAACAGACAACTGTGCAGGATATCAATGATTATGTGTTCCATTTTTGGCTGCCATTCATTATTTAGACAGACATACAGTCACATAGCATTCAATGTGACTGTATGTCTGTCTAAATAATGAATGGCAGCCAAAAATGGAACACATAATCATTGATATCCTGCACAGTTGCCTGTTTTGATGTTTTCTTCATAACATTTTAACAGTTTTGTAACATGAGTCACATAACAACTATACAGTAAGCAAGATTAAAATGATAAAAATCAGCTTCAAAAGAGAACTCTATATCTCTCTCTGTCTCTCTCTCTCGCTCTCACACACACAGCCTCAGTCTCGCTAAATACAGTGTATTTGAATACAATTACATATTAAAAGTATGTATGTAATGCTTTTACCCCATACAATTACAAATCTATTTTTTAAATTCAAGATCACATTAGAACTGTCTCTGTCCCTCCTCTCTCTCTCTCTCTCTCTCTCTCTCTCTCTCTCTCTCTCTCTCTCTCTCTCTCTCTCTCTCTCTCTCGTTCTTTTTCCGATAACTGACTGAATTTATTCTTACTTACTCAAAGGTGATTTTACTGCTTGCTCCGTAAGGTTTGGCTTAACCCCACCGTTCCCTCTCTAACTATCTTCCTGACAACAACATACACAGAAAGAGAGAAAAGTTTCCAGATTTTACTTTCCAAAATCCAAAAACAAATCCATCAGATATATACTTAAGTTAAATTCGCTCCACACGCATCACATTGACACAGATTCAATCTCCAACCACATCTAAAATTTCCTATCTTATAACCCCCCCCCCCCCCCCCCCCTCTTCACAGTTCTGAAACCAGCTTGAGGAATGTTCCCCTCCCACTTCCTTCACAGCCACAACTCGGCTTTCACATGCTGCCACCCTGCGGGAGCTCAGGGCAGGCTGAAGTTCTCAAGGAGGGTCATGGGTGGACAGGCAACAGGGAGAAGGGAAATGGGTCGTGGGAAAAAAGGTTGGATCCAGGGGATAAAGGAACAGAGGGTCAAGGACATGCCATTGGCGACTCCTCAGGGCACACCGAGATGCACCCTGTCCAGGCACGACTCCACCACTGGAGGCACCCACAGGAACCTGTCACTGAGAAAGAACAAGGTGCACTCCTGCACCTCAGGAAAGACATTGACAAGACGGACAGCACAAACGAAGAACGTAGACTGGTTCTCGGGAGCCTGAACCACTTCAAAGATGACTGCTCCCTTCTGCTCTCCAAGAGGAGACACAACACCACAGGAAGTAAGGCGTTTTCTTGCACCTCAAGGAAGATATTGACAGGATGGACACGACGCAACAAAGAACGAAGATTGGGTTCACAGGAACCTGAACTACTCTAAGGTACTGCTTCCCCCTGCTCTCCAAATTACAGAGACACAACACAAGTCTTACAAGATGCTTTATGATCTAGATGTCAAGGGGAAAAACACCTGGGCTTCACAAATATGTACCTGTGTGTGTGAACTTGGTTTGGGGTTTGTTTGGCTCAATCAAGGTGTCGGAAATTGTAGAGAGTTTATCAACATTTTCAGGCAAAGATTGATTGACTGCCGTTGGCAGCAGTGGAGTGGTCATATACAAAGCAGTGAAAGATATCAATTATAGACAATTTATAAGTTCACATAATGTCAAACCTTATCTAAAGCTATATGAATTTGAAAAGAATTATGTCTAAATTTAGACTAGGTTTATCAGACATAAATCATGAATGTTCGAATAAATTTAGA
Organism: Rapana venosa; assembly: GCA_028751875.1. Classification (NCBI taxonomy): domain Eukaryota; kingdom Metazoa; phylum Mollusca; class Gastropoda; order Neogastropoda; family Muricidae; genus Rapana; species Rapana venosa. Next base: position 48,806,504 of record CM054139.1, on the reverse strand, counting down.
TATAATAATAATAATAATATATGGAATTTATATAGCGCTGAATCTTGTAAAAAAAACAAAAACAAATTGAAGCGCTTGCACTCAATCATTTACAGGCATGCAACTCTCCTTAAACATAATGAACAACAGATTTCAAAACCATGTGCGCGTACGTATGCACGCACACACACGTGCACACACACACACACTCGGAACAACACTTAGAAGGTGAAAGATGCTGTTGAAAATTAGGGACAGATATTTGGGGGGAAAGTCTCAGGTAGGAAATAAGTGTGTTTTGAGGCTGGATTTGAAGGTATCAAGTGAAGGCTTTTGTCGAAGTGAAAGAGGGAGGTCATTCCAGGTGGATGGACCAGAAACAGAGAAGGACATATATATATATAGAACATGATGTTGATGACCTCAGGTTGCTATGCCCATTATGTAAGCAAGCAGTGGAAGATGAAGACCATTTTGTGCTGTGTTGTCCAATATTAGAAGATGTCAGACAGAATTACATTCCTGTAAAATATAGTAGACAGCCTAATTTATTTAGATTCTGTTTACTCATGGCGTCTGTTCACCCTGAGATTGTGAGCAGCCTCACTTTATATATGTGTAAAGCTTTTAGAATAAGAGATATCTTAGTTTCTTAAGTCGTATTTTTTTGTAACTGATTTTTGTTGTGGGGGTTGTGGTTATATAATAACATTTTTTTTTATGTGCTTTTCCTTCTTTTTTTCACTAAAAAATACTAAGCAGTTCCACAACCCCCTTCATGTATGGGCCAATGGCATTTTTATGAATAAATATTTAGAGTTCATGTCTCTCTCTCTCTCTCTCTCTCTCTCTCTCTCTCTCTCTCTCTCTCTCTCTCTCTCTCTCTCTCTCTCTCTCTCTCTCTCTCTCTCTCTCTCATAAGTTCAGATACAGAGAACATGATATTGATGACCTCAGGCTGCTATGCCCATTATGTAAGCAAGCACCGGAGGATGAAGTACATTTTGTGTTGTGCTGTCCAGTATTTGAGGATGTTAGGCAGAACTACATCCCTGTTAAATATAGTAGACAGCCTAATTTATTTAGACTCTGTTTACTCCTGGCATCAAGTCATCCTGAGGTTGTGCGCAGCCTCTCTTTATATTTGTGTAAAGCTTTCAGAATAAGAGAGATAATGTTATCCTAAGTCATATTTTTGTAGCTGACTTTTTGTTATACAGTAACATGTCTGTGTGTGGGGGTATTTTTTGTTTTTTGTTTTTTAAATTTAATTTTTTTAAAATTTAACCAAAATACTAAGCAGTTCAGCAACCCCCTTCATGTATGGGCCAATGGCCTTTTTGTGAATAAATCGTTCGAGTTCGAGTTCTCTCTCTCTCTCTCTCTCTCTCTCTCTCTCTCTCTCTCTCTCTCTCTCCTCTCTCTCCTCTCTCTCTCCTCTCTCTCCTCTCTCTCTCTCTCTCCCCTCTCTCCCTCTCTCTCCCTCTCTCCCTCTCTTGAGCTGTGTGTGTTTATCACTGTATGTGTGTGTGTGTGTGTGTGTGTGTGTGTGTGTGTGTGTGTGTGTGTGTGTGTGTGTGTGTGTGTGTGCATGCTTGCGTGTTTATAACTTCATGCATTTAAAACTTTGGCGAATGATTTTTGTGTGTAAAATTACTAAAAAGAATTGTTGCATTCAAAATTCAAACTTGGCTCAGTTGTGTTTGCAATCTGATAACTTCCCAAATACTTTAACAACAGTAAAGAAAAAAAATCTTACAAGTTGTCAACATTCTGACACAGTTTATTGTTCCCTGTAACAATCTATGTAAGTGAAAATTTCTCATTAATAAAGTAAAAGGATTTTTTTTTTTTCTGGAAAAGATTGAAAGATGTTAACATAATAAAGTTTTGTTAAATTATGTAAACCTGAATTATCTGAATCTGCAGAAATTTCCTACATGATGGTATAGGTATACTTTTTTTCTTAGTTCTAACTATGTAATTGACTGCTGATATTTGATATTATTTTCCCAAACTCTTTTCAATGAAAACTGAATCAAATGCCCTATTAAGTAAACAAGAAAATTATGAATATGATAGTCAAGTTATTGACTTTCACCAGTTTCAGTTTAAATGTCATCCCTTTTGTTTTAAAAAAACATGGCTGTAAAAAGTGATTGATATACAGTTTCGTTGTAGACACTGTTTTTCAAGATTAAGGTTAGGCACGGGTGTAGAAGGGGACAAAATCATGTTTTTTTAGAATAAAAAATTGCTAGATGCAAATATGGAGATTTTCCTGCGTGAATTTTAAGAATTTAGGTTTTAAAACATGTCTGAAGAAACAGGTTTCTTGTACCTGGTATAGATAAAAACACCTAGGAGTTTGAAACATTTAGTTTTGGCAGCCATTTTGGATTGTGTCCATGGCAACAGTGCATACTTAGAAATGATGCCTTTTTAATATTTGGTACAACTTTTTTGGAGTTAACATCAGTGCAGACTCCACTCTCCCCAAAAGTCCTTCTGATGAGACTATAAACCGAGGCCCCGTGTGCGAACGCACGCAGAACATCTTGCGCACATGTTAAATCCTGTTCCACTTTTCATAAGAGTGGGCCATTGTGTGCCGTGGGAACAGATGACAAAATTTACAAAACCGCATACACATGGGGACTGGATGTAAAAAAGCACACAAGTGCTTATCCCATTATCCTTGATATAAAAGAATAAAATAATAAATGAGCATGTAAACAAAATTTCTCAGTTTCGACCCCTATGTCCCACCTTAATAACTGGCATGGCAAGTCAAAATCCAGAAATTTTGTTTATGAAAATTGTTTGCTTTGGATATATTGCAAGGTTTTTGTTTGTTTGATGCAAGATTTAAAAGTCGACACACAAGTTTTTCAAATTTACAAATTCAGAAGTTTTACTTTGAACTTTGAAGAAGTATCATTTCACATAATGATTTTTGTGCACAGCTGTCCGGGAATCATAATTGTATGCATTGTCTCACTCTGTGTATTGCTGTTTGAATCATCTTAATATTAATATTTGATCATTTGATATATATGCATAGGTATAAGTATTTGTTGCAAATTAATTTTGATAAATAATATTATTAATAACACCTACACTCCTACAGATTTGCTGCTGACTTGTTTTGAATGCAGTTTCAATAAAGGAAACTAGCTTTATTTCAGGGTAAGAACTACAATGGAACACTTCTTTTGTACTGAGTGCTGTTATGACCTTTGCTGTGTTTGTCCATGAGAACTTCTGATTTCAGATCTTTGGATTATGGAACCACATACCACAAGCTGCCAATCAGCAGTGAGGCCATCATCTCCTTCTTCTTTGTGTCTCCAGTGGATCATAAGAAGGTGATTATTTCTTCTGCATAATGCCATGGTGATCGGCTCGTGGTATTGGAGGAAAGTGGTGATGGAGAGGGAGGTGGAAAGTGGTAGTGGGTAGAGCTGAGGGAGGGGGTTAAAGAGCACAAAACAGTAGTTCCCTATCAGTAATAGTTCCATGTAATGTATGCAGTATACAGTAAACATAATTTCTACTATTAGAATGCTCACTTTTCTTCACAGAGACACAAGAGGGACTTTAACTTAAAGGAAGGGCTGTTTGATTTGACTATCGTTAAGCATTAGTAGTGGGGGAGGGGGGGGGCGGGGTTGCTGCTGTTTTATTTTTTTAAAACAATTGAATATGTGTGAAAAATTGACTCAGAATAATGATAATATAGGTCATGTTTACTTGATTGTAGATTTGATATGTATTATAAATTTTGCCTTCAGTAGATATTCATACTTGTGCTTGTGTGCATGCAAGCACACACAAAAACACATGCACACACACACATACACACACATGCACATGCACACACACACATGCACACACACACATGCACACACACACATGAAAAGTATGTGTGTGTGTATATATATATATATATATATATATATATATATATATATATATATATAATGTACATGCTGTATAGCCTAAATGATTCTTGTTTAGTGGTAACAGGTTGGGTCACATCATTCATATATATATATATATATAATATATATATATATATATATGTATATATATATATATTCTTTATTACACTGTGCTGGAGAAATGTCATGGAAGTGTTCCTGTAGCATGCAAAATAACACAAAATCAGTGCTGTCAGTGCCAAGGGGATCAATAACATAAAACAGCAGTCATACATTTTGTTATATATAGCAGTGCATGTGATACATTTGATTTTTTTGCCAAGATGTATGCAGGCTTTTTTACACAAAGTAATAATAATTAATAGGTGTTTTTTTTGTTTCTGTTTCATTTGTTTGGGTGTTTTTTGTTTGTTGGGCAATGGTGTACAGTTATGATGTGTTTTTTTTTTAGCTCTAGTTCCTCTCAACTTGGATTAAAGCCTTGTAAAAGATAAGGCACACACTGTTTACTTGAAAACTGGTTGCAAGTAGTTTTCGTAAAAATACATGGGTGTTTTCAATAAAAACCATTTATGATAACTCTGTTGAAGAATGTGTCAGATAAACAATGGCCAAAAATGGAAACACCAACACATATACTGATATCGCTCTTTGTCTTCTTTTTGATCATTAATTACAAATGTGTTTTATCTATTAAAGTAGAAAAGTGTTATAATAAACTTAGGCATTGTGCAAAACTGGGACAGTATGATTTTATTGAAAATAGCTTGCTTTGGTTTAGTTTGAAGCATTTTGAATTCAGGTTGATGGAACATTTTTAGTCCCACCATTTTGTAAATGTGAATTCTTTTTTTTTTTTTTTAAATCTGTAAACGAAAAAAGTCATGTGGAGTGACAAAAACATTACCCTCAGCTTCGAGATCAGATTGATGCATTTCCTGGTCATGTCCTTTGTTTTTGTTTTTGTTTTTTTTGTATGCATGTGAAACATGGACCATTACAGCAGACACTGAAAGAAGAGTACAGGCAGTGGAGATGAGATGCTTTCGCAAACTCCTTGGTATTACATATAGAGGGAAATGAAAACCAGAAGTGTTACGTATAGAGGGAAATGACAACCAGAATTGAAAACACCGTTGGGCCATGTGAAGAGCTTCTGACTTCAGTGAAAAGACGCAAACTGAAGTGGTACAGGCGCATCACATGAGCATCTAGACTGGCCAAGACTGTCCGACAGGGAACAGCACACAGAGGGAGCGGAAGAGGCTTACAGAGAAAACGAGAACATCAGAGAGTGGACTGGCCTTGAGTGAAATGACATACTATGGAAAGCTGAGAAACAAGGAGTGGAGGAAGTTGGTTGCAAAATGTTCAGTGGTGCCCCAATGGTCAACTAGACTGTAAGATAGTTGAAGGTGAAAAAAAGCTGGAGAAACCAAATCATTAAAACAACACCAACGTGAACTCCCCACCCCCCCCCCCCCCCACCCCCCCCCCCCACTGAATTTCACCTATATTAAACATAGTTATTTTTAAGTCAATTTTTTTAATGAAATCTTTACAAGTTGTAACAAACGACAAGCAGATCTATATTACTTGCCATTTGAGATTTTTCACTATTTGAGGAACTAACCCTGAGGTGAAAACAAAAATTAATGTGATTTATGGGCTCAGACTGCTGATAAATTTTTTTCATGGACTTTGCGGGTTCTTGCATAAAGAAAAGAACAAGTCCATGTTTTAAAAGTGCCTGAGCAGTATCCAATACATGTATAATACATAAATGTGATTTTCTTTTGCCAGTTGACAGTTGCTGTATGGGCCTTGTCATTGAATATGAATTGAAAATCTTAAGCAGTTGTTTTACAGTTATAAATAGTCTCTGCCATTTTGTTACAATTCATTTTCACTGTACTGCAGTCTGTAGGTGTGTATTGTTTGAAACTTGTGAAAACTGGTGGAATTTCAACCAGCATGTCAGGAATTTTACTGGAGGAGTTTAAAGAAAAGATTCTCAGCAATTGACAGGTAGGAGAGACGAGGCACCACCTGCCACGAGAACATAAGGCTTTAAAGAAAATGAGATTCAAACATAAGGCTTTAAAGAAATTAAGATTCACAGGTCACAGCTGGTTGTTAATCCCAAATTTATATTTTGACTCACAGTTTTTCTGCTTTTTTTAATCAAAAGCCTGGTCTTCTGCATTCTGAAATATAATGTATGCTGAATTAGTTTGAAGTAATAACTTTAAAATATAGTTTGTAATTTAGGAAGGGAATAAGTTTCACAGAAGAGGAGCTGCAGCAGTTTGTCAAATGTGATAAATTCTGTAAATGGTGATGTTTATTCATCCTGTAAATCATAATGTAGTTTATTTATTCTGTATATGGTAATGTAGTTTATTAAATGTAGATGGTAATGTATGTAGTTAAGAATAGATCTACAAATAGCAACTGGATTGCCTTGCTCTCCAACATTAATTGAAACTTTTTAACCCTCTGTGTTTGTATATCTATAAACTATTCTTAGATTTTAGTTATTCAAACTTTTCATTTACCTCAGATGTACGCAATAGCCAAGTGGTTAGAACCATTTTACTTCAGTCCTGTGGGTCCATGAAATTGTGGGTTTGAATCTTGGTAATGGTATCTGGTGAATAAAGGGTGGGTATTTTGACTATCTCCCAGGTCAACTATAACTTGTATAAGTGCAGACCTGCCATTGCCAGACCAGATATGCTTATAGTAGATCCTGTAATTCATAGCAGTGTTTGATGGATTATGGAAACACAAGCATACCAACATGCGTCCTGTACAAAATAAGGAACTGCTCTGAAGTACTAAAATGCTGTTTGAGACCAGTGGGCAGACCTTCTGCAGAGTGACAGGCACTATGCATCCCACACAATATCTGAATAGAGGAAGGCAGAGAAGAGATAGAGATTCACCTCTAGTCTAAGACAGGCTGGCGTTTAAGGCATACATAGTGCCATGCAACGTCTCTTGCAGCTTTCCAAGCAAGCAGCTTTACACTGTGAGTACTGTTTATAGATAACAGACAACAATATGGTATATGATGGATATGCTCACAGGCATGACATTGGGAAGGGGGTGGGAGTCAGGGGTGGGATGGAAGCTGTGGTCACTGTTGGCTGGATAGAATACACAGAAAGAAAAATTGACAAGCCAGGGGTGGCAAGAGGGAATGCAAGGCAATGATGAGAATAGACATGAATTGTTTAATTAGAGTGACTACAGGTAAATTGTGTTACAATGATGTAATCTCATATATCTTGTTGTGCAGATGGTGTTTACGGATGTGGAAAATCAACGCCTGTACACGTCCACAGATGAGATGCAGACAGTCCCTCAGAATTGGTCATTGCCAGCTGCTTCAGATGCCATACTCATGCACCAGGACAACTCCAGCTACATGCTGCTTTACGACTATTTCCAAAGAAATGTACTGTTCAATTTTATGGTGTCTGTGTTGGTTGAATAATGTGTACATTTCTAATGTGAAGTGAACATCTTGGATGTTTTTGTTAACCAGTGCTTTCTGGTTTTTTGTTGGTCAGAAGCTGTTACTTGCTTAGAAATAGATGTAACAAAAAAAGAGGGAGAGAACAACACGTTTCGAATGTATCAGAATATCCTAGTTTGACTCTAGAGTAAATGTTTTGAATGTATCGGAATCATTAATATAACAAAAAATGTTATGCTGATTTTGTTTGTTTGTTATAAGTTGATTTTTGTTTTGTTTTGTGTTGCTGCTGTGACATTGCTTGTTGCACTCTTGTTTATTATAGAGGTCTAAAAATCAGAAGTGATGTCAATCATGTTTATTTTGATATTTTATTTGTCATGTAAACTTCTTGTCTGTTGCAGCTGTATGTAACTCAGAACTTCGGCGAAAACTGGCACATACTGTCGAGGGATGTCAACCCCAGATATTTTTGGTCAGTTTGTGTTATGGAAACACATTTTCTAGGAAAATGATTGTCTGGTCTGTTCAATATCTATGTTTTGATTTTTGTGTATGCCAAGTAAATTATTCTTTTAAATATGAACAAATGGAAAATGTTCCCAGCAGTAGTTAAAGGCTCTGCACAAGTTTGAGCAGTTGCCATTGTTCTTCGACATGTTGGTGCATGTGTATGCAGATACACACATACACACACATGGACACACACATGCACACACACATGCACACACACACACACAACACACTCTCTCTCTCTCTCTCTCTCTCTCTCTCTCTCTCTCTCTCTCTCCTCTCTCCTCTCTCTCTTACACACACACACACACACACACACACACACACACGCTCTCTCTCTCACCCACTTGCTCACTCACTGTGATTTATGTGTGCAGGGGAGTCAAGGGTGTCGATAAAGCTGGAGTTGTGCACATGGAATATCAGCCACAGTGTAAGTTGTATCTCCTGTTGAAGAGGAAGGGATTATATGTGAGAAAAAGGAAAATAAGGGAATGCTTTTGACAAGAAAGATCGTGATTTCTGTTTTGAAACTTATAGTGACATCATAATGTACTAAAAAAAATTATGCATATTGTATGTATGTTGCCTGATTTTTAGGGGGTTTCGTTTAGCTGATTGATTACTTTACTTAGAGTCTGTTCATGGAAATCAGTTTTGATTTTTAAAAATTTCCTTCACCTTTACCTTCACCTATCCATAATCCTGTAGACTGGAGATACTACTGAAGATTTTGCAGCCAGCGTCCTCCACTCCCTGCAGTTTCTCTGCTTTCTCTATCAAATTGTTCCACTCAAGGCCAGTCCACTCTTTGATGTTGTCTTCTTATCATTCATTTTTATTTAAGATAAATCAAAATATATTTTGCATTTAAAGGTATTGTAACACAATTTCAGGAACTCCCCCACTCCCATGGTTGACACCGAGATATTGTGATAGTTAGCATAGAGTACAACACCACAAGCAATTCCAAAGCTCATGCACTTCTGTAGTGTCATTGGTATGTTATCCTCATCATCATCGACCATCATGCAGTAAAAGTGCCATCGTCTTCAAGGAGATTGTGTATAAATGAGTGCATGTAGGTATACACACTTCTTATAAACCATAATAAATTTTTAACATGATAATTAAAGGTGTCTTACCTAATGGTATATGATTTATACATTTGCAGTGATTGATTAAGAGCATTTTGAAATATGACTTTAATTTTGTAAGTAAAGAATAGTGTTGTAGTGTTTTGTCTTTGTGAAGTAATTGCACCTCATATCATTTGTGTCTATGAGATAGTCAAGTTGTTTTGGTTTAGATTTTTTTTTTCATGCAAAATTTGTATCTGAAAGTTGGTAATAAGAGTACTCATAACAAGAACAAGGCTGGAGCTTGTATTGTGATCAGACAATAGAAATATACACAATATTTCCAAATCTTAACTCGTAATTATGCTACATGAAATATATTTTTTAAAGTTTTCTTGAATCTTGAAATGATACCATATGTGGAGTATGGTGTTTGTGTTTGTGTGTGTGTGATCAGATTCAGAGCAGGCGTTCTACAAACGGTGCACCATCCCTGACTGCAAAGCCCCAGGCGATGGCATTCAGTATGACCTGGGACCTTTCATGCCACAGACCATGTTGCTTACTGATCAGTACATCTTTGTGCAAGTCAGTGTTCTCTTAGACTTATAATAATAATAATAATAATGTATGGAATTTATATAGCGCTGAATCTTGTAAAGCAACAAATCAAAGCGCTCAGATTTTATTTCATACCACTTTAAGTCACGGCGGATTTCTCTCCGTGAAATTCGGGCTGCTCTCCCCGGGGAGAGCGGGAGAACGCGTTGCCACTTAGCGCTGCGCCACCCTTTCACCCTTTTTTTTTTTTTTTTTTTTTTTTTTTTTTGCAGCTGTATTTGTTTCCCTATCAGAGTGGCTTTTTTCTAAGAATTTTGCCAGGGACAACTCTCTTGTTGCCGTGGTTTTTTTTACGTGCGCTAAATAATTACGTGTAACACACGGGACCTCGGTTTATCGTCTCATCCGAAAGACTAGCGCCCAGACCACCACTCATGGTCTAATGGATGGGGGAAAAATTTCCGGTCCAAACGGGGTACGAACCGCCGCACACATCAGACCCGGACTTTTCGCTTTCTAGACAGGCGCGTTACCTCTAGACCACCGATCCACTTGTATAGCTTTGGTGTGTGTGTGTGTGTGTGTGTGTGTATGTGTGTGTGTGTGTGTGAAATGGATGTGTGACAATGTGCACATGTATGTACATGTGCATGACTGTTTATATACATGTGTGAATATTGTGTGTGTGTGTGTGTGTGCGTGCGTGAGTGCGTGCATGTGTGCAAGTAATAGCTGTATTGTATTCATATGTGGTTTTTTTTGTTTCTTCTATTTACATAGAAATCGAACCTGGATGGAACAGACTCCCATATGATGGTATCGTACAAGCGAGGCTCATTTTCCCATACCTACTTCCCTGCCAATGTGAAGACCAAGGTAACTTTGCATTTATTCATAGGCTTTAGGTATTTTAGTTTGGGTTTTTTATTTCCTTATAGACTTATGTATGTAGAATAATTTTTATTTTGTTATCTCAGCTTCCTTTGTTTCCTAAATGTAGCTCCCTCATGGGCATTTCATGGGCTCTTTTAGAATGAATAACATTCCTACTTTCTGGAAAATCTGTGCTAGGAATTTCCCCTTTTTGTGTCACTCTCTTTGTTTCTATCTCTTTCTTTACCTTTCTATCATCTGTCTTGCTTATTTTCTGTCTTCACCATACATTCTCCTACCTTTTTTCTTGCAAATCTGACAAATATCTTTTTTTTCCCCACACATTATAGACAGTATGCCTATATTGTTTTCTTCTTGTGTGCACCAGATGCATTCATTTGCATACATATCCTCAGTTTATAGTGTTAACTAGAGGATTTTACAGGGGACTTCAATTGAAACCAATGTTAACTATGTGGAATAATTCATTCCAATAGATAGCTCAGAGGTGACTAAAACCCATGCTTCAGATTAACAGTCATATCACAAGTTCAGTGTTTTAACTACTTAACTATTCTGGCCCTGTGAATAAAAAATGTATTCAGTAATTTTTGCATTTACTCTCATTAATGGCATTCCTTATACACTTGCTGTGGTTACGATGCAAACTTTTTTTCAAACAGGACTTCCTGATTTTGGATGCTACTGAGGGTCAGGTGTTCATTGCGGTGAACCATGGTGATCGCATGGGGGTCAGCCTGTACCTCTCTGATCCCACGGGCCGTTACTATGTCCTAAGTCTGTCCAGCGTCCATCACAGCAGTGCCTCCATGTGGTTTGACGTTGATATGCACAGGGTCAGTCTTGGTTGCCTTTGCTGCTGATTTCATTCTTTTCCCTTCTTCACTTTAGAGTGAAGTGTGCTTGTGTGAGTGTGACTGTTTATTTGTTTTTGCTGACTTTATTGCATGCTTTGAAATTCTATAAAGTACATAGACCTTTCGTATAAATCACTTGGCATGGTAGTTGCCAGGAAATTTGAACAATTTGGTAATTGTTTTGCTTTGATGTAGTATGGCCAGAAAGAGTCTCCTGGGGAATTTTGAAATGATTAGGTCTTTTAACAAACTTAAGGACATTGTTTTCAAGGAACAACAACTTATGCTATTAGAAGTAGTGGTAATAGTAGTAGAGGTGGAGGCAACCAGCAGTAGTAGTTAGTGGTTGTTGATGATATTGGAACTTTTTTTTTTTCAGAAACTGCGCTTACAATCTTTATATTTTCAGTTTGACTGTTTTAGCCAACTCTGGAGATAGTCTGCTTTCTCATCAATGAAAGTGTATAATTATTAACTCAATGGTTAGTTTGTAAACTGAAAAGTTGTAATGTTCGATGGTAGTGTTTCCCTAAAAAACCTCCTTTACTATTAAATTGATTGTAGAAATCTTATTACAAGGATTCTTTAGATGTTATTCCTTTTTTCTTGTGAACAGTAAAGGTACTCAGAAAATCCAGGAAACAGTTTCTGAACTTTGCCAGTTACATTGCTGCTTTTGCATGTGTTGGAGAGTATTGTGTTCAGCTGACAGTGCCTGAAAGCAAGTCTGATCAGGTCTCTAAGATCAAAATGATCCTGCCACTATCTTATAGTTCTGAAATCTGTCATAGAGACTTTAAAAGAAGCTAAGCAGTTTAGATGTATTAATAGTGTCAATTTTAGAAACAAACAAACACACAGTATCTACACACATTAGGCCAAAGAATTTTTTAAAATTTTGGCTCCTTGATTCAAAGAGACTAAGAATGAATGACTTAGGGGTGAAAGTGACCTCAATAACACATGTTCTGCTGCAGACTATATTTTTCTCTTAATACTGTTGCTGTTTCTGTTGATAGTATGATAAATTTATATGTGTTATAAAATTATGTGGAATTGAGATTTGCAGGAATTATTGGCTTATTTGAATTAAGGATATATGACAGATTTTGAACACAGCATTCTTTTGGATATATCAAGATGTTATGTTACATGTTAGAAGAAAAAAAAGGTCACTGCTAGAACCATTTGAAGGACAATGAAAAATCAAGTTTGAAAAATAAACAAAAAAGCAACAATAAAATACCCCAGAATGTATGTGAGGAAATGCAAAAGCTCAGGGCCAATAGTACGCTAAAAAGCTTGGGGGCTATGGCTCAGAACTCCTGTATGTTAGATAGTCATGTGTGTCTGGGTGTGTCTGTGTCTTGTCTGTGTGTGTTAATAACTAATGTTAATAGTGGATGGGCTTATGTGCATATTTACAGCTACAACTCACATATATGCATACATGTATGATAATGTTCATGTTTGTGTAAGGATGGTTCTCCTGTCTGTGAACAGGTCCAGGGTCTGAATGGAACGTTCTTGGCCAACCAGCAGGTGGACAGTAGCAAGGGAAGTCAGCTGAAACTGAAAAGTCTGATCTCCTTTGACAAAGGAGGCACATGGCAGGAAGTCCCTTCCCCGAAAAAGCCGTGCACTTCGGTGAGCAGTGGCTTCTGGCATTATACTTGTTTTGTAGGATAGGGATAAATGGGGCTCATGTTGTCTTGAAAAAGTTGTTTACACAAAAGGTCTTACTAATGATGAACCTAGGAAGTTTTTGCTGAGGACCTAAGAAAAAGAAAGCTCTATAAAAAGAAGTGTTGAGTATATAGATGGTTTTTCAGGTATTTGTTAAACGTGTGGAAAGCAGTTTTGTCCTTACTTTCTCTTTGTGTAAAATTAAAAAAATGAATGTAATAAAGTAAGTAAACAATCATGGCCTGTTTTGCAGAGAACTTTGATATCTATAGCATATCTAATACATTGTTGGATAAGAATTATGTTGACTTGGAAATGAGTAAACAATCATAGCCTGTTTTGCAGAGAACTTTGATATCTATAGCATATCTAATACATTGTTGGATAAGAATTTTGTTGACTTGGAAATGGCATTTTTAAAATTGTTAGTGTGATATGTTTTGAATGCTTCCCAAGAACTGTTCATTGGGTGTCTTGGGTTTTATGAATTGTACAAAGCTCTGCTAAAAGACCTGAGAAGTAAAGTGCGACTTAGTGCAATTGTATTGATCCCTGTTTAAATATTTTCATCTTTAATGTCAGTTTGCATATGAAAAAAGAATAGGAGAAAAAAAAATTTTGATGCATTGTATTAATCCTCTTTTCTCTGTCTTTGGGAAGAATAAAATCTAAATGAGAATAAAAAAGAATCAGAAAGATGAAAAAGATCTAATTAGATTGTATTGAGGTTAAACTTCAACAGATGAGAAAGTTAGAAGAAGAGACAGAACTGTCCAGATTATACTGATCCATATTTTTAGTTGATACTGATGAAGGTTAGATTCTAGCTGGCAAAAAATGAACTGAGAAGAAAAGGATTTGACAGACCACTTTGATCCTCATTTCTGTGTCTTTTGTAGGGGAAGACGTCTTGTAAAGAAAATAGGAAGAAACATATCACCTCTCCTGAGCTGACAGGTTTTGTCTTGCAGGATGATTGCGCTCTGCTGCTTCGTTTGGACATGGTCAGCTTCATGCAGGATTGGATACTGTCAGAGGAAAGGGCACCAGGCTTCCTCATCGCCCATGGCCACTTTGGTCGCAACTATGAACATGATCTGCAGAACTTGACTGTCTTCACTAGTGTGGATGGAGGCTGGACCTGGAAGCAGGTGAGTTTGTGATTGTTTTTTTGGTTTGTGTGTGTGTGTGTGGTATTTTTAGCATTGTTCAAGTTGTGGATAAAAGAGCTGACAGGTTGAGTTGTGAATGTGCTTGTGTGATAGGCTTCTGGTTATGGAGTTTTTGTTTGTATGTTTGCTTGCTGCCGTATCTTCTGTGGTGTTTCTATCCTGCTATTCCCACACCGCTCATTCCAGTCTCTCAGCCCCAGCCACAACTATGTTCATACTGTCATATCCTCAGGGTCAGAAGTCTATATAGAGAATCTATCAGTGTTACACACCTGCAGTGTTCATCAAATAATTTGAACAACACTCAAAATCGCATCTGTAAAGTGAACGATGCTTGACTGTGTGGTCCCAGCCTTCCCATTGAACCCGTAGCAAACTCACTCTGTGTTGGAGTTGGCTGAAGTCTGAACAAAACACCCTTTGACTCTTACAGGATTTAAATCCATGATCTCCAGTCAGGAACCCAGCTATCTAACCACAGCATCACAGTACCTGGTGACCCCAGTTTATTATAATCCTTATGTATGTGTGTCTGCGATGTATGTATGCTGGATGGATGTACGTATACATGTATGAATGCATGTATGCATACATGCCTGCATGGATATTGTATACTTTGAAAAAATGGGAAGAAAATAGATGAAATACAAAACATGATGTCTTTCCATTGTGTGTGGCAATATCCTATGATGTGAAGTGAGACATGCTGTCCCCTGTTTGTGACAGTCTACTCTGCAAGGTGTGTACCACTTCAACATCCTGGACCAAGGCAGCATCGTCACCGCTGTCAAAACAGGCAGTCAGGAAGACACCAACGCAGTGTAGTAAGTGACGAGTTTGGCTTTTTATTATAATTTTTTTTATATATATCAGCTTGGCACTGTCATTGATCTTGTTAGAAGATCTGGTTGTGTGTGTGTTGGTTTGTTTTGTGTTGTGTGTGTGTGTGTGTGTGTGTGTGTGTGTGTGTGTGTGTGTGTAAAAGACAAAAAGGGTGGGTGGGGATGGAGTTACAAAATATTCAAAGTTGTTCTTTTTTCCTTTTTTTGGTAGTCTTTTTCTTGATGCACCTGGCAGCCAAACCATCCTTCAAACAAGTCAACCACCTACGTGATATTCCCATCGTGAAAAGGCATCAATAGAAAGATTCATTCATCCATCTTACATACATGACAGGCGCTATAGGCGAGTGGTTAAGACACTTTTACTTCAATTCCATCAGTCCATCATGCTGTTGGTTCAAATCTTGATGGCATCTGGTGATTAATGGTGGGAATTTTTATGATCTCCGAGGTCAACTTAAAAGCACACCAGCAGTACATTAATTTACTTTGTGTATGTATACTCATGCAGAAGATCAAATATGCAAGTAAAAGATTCCACAATTCATGTTCAGCATTCGATGGGTTACAGAAACACAAACATACCCATTATACATCACCGAATTCAAAATGTGGCTACCGTCATGGTGGGTTAAAACAGCCGCATTCGATCTTGCTGAGGAACAACAACAACAACAACAAATATGTATATATATACATATATATATTATTTATATATATATATATATATATATATATTCATCCATCTTTTCATGTATTCATTCATTCATACATCCATCAATCAACTAGCCACCCAGATAACCAACTACCTAGGCAGCCAAACTGTTTATCATTAGGAATGAAAATGAAATAGATGGCATTGCAATTCATCTAGTCATTTCTGCTAGATCAAAAGCTCTGTCAGAAATTTATTTCTGATTTTTTTGGGGGGACTCTGTCTGTTGACATTGTTGTGCATATTTTTTGTAGATCAAGAGCCACAGCACAAAATGGAAATTTTGTGTAATTTTGTGTTTTAAGCATTAGTTCTGAATGAAAAATGAGAAACTGAGAATCTCAAATGATTTTGATTGATTGGAAAGTGTATAGTGAGAGAAAGAAGACTATATTTAATTAAGGGGGTGATGATTGTTTCAGCTACTCATTTAATGAAGGGAAAGACTGGACGTCAGAAACCTTTGGTGAGAAGAAACTGGTAGTGGATGGTGTGCTGAATGAACCAGTCATCAACACTGTTGTGGTCAGGTGAGTGCACTGGCTAATGAAGTGTGTGGATTGTGTGTGTGGGCATGTGTGCGTGCATGCGTGTGTGCATGTGTGTGTGTGTGTGTAAGATGCTTTAGACAATGTATATGCTTACTGTTCTCAGTGGAAACTTGTGAATCCAGTGAAAACAAAAATCATGGTTTTTGGCTGCAATAGATCTCGTAACATGTTTACATATGGTGGAAAAGCGTTGGAAGTTGTCAATAGTTTTAAATATTTAGAAATTGACTTCAGTAAGAGTGGAGGTTTTGGAAAATGCAAGCAAAATACTTATGATAAAGCTACTAAAGTTATGTTTAGTTTGATAAGGACTGCACGACAAAAAGAACTACCTATACATGTGACTCTTGATTTATTCAATAAAATCGTTGTACCTGTTTTGTTGTATGGATGTGAAATTGGGGGATATGAAAACCTAACAATAATTGATAAGTTTCAGTTAAGATTTTTAAAGTATATTTTTTGTTTAAAGCATACATCAAGTTCGCTAGTATATGGAGAAACTATGGAGAAACGGGCAGATATCCTTTGTTTTGGTCTCTATTGGAATGGTTCGCTTCTGGATGCAGCTGCTTGACATCCAGTTTGAAAAGCTATCGTCAAATGTTAATCAGATGATGAAAGATTTACATGACAAATCTTTGATTCAATCATCATGGCTGAATAAGATACAAAAATAAGATACAAAATATTTTAGTACAAAGCAGATTTGACTGTTTGTGGGAGAGACAGTTTTGTTCAAGTATTCATTCTACAAGTTCACATATCAAAGCCTTCTTAATAGAAATTTTGTTAATGAATGGAGAACTGAGCTGTGGAATAATAGTAGATGCCTTTATTATAAAAACTATAAGATCGATTTTGGTATGGAAAAATATATAACTTGTCTACCAGATGTATATTTTTACGCTCTTATGAAGTTTCGTTGTAGCTGTCACAAGCTTCCTATTGAGGTTGGATGTTTCCATAATTTACCAAGGGAAGAAAGAGTATGTTCAAAATGCAGTATGTCTGTTTTAGGGAATGAATTTCGTTTTATCATGGAATAATAATAATAATAATAATATATGGAATTTATATAGCGCTGAATCTTGTAAAAAAACAAACAAATCGAAGCACTTGCACTCAATCATTTACGGGCATGCAACTCTCCTTAAACATAATGAGCAACAGATTTCAAATCCATGCGCGCGCACTACGCACGCACACGTGCACACACACACACACACGGAACAACACTTAGAAGGTGAAAGATGCTGTTGAAAATTAGGGACAGATATGTGGGGGGAAAGTCTCAGGTAGGAAATAAGTGTGTTTTGAGGCTGGATTTGAAGGAATCAAGTGAAGGCTTTTGACGAAGTGAAAGAGGGAGGTCATTCCAGGTGGATGGACCAGAAACAGAGAAGGAGCGACGGCCAACAGTGATTTGTTTGAATCTGGGTGTTCGAAAGCACAAAGTATCTGCAGCTGAACGAAGGGAACGGGATGGAGTGTACAGGTGAAGACAGTTACAGAGATAAGAGGGTGCAGATTTGTGGAGACATTTGAAACAGAGGGTATTGATTTTATACTCCAGTCTTTGTGAGACAGGCAACCAGTGAAGAGATCGCAGAAGAGGAGTGATGTGTTCAGATTTTTTCTTTCTTAGGACCAGTCGAGCTGCAGAGTTTTGTATGCGTTGAAGAGAGTGGATAGATGATGCTGGTAGGCCAGCCAAAAGAGAATTACAGTAGTCTAAACGTGAAAGAATGAGAGATGTGACAAGCTTGGAAGTTGTATCAGTGGACAGATACTTGCGAATCGCGCTTATGCGCCGTAATTGATGTCCCCACTTCAAACATTTACAAGAAGATTTTATTCCCCAACATTTTCTTCAACCCATGTCCAGTTATAATTTTTGTAGGCTAATCAAATGCAGATCTCGAAAAGTTCTCCTGTCACTCTCAAAATTTGTCAGATTTGCAGGTATTTCTTGAAATTTCAATTGTCTTTCACAAGTGTAGATTATGTCTTTTAAAGAAATGTGTATACTTGAAAAATAGTATTGAGTCTTTAATACTGTTTGCTTATCATTTTGTGATGAACTCTTGCTTTTCAGTTCCTGTTAGTATTCTTATTATTTTTTGGTGTATTGCTGTTGGTTTTTTTCTCCTGTTCAGTTTGTTTGTAATCCTCCATACTCCAAAGGGGTGAAAGGGATTAAATCTTGAATCTTGAATCTTCTGTGAATGAGAGAGAGAGAGAAGAGATGAGAAGAGAGAGAGGAGAGAGAGAGGGCAAGAGGGAGGAAGATTTCTTTGTGTGTGGGGATGGGAGTGGGGGGGTGTAGATATGTGTGCATGCACAGATGCTTGGCATAAGTTTTGTGTGTGTGTTTGTATATGCACACATGTGTATGTAGGCATTTATGCATGCATGTGTGTGACTAACCATGAAAAAACAGATTGTGTCTCCATTGTCCATTCAGATTTAGCATGGTGTACAAGAGTGGCACAAAACTTGTGAAGTGGTTCTCAGAGGACATGTGGTTCAGGTGGCACAGTTTAGCACAGTGTTGAAAACTGTTCCTCTGATTTCCTGCGGTAATAGCTACATCAACCGCATCTCTAGAGAAAGTGTCAGCTCTTGATAGGGATGGTAAGTCAGGGCTGGCTGGGTCAGGTGGGGTAGGGTGCATGTTCTTAGCCCCTAATCCACATGATCATCCCTGTCATTGGCATGTGGTTACCTTCATGGTGGGCAAGACTGTTGCATGCGCAAAATCTTGCCATTGGTGAACCTCAGAGCTGTAGCCAAGGACCCCAAAAAAAACCAACAACAACAAACAAACAAACAAACTAAAAACCATATACATTTCTTTGAAATAAAAAATGAAACATTAGTAAACTGTATCATCTACACTTTGCAAATTTTACCATTCTAAATCTCTTTGTGTGTGCATTTGTGTAATAGCTGCATCAACCATTTCTTCAACAGCACCTGACAATTTTAAGTCAAGTCCATCAGAGAGGGAATGTTGCATATGAAGTGAATGTTTGTTTGTTTGTGTGTTGGTTTTCAGTATCTACGGACATGCCAACACCAGTGCACCCTGGACAATGGTGAAGCTCAACTTCTCTCAGGTACTGTCCACCAAGTGCACAGATAAGGATTATGTCACTTGGATGGTCAGCGACCATGATTCGGTTAGTATTTCTTTTACAAATATTGAACACAAAAAGAGAGTGTAGGAGAGAGAGAGTTATGGGTGGGGTGGGAGGATATGAAATTTGAATTCTCAGGAGGGAGCAACCTGTGAACCTTGCTGAAGCATAGGCATCCCCTGACCCCTGTCAGATCTTCAGTGATTGGAGATTAGAGTAATAAAACTTGCAAAGGCTATATTGAATTTTATTGTGTTATGTTGTATTGTAATGTATAAAAACAAGTTAATGATTGGTGTCAAAGTATAAACTTTCATTCCTTCATTTGTTGTTGAAAGATGTTTTTCTACCTTGGGTGTCACCTGGAATATGCACTCAATCTCACTCATCACAGTTTGTCTGTTCATTATTTTCGAATACCTTGCCATATAGGCAGCCTTACTCCAGCTTTAAAGGATTTTTCTCCTTTAGTGGAGAGTACATATTGTTTTAATGTAGGATCTGTCACTTTGTTTACATTGCTAAAAATCTAACTGGTTGCTTTTGAAAGGGAAAGAAAACAGATAGGAAAAGGCATACACAAGCACGCGCACACACAAAAACACATACACACACAGTCATGTGTGCAGACTCGCGCGCGTACACACACACACACATCACACAGACTACACTGCACACTCACACACACACACCCATCTGCCCTCACTCCTCTCCCCCACTCACTCACTCTCCTCTTTCTCTCTCAGTTCAGTTAATTTACTCAGTTCATTTAATCCTTTGAACTTTTTTAAGAACATACATGCATACACAGTACACACCCAAGCGTACAACACCAGACAATATCATGTGACAGATCTGCATGATCTAGCAGTGGTTTTAATTGCCTGTTAATGTGAAAAATGTGGATAGTGCCAGGAACAAATGGGTTGTAACGATTTATTCTTGTATATGGTGCCTGGCATCTTCCTCTTCTCTCTATGTGCTTGTCTGACCTGCTTTTCAGACGGTGAACGAGAACTGTTTGCTGGGCCAGCAAATCAGTTACAGGCGACGCAAGCAGGACTCCAAGTGCTTCAATGGGGAGAAGTTTGTTCGAAAGATTGAGAACAAGACCTGCCTGTGTGTACCTGAAGACTTTGAGTGGTAAGTGACTGACAGGCTGACTGACTGACTGCCTGACCGACTGTCTTCTCCCTTAATAACTTCTTGAAGAGTCCTTGAGGCACGCATTGAAGCTTTCAGGTAGAGAGTCTGGGTTAAGTTGAATCCAGCTCTGCCCATCTCTCTTCAGGTAGCAGAATGGCAGGCTGGGTTTGTTAATGTCATCCATGCCACTGGCCATAGCTGGCCTACTGTTTGATGAATAGATGGATGTGGTTTTGATGTGTTTTAAGCTTGCGTTTCCACACTCGATCTTGGTTTATAGTCTCACCTGAAGATTTGCAGGGCAGTGTAGTCAAAAGCAAAGTTAGGACTACAGGGAAAATCCCTCTAATCAACCGCTCAGTTGAGATTCAAAGCCACGCTCTCATGTGGGTATTGTCAGATTGGGACTTTTTGATGCTGTAACCATTGGGCTGTTCCACCCGCACATTGGTTTGGGGTATTTGGTTCATGTGAGTAGATTGGTACAGTAAGGTTGCTGTACCACTTGATATGAATTTGAAGTAACAAAGCAATTGTACAGTAAGATAACATTACTTTTGATGGGAGTGTGGAGTAGTATGCTGTATGTCCAGAAAAATAGCTTTATATATAATAGTCTTAGTAATGATATTGAGATTATGTATACTTTTATATGGAAAATCATGAGCAGTGACATATGAGAGAAAGAAAACATTTGATGCATGGATGGACATTCTGTGTGTGTGTGTGTGCATTTTTCTCACCTCCATTGACACCCCCCCCCCCCCTTTCTACACCCATACACCCACCCACCCACTCACCCCTCACTCACCACTCACTCACTCACTCACTACACACACACACACACACACACACACACACACACACACACACACACACACACAGCAAGTCAGTAAAACTTTTGTACAACTGAACCTTTGCAAAATTCATAATTAAAACTTCACAATCTGCTTTAAACACCAGGTTGTGTACCTTACATTCCACCTTTGTGGGAAACATAGTCAGAATAGCAGAATGCACCTGTTGGTGATTATTGTATTGGTGTGTTGCAGTGACTTTGGATATGCTGAACGGAAGGGTGAATGTCGTCAAGAATCCTGGTATGATGATGGGTACATTGCCCGTGACTGCGAGGAAGGCAAGCCTTTCAGCAAAAGTAGAGGGTAAGAAATCAGTCAGCTTCACTAGCACATTGTAATTCACTGATGCAAGGTTTGTACTGTAAGGTACTAGTGCTCATGATGTAAATATGAAATACAAGGCTGCTGCATATACAGAGATATAACTTTACTCTAGAAAAAAACTGCCCTGTTTGGGGGAAAGATTTAGATGTATCTAAATAGCGGAAGAATGAAAGCTATGGCTAAGCTAACCCTACTGTCTTTCTAAACAGCAGGTGAACTGTATACCTTCCACTAGTAAGTGAAATTACAAGGGTGCATATGGGATGTCTGTTATCTAGAGATATGTCCTTTGTTGTGTGGGGGGGGAGGTTTAGATTACAAATGGATAGCTCGTCTTTAAGAAGCTATGCAAACTAATCCCTACTGGCTTATAAAAGACAGGTGAAACTTAGATTTTTAAGTTATGGACGTTCAATTTTGGTATATTGTTTTGTGAGGTCAACTTGGCATTTGGTTGTGACAGTGGCCAGGGGTGAAATTGGCACTTACAGACTCTGGTTTGCCATTTGAAGGAGTAACTACACATTTATCTTATGGATCAATTCAATGACAATTAGCAACTTTTTAACGTTTTGCACCTTCCAGGGCTTTGGTTTACAAGTCATGCAATACCTCCAGCACTCTTCGTTACCAGTTTACAATTCATGATCAAGTGAAAACAGATAACAAAATTTGCAAAACCGCATACACACGGGACTGGATGTAAAAAAGCACATGAGTGCTTATTCCATTATCCTTGATATAAAAGAATAAATAAATAACCTTCCAGGCACTCTTGGTTTACCAAGTTCATGCGATCAACCTTCTGGTGCTGAGACAGTGCTAAATGAACTGATAGAAAACTAAACTGTTGGGTTGCCAACATTATGATCACACCTTCCACCAGAAGTGACTTAAGAAAAATAGGAAAGGGGAACCTGAATTCTTACGCACTTTCTGTTATTGTGTTTCAGAAGTCAGGGATACATATTACGATATTTTCATGGGGTGAATGCATTTGGTTGGTTGATAAGGGGGAAAAGGGGTGGTGATGAAGTAGAAAACAGGTTATTGTGATAAGTCCTTCAGATGAGACTATAAACTGAGGCCCTGTGTGCGAACGCATGCAGAACATCTTGTGCACATGTTAAATCCTGTTCCACTGTTTGAAAGAGTAGGCCATTGTGTGCCGGTGGGAACAGATGACCCAAAAAAATTTAAAACGTATACACACGCATACATTTTTTTTTTTTATAAAAAGAAGGCATCTGAGCGCTTTGATTTGTTGCTTTACAAGATTCAGCGCTGTATAAATTCCATACATTATTATTATTATTATTATTTAAGTATCATTATTAATTTGACATAGTTGTTTGAATTGTTTCATGACATTTTGGTCTTAGTACAATGTTTACCTCAATACCACACATGCTACCTTGGTATAGAAAAGGGCCTTAGACTTCAGCTGTGATCAAGCAACAGAGATTGTCTATTTAAAAAAAAAGACAAAAAGACAGTTAAAAATAAAGACAGTCTACAGCAATGCAAACTTATTGATTTTAAAAACTAAACACAAACATACGGTAAATAACTTTGATGCACCTTTCTTGTGAGACATATAAAGTAAATACAAAATGCTAGACCAATATTGTGCGGCAGAGATGTATATCCTGATAATGAAAGTTGCTTCTAATATGCTCTATATAACCTGAGGAAAGGTGAAGAAAGTACTGTTCATGTGGTGGTGTGTGTTCAGTTATCGCAAAGTGGGGTCTGACAAGTGTGTGGATGGAGTGAGCAACCAGACCAAGTATCAGCCAGACCCCAGTGCCAAGTGTCCCCTGAGGCCCCCCAGTCACATGGTGCTGGTGGCTAACCTCACCATGGTTGCTACGGGAAAACCTGTCCACTTCCATCTCTCCCAGAAAAGGGTCTGTGTTTATATATATGTGGTGTGTGTGTGTGTGGAGTCAATTCAAGTCAAGTCAAAATTATCTTTATTGAAGAAGGGGGAGGGGTATGTGTGTGTGTGTGTGTGTATCCCAGTCTGTCTGTGTGCAGGTTTATGTGTGTGTACACATGCATGTGACTTTGTAGGAAAAGCAATTGACAAACAAAAACATGCTGCTGTATTCAAACCAAAGCTTATATAGCTTCTGCTGGGAAAACCTGCAACAGTATGATAGCAACGAAAGAGTCAGTAAGCAGATCTCAGGTTGATTTTAAAGGTATTCAAGAAAAAATGATCATGACAAAATGTCAGCAAAGCTCAGTCTGTCTTTAGTGTTGTGAGAGAAACTTTGCAGTTGAAACTGTCATACATACAGCATGCATATTTTAGGGGGCTGTACTGAAGCCAACGTGCATGAACAGACACCGTCTGACCATTTCCATGTAAAATTTAAAGTCATGCTGATTTCCCTTTTTGGAGTAGGAGTTTCAGTCTGTTCAAAAACAAAATGACTTTTGCTGAGAGAGGCAGATCTGACCCTGATCATTCTGAAAATGACAAATGGTGCCATGACTGGTTGATGTGCCATAACAGCAAAGGCTATGTGGGTTTCAGGGCTCTGTGAACAGCACACAGTACACGTGGCACTTCAATGACTCCCATACGGTCACACTGACAGGACTAACAAAAGCGCAGCAGCAGACTCATAACTTTACCAATGCCGGGACCTACTATGTGAGCGTGTCTGCAACCAACGATAGAGGAAGACAACTGCAACTTCTAATGTGGTGACCATCACGGTGGAAGGTAGGTTGGTTGGTGGCTGACGTGTGTATTGTTGGTTCTGTCGTTCTTGTCTATTTAAAAGTTAGTGAGACAACAGTTCTCTTATCCTGTTTCAAGACATTTTCCTGACAATTGTTTCTCTGAGAAAGAGGTCTTTAGCTATCATTATTCATGTTTGCTTGTGCATGCACAAAGACACAATGTACTCAGACACAGAGACACAAACAGAGAGACACACACACACAATTTCTCTCTCTCTCTCGTACTCGCTCAAATGAATAATCTTCATCACATTAAGTTAAGCAGTAGGTCACATATCTGCTGAATGGCTTTCCATTTAGACTGGGTAAAAACAGCACAAGGAGTGTTCGGCATGACGCAACAGCTGTGTGAGAAAATGGCAATAAAAAAAACCCTCCACCTTTCAGAGATAGAAAAATACTTGCTTTGAAAGACACATAAAAGCTTGCTTCAAACATTTAACAACAAGAGCATGGGTTGGGTCATAAAAGAAAATGTGCTTTGGATGTGTACCCAGATGTGGTGCACACAGTAGGCGTGTTCTACCCGTGGGCGGTGAGGGTGGGCTACCCGGTGTTGGTGAGCGTGGCCTCCAGCTTCCTGCAGCCCAGTGCTGACAGCAGTCTGCATTATCTCTACCGCTTCGGGGACCAGGTCAGTGTGCGCTTGCTGGCTGGCTGGGTGGTGCTGGACTTTGGGTTTACGAGCTACTTTATATATATATAAAAAAATTTTTAAAGCCCCAGTACACAGGTTAATTAACATTATTTTGAATTTCTTAGCAATGAAACAAAGTTGGTGGTGGGGGGAATTATTACTTAACTGTAACTCGGGAATGGTGAAAAGGAAATTTAGTGCACCATATCATTTCTTCAAAGTCCTAAGTGCAAATACTGATAAAGATAACCAGCCATACAAAAAATAAATTACAGAACAGCAACAAAACTTGAATATTTTCCTATTGGATACCATTTTGAGCATTCATGAGAGGTCGGAAGAGAGAAATGGACTGATGGATTAGTGAGTATGTTTAAATTGATTATTAACTGGCACATGAAAAAGTATGCTAAGGAGTTTAAGCATCTTAATAACTTTATTCCATTTACATATTTTTGGTTGAGTTGATTTCAGCTCGTGAATCCAAAGACCTATATCCCAGCAGATTTAAAAGTCAAAATGACTTAATTTCAGTGTGTGTCTTCTCTTATAGCTACAGGAGTTGCCAAGCTTGTTGTAAGGCAGTTAGATAAGTTCTGTCCTCTTTCCCTCCAAGTTCTTTCCCTCTCTCTTCCTCTCTCCTTGGGAAGCTTGTTTTCTCATTTCTGCCTCCAGTATCCATTCACATGCTTTTTTTTTTCTGAAAACTTTCTTCGAAATTCCTCAAAGATGAAGTATGGTTGCCTTTTTAGCAGAAAAAAATGCAATTACATGCATTTTTTATATATTGTACCTTATTAGATTTTTTTTGCAATTTTATGTGCATTGATGTGGATTCTTTCACATCAGTAAAAAACAAACAAAAAAAACAACCCCCCCCCCCCCCCACACACACACACACACACACACCACCAACCTATGTAGGTAGAAGAAGAAGAAAAACAACAGTGGAAAAAAAAAGAATGAAAATCAATGTTTAGAAAAGTTGTCTTTGTTCAGGGCAAGAGTGAGAGGGGAGAGCTGTCGTGGGATGCCAATGTCAGTCACACTTACAGGAAGTCCGGCAACTACACCATGTCCATCACCGCCATCAACAGTGTCAGTGCTGTCACCAAACAGATCATCATCAAGGTCATCGGTAAGGAGAGCTTTGTGTTGAAAGTAGTGCTGTTGCTTCCAGATATTTTTTATGTTTATCTTTCCTCCACCCCCCCCCCCCCCCCCCCCCAATAGTGGTGGAAAGTGAAAAAAATGTCCAGTGTTCATTGTGCAAGGTGCTCGCACACATACAGGCATGCACATGGATCATTAGAAGATCGAACACATGCACACACACAGGCACGCACACGCACGCACGCACACGCGCACACACACACACTCTCTCTCTCTCACTCACTCAGCAGTGTATTCATTGTTTATTTTTCACATAAGCATTTTATAAATTTCCTTTCATCAGCATCAGTCAATTTGCACTTCCATTTTAAGTTTCAAGATGATGTGCTTACTAGTGCTAAGGTACAGCATCTGTTCTTTATGCTTGGGGATGGGAATTGGGTTGTTCTTCTGTACAATATCATTACACAAGTTTGCAAGTGTTTTCGGATGTGAGATATTTCTCTGAAAGACCATGTGGTGTTTTCTGCAGATTTGATCAAAACTGTACTACTAAAGCATTGTGATTTGAAGAGAATGTAGACAAATGTTAATTAAAGGAAAATGACATCGATTAGCAAATGTTTTTGAGGAAAACACTCTGAAGCGATAGAGCCCTGAAATGTTACAGCTTGGATTTGTACGTCCTGAAAGGGTTCAGTTCTGGCTTCTAAAAACTTAGAAATTATTTTCATAAGAAATGGTTTGTTTTTTCATTGAAATTGAACATGATCCTTTCAGTTGCAATCCATATCATACTTGACATTGTTGACTGTTATTTTGTTACTGAAGTAGAAGTTAAGGTACAGATCTTTTAATTTTGATAGTGTTGTTGCAGTCAGTGTTTGGCCAGTACTTTTTGTTTCCCGCTTTTCATGTCAGATGTGATTAGTGTTCAAAGACCAGCCAACACAATGTCCCAGCATAACCGGGCATCAGAATTCTTCCCTCTCACATAGTAAAACACAGTAACTCCATTCATTTTTCCTGTTTTTAGTCTTTTAATAAATACATATATTATTCAGTAGAGTGAAAATCTGCTTTTAGTCCTGTTGAGCCCAGATTAAGTTCTACATTTTGCAAGATATGGTTTTGGATCAAGCAGACAAATAGTATTTGTCAAAACCTTTGAAAATGAAAGTTTTGCTCTGTACCCTATATGGGAAAACTTAGTGGGTTTTTTGTGTGTGTGTCGTCTGACAGACGATGGAATCATGGTGCAGCTGGGATTCTCTCCCAATGTAAACCGCCTGTTCTATCGCAGCAGCTTCTCCAGTGAGCACATCTTCTACCTTCTGGAAAGCGTCACCCAAGAACTGGCTAGGGTGAGTGGGGTTTGCCCTCAGTGTTTGTGGCTATTCTGTTCAGTGTGCTGGAAGTACATCAGGTCTTTTCAGTGTGTGTGTGTGCGCGTGCGCATGCATGTGTGTATGTTTGAGAGTATGTGTAAGAGAGAGAGAGAGAGAGAGGGGGGGGTGATTTGTGTGTGTATTTGAGTGTATGTTAGAGAGAAAGAGAGAGTGCTTTGTGTTTATATGTGTGTGTGCTGATATAGAAAAAAATGAATCAAACAATAGTCATAATCGTTATCAGTTGTTTTTGCAGCAGAGTTCAAAATAAATTATTATTTAGTGTGATATGGTGGTGAATTATGCTGCATAACTCAAAATAAGTAATTAGGGTTTGGTAACTCTTGAGCAGATTCACAAGATATATATTGCATAGGTTTCCTTTAATCTGTCTAGAACATTCTGTCAAAACATGTCATCCATGTATTTTATGTTAAGCAACAGTAATAAAGTTGTTAAGTTGTTTATGCAATCGTGATTGTTACACATATTCTATGCCACATTAGGCATTGTATAGATTTTTTATCATCATAATAATAATAATAATGTATGGAATTTATATAGCGCTGAATCTTGTAAAGCAACAAATCAAAGCGCTCAGATTTTATTTCATACCACTTTAAGTCACGGCAGATTTCTCCCCGTGAAATTCGGGCTGCTCTCCCCGGGGAGAGCGGGAGAACGCGTCGCCACTTAGCGCTGCGCCACCCTTTCACCCTTTTTTTTTTTTTTTTTTTCTGCAGCTGTATTTGTTTCCCTATCAGAGTGGCTTTTTTCTAAGAATTTTGCCAGGGACAACTCTCTTGTTGCCGTGGTTTTTTTACGTGCGCTAAATAATTACGTGTAACACACGGGACCTCGGTTTATCGTCTCATCCGAAAGACTAGCGCCCAGACCACCACTCATGGTCTAATGGATGGGGGAAAAATTTCCGGTCCAAACGGGGTACGAACCGCCGCACACTTCAGACCCGGACTTTTCGCTTTCTAGACAGGCGCGTTACCTCTAGACCACCGATCCACCATCATCATAATAGATAGATAGATAGACAGACAGATAGATACATACATACATACATACATACATACATAGGCTATTGCAGAACAGGTGATAGAAGGTATTTATTTCAAAGACTCCATTTTTTTCAAGCAGGGTGTGAAATGTGTTGTATGTAACAAAAAAGGCACACTGTTGGAGAAAGGAAAGGAGAGGCAAATGCAAAAACTAACACTGACTACCTGTTGTGTGAATGCAACTGTTTAATCTGACTGCAAGAGCACTGAGGCAAAAACTAACATGGAATACATACTGTAAGAATGCAAGCTTCTTTTCTGACAGCAAGAGCACTGAAGCAAAAACTAACATGGAATACATACTGTAAGAATGCAAGCTTCTTTTCTGACAGCAAGAGCACTGAAGCAAGAACTAAACATGGAATACATACTGTAAGAATGCAAGCTTCTTTTCTGGAATACATACTGTAAGAATGCAAGTTTCTTTTCTGACAGCAAGAGCACTGAAGCAAGAACTAACATGGAATACATACTGTAAGAATGCAAGCTTCTTTTCTGACAGCAAGAGCACTGAGGCAAGAACTAACATGGAATACATACTGTAAGAATGCAAGCTTCTTTTCTGACTGCAAGAGCACTGAAGCAAGAACTAACATGGAATACATACTGTAAGAATGCAAGCTTCTTTTCTGACAGCAAGAGCACTGAAGCAAGAACTAATACTGAGTTCAGGTTATTTGAATTCAATCTATTGATCCAAAAGCAAGAGTTTTGAGAAAGTAAAACTGATAACTGAATGAAGTGCTGGGTAAAATGTGAATTACTCTCCTGAGAGCAGGAGAACTGAAGGGTGGGGGGTTGTTGACAGATGCTGGCTATCAACCTGGACCGGCTGGTGCTGTCCATGAACTCCACCAAGTCTGTACTGGTTGATGTCCTGGTGTTGCCTCCACCTGCCGACGTTAAGGCTTCAGAGCCCTCACCACAACAGGTAAAGTTCTGCTGGTTGAAGATGTGTCGAAAAGGGATGATTAAGGCTTCAGAGCCCTCACCACAACAGGTAAAGTTCTGCTTGTTGAAGATGTGTCGAAAAGGGATGATTAAGGCTTCAGAGCCCTCACCACAACAGGTAAAGTTCTGCTGGTTGAGGATGTGTCGAAAAGGGATGATTAAGGCTTCAGAGCCCTCACCACAACAGGTAAAGTTCTGCTTGTTGAAGATGTGTCGAAAAGATATGGAAAAGGCTTCAGAGCCCTCACCACAACAGGTAAAGTTCTGCTGGTTGAAGATGTGTCGAAAAGGGATGATTAACCCTAGTAGCGCTGAATATGCAGCAACAAGCCTCACTTCTATTGGCTGAATTAACATTGGCTAGCATTGTTTTGGAGGAGGGTGGGCTCAAACAACCCTTGATATTGATATATAAAACTGAATTAAATGTGTTAAGCTATATATCACTGGAAAGAACAGATAATATGCTTTTAAATGAGTGTAATTTTATAATAATGTGTAGTGATTATGATTATGTAAAAAAAAATCCACAAAAAAAAATCGTGTGCGCACTACTGATCACTGTTCCATTGTCAGGGCCCCAGATCGATTTTAACACGATAAGCAAAGTTCTTGCGGTGCATAAATGTCATGATTAGGTAAACACTATTTCTTGACATTAGTTTTCAAAAAATAAGGAGTTTGTATCGCTTTAACGGTCACCAAATACTCGGAAAAGTTCAGCGAAAGGATCGACGCCATCACGACCGTCATGGCGGAATGTGCGAAGTGGTGGCTTTCTATGACGAAAATACAAAGATCGCTTGATTTCATGTGATGCAAAGTATTCAGCAGCATAGCGATTTGACTCAACAACAGTTGTTTCGAAGCCTCGTTGCGTCAAAATAAAGTAAAACAATCTGTGACGTCGAAATTGCCGAGTAGCGAAGAAGTCCATCCAGCAAAAACTAGCACCGCTCGATTCAGTCCGATCGCGATCGATTTTTACCAAGTTTTTCAAAAATATTCCACAATCCTTACCTCATCATCTCTCTCATTGTTTATTTCAACCAAATCCAGCCTCTAAAACTCCTCCTCGCTGTCAATATTGTAAAAAAGCTCGAAAAACGCTTGAAGAAATTCTAGTGCAAACACTGGCCGCCATTTTGTTGAAGACGATCTCGGCTGGTCCGAAAAAAAATAAAAATACACTCTTAACCAATCAGATTCTTCATTTCTTGTGTGTGTCAAACGACCTTCACCCCTTTCTGCGGGCCTACAACGGCCTTAACATTCATTGGCTGACCTTTGAAAGCGAAAGTAAGCTTTCAACTATGACCACCCACGTCATCCCGGAATATTCCGGGATCCGCCACACAGCCTAGACCCGCCTTTACCGGAATATTCCGGGAACCGCGCTACTAGGGTTAAGGCTTCAGAGCCCTCACCACAACAGGTAAAGTTCTGCTTGTTGAAGATGTGTCGAAAAGGGATGATTAAGGCTTCAGAGCCCTCACCACAACAGGTAAAGTTCTGCTTGTTGAAGATGTGTCGAAAAGGGATGATTAAGGCTTCAGAGCCCTCACCACAACAGGTAAAGTTCTGCTTGTTGAAAATGTGTCGAAAAGGGATGATTAAGGCTTCAGAGCCCTCACCACAACAGGTAAAGTTCTGCTTGTTGAAGATGTGTCGAAAAGGGATGATTAAGGCTTCAGAGCCCTCACCACAACAGGTAATGTTCTGCTGGTTGAGGATGTGTCGAAAAGGGATGATTAAGGCTTCAGAGCCCTCACCACAACAGGTAAAGTTCTGCTTGTTGAAGATGTGTCGAAAAGATATGGAAAAGGCTTCAGAGCCCTCACCACAACCACTTCTGCTTGTTGATGGTGTGTTGAAAAGAAACAGAACCTTTGTTTTCTCCAGTAGGGAAAACCCCCCACCTTTTTCCAGAAGTAAGACACAAGCTGGTGAAATTTTGCAAGGGACATGGTAGTGTCAAACTTGGTATTTTGTGCATGTTCAAATCACACAGATGGCCTTTGATACTGATAGTGTTCAGATGGTGTAAACTATTATATTGATAGCATGAGTGTACAGATTCTGTAAAAAGTGTTTGTGTTTTTAGTAATATAAAAGTGTAGATGGTGAGTATTTTGATTGCATTGATTCTTCAACTTAACCAAATGAAAATAAAAGATGTGAAAACTGCATACATAGTACTATAGTATATGCCCAGGGTGTGGGCTGGTTTCATGATCTATCAGCTGGAACTAAAAAACAAAGTAAATGTAAATACAAAACAAACAAAAAAAGGAAAGAAAGTATCCATAATGATAAATATCGGTTAGTGAGGATAGACCCGTATTAACTCTGATATACTTTCTTGAAAGGTCATATATGATGGGTTTCATATTGCACAGATGTCTTTGTAACTTTAGTATATTGTTTTTTCAGATTGTGCAGACCTTGAAAGATATGGTGGGCAACAAATCATTGACTCTGTTCCGCATGTCAGGCCTTCCCAGATCCTATGGTGACATCAGTGTGACCTCTGTCTCTGTTCTTGACCGTAAGTGCTTTCCTGACTTAACTCCATTTTTCATGGTGTGTGTGTGTGTTGTAATGTGTACATATGCCAAATGGTAATTTTACATGATTTTGTGATATAGAAATACCACTGTGACTACATTAATTGAAAATACTATAGAAAACCTGTGCCTCTATTGCAACAATTGTGAAAGAATGTTACTGGCAACTCATGGTAAATATTGTGCTGTGTTATACTGGAAACCACTTGCAGTCTCTGCAGATTTCTCAGCATACAACTTGGACTACTCTCCCAGGGTAAGGGATATCATTGCAGTGCAGCACCATCCATGTTTAGAAATAATTGTTTCTGTTTGTGCCTATATTCAGTTTAGTATGAAAGCAATTTTGCTCCACAGAATTTTGCCTAGAAACAGTTCTTTCCTGTCCAGTAGTTCTTGCACTTGTGTGAAATGTATGAAGTACTGGGAACCTATGTTTATTTTTGTACCTTACAGATTAGCACCCCTGACTGCCTGTCATTTTGCAGTTGATATTTTGTAGCTTATAATTTGTTGGTAAACTTCAGACCTAACCATTGTCTTGAGCATGATTGGCTGCCCTTGAGAGCAGACAGCTGTTTCATCATATTTCAACCCCCAAAACCTTTTTGCTTTGATGAAACTGAAAGCACCTAGAAACAGATACTTGACGGATGCTGTAGCTAAGTGGTTGAGACCATTTTCACTTCAATCCTTTTTTGTTTGTTTATTTGTATAACTTTTTTTTTGCAAGGGTGGTGAGGGGGGGGGGGGGGGGGGTGTTTGCAGTTGTCTGTCTTCAGCTCAGTTGAAGCTTTGTTGTTTCTGCTTTTACACAAAAAGTTCTACAATAGACCAGAAATTCTTAATTAAGAAAGAATAGTAGCATCAGGAGAGAAGAGGGAGACAAGTCAGTGAGGCCTGTGTGTGCAGAGGCCAGTGGAGGGGACAAGAAGCAGACTGGGGCCAACTATCACCCCCTCTACATTGCCATTCCCATTGTGCTGCTGGCCGCCGCTGTTACCGTCTTGGTCCTGGTCTATTACCGGAGGTTGGTGTTTGTGTGTGTGTATGTGTGTGTGTGTGTTTGTGTATAAGTGTGTGTGCCTGTGTGCGTGCGTGCATGCATGTGTGGTATGATAACAAAGTGTATCTCTTAAAAGCACAGTTTCAGAAAAAAGCTACAGTCAGTAAAGTCTATACAAAGGTAAAGATTTTGTTCTGGGTGTTTATCTGTTTTTGCAAAATGCCTATCATACATAAATGTTGTTTCCAATGTTTTGCAGACGTTTCCGCAATATCCGCCGGTACTCCATGGTGAACCAGGATGAGGACACTGATGCCTTGTTGGACGAAGAAGACGAGCCTCCTCTGGACCTTCGCTCAGAAAGCAGGGAGGGTGCACGCTCCCGGGATGATGCTATGCTGGATCTAGGCACTGGTGTGTATATTTAGATGTATCGTTTTGTGTGCGTGTGTGTGTGTACACACACTGAGGCTTGTGAAACTTCATTTGATTATGCTTCAAGTATGTAATATGTAGTTTTAAACAGTATCAAAGTGTGTGTTGTGAAATTTGATCAAAACTGTTTTTAGAAAGTGAAAATCATCATCATCATCAGACCCGTGACCTTGGCGGTCGTGGGGGAGACATGAAAGACGATGCCGTGGTAAGCCTCCTCCATCCATCTCGGTCCTCGGCTCTGCGCAGTAGTGCCGAGTCATTCATCCTGGTCCATTCTCTGATGTTGTCCATCCATGACTTGTTCTGTCTTCCCCTCCTTCTGCCACCTTCGAGTGTTCCCTGCAGTACTGTTTTGGGCAGAGTGTTGTGGCGGGTGACGTGGCCGAACCATGTCAGCTTTTTCTTCTTGACGATGGTGAGAAGGGGTTCCTGTGGACCTGCCAGCCGTGTTATTTGACTCTTGACAAATTCGTTGGTCTTTCGTTCTCTCCAGGATATGCCCAGTAGTTTTCTATGGCATTTTGTTTCGAATGACTGGATTCGCTTTGCTGTTTCAGCAGTCAATGTCCAGGTTTCACTTCCGTACAGCAGGATCGACTGAATTAGGGCTTTGTAGAGCTTTAGTTTGATTGGGAAACTGATCTCTTTACTTTTCCATATGGTGGTGAGTTTTGTCATGGAAGATGTTGCCATGGCTATTCCGACTTTGATTTCTGTCGTCGATCGCCCGTCCTTTGTGAGTGTAGCGCCAAGGTATTTAAAAGCGTCTACCTCCTCCAGTTGTTGGCCGTTCATGTAAATTTTAGCGGTGGCATTGCTCGTGCTGTTCACAAGTACTTTACTTTTCTCCGAGCTCACCTCCATCCCATATGCTCCAGCTCTGTTCTGTGAAAATAGCTAACTTTAAAAATAAAAAAACCACCAACATGTGTAAGTAATGGGATATCAGATGCCTATAATCTTTTGACTGGATGTGTTATGTCTGAAGATGATTGGTAAATTGAAGTGATCCTGATGATTGTGAGTGACACGATTGTTGTATGCATGTGTGTATCACTGTGTGTTTATGCTGACATTTACTCATTGTGTGTGTGTGTGCCCATATGCTTTACAGGCAGCCATTTGGTGATGGTGACAGGGACAGGGGGAAGTGGGGATGGAGCAGAGAACTGTTGATACAGCCATGGACGACCAATACCTGCCGTCATCATTTTGCACTGTGCACTCTTTGTCTAGCACCATCTTCCTTAAGGAAAACAACTTTCTGCAGCTTAGGGTAGGCTACTTGCTTTTAGTCTTTAAGAACACTTCTCAGTGTTTTACTGTATTACTGTTAAGTATCAATATTCCAAGAATAGGCAGAAGTTTATTTATTTACTGTAATACCAAAGTTGTAAGGTTTGGTCTTCTGTTCGCTTGAGAAAAAAAAAAAAAACTACAACAAATTTTTGTTTGAAAATGATCACTTTTTTTCTTTTTTTTTGGGGTAACTCAGCCAGAGCTTTGAGGTTCACCATGGTGAGATTTTGCATATGCAGTCATTTTTGTCCACCATGAAGGTAGCCGCATTCTGTCTTTCTGGAGATCACATGTGAAACTCTGAAAGTGTAAGTTCTCCTCTGTTGTCAATTGTACCAGGTTATATAGTAAACTGTGATGGAGAGGAAAAATAAGGAGGAAAAAAAAAGGGCTTGTCCTTGCTAGGAAAAAAGGTATTTATCAGACAAAATTGGTATTGTACAGAAGAAATGTGGAATGACTGTGGAAAAGCCATCTTTTATAGGATGAGTGGGGCACAGGGAGACATGAATGTGGTTATATCATGGTAAC
Source organism: Rapana venosa (assembly GCA_028751875.1). Classification (NCBI taxonomy): domain Eukaryota; kingdom Metazoa; phylum Mollusca; class Gastropoda; order Neogastropoda; family Muricidae; genus Rapana; species Rapana venosa. The sequence goes on along the minus strand of CM054139.1, from coordinate 48,770,994 downwards.
AGTGTCCCAGTGGTCATTGTTTCCATGGCGTCTTCCTAATCACAGGTAAGAATCTGACAGAGTGCTAAACTATGATTGTTATCTGGTTTTATAATAAAATGCAATACATCTGCAGTAATGATGAAAATGCAGATTCTTTTTGTAAGCTGTGCTTTTTTTGTATGTGTGCTTATTGATTGTTTCTGTTTCAATTTGTCAAAGTGTAATCTCAACTGCTTTATGTGAGAATCTATTTTTTCATCATATCATACACTTTACATTGCCATTATGTATGTCTGTATAGTGTGTTGTCACAGTTTCATTGTCAGTGTTTGTATTGTGCTGATCAAATCTTTAAAAAGTAAATAAATTTCTGTTCCCCAGTACTTTAGTTACTTTACTAGGAAAAACTTTCTAGTAAATATTCCATTAAAATGAAATTGCACCAGTTGTCTTGGCACAGTGGTTAGCACAGTTGAGTGTTAGCTGGTGATAGGAGATTTTGTCTTCATCAGCTACTTGATGTGGATTTTTTGGGCTTTGGCTGGTTCCAATGTGTCTGAGTCATCATAATTCTTTCATTGTGCGTGAAGCAACAAACAGTATGGAGGCTTTTGGAGGTGGTTTGTTCATCTGTTAGATCAAAATAGCCACACTGAAAATAACTATGAAAGCAGGTGACCTGTTTTGGTTGAAACCTCAAAGCAAAGTAGGGTTGAGATCACCCTCAGGATTGGTAGTGCTGGGATTGTGCCTGGTCAGTTTTGGGTGTGACTGTTTGTATGGAATCAGAGTGGTGGCTGTGGTCCCAAATGTTGCTTAACCTCTTAACTGCCCAGTGCAAGTGCACCCTATATGCCGGGGAATAAAATTCTTTTGTACCACTGCTATGTTCATATCCCTCTTACTCAGAAACTACCACATGAATATTCCTGATAGTCTGCCTAATGACAGTATATATATTGTAGATTACTTCGAGGCAAGCTCAAATTAGTTAGCATGCTATTTCACTGCAAAAATATATTTAAAATGTAAAAAAATTGACCAAAAATACGATTTCTTTATCACCACTGTCATTCTGAGTACTCCCGATCTCAATAACGTCAAACATAAGTCTAGGCCAAATCTCATTCTTTTTTTTTTAAATGCACGATCAGTTGAATCATACACGATCGTGTTCATCACTGTTAGGTAAATCTACAGTTTTATTTGCCAATTTTACAGCTGTGTAAAGTTATTTATGCCTTCAACAAGAAGTGTCAGCCATTTTGAACACGAACTTCCAAAACAGTCATGCATAAAAACACAAAATACGAGCTAAAAAACAATCATTTTTGCTAAGGGTTTTTGCAGCTGAATGTTGCCAAGCAACAGGAGAGTGACCTTCATAAAGTTTGGAGTTCTTTCCCTTTAACTGTAGTCAAGGAAGAAGGCTTGTTTACTTCGGTTTGACACCCCGGAAATTTTACGGGTTGAAGGCGTATAGGGTGCACGTTTAGCCCCGGAAAATTTCCGGGGTAAGGCAGTCTAGTGGTTAAAAGACAGGAACATTTTTGTAAAACAAAAAAAAAAAGAGGGGAGGGGGAGAAAAATTGCTTGATATTAGGGCCGAGTCTGATTTTAAGTAAGCAAATTCATAAAAATCTGCATGGTAAATGACTCTGTGTGTTGTTTCAAACAGATATTCTGTTATGTTTATTAGCTAGAATTATTGTGAAAAGGGGGGGGGGGGTATATGACTTAAGTGGGCAACCAGCATGAACAATTCATAACTGGCTTTTTTTTTTTTTATCTTATGGGGAAATTTTTGTCAGTTAATAGCATCTCAAATAATTTTGTAGCTTGCCATTGAAAAAAATATAAGGTTTAGCCACACCACACTTACCGAATCTTGGTAAAGGTAAAAACACCACCAAAAAATATATCTTTTTAAAAAATGGCCTCACTGGATTGATGGCAGGTTGATTGAAAGCTGAAACAATGGCCAATTGGAGCAGATGTGGAATAATGTTAAGTAGGTGTGATGCATGAGCAGGGTGGGGAGGTGTTTTTCTAATTTGGACATTTTATATGGATAAATTTTTTAGCTGTTTGGGGTAGCTGTGAGCTGTAATTGCATAAATCAGGTATGGTTGGAATGTCTATAGATCTAAACAAGGATTTGAAACAAACTCCTTTTTACTTGATCTTTTCTTTTCATTCTATTACCATCATGTCCAGCTGTAGAATGAGCTTGAATCTGTTCAAGGGAGGAATTGACAGGACATGAGGCTCAAGTGATGGCACACAGTATTACAGTTGTTTTGGTGCCACATTCAGGTTCATGTTTTTGCTGTATAATTTTTTTAAATATGCCTCGTTGACCTAAATATTATCCAGTTCTGAGACATTGCTCATTCTTATTTGAACAGTGGATACTCATTTAGGATATCAGCAACAATATATGCCAGCTGCAACATGTTAGCTGGATGTATGAATACTCAACAATCGCCATGTTATACAGCATATATATGATAACAAAATAATCAGTGCTTATATTAGTTTGGTATGTATCAACGGACAACTACGATAATATAAGGAATCATCAGAAGATAAATATATGAACTGGGTCAAGTTGTCCGAGGGTGAATTTTTCATCCAGTGTCCTGATTGCTTCAGAAGCTTACTGTGTACTACATGTCACTGTACAATTATTTGGTAAAGACCACCTTTGCATTTAGGTAATGCAGCGCGCCTTGGCTTCAGTACAGTTCCCCCAGTTCACCCAGCTGTAAATGGGTACCTGCCCTCTTTAGGGTCAGGGAAGGTAAAGCAGCAAGGGAGAGGAGATGGGCGCCGCCCTCAATATGCTGGCCCTAGAGAAGTGAGGTCTCTGACGCCTCGCTCCCCTACGACCTTATAGGTTATGGGACTCCTTTACCTTTACTAGTGGCATTGGAAGACATGTTCTGTCATGGTTAGATTACCTCTGCAAAGATGATTAAGTCACCTTATTTGTTGTTCCCCCTCAACCTTAGAATAAACTCTGGGATTCAAACGATAGATGCAAGACAGTGAGACTTCTAACTTTTTGCCTGCTGGGTGTGATGCATTGTTGCTGTATTGTCTTCACATAAGCGTTTTGTTGCTTCCTGTCAACAAATTCAGTGTTGACATGAAAAAGGGGTAAGATGTATTGGCCTGAGGGAAGGTTGAAGATACAATTTGCTGGCTGAAAATTTTCCACTAGAATATTGCATAACACTGGTCAGTGATGTAGCTGACATGGATGATAGGGGGAATGTGCAAAAATATATTGAAAAAACTATGCTCCAGTTCTCACATTTTTGCCCTTTGTGAAATTTGAAGGTTTTTATCTTGGAAAAATTTATCAGAGTTTTTTTTTTGTACATTGATCATTTGGTGCACAGTAAAATGTATCAGTTTGTGTATCTACATATCATTTTATGCTATGTTTATATGCCATTTCATTTTCTTTGTTGCAAGTTTGACTAGAAAAAATACCCACTGTAAAATTACTTTGATTTTACTTTTGTTTAGAGATATTTGTGATTTTGGAGAAAAGATCTAAATGTGATACTGATCCTTGAAAGAAGCATTGTTAGCTATTGCTCATGACCGTCAGAAGTGAGCTAATGTTGAGAACATATACATGGCAGATAGGCCAGCATAAAATGTTTTCTCCGTTGAGCGTTCAAGAGGAGGCACATCCTCACACAGGAGGAAAGCAGACCAGTGTGGATGTGCAGTCTCCCCAGCCCACAGCTGATTGACCAGTTTGATGATGACTGCAGTTTAACCTATAAAATATTAAGGCTTTATGTTGGTCTTTTGATTTTGACAGAAGTACTATATGATTGATCTGATTTGAAACAGAATGTTGGTTCATGATTTTGTTTACGTCAATGTAGATACATTCATTTTACTAAGTAATTCTAAGATTGTTTTTTCAGTGCGCATATAATCCAGATATATATATGTATTTTTCATTGTCCCCTTTGTTTTATGTGATTTTCAGCCTCCCTATATAATCCTTTGATTTGAATGTTGTGCATTTTCTTAACAGTAGAGAAAGGAAAATGAAAGATCCTGTAATGCTCTTGCCTTGGTGAGCAATGTACTCTTTCAACTGTGAATCATTATTTTATTCATGATGGCAGAGAAGAGAGAAAAACAGAAGAAAGGGTATTCTCTGTACTTGGTGGTTTACTGTTTCATCGCTAGCTTTGATCCCTGTCTTGGAAAGAGAATTAGAGCAAAACAGACTTTTTGACATATATATAGGTGTCTTGTGCCCCAGTATGGGATAACTGTTCTTCTGAAACAGCATGTAACACATTTTCAATGCTTGTTGGATACTACCTGCCCAACACAGTCACACTGTGCTCACGTATGTAACACAGGACATAATGTTGTTCTCATAGTAGCAATGCTCACTCTGGGCCTTTGTTCCCAAAATGCAGCGCTTGTGCCCAGTCTTTTGTTTCTTTGGGTGCCTCATTTTCTTTGTTCCTCCTGTCCTGCTGTTTCTATGCCGCTCGTTCTAATCTTTGCGCACATCCTTGGGTCAGAAGTCCACAGGATGCTTATCAGTGTTAGGTACTGCTGTTTCAGGGCCACTAGCCAGAAGGGCTCTGACCTGCTGCTGGGTCACTTTTGTGGGCTTCAGTGGTGCCTGTTCTGAGCTAGTATATGCAAGACACCACCATATAAGCCCCCTATCAACTTCACAAATTATAGCTTAATCAGGGAGCCAGACTTAGTGAGATGCTCATCTCTAGGGTGGTAACCATAAATTTCCCTACTCTGACCTTCACCCATGAACCTCTGACCCTGAAGACTTTGACAGTGTTCATGCCAAGCCTTTGGTGAGAAACCATCAGAATATAGACTGTGAGCCAGTGTAATGTAAATCTCACCAGTGAGCTTGTGAGCAAACAGTTTATAAATGTTAAGATTTCTCTGGTTCAGATGCAGGGGGTGGTTAAAAGCTAATGATGAAGAGAACCACTACAGGGTTTATTCTGTATTTATACTTTGTGTGTGTGTGTGTTGTTCAGTTATCTAGAAATGACAAAAGGAACAAAACTATTTAGAACCAGTAGGGCAGTTTGTGGGAGACAATTGGTTGAGCTTGGTTCTAGGATAAAAATCAAAATCATTGTCTTTGATGATTCAAAGCAGATGGGGGGAAAGAATCTGTGGGTACTCTTTCCTGCAGGTTCTTCATGTTGTAAAAAATTCATAAAATACTCGTCAATCTCTCCCTAACTCGGCTTCGTTCAGCTACTTGCCTTTTTCCTCACGGCGTGGATTCACTTCATCCCACTGCATTTGGAGCATGAAAAGAGAACATTCCAGTAACTTTTGATCATAGTCTGCATTGTTTCCTACACAACCATTTTCATATTCATGTCGGAGGAAGAGGTTGCTAGACAATCCTTTAGATGTTGGGTTGTTTTTTTTCTGAAGAAGAGGTGACAGAGACAAGAGAAAGGTGGAAAAGAGACAGACAGAGGAGATAAAAGACATGAGCAGCTGGGTATGAAGTACATACATTTTCCTGTACATGGCAGTGTTATCTTTATCTCTGTCAAATTTCTGGGTCCATACTGTTTTTGCATCTATATTGATGGGCAGTTTCCTAGTCTGTCTGCACTCTTAAATTGAGTACAGCCTGCCAGTGATATTTGTGTGAGTGTGCTTGTGTATTCTTGCTTTGTAAAGTTTTATGTTGATGTAACTGTAGTAGTGTGAAAACTTGTTCAGTCATTTTATATGAATATTCAGAAGTTGTTTTATACAGTGTTCTTGAGCATTTTAATTTGCTTTGCATAGAGAGAGATATGTTGTCTCAGTTTTGTTTTGTTTTCATTGAAGACCTGTGCTCTGCCTTGTGGATTATAGAAAGTGACACACTTGAAACAAGAAGGCAAGTATTGATTACATGCTTCATTTGATGTCCTTGACATTAAAATAAAAATTAAAAAAAAAAAAAACAGGGAAGAAAAAAAAGTGACCCTTTTGTCAAAATTTCTGGATTTGATGTTTTCATGCCCTGGGAAAGGAAAATAGTTACAGCTGTATGCATTTGAATTATAATCTGTATAAACATTTTGTAAAAAGTTATTGCCGGATGAATTTGTGTATATAAAAAATGCATATAAAGTTATGCTTGTAGAACGCTGGACATTTGTTTTCTGGTAAAAAGACTTTTATTTTGTTTTTGGGCCTTTTAGTCGCTTTGAGAGGTGTACTTATTTTTTTCAAATACAGACTAGATGAATTTAAACTTGCATTTGTTCCTCCTAACATGGATTCTTTATGTTGAAATAAAAGTTTTTTTTCTTTTTTTCCCTGTAAGCTTGTGTTTATATATTTTACTGCACAGGACTTGCATCTGGACCATTGTGATGCTTATCTTGTTGGCATATGCATAGCCACAATTATCGTTATATAACAAAAGAAGAAAAAAGACTGTATTGTAGAATGTAAGTATTTTCAATATATCTCTATTTAAGGTATGCTTCATTTTGCATTACATTTAGGTTATGGGTTTGTTTAAATGTTCCAGACAATTGTTCTGGTGACATTTTACAATTTTAAATGCTTGTTACAGGATTCTGGTAGCTGAGGTCTTTTAGATGTTTTAGAATTACCTGTTGATTTTGTAGCATAATAGTGTGATCATTTTTGTCAGAATGCTAAAAGGCAATGAACAGCTTTAGGGTAAAAAAAATTATTACTTGAAAATTAAATTAATGGAGATAATTTGTGAAGATTTTAAGTGTGCGGTTATATATTTTAATACTGTCGTAATTTAAGAAAGTGATTCTGAAATAAGCGTTGAAAAAATGTTGTAAGTAAAATTTCTTCTAATACCATCATTACTGAAGAAAATTAAGTTGATAGTACACAGTTGTACTTTGATATTGTTGAAATTTGAGAAAATGATCTAGAAAATAGGCATTGAAATTTTTTATTTACCTAACATTATCCAAGAAAATGATAAAGTACATACTGAAAAAAGCCTGTTAAAGAATCAGTTCAGATCCGTTTTGCCTTTTTCCTTCCTACTTTTCCCCCTGTCCATTAAGTATTGTGTCACTTGTATCCAGAAGGACTTTTGAGTATTTTTGGTGCTTTAGAGTAACGTTTGGCTCTTTATATTTTCATTCAGTTTTCATGAAATAAAGATTCATTCACAAAATAAAAAGACTCTTTTTGGGGGAGGCTTCTGCTCTATTTATTGCACATACTCTTACTCATGCAGACACACACACGCTGTATTTGATGCTGGGTGTTACGAGGTCTCCATGGTTTCCTCAGTGTATTTGCCTTTGTCTGCCATGGCCTTGAGTCGGGACTCTGCCTTCCGCTCCAAGATCTGTTTTCGGTTTCTGTCCAGCTTCAGCTTGACTATCACAGTCTGAAACAGCACAGAAAGCCACCAATAAGAAACAAGCTAGCAGAAAGGTAATTCAGAAAAGAAGGGCAAGTTGTGGGCCGGAAGAAGGTGGTGGTTGAGGGGGGGGGGGGGGGGGGGGGGGTCAAAAGATTGCCTCTTAAAAAGGAAACTATTGAAATCACATCTGACTGGGAGTGATGACAGCTCCCCCAGCCCACTTGACTCCCATCCGTAGATAATGAGAAGTCTGCTGGTTTCCTCTCCCTCTTTCTTCCATCCACTTTATCCCTCTTAGGTTTTTTTGAACTGTTGGTCCTCTTTGCTTTCAGTTTCATGACACCTGAAGGCCAGACAATAAATCCTGTCAAGCCATTTGTTATTACCGACAGGATGAGGGCCTACAGACTATTCCCAGAGGTGCCATTCTGACAAACCTGGGGCATAAGTACACCCAAGCATATAATTTTCATGCCTGAAGTTAGCAATACACAGCAGATTGCCATATTAATGTACTTAGTATGTGTACCAAATTTCATGCATGTCTTTAGTAGTTCCTGAGAAACAAAACTTAGCAGAAAATGAAAATGAGGCTGTGGTCCATTTTTCTCTCTCTCTCCTTTTTATTTTATTTTATTATAATTTTTTTTATTATTATTATTTTTTTTTTTTTAGCTCTCTCACTCTTTTACTTTTGTTCTCCTGATCGATATTTTCCACTCTTACACATTTGGTTGTTTTCGGGTATCCGTATTTGAAGACGAGACGAAGAGGATGCGGTCAGCAAGCTGTCTGGAAGTGAGGTGCCCGTTGTGCTTGCTGAACTGAATCTTGTAATCACTTTAGTTAAAAAAATCATTGTATTATCATTCTTTTACATTACTTTTTTTAACATGCAAAACAAAAATGAAGAGAGGTGTACCAACCTTGGATGGATGGATGCCAACGTAGACAGTAGCACCATTGGCCTTTTCCCGCTGGATGCGTTCAATGTGAACAACAAACTTCTTACGGTACACCTGCACTACCTTGCCCACCTGCTGCCCTTTGAAATGGCCTCGTACCACCTGTAACAGACAGGCCAAATCTCGTGAAACAATCTTACCACCTGTAACAGACAGGCCAAATCTCGTGAAACAATCTGCACCACAACATACCAACTGTTATCCACCACATTAATGCATCTGAAATGAGTGTTAGAATCAATAACAAAATGGCGACTGGTTATCACATCACATCGAAAACAACACTAACAGTAATCATCAGTACATGACATTGTATACTTGAAACACAAACGCGTCTATCGGCTACAAAAACTTGACAACAAAACCATGGTGCAGTGGCTTGTAATGTAGACTGAGCCAGAAGGTTGTGGATTAAATCTCATCAAACTTCAATTTTTTACTGTAGCTGACTCATACTAGTCTTGGAGTAGAGTGTACCATGGGATCATACACTCAAGCATCATCCAATACAAAAATGTGGTTTTGATATTGTTCCTCAAATTACTAGACCAACAGTGTAGGCCTGGTTGACCTGAAGAAAGATGGGGATGGAGACAGTTGACGGGGCATACATCACCAGCTGCCATCAAGAATGTGGCTGCCAACAGCGGAACAAGGCTGGCTAGTTGACACCAGGACTGTCTTTGCAGCACAGAGCCAAAGCCCTGACAAATAATATCACAGTTGGTGGACCTCATTAACATAATTATTACAGCCTCCTCATCAACACTGATTATTATTCAATAAAAGAAAACGGTCCCAAATTTGGTTGTACCTGTTACTCCAGTCTAGAAGTGTTCTTAAATTTAGTTTCCTGTAGACTTTATACCAGTGGGGAGTTCGAAGCAAACCCTTGAGGTCTGTGGGTGGTGGATGTCACAAGGATGATGTGAAGATTGCCACCATGGATGGGTATCTCACTCATGGAGATGGTCTGGCTTCTCAAGTTCTATGCAACTGTCATCAGTAGGAAAGAAGCTTAGAAGATTTCGTCTTGCTTATGTTGGATTAGTCCAGGCATTACTAAACACCATTACAGTGACCCAGCACCAACGCAAGGCCATTCTTGTTGGTGGTCTTGCAGTGGCCGGCCTGACAGAAAATAAGTTTCCAGTGAACCTCAGGCCGTGAAGACACTATATGAAGAATCTGGGTTGGGCTGGGGAAGTGAAGCTGGAATGAGTGGTTTGGGAACAACAGGACAAAAAACAAGGTACCAAACCCCTCCCCCACCCCCTCTCAAAAAAAAGAAAGAAAGAAAAACAAAACAGTGAAGGAGCAGCGGTACTGGCACATCACAGATGGCCATGAAAAATGAAAGCAAAAATCTTTCATAAGGATTAACAATAATAAAAAAAGAAATTAAAATACATGAAGTCCAGAGATTCTGCCCAACACCATACAGTTCTCTGAAACGTTCTAAAACCTCACCTAAAGATTATGGCTTTTTCTTTGAATAACAGCCTGGATAACAAAACAAAAAAAGAAGTTATTGTAACTTTTAAACAAAATTTAAATAATAAAAAATCATCCCCTGCTGAGTTTGTTTGAAAGTACTATTGCAACAGCAAGTATAACTAGAGTAAACAGATCAAAACAATGAAAACAGATAAAGGTTGAAGCAGTGTTCTGAAGAAATTGCATCTAGCATAAACGGTGCCAGCCCATAAACATGCATTGCATAAAACAATCCACATCAAAATATAGAATGTTCTATAGATACAAATATCACTGACCACCTTCAGACAATCACCAAGAAGCAAGGTGAAGCAGTGAATGTGTGCAGTGTTTACTGTGCCTTTCCTTTACATAAAGCTAGCCTATGGCACAGGACAGGCAGTAAACCCAGGAAAGGGGCTCTGTAGTGCACAGAAGTGCCACAGCAGAGAGGACTAACCCAAAATGTCATAACTGTGAAGTCACAAATCAATGCTTAAACTACCAGACTATCTAGTTTGTATCCTGCTCAGAGAAAAACAACACAACAGTCCAAAATAAGATTAGTCTGAAATAAATGTGTAGACCTACGATTTTCAAAGGCAGCAAGTTAAACAAGAAAAAAAAAAGCACCAAAAACACATAAGTGGCAATACACTAGTCTATAGTATACACACATACCATTTTGCTGATGTTCCTTTCAACAATTACTTGCACCTCAATACATAACAACCTCAATACATGACAATCGAATGACATCGCCACTATGGTAAGTCATCAGAGTGCCATCTTTGGGTTTTCACTCTTGACTCGAGCTGTGAGCAGGAAGACTTCAGTATCCAATGCCATGGTATTGGTAGATCTTATACATTTGATGCGAAATGACTAGTATGAGCATGGATTGAGAGCACTTACATTGTGTTAAAAGGTAAAGGTGTCTCACAACCTATGTGGTCATTGGGGAGCAAGGTGCCAGAGACCTCTGCTTCTCTAGGGGCCAGCATACTGAGGGTGGCGCCCATCTCCTCTCCCTCCCTGCTTTACCTTTGCTGACCCTAAAAAGGGCAAATACCTATTCACAGCTGGGGGGACTACTGAAGCCAAGGTGTGCAAATGGTCACCCATCCACTTGGTAACTATGCTCAATGCTGCTTAACCTTAGCTTGGGGAAAGTATGTGCTCTAACCACTGAAAGCACCTTCTGGAAGTTAAAACCCTGCATACAGAAGGGGTCAAAGACAAATTCACTATACACCTATACAAGTATAGGACAAGTGAACTAGTAAGCTTTCTTACAATTATGTTTTTAAAATATCAATACAGTTAGAATAGTATGACCTCTCAAGAATTTAAGTTTTAACTTTCAAATGTCACTGATCACCTTCAGACTATCACCAAGCAGCAAGGTGAAGCAGTGAATGTGAGCAGTGTTTACTGTTCCTTTCCTTTACATAAAGCCAGCCTATGGCAAGGACAGGCAGTAAACCCAGGAAAGGGGCTCTGTCGTGCATATATATAAAGGTAACCATCCAGCTGGTGTATTATTTACATAAATGATAAAGGTGAAAAATATGATTTTTTTTTAATTAAAAAAAGTATTCATGAGCATAACTAAGTCTTAAGTAAAACACACACACGCACACCAAACAAAACTAAAATAAAATACACACAGAACTAGACCCCCTCCACCCACCCACCCCCCTCCAAAAAACAAACAAAAAAACGCCCCTACCTAAAGTGGCTAAACGACCACTGACTTAACAAACAATAATAAACACTAGAACTTACAAAGCAGGAAAATGTCTGCAAATTCTTTTATTCAAGACATTCTTACCATGAATGTTTGTTCTTACCTGCACTTCATCATCTTTCCTGATGGGTATGCTGCGGCAGTTGTACTTCTGTCTCAGTTCTTTGGACAGAGGAGCACTCATAATTTTCCTCCTCAGATGGCTTGGGGCATTGAAATGCCGTCTGCGGTTCTTGCCCCTGTCTGATGTCACCAGCTTGTTGAACTTCATTTTGCCTTGATGAGAAGTTGCTCTCAAATCTAACCCTGAGAACAAAGTCATGAATTGCATATTTCAGGTATACCATACTATACTAAACAGTTAATTTAGAGTTAAAACAAAAATAGGCAATAATGGCAATACCACCAAAAGAAACAAATTTCCTTAAGTGTTAGTGGCCATGAATTACTTCCTATGCATACTTTTTTTAAAGCTATTTTTCTTAGCACTCAACTTGAAATTACAAACCATGCCAAACAAGTTTCATCACATAATAGATTCCAGCCTCAGGACCTCTCTGATCTGACCAAAAGCTGGGTGCATGCTAGCGCATAAAGTAGTTTATTGCACTTGCAGTCTCTGGGAGTGGGAGTCTCATCAGCATATAATAATTAATATGCAGGTGGATATCTTGGCAGCTGTGATGAAGTGTCCATGCAGAAACTAAGAACTTCAGCCAAACTAAGGAATGATTCACTGATTGGCACAGCTGCATCTCCCTTGGGAGTGGATATTTTTAACATGTTCTTCAGACAATGTCTGGAATCCATGGATTGTAAACAGGACCTTAGTTTATACTATAGTACAAGTATAATGTTATCCATTATATTTGCACTTGCTGGGGAATGAAGACAAGTTTTACTATGGTGCAAAATTCTCCAACACAATACAGTACTTAAACATTCTCAGATTCTGATGCATAGTGCTGCCCTAGAAGTAGAGCCAATCACACTGCCCATGGGGGCAAGCCTACCAATCAGTTACTGGTTAAAGCTGTCTTGTGTCAAAGTGGTTCTAGAAACTTTACAAGTGCATCTGAAGTGCTGAAATTAGTTGTTTTTTTTAAAGCCCCTTTAGATCCACTGGTAGACTGATCAATACTGAGACTAATGTATCATTAACAGTAATACTTCTTACCAGATTCTACCACACTTCGCCAATTTTTGTTTTAATTTTCCTCTGGATACAGCTTCAAGCAACTTATCAGTTATCACTGACAACAGTTAAGTCTTTTTGACAATGACTGAATCAGTGAATGAGTTCATGTATCACTACATGACGCAAGTTTGAGTGCAAGTGCTTTGCCCTAATGCTAATCTTAATAATCTAAGAAAAAAATGGTGTTCCAAATGTTTCTTAATCAATGACTAACATTTGCTTAGGAATACTCCTTTAGTGAAAACTGAAGACAGCAAAATTTTCTGTCCACTTTCACTGTGTACCAGTCTTCAGATCGGGTAGGCCTAAACAGAACATATAGTGACATACTGATATAGTGTGCAAAAATTGGGCCAAACTGCCCTAGGCGAAAGACTGGAAAGTACATGACAAATATAAATCCAAGGGTTTGGGTGTGTTTTATTTATTTTGTTGTTTTCGCTGTTTGGTTTAAATAATCAAGTAAACCTTTCTTATGCATCCATAGTTATGTAGGTCGTAAGCTAGGAAACAGAACCAATATCCAACAAATTTAACAACCCTTCCAACATGACGCCATTGACAGACACTGGAGACAGTGGAGTAATTGATTGAGTTTCACTTGTCAGTTTTATTTAGCCTTTTTGCGCGAGAGAAAACGATACTTAACCAGTAAAAGTGAACACATTACCTACTTTATGTTAAGAATCTCACAACACTAAAATGGTTTAAGTGTGCAAAATAGAAGAGCTATTTTATTTCGTCTACTTACAAGCACCACGCCGGCACGTTTTGTACAGGAAGTAAGCGTAACCGAATATGCAAGACCGACCAAGCTAATAGAGTTTTCTGAGTGATTTCCCTTGAATGTAATTTTTCTGTCTGCTAGGCCCAGGCTAATTGTGAAAGTTCTGTAGGCCCGTTCAACGCTGGTTGTTACTTGATCAGATAGGGTTAACTTGGCATAACATAAGATTAATGACGTAAGTGCCACAACGCTATAATAATGAAATCTTGGTTTTATCACATGCCACCTATACAGTACATGGCAGTAGCGTAATCAAGTAAAATTCATACAACGTGAAGATGATAATCAACAGAAGAGCCAGTGTGAACAGATGATGAATATTCTGGAATTGTTAAATCACAAGTTTAAGAAATCCTGCCACAGGTTTGACATGGCCAATGTCGTTTTGCTCTCGCTGATATGTTTGACACCTGTTCTCTTCGCTGTAATATGGAAACTTATGAAATTGGAAGGTGATTCTAATAGTACTGCAGGCAATATGAACAGACAGAAATGTGAAAGAGGGCAGTTCAATCTTCCTGGGATGCAACAGTGTCACCCACTTCTTGACTGCAAGCAAATCAGTCAGGAGATCTCTTTAAGAGAAGTCATTGGTCAAGGAGCAGTGAAAGTGGTAAATCAAGCATTTTTGTTTCGTTGTATTGGAAGTAAATAAACACACTATTCAGACACTGCATTCACATCAGATATATTGGCAGAGACCTGGGACACTCATCCTCACCCCTCCCCCCACCCTCCACCACACACACACACACATACGTGTATAGACCTTCACTGCCTTAGCCCTCAGCTAATATCCTTTCTCCTTCAAACAGGGACACACAATCCTTATCCACAAGACAGTTAGAACTGGTTCCTTCATTTGGACAGTCTGTCACTGTGTCAGAGTGAAAAAGAACTGCTACATGAAATATTTGAAAGGTGTGTGATGTGATGGTTGATATGAGTTCTGATGGTTGATATTGGTTCAGTCATATACACAAGGCGTGTATGTATGTACTCATGTAGGCATGGGCTTCATGTCAAGTGTTGATTGCTGGAGGATGTAAGACATCTATTTGAAATAGAGCATGCAATATTTCAAATGGTTGGATTGAACTTGACGGTTGACCCCTCAATCTGCTTGAGATACAATGTATGTTTATAGTGACAAATCATCTGCTTAGGATCTGCTTCACTCTGTCTCATATAAATTTTGGAGCCTTGTCTGTCACCCCCTTTACCCTCTCCACTATCAGTCATTCACTGTGACTTCTATCCGCCTATTTCTATCTCAAGCCACCCTCCCCAACACTTTGTGTCTACCTTTAGCCCATCTGAATACTGTGTAAATTTGCTGTACACTTCTTTACTTTTCTTGTGAATCATCCTGTGGATGGGGGGAGTGGGAGGGGAGGCATCCTTGATTTTTGTTACTTTGATGTAAAAATCCAGATATGGGGTACTTTCCACCAAGTTGTTTATTTTATTTTTATTTTATTTTGTTATTTTATTTTGAGGATAATGCAATAAGCACTCATCGTCTCATGTGCTTTTTACGTCTAGACCCTGTGTGCATTAGTTTTGTCACTTTTGTCATCCATTCCCACTGGCACACAATGGCGTACTCTTCCAGAAAGCAGAGCGGGTTTTAAAATGTGTGCAAGATGTTCTGCATGTATTCACACACAGGACCTAGGTTTATGGTCTCATCTGAAGGACTTTTCGGGGAGTGGAGTCAGCACTGATGTTAACTTCTGAGGAAAAATCCTCTTGAATGAGATTTAAACATGAGTCAGCAGATCACAAGAACAATGCGCATCACTCTAACCATCAAGCTATGCTGCCCTCCATGTGTTGTGTATGTGTGTGTGTTCTCAACCTAAGTTCCTTTTTTATTTTTCCTGAGCTATGACTGATTTACTTACAGCTGATAAGGAAACCTTCACACAGTAAAGAAGCCATGAACTACACTACGAGAATAAAAACAGTACATAGTGTTGTGGTGTAAAAAGATTTCCTTCCCGTTTCTCAGCTAGAGTTCAGAAGTTCACCAATGAAGAGATTTGTGCGTATGCAACCGTTTTTGCCCACCATTAAGGTAGCCACATTCTGACTTCAGGTGTGTGAAAAGAAATATAAATTTATGATAAAAAGCAGGCTGTTGCCTTTCATTTTTTGCTCAGCTGCAGAAAAGTTAGATTAGTGAATCCCTACATTACTTTGCACGATAGCTGGGAGAAAAAAACCCAACAAAGAAACCACTCGGCTTTAGTGTTTGTCACTGGCTTAAATGAATATAGGATAGAGTTGATGGCTGGTGAGAATAACTCAAAATTGCTCAAAGGTGGGTGGGGTTCAGACAAAAAATGTTTATTTTGCTTAATCCTCTATGATAGAAATCATTGTGATTCTCTCTTCTTGGTGGGTGATACTGGTTTGCATTCATTGCAGGTGAAGCGAGGGGAATGGCAAGACTACAACGTTGCTGTCAACATTCTGGCAAACCCAGACTACAGAGAGGACTTCCATCAGGGTCTTCACAATCTACAGCTTCTTCAGACAAATGTTAGTGTCACACAGCTTGTTGGGGAATGTGAGTCCCAAGACATTTTCATTACAGAATTTCATCCCCTGGGCTCTGCTGATCGTCTAGAGCAGATTTTCAAGACAGATCGTTTTCATGGCTTCAACTCACCATCCACTATGTTCGGCTTGTGTCGGCAGTATGTGAGTATTCTGCATTCCCTGCACAGTGGAGCAGATGGTGCCAGGGTGATGTGCGACAGCAACGATGTCAACAAAACTCTCAGCCAGTTCCTTTTGGCTGAGGACTTCTCCCTTGTCCTGAACGATGTGGATGCCTTACCACTTGTCAACAAAGGTCAGGGCCAGCTGATAAAATGTGGTCATCGTGAACTCTTTGGAGACTTTGTGGCACCAGAGCAGCTCTGGCCGTATGAAGACAGAGATTTCAAAGACACAGAAATGCCTGGTTATGATGAAAAAGTGGACATCTGGAGAATACCTGATGTGTGTGAGGCCTTTTTGGCTCACATGGACAGCAGTGCCAATACAGTTATGTTGCGTCTTCGTCTTAGTTCCGAACATTTCTTATGTAAACGTCTTGACCCTTCTGAAAGACCATCTGCATCAGATGTGTTGAAATCTTATGAGGAACTCAGAAAGTTACTGTCACTGTAAAGCAAAATTTATTAAATGGTATGTTTCTAAATGAACAGTTTATTAACTTTGCCAATCCAAAAGCAAAAAAGCCAGTCTCATGCAGAGTCTGCTTTGGTCAGTTTCACCACTTCTATCTCAGCTTAATTTAAATTTCTTTTAGAGTTGTTTTTTTTAATTGTATTGTATTGCATTTATTCTTCCAGTCATACCAGATTTCTTTGCAATTTATTTGGTTGCTCTCTCCAGGCAAAGCACATTACTGCAAGAACAGCTCCACCTTTTTCCCCCCTCTCCCCTCCAAATTTTGTAGTATGTATGTGTACTTGTTTCCTTATCAAATTAGCTGTATGATCTTAATCAAAGTGAAATGCAACCAGTATGTGTGTGTGTATGTGAGTGTGTGAATAAGTAAACTTGTATAGTGTATAATTATGTGCATGAGAAAGAGAGACTCACAGCAAACAAAAGAATTTTTGATGATTTAGTTTACAGACAATCACACAAGACAACCCAACATCTTCACTGCATTAAAAACATATCAACATGGGGTAAGCAACACGCAAACACTTGTTCCTTGAATAAAGTCAACATTTATTTTTGCTGGATCAAGTTCTTATACATTACAAATACAATACCTAAAATGCATGACATTGTAGCCTATAAATCATCAGCACCTTGGGAGAACTGACTCCACTGATACTGCCACCTGCTTAACAAGTCAACCGCCAGGTTCTAGCTTCAATTCCCAGTCTTGCCTTTTCTTCCCAGTTTGAAGGGAAAATCAAACTGAATGCCATGTCTTTCATAGGAGATTCTAAACCATTTCAACCCCGTGTTCTTACAGACTTGTGCATGTCAAAAGAACACATGACGGTTGAAAATCAGAAAGAGCAGGCAGGGAGGAACCTCCGGACTGTCCTGGCAAAATTGGTAGGTTTAATTCCCAACTGCGTCCCTGAAGTCAGAATGCTGCCACCTTAATGGTTTGGTTGGTGTGTGTGTGTGTGTCGGGGGGGTGGGGGGGGGGGGGATGGCCACATATGCAAAAAAAAATCTCACCATTGGTGAACTGCAGAGCTCTCTAGCCAAGAAACAAAAAACCAGACTGATATCACATTGTACTTGCATGATTTTTCCCAGACAGTTGCTGAAACTCTTTCCACTTGTAAATGGTTGATAAAAGTAAAGCACATCATTTGACAAACCCCGTTTTCAAATGCCTTTTAGGTAAGATTAAAAATACAGATTGCAGTAGTTTTCCAATGAAAATATTTTTGGATTGCAAACGTTGAAGCAAAGGGCAGTGTATTTCCATGGATGGATGAAAACTAATGACAAAAAATGCAATGTCCCTACTAAAAAAAAAAGCATTGACAGAAAAAACAACCAAACTTTGTCATGGACAGTGAAAAAAAGCAAGCATCCCCTTACCTCTCTGAGGAAAAAAAAAAGACCTATCTGCAAGGGTACAGTAAAAAGTCACTTGCACATAAGTTTATTTGTATCATTTCAAATGATGATGAACAAAACAAAAAAAAACAACCAACTGCTCAAAAAGAAAAAGAAAATCAAAACAACTAGATACACAATTAAATAAACAAAAACAGAAAACAACAATACTCAACAACAACAAGAACCCAAAACAAAACAAAACCACCCCTCAAAAAAAGCATAATTTGCTGTACCCAGGAGAAAAAAAAACTTTCCAGAAGAAAGCCATCATCTTAAAAAATACAACAAAGACTCAGAATTGCAGGGCTGGTTTTCCCAGCATTTCCAAACTGAGGCTATGTCATTTTCATGGACATAAAAAATACCATTGTCAATCTATACATCTCAAAATTTGAAAAGAAACACCCTATATTTCTCAAAAATGATCCACTGCCTTTTGCCAAAATAATTTCTTATAAATACAGAACAAAGTACTTTTTTTTTTGGGAGGGGGGGGGGGGGGTCCACAAATAAATACCATTTGGAAATAGAAGAAAAAAAAATTTTTAATTTTATTTTGCTCGTTTTCTTTAGGCACTTCATTTTTCTTTTTAAAAATGTAACTGTAACAACGGCATTTAGTTTAAAGACAACTTACTAATAGATGATGTGTGTGTGTGTGCGGGGGCATGTCTGTGTGTGTGAGCGCATGTGTGTGTTTATATATATATATATCTCTATAATATATATTATATCTATCTATCTATCTATCTATTTATCTATTTATCTATATATATATATATATAGTTATATAGTGTATGTGATTATTTCCCATGACCAGTTGTAACAGGCAGTTATAACAGTACCATGGCATTCAGAGAAAATTGCTGACTAAACTTGTCTGCTTTGAACATTCAAAACACTGAACACCCACGTCTCATAAGTCAAAATATCATGATGATAACACTGTTGTTTGCAATCATATTTGCAACATTGCTTGTATGTTTGAGTGCATCGACGTCTGCGCATTCCATGCAACAGTGTAAGAGCAAGAGTGTGAATACATCAAATGAACACAGTACCGCTTGTAATTTTGATGTCATCATGATTTCATCAACTTTCAATACCTGCACAGCAACAAACATCCGATACCGCTGTGTAAGGCCCTGCCTGTAAGTTGCACAAACTGCCAGTCAACACAGTCATCTATAGATCCTACACACAGGTCTACTTTCTGGTCACAATCAATCTCATATTTCAAAATTCATTTCTCAGAACCCAGACTATCTTGAATGGACAATGTTCTCCATCCTACATACATGCAATGCCTACAGTTTCTGTCCATTCAGCATCACAATCTACCTGCTTATCAAAGACCCAGACAGCTCTGAATGGATACTCTTCTATCCATACCTAGTTGTCCTTACCACAAACCAGAACCTATTAACACCCTGATAATCCTGAATAGTGTTATCTATCCTATGCACAGGCAATACTTAGCAAAGGCCCTGCCTGGGGGGGATGACAAATCAGAATCTTTTGGGTCCCTGGCTATCTGGGATGGACATTACACACCCACAATACTTATTTTTATTAGTCACTATCACAGATCAACATCTACTCCAGACCTTTTGAGCCTGCACACCAGCAACAGCCACAACAGGTCTTGTCTGATCTCATCTCAGTATCGACCTACTCACACCCCTGTCAGGCTGCCATGAGCTGACTTCTCTGGTCTATCTCTCTGAAGTGCTTACATATCATAGACACATGTCAGAATAGACTACTCCTAATGTTACTGAATGGATAATCTCCTCTCTGCCACACACTGGCAAATGCCAACACGTGTTGCAGGTCACAATCACATATCGGAATCAACTCAAGACAGGCAGCAATGGTACATTCCAATCACAAGAGAAAATGCTGTAGACAAAGCCCCAAATATTGGGAATATCAAATTGTCTAGAAAAGACTCTAGGCAATGTTCTACTTTCACAAACACAGCCACTCCTTATGCCAGCCCCTCTACATACACAGATGGATAGGTCTGTTAGAATATGATATAACTATGAATACATTTCAGAAATAGATTCTCTACAAGGCACATTTTGTATACCATGTGTACCAAGAAAACAATCCACACAGGTCCAATTTCAAATCTCATCATAATGGGATATTTTATGGTGTACCACATAGGCAGTTTCAATATAAATATGACAGAACAATGTTTCATGAACCACACAGAGAAACTGAATATGACAAGGAAAATGAAATGTGTGTGTGTGCATGTACGCGCAGTAAAACCTTAAAAAACCCCAACCAAACCACTGCCTAAACGCAATAATTCTCATCACATGATCTAACCCCTACTTCCCCCCTCTTCTTTTATAAGAGACAGAAAAGGGAATTTTTAGATGTTTTTTTATAACTTTTAACTTATCACATGATTTAATACCTACAATACTTTAAGTCACCTCTGAATCCTTCCCAGTATAACTTGGAAGTCATGGTCATATTCACCAATGAAGGAAAAGCGGTGACTCACTCAGTGTAGAATCATATTTCTTAAGTAGATACTTATCCTCCACCCTGTTTATCTTTTATCACATACCAGTAAGTATATCATTAAAATAAAATCTGAAACACAAGCAAAAAAAGGGCTGGATTTGGTCCACCACATGTTGTTTTCTAATACTTGATATTCAAATAACAGGACTGCACTTTTGTAGTGCATCTGATAGTCAAATCTATGGAGAACAAAAAAAGTTGAAATGTACATGCCACAGCTTTTGTTTTACATTCAAAAACAAGTTTCAAATTCCGGGATTAAAACTCAACATCACATTGTATATTTTTACACACAATTGAAAGCTCATGATGGAAAGCGCTGTAACATCAACAATAGTATGTGTTTTCACATTCTTAAGGGAGAGGTAGCTGAGGAATTTGAGCTTGTTGGAGCTTTGAAAGCTTTACCCCCTTATTTCCTGGTGTGTTGTTTTTTTTATGTCACTACTCCCATACTTCTTATTCACGTCAGATTTTGTTACACACAGCAATGCCCAAGCACATCCAAAAGGAGCTAGCAAACACAGACAGGCCCATGGCCACCAACTAGAGGTGATCCTTAACTGCTTGTGGATCACTATGGTAGCATTGAAATAAGGTGGTTTTGAACCAACACTGTTAGAATGTCATTCAACAATGACAACCACTGCAGCTGCTGTGCTGCTGCATCAAGTATTGTATTTTACAAATAATATAAGCTGTGCTTTTTGATATCACATCTTTTTTCTCTCCCCTCCACCCCTCATCAGTACATAGACTGAAGGCAGCTACTAAAATTAGTTTTTGTAGATTTCCCTTGTCCATTTTTAGCAAAGAAGTCGGAAAATTTCTTATCACAACTAGAAACCTGATTGATTCTGCAAGTTTTGCATTTTTAAAGATATGCAGCATAACAAGAAATTCCAATGCACTATCTGTAATATGTATTATGCAGTAATATCTGATTTAGAAAAATTTGATTGATGAAAAATGGAAATATTTGATTGATGTGATATTTGATTGACATAACAAAGAGGGACTGGATAGCCTGGCCCTGTGGTTAAGAGTTGCGCTCATGATCTGATGGCCCGGGGTTGATCCCAGGTTTGAGCTATTACAAAGAAGCCCATTCAGGGAGATTTTACCCCTGGAGTTAACATCAGTGCTGACTCCACTCCTCCTAAAGTCCTTTGGATGAGACTATAAACTAAAGTCCCATGTGTAGACGCACGCAGAACATGAAGAACATCTTGCGCACATGTTAAAATCCATTCCACCTTTCGGAAGAGTAGGACATTGGATGCTGGTGAAAAGGGATAAACAAACTGAAAAAACACATGCATACTGCTGTCATGTTTAGATATCATCCCTGAAGTCAGAATGCCACTACCTTAATGGTGGGGGAAAAAATGGTCACATACGCAAAATCTCACCAAAGGTGAGCCTCAAAGCTCTACCTGAGGAAAGAAAAAAAAACACCACAAATAAACAAACAAAAACCCAAAAATCTTCCAGTTGATCATTGATTCAATAAGCTGAAAGCCTACAGCTTTTAGCATTTTCATCACTCAGCCTATTATGTAAATGTGGTTTATAGTTGAATTCCCCCCCACCCCCTACCCCGCAAAATTCAGCTAGTATGACAAGGAAGGCAGTGTGCTTTAAGATATAAGTACTGCACTTCAATAGGACCCTAATACACACACACACACACACACACACACACAATACATAACTATGATGGGACTCTAATACCATCAAACCAACCCCAAACTGGGACTCCAAAGTATGGCATGGATGACAGGTCAATATCTGTATCAAAAAAGTTTGGTATCATCAAGGACACAAACCACGGAGCTTAACTTCCCAAAAGTTTAGATAGACACAAATCATCAACAGCACAAACAACAATGAATGATGAAACCCCTTCACACTCATTCATACAATACATAACTCACCTTCAAGTAAGCTATAAAATCAAGTAAGCTATAAAAAAAAAATCTGTACAGCCGGATCACCTTCATTTGGCTTGACTGGTTTGAAAATGCAGATCTCTTTCTGTGTCAATGGCTTTTCAGACCCCCAGACACTGTAATCTCTTTCAATTCTAAGTTCAAAACATACTTGAGAAGAAACAAAAAGGAATTCAAAACATATTAGGCGGATAGTATAAGTCACAGCAAAAAGATGACACAAAATAGGATGCTGACAAGCCTTCAGCCCTTCAACAGAAAGAACAGACACAAAACAAAACCCAAAAAAGCATACAAATATCCACATATACATACCTTTCAGATTACTTTGTTTTACCCGATCACTTGTACCATGTCATTTTCAAACACATGAAAAGAAAAAAGTAAAAAAAGAGGGAAAAAAATCATTCCACAAAAAAAAAGAAAAATAAATGCTCCGATCATACAGTGACAAACAGATACCAAGCGATACTTTTCAAAAGTGGTGTCACACTAAAGTTGGTTTACACTCTTGGTCCACATTACACAATTTGTTGCCTGTGGCAGAACACTCCCCCCACCCCCCAGGCTTGCTTAAGAAAGCTGGAAGCTCATATGATATGGCCACATCATAAGGTTGCTTGCACTTGCCACAGATTAGCAATAATGATGATGAAGAATATGTACTAATCTCATGAACACAGAACCCCTAGGTGTTAAGCAATAGCAAACATGAATAACAAGGCATAAGTAAAACTTACTCAAGCACATATGTACACTTGTGTGCGATGTTTGTAAGTGTGCATGCACGCACACACACACACACTCTCTCTCTCTCTCAGACATGCATTTTTCATAATGGACAAAATTATGCTGAAGAATTGTAAAAGTAGATATGCTTTCATAAGATTGTAACCATTTTAAAAAAAAAAAAGATTTCTCATACCCCATTATTACCAATAAGGAATCTGAAAGAATAAAAATTCTGTACAAAGTAAATATAAAGAACAGGTGTGATAACAAAACTCTCGCTACTAAGGAGCATGTCACATGATTTCTGAACTAAGTTATATGACAACAAGAAGTACAGTTTTGCATGAAAAATACCCAGAAGAAAAAATTTGAAAAAAAGATGGCGCTTTATAATCTGCACACAACTGATGCCCTACAGAAAACAGGTGTCTTTTCTCAGATTGGAGCACCCTGCATAACTTATTTGATTAGCGACTGTCGCTCCTGACATTCCTGATAAATATTAAACTGAGAAATGCAAACAGATCCACAGCTGAATGAAAACCTTCACACAAACCTTCACAGCTAAATGAAAACCTTCATAGCTAAATGGAGATCTTCAGAGCTAAAAGAAAACCCTCAGAGCTAAATGGAGATCTTCAAAGGTAAATGACAATCTTGATAGCTAAATGAAAACCTTCACAGCTGAATGGAAACCTTCACAGCTGAATGAAAATCTTCACAGCTAAATGGAAATCTTCACAGCTAAATGAAAATCTTCACAGCTAAATGGAAATCTTCACAGCTGAATGAAAACCTTCACAACTAAATGAAAATCTTCACAGCCAAAACAAAACCTTCACAGCTAAATGGAAATCTTCAGAGCTAAAAGAAAACCTTCACAGCTAAAGCTAAATGGAAATCTTCACAGCTAAAAGAAAACCTTCACAGCTAAATGGAAACCTTCACAGCTAAATGGAAACCTTCACAGTTAAATGGAAACCTTCACAGCTAAATGGAAATCTTCAGAGCTAAATGAAAACATTCACAGCTAAATGGAAACCTTGATAGCTTAATGAAAATTTCACAGCTAAATGAAAATATTTACAGCTAAATGAAAACCTTGATAGCTTAATGAAAAAATTCACAGCTAAATGAAATCTTCAAAGCTAAATGAAAGCCTTCAGAACTAAATGAAATCCTTCACAGTTTCATTTTTCTAGGATCTTTCTAGCATCAGCACCACTATTTTGATACAGAGTTAAAAAAACAAACCAAAAAAACAGCAACAAAATGATCCAAAAATTAATTTTTTGGTAATCACCCCCCCCCCCCCCCCCCCCCCCTCTTCCAAAATAAAAACCCACATGAATTCAATACTACTTCTGTAATTGCCAATATTTGTTCTCAATCAGACATGATGCACTGATCAAACCTTTATTTCAAACACAGATGGCCAACAAACAAAAACATAAAAAAGCCAAAATTTTTTTTATAACTCTGCGATATTTCAGAAACAGTAAATCTATACAAGATCAAAGCCCCCGATACCTTAATCCATAAATAACTTACACAATGCCTCCATCTTAAACCAAGATCAAAAACAATGTATCAGTAAAGCACTTTTCCTCCTTCCCCTGTGTATCCAGGCTTTAGCCTTTGTGAGCAACCCAGAGCAAAGCATATGAAATTTACAACAAACCTACTAAATTAACTTAGAGGACAGATTTTTGCATTCTTCCCATTTAAAAAAAATCTATTTTGTTGTTAAACCAGGCATCTGTACCCTGTCTGAGGATCTTCAATGAAAATGTTGGGGGGAAAAAAGTAGTGGATAAATATGGGATATATTGCTGCTGCTGTGGAACATTCCCATGCTCAAGCACCCTGAGGGTCACCTAGAATATATATACTATCAGTCTCATTCATCACTGCACCTTGCCCATCACTCAGGCAGTACACACTGGATGAGAAGTTTGCATGCATGGTTGTTTTTAACTACCTTGCTATTTAGGCAGCCACATTCATAGATAGGTCATTTTTTTGTGTCCTATAAATGGAGAATATAGGTTGTTATACTGGGAGCTTGTCACGAAAGAAGACAGTCTCAACATGGCATTTCAATGCATAACAACATGTTAATGTAGGCCTTGGCACTTTGTTTACATCAGTCACTGACACAGGTTTTGGCTTGGGCCAAAATATTCAATATGAAGTCATGAACAAGGAAGTAAAAAAAATGTGAGAGACAAAAAGAAAATAACTACCACTTAACAGTTCTGGTGATTCCAGAAACAAAAGTGATTTTAAAATTTCAGTCTGCAGCACTCTACTGCAAGAAGTATCGGACCACATTTACACATCATGGCTGAGACCTAAAGCTTTGTCAGATATTGATGCAAGGCCTACAATAAAAAGTTATGTTTACAATGTTATGCTGAGATTAGTATTCAGCCAGGACAAGCTCTTAGCATAACAACCAGCACTTTCTTTCATGGAGAAAAAAAATCCTCTGAAGTTGGAGTATGGCTGTCTAATGGTGAGGTACTTCAATAGAGTCATAAACACAAACTTCTTCTCCAGCATGTATTTACAATCTCACAGTGACTCCAAGGTGGATGAGTGAGACAGTGAATATTATGGGTGAAACCCAAGATGTTAAGCTGGAAAACGCACAACAAAAATGCAGCAACAACAACAACAACACAAGATCAGATACCAATGAAATACACATAATGTTTTGATGACAAGTTGATTTAAAATCAAGATTAAAACTATGCAAGTCTTTCTGGAGGCGATGATATAATTTTGATGACAAATATAACTTAAATGTAAGTATAATTTTGTTGCTTTAATAAATGTGATACACTAGCTGCTGTGTTATAAATATGATTATGTACTTTGTTTTTCCAGAGCTGCACATGAAAAGAAAATTTTTTTTGCAAAATGACTGAACAAAGAATATAATTAAGCAAATACTATTCTATAAAATAACTAACAATTGACAAGAAAATGGAGTAAGATAAGCCCAACTGGGTTAAACAATTCTTTTAAATATTAACCCCCCCCCCAAAAAAAAAAACAACAACAACACACACACAAAAAACCTCACCAAAAACGCTTTTGCTTTATGTACTAAATTGCTGTTGATTTACCAGTGCCATACAATCAGACACAAAATAAGCACACACCTCATTCAGATCCACAATGAACACACACCTAAGGGGGAAGAAATGTATCAGAAAAAGCTTTATCAATGGCACTTCTCACCCACCACTTTGCTGGTACAAAATATCCATTTCCTTCTGTGTGAAAAGCGTTTTGAACAGCATTTCCTTTTGCAAACTGTGGTACCAAATACAAGCATATACTGACATCACCATATCGCTGTGTCAGGTCATTCACACTGTCCACACTCACTGACTGTAGCAGAAATAAAGGCTATGGCAATGACAGCTTTTCCTACCTCCACACTCCTGACAAGTTCCATCCTTTCCTTCCTTTAACATCAGCACACAATATATTCTCCCTTTCACACACACACACACACACACACACACACACACACACACACACACACACACACACACACATCCACACAAACACACAGAGGAAAATCATGTCCCAAACAAATAATACTTTCTAGCACCTTCATCTTATGTCCAAGGTAAAGCACTATACTTCAGTGACAGACTGTTTTGTGCACACATTCCATTATCCTCAATATAAAAGAATTAAAAAAAATTAAAAAATAAAACACAGGCTCTTGACTCCTGAAGGTACCCCAAACCCAAGCTGTTTCACCCTAAATCTGCAGCTGGCTCACACACACACACACACACACACACACACACACACACACACACACACACACACACACACACACACTCTCTCTCTCTTCTCACACACACACACTCACACACACACACACACTCTTAGGATTCATCTTCTACAGTCTTGATACGACCTCAAGTCTGGAGGAGAGTGGGCATCACCGTTTTCTGCCGATGTCGAGTAGAAGGATAACAACAGAAGAGGGAGAGCTGTACCACACCAAAGAGAACGCCTAAACAGTTAGGCATCTGAAACACACACACACACAAATGAAGTAAAAGTATGTGTGTACCGTTACCTCCTTCACTGCTCATATTAGCTGGTGCTGATGACAGGCTAAGGTCAAAGCAGTGACAAGGTTTTCTTTTTATTACATTGGTCAAAGAAGGGCTGTCAAATCCGTTTAATTCCAAAACTTATATCAAATTCATAAATCATCCACAAAGTTAAAGCTCTGAGAACAAAGTTATATCATCAACTGATAAATTGTGATTTACTTCAAAGATCAGTCTTGAAACCACTCCATACAGTTTCAATAGATTTAACAAAATATCAGGCTTACTGTAGTGGTACAGGTAATTGGAATTACAAACTGAAGAAAAGCACTTCACAAACAGTAACAACATACTCATAAAGACCAAAAGAACAGAACACCAACAACTTACTGCCACAAATAAATCCTTGAGTAGAACCCCATACCAGAACCAGCAAACACCAGACAGAAAATTGGACAGCACCAGCAGAAATGATATGGACTCCACACTCTTTGTCCGACACACGTCTCTCTGAAACACAGGGTGGCATCAACACAGTGATCATTATGACAGTCCTCCCACACACATTTTACAGGTCTGGGCTGAATGAGATGTGAATGTAGTACCCAGTAATGTGTTCTTCAAATCAGCTAAAAGCCACACCATTTTATGTTTATTCTAAAGTACTCCCTCCCTTCTTTTTCTGCATAGGACACTTCCAAGTCCTGCGAGCACCCAAATCTAATCAGATGTCTGTCTTTTGAAGCAAATCCATCTACCTCATCTTGGACGTTTTCTTCTATCTTAAAGCATTTTTTCTTTATCCCATCACAAGCACAACCATTCTTCAGTTAGATGAGAAAAGCAGTCATTCATACTTTACTACTTGCTGTGTACATCAGTAAATTTACCCTACTTAGTAGCTTAAGACAGATGCAATCGTTAATAAGCCACCAACTTCTTGGAGCAAATTAAAGTATCATACAACATATCTACAGACCTGACAATATCCACATATATCATTGAGCTTACCACGCTTGCCAAGGGTGAAGCATAGCAACAGACAGACATACAGCAGCATAGCAGGCCCAGATGGTGAGCCCCTTTGGAAATGTCTCGCTGCACAAACTGCAGGTACAGCAATGGCGAAAACAAGACAAAGCTGGCTATCATTATCAAACGATGGAAATGGCTCTGAAAAAAACCATAACACCAAAAAACACATTTTGAGTCAAAGTGGTATAACAATTTATAGTAATGGGTTGAATCAATAGTCACAAAAGTTGAGACAGCAAAAATAACAAAATAAAGAAACAAACAAATCATAAAACCCACAAAAATCCTCTAAAACAAAAGGAAAAAAAGGAGTCTTTTTTAACCACTAAAAACACAAAATTGTTCCTCCTGTACCCCCACCACACACATTCATGCACTCAGTCACACACAACACACACACACACACACACCACACACACACACTATCATCACCACCACACCAACATACACAAAACCCAAACACTCTGCCACCTAATCACTCCCATCTTCCTAGCCCAAGGATAAACAATATACACTTCAAATTGATAATATCAATCAGTAAGGTGATAGAGGTACTGAAGTGCTATCAGCAGAATCTGCGATGTCGAGCACTACAACAGCTGTATTTTAAGAGCCTTACGGAAAACAGATGAGTTTCTACAGAATGTAAATAGAAGTAGTACATGAAAATAACTGAATCTTCCCTAAAAACTTTATTTCGGCACGGGGTACACAAAGAGAGAATATTTTGGAAGATGAATACAGAGGCTTTAATGATCAACACTTCTGAGCAGGGTGAGAATGTCAGTCTTACCGGTTGACTGGACAGAAGCAAAGACATGGTTTTGTTTATGATTCTTGCTTCGAGGGGAAAAAATTGCATTTTGGCACCATCAACACGCAAATCAGGATGCTGAGTAGATGCAGCCATCGCTTGAGAAAAGATTATCACAGCCTCTCATCACCATCACTTGGCTTTAGATTTCTACACTCCAGTCTATGAAATTTAAAGTGAAGTATGCACTCTAGCACAGACTGGATCATACTATCAGTTTAGTTTTACTGCAGACTTTTGTGACCATTACTGTCTGCAAGAAAATGATGGTGATCTGCACATGCTGAGATGTCTGACAGGGCAAAACTGTACAGGGCACACATCAATGGATTCAGGACTGGTTGATTCCTGTGATACACTCCCACAACTATATTTTACTGATATAATAACAATCAGAAGAAGAATATATGGAATTTATATACTGCTATATCAAAGCACCTGCATTCAGCCTATTCTTACACATTCAACCAATCTTAAATAGTTTCAAAAATTCAACTGTACACACACACATACACACAAACACACACACACACAAACACACACATCCCTACAAACTAGCTTCGTACATACATGTTCTCACCTTTTTGGAAGTATACATGTAGAAAATGAAAACGTAAACCATCTGTAATAATCCGCTTGCAATGTTGGTCAGCACCAAGTTGGAGTTATTTTGCAGGAGACCATACTTCAACCACAGGCAAGAACTGCACACAACAACACAGCAGTGGAAAATCATACTGGACAAATAAGGGCACAACCGAAGTAGTACACACACACACACACTGACACACCCACCCACCCACACACTCAAACACACACATCTCATAAAAAATTAATTACGAGTAATATTTAATAAAACTATTAAATAAAACTTATTTTCCATATTTATCATTCAAAGTCTACTTAATTCAATTTGGCACCCAGCAAAATGTCAGTGATTGGCAGCTCTGAAAAGACTTTCATTATGAGCCTTAGCTAGTGTTTTATAGTTTACAAAGGCCAGGTGACACTTAAAAAAAAAAATTTGAAGACCCACAATTGTACCAGCCATACACCACAAAATATTGCTCTTACAATCAGAAAGCATGTTTAATCATTTCAAATTGCATTGCATACAGTGTGAAAAAGGAAAAAGACAGAAAAACAGGCATAACCCCCTCTCCCAACAAAAATAAAAACAGAACAGATGGTACAACTGTTTCTCTTGTACTCACCTTACATCAAGCAAATAAACTGAAACCGACACTACTGATAAAATCCCTGACATCTCGGTTTTCCAACTTAAAAAGTATGCCTCAGGTAATTTTATTTTTTTAGCACTTACTACAATGGGCAGGCCCAATAAGCCTGAAAACATCTATAAAAAAGATGTCAGATGGCCTGACAAAAGCAGGTGAAAACAAGCCACCTTGACGCAGTGATTAATGCCTTGGGTTACAGCCAGCTCCTACCCAGAGAGAGTTTGCTGTCAGCTCATTGGGGAAGACTGGGACTACACAGTTGAGCTTTATCCACCTTATCATTTTATGGATGTGATATTGAGAATGTTGCTCAAATTACCTAATACAGCAGGTGTCTGTATCTCTCGGGCTTGGTTGTTGCCAGGACATACCATGATAGGGAATGTAGAGTATAGCCCTGTCAAGAAGCCTCAAAGCACATGCACTTCCATATCAGCATCATTACATTATCCTCATCGTCATTGATCATAATGCAGTAAAAGAAATATATCTCTGATTTCTTGGCCCTGAATGCTCTGGTGTCATGGTGACTTCAGTTTTGGTTTCTCCATACACTTCTGTGCCTGTGGTGAGTTTGTGTTAAAAGGCTTCAGAGTTGGAGGTTCACGGGTGAGGGTCATTGGAGGGGCATTGCAGTGGTTGCCACCCCAGGTGGCCATCTCACTCAATCTGGCTCCGTGACTGAGCAAATTACTGTCATCAGTAGGGGGCTTAGTATGTGCTGTCCTGCATTATGCATATCTTAGCTCAGAACAGGCACCACTGAACACCACCAAAGTGACCCAGCAGCAGTGGAGGGCCCCTCTGGCTGGTGGCCTGACATAGATGGACTCCCTGTGGACTTCTGACTGTAAGGATGTGACATAGTGAATCTGCGTATGGCTGGGATGGAGAGATTGAGATGAGCGATGTGGGAACAGCAGGCAGGAAGGTCACCATAGATGAGGCAGCAGAAAAAAAGAAAAGAAAAAAAAACACAAGAGGAAGATTATTGTGTAGAGTTCATATAGAAGTCTGGGGTCGCATTTGCTTTATTTTAGGGAATTGCCTTTCAGTTTAGCAAGTAAAATTTTACCTTTCATTGACAATTTTTCATATTTTTACTTCTCATGGCAACTACAATACTTTCTGCTTTTCAGAGCTGAACAAAATGCAGTTGTCCAACTTCAAGAAAATAATTACATCAGAAAATTAGCAGTCCATGAGCACTCAAACATGTGCTGACTCAGACAGTTCACCAAACAAAACACACAGAAAATGCTTTCAAAGTACTCTGAAGTCATGTATGAATCAGTCACATAATCAAGAACACATCGAGCCAGCACAACCATCTGTGGTAATCAATGTAGTCACAATCTATATTACTACAGCTTTTGGCCTCTACCACAACGCTGTCCATGAGCACAGACAGACTCAAGATTCTTATGACCCCATCACTCTCTGCAAGAAAGCTAAGATACAGAACTGAACAATCAGTAACTTTTTACAAGACAGCTTAATCATGTATAAAAAGTGAAACAGTACAGATAATATCATATCATCAAGATAACACTAAAGCAAAAATAATCAAACCCACAATGTTATATTTTCTTTTTTTCCTTTTTTGTGTGATTTGTATGAGTTAACAAGGATAAATTTTGCATAGTTATTACAAAAACTGTATTGAGTGACTAAATTTTAGCATTTCACTTTTTATATGTTTGCTTCTGTGCTTGTAAGCTTTGTTGTCTTGTATCCTGAGGGAAGGGGAGGAGAGGGGGGGAGGAGGAAAGGCTACTGAGTGGCAGAAACTGAGAGAGCAAAGTCAAGATGAAAAAAAAAGAATCCTTCAGCTCTGGTTACCATGAAAACATATGATTTCCCAAGCAAAAAAGCAGACAAAAATGCTGCTGGAAAAAGAACACTTAAAAAGTTTAAACAAAACCTTGCTACAACACTTCAGTCTTTCTGCTTATTACTGCAGGGAGAAATTTACCTGACCAAAAAGGTGATGAATGGCACCGGTGACATGAGGTCTGTCCCACCTTTCCGCACAATTTTCACGCAAATCTGCCTGCAAACATACAGGCCAGCATTAAATCTGTTGGTTAAATAACAATACAACATAAAACTGAGGCATAGGACTCAGTAATTAATAGGAGTGGGAACAATAATGTGATGTGTGTGTGTGAGTGAGTGTGTGTGGTGTATATATATGTGTGTGTGTTTGACAGAGAGACACAGAGAGAAAGAGAGAGACAGACAGAGACAGAGACAAAGAGAGAGAGAGAGAGTTCTGAAACACACACTGACAAAGTCACACCCACACCCAAGCGCCTGCACACACCACACACACACACACACACACACACACACACACACACACACACTCTCTCTCTCTCTCTCTCTCTCTGAGTCTGTCTTTCTTTTCTATCTCTCTCTCCTCTCTCTCTCTCTCTCTCTCTCTCTCTCTCTCTCTCTCTCTCTCACACACATAGGATTGGAGAGGGCGGGAAGAGCGAGTTGAAGTCTGTGCAAACATGCTACAAAGATGAGGCATCATTTACAGGCATAATTTCAATGTCCTTGGTGTCAAAGTCAAAGTTTTATTTTCAGATGGTACATTGAATAAGCAGTGCATTTGCTTTTTTTTTCATCAAGCCATCTATCTAAAGAAAAAAAGAGAATATATGCAAATATAGAATAAAAACCTAATCAATGATAAACCATACAAATCAAACAAGAAAAGACAATAAATGAATAATAATTATATGCATACACAGAATTAAGTTTGTAACCCATGTTATATGCAAATGGTGTGTGTGTGTGTGTGTGTGTGTGTGTGTGTGTGTGTGTGTGTGTGTGTGTGTGGTGTGTGTGTGAATGTGTGTGTGTGTGCACACATGCAACAGATGGAAAGCACAACTGCACATACATGTACGCACAGACTGAGAACTGATAACAATGAAGCTTAATGGCCAAATGTGTCTGGCTGACAAAAGCATCAATAATTTAATCAAAAGCAGACAAGGGATAGGATGATAAATGGTACTGTAATTTGTAGAAGGGTATGTTAAGTGCATCATAGACCTTTTCACGATTTAAAACAACAGCTGGCCCTGGCATAAATGATAAAATGACAAAGATAATTATTAATTATAATTACTTAAAATACATTCTTTCTCTCTGAAATTATATATAAATCTTAGCCAATGTAAACTAGCACTAACACAGTCACTACACAGAACATCTTGTGCAACGTTAAGTCCTGTTCCGCTTTTCCTAAGAGTAGGCCATTGTGTGCCAGTGGGAACAGATGATAGATTCACAAATCTGCATACACACTGGGACTGGATGTAAAAAAGCACATAAGTGCTTATTCCATTATCCTCTGTATACAACAATAAAATATAAAATAAAAAAACACAAAGACTTAAGTTAATTGAATTAATAATTCAAACAAATTTTGCTACTGAAAGCTTGTACTGTGCACATCCAAAGAGACAATAAATTGAGATCCCATGTTATATGGAAACGGACACATGACATCTTGCAGGCATATTAAAAACCTATCCACACAATCTGCGACTAATGTTTCATTATTATTATTCTTTTATTTTGAGAACAATGGAATAAGCACTTATGTGCTTTTTTTCCATCCAGTTCCTGTGTGTATGCAGTTTTGTAAATTTTGTCATCCATTCTCACCTGCACACAATGGCCTACTCTTAGGAAAAGCAGAATGGGTTTTAACATGTGGGAAAGATGTTGTGCTTGCATTTGCACAGGGACCTCAGAGTGGAGTTGACACTAATGTTAACTCCAGAGGAAAATCCTCGAATGAAATTCAAAGCTGGGTCAGCAGATCACCAATACATCACTCTAACAAGTAGACCTACATAATAACCATTGAGTGCTGGGGCAGTAAGTTATGCTCTAGGCCTAATCCCTGAGGGCCCAGGCCACTACAAACTGTAAACAGTGTTCAAACTTTTTTTTTTTTTTTTAGAAAGAAAAGGCGCAGGCAAGGCTAAGAAACCTCAAGTTGAACTATATTATTTTGTGCTGTGTTGTGTTACACTGTTGTTTCATATTATGTCCTGCCATGTATGTCACACCATGTTACGTTATCATTTTATGCCGATGTCAATACACAACAGTCGTCTTCATCTACAGACGTGGTGCCCGGGTCACTAGAGGGGAAAGGTGTTAGAATGCTGCATAATTTCATCTGATAAAAAAAATCATAAGACCTGGTAGGTGAAATGGCATTCTAAAGCAATCACAATCTAATGAAACGAAAGGCAAAGGCTGAAAAAGCACACTTACAGTCCCACAAGCTGACAGAGAATCGAAGAAGCAGACGCCAGAGACCCCAAAACACTCAGCAAGTTGTCCATCTGTCGTCACTTCTTTTTTCAGTGAAAACTGCCGTTAGTGCCACGACCAAACATCCAGATCTGTATAAATGAAACAAAAACATAAATGGACTCGATTTCTCTGGCTGAACTCTTTCAGCTTTAAACCATTAGGAGAATCAAACTTACATCGTAACAGCATGGTTCTTTTTACCCCATTGAAAATGAAAACAGTCGACGTGCACAGATTGTGAAAGTTGTCTTTCCCTTTTACATGCGTTGACCGGTGCTGTAGTCAAAAATAGTCCTCCTCAGAAAATTAACATTTCACCCATTTTAGTAATTGAAACTGGATCAACAATTTCACACAGACTTGGTGGATCTGAACCAGAGACTGATTTATGATATAAAACAAAGGTTGCAGATAATTTTTTGTTGGAGTATGTAACATGGTGTCGGTGTAAGAGCTGAAGGATATATATATATATATATATATATATATATATATATATATATATATATATATATATATATATATATGTGTGTGTGTGTGTGTGTGTGTGTGTGTGTGTGTAGATAGATAGATAGATGAGAGAGGGGGGGGGGGGATTGGTTTGAATGCGGGAGCGTCTATATCACCAAGTAGTGAATGGACATTAAACAAAACAAAACAGCACAAGGTCTTCATTCTCAGTGTCATCGTCAACCACTGTGAAAATCTGCAAATGCAGAGCCGGCCGGGGCGGTTTTTATAATACATATAAATTTATTATTATCATATTCCACCTAAACAGAATCTGACACCCACCGACTGTTATACAATAGGCCAACAGCAATTCCTGCAGCTGCAGCAGTTACATTTATAACTAAGCCATCAATGACTATTATCTCTACTACCTGCATGCTGCCCCGTGTGGTGACCCTACTGTAGAACAACTGGCCTGTTACTGTTGCTGGGCTACTCACTACTACTGCTGCTACTAGGCCTACTACTACTACTACTTCTTCTACTGACTAGCGCGGCTACTCCGTGGTGGCTCAGTTTTGCAGCTTCTGCCACACTGTACAAAATACTTTGTACACCAGTGCTGGACAGATTTGATAGGTACGTTATTTAAAAAGAAGTTTTGATAGTGTGTGTGTGTGTGTGTGTGTGTGAATGAGGGAGGGGGGGGGGCGCAATGGAGGATTCTTTAATGCGTAACACACATCACTGTTAGGAATCATTTGAATTCCTGATACTTCTGAAACAAACGAGACATGAAGAATTATCTAAATTGGTCTAGTCGACCCTGGCATGAGTAAGTCCTAGGCATAGATTGAGCCATCTCAGTTGGGGAGGGGGGGGGGGGGGGATGTTCGTTTGTTTGTTTTTTAGACACAGCTGAGCCCATAGCTTTTAATAATTCAGTGGTGATGATTTTTGAAGAGTGTGGAAAAGAAAGGGAAAAAAAGGCTGGTTCTCACCGACTCTTTGATGATGATGATGATGATGATCATCATCATCATGAAGAAGAAGAAAAAGAAGAAGAAGAAGAAGAAGAAGAAGAAGAAGAAGAAGAAGAAGATAATCAAGCCGAGCTGTATGTTAAACAAAAATCACCTTTGGAGACATAGTCTGATATACCGGGAACATTTTTCGGTGAGGTTTCCTTTCAGTATTCACCTACTGTTTACATCTGTTACCGGTCGATTGTCTCTGATTGCTTTCCCCCTTATAAATTTTATAGTTTCCATATGAGTTTGAGGCACAACTTAATGTATGAGTGCAGTGTGTGTGTGTGTGTGTGTGTGTGTGTGTGTGTGTGTGTGTGTGTGTGGAGAGAGAGAGAGAGAGAGAGAGAGAGAGAGAGAGAGAGAGAGAGAGAGAGAGAGAGAGAGACAGACAGACAGACAGACAGACAGACAGACAGACAAAAAGCCCGGACAGACAGACAGGCAGACACTGGCTCAAACAGACAGATAATCTTTTTTTCTTTATTTTTCAAGGGTAACAGAATAAGCATATGCATACTTTTTTCAGAGATGGAGACAGAGAGAGAGTAAATGACACTGACACAGACAATTTATTGGGTATAGCTTTATACCACCAAAGTGCCCCTCAAGTGCCATGGGGGAGGTGGGGGTTGCTCATAACTGTGGTTTAATGAAACAGCTTGGACGCTCGTTATACAAATCCCCTTTCCCACTTGAAAAACAAATGCAGCGGCACGAAAAGGGTAATAGGACTATTCTGATTAAACATATAGTAACAATGGAGAGAGAGAGAGAGAGAGAGAGAGAGAGAGAGAGAGAGAGAGAGAGAGAGAGAGAGAGAGAGATTTCTTTTTCCCAGGAAGAAAATCTATTTACCATTTTCACCCCCTCAAATAAAATCTTGATTTTATTATTGTTGAGAACTGGCTTGACATTGTGATACCAGCATTATCTTTGTTTTGTTTTGTATATAACTTGGTTGTTTTTGGTTTTTTTTCAGAATTACCATACTACCAGGAAATGTTTAACCCAGTTAGGTAGGAAACTTGACTTGCCCTTGCCCAGCCTTCCTAGTTTCAGACCTTACACTTTCCAAAGTCTAAACCTAAGTTTGGGGGGTCGCGCACACACGCGCGCGAACACAAACACACACACATACACCATGACACCACCACCACCCTACATACACAGTGACACACACACACAGTGGCACAGTCTCTCTCTCTCTCTCTCTCTCTCTCTCTCTCTCTCTCTCTCACACACACACACACACACACACACACACACACACAATCCTTCTGATGAGACTTTAAACCGAGGCCCCCGTGTCCAACCCACGCAGAACATCTTGCGCACACGTTAAATCCTGTTCCGCTTTTCGTAAGAGTAGGCCATTGTGTGCCGGTGGGAACAGATGACAGAATTTACAAAACCGCATACACACGGGGACTGGATGTAAAAAAGCACATAAGTGCTTATTCCATTATCCTCGATATAAAAGAATAAAATAAATACATAAAATAAATAAATAAACACACACACACACACACACACACACACTCACACATACACACACACACACATACACACACACACACATACACACACACTCACGTCCTTCTACCTATGGAATGCGGAAGAAGGAAGGAGAAGGAAGGAGAAGGAAGGTGGCAGGATGGTAAAGACGTTTGCCTGCCAACAAGTAAACCGTGAGGTTCTGGGTTCGATTCCCAGCCTCGCCCTTTCTTCCCAGTTTGACAAAAAAATCGAACTGAATGTCAAAGTCCTCCGGATGAGACTATAAACCGAGGCTCCGTGTGCGAACGCATGCAGAACATCTTGCGCACACGTTAAATCCTGTTCTGCTTTTCGAAAGAGTAGGCCATTGTGTGCCGGTGGGAACAGATGACAAAATTAAAAAAACCCAACAACAACAAAACCCCGCATACACACGCATTAAAATAAAAGTCATCTGAGCGCTTTGATTTGTTGCTTTACAAGATTCAGCGCTATATAAATTCCATACATTATTATTATTATTATTATTAATGCACATGTCCATAACACAGTAAGGTATGGAAGAAAAAATGCAGTGTTTATAGCCCCCAAGAATACAGACAAAAATCTAATAACCTCAGCAGTCAACCTGAGAAAACAAGTTGGTCGACCTAACCTGAACACTAACATGTGACCTCCTTCCGTGTTGTGTCTCCTCCCTTCAACAGCCTATCTATCGTATGACTGAGTAAACATAATGCAGATCAAGTAGAGCATGCAGCCTACAGCCTTTATTTTCAGTAGCGTGCACAAAGCTACCCTTGAACGTGTTGGGGGAACATAGGGTCTTCTCCATTCCTTAAACTGACAGTGAATAATATTTAATCTTTATCATACTGACTGAAGAGAGGCACACAACCTGTGACTTGTAAATTTTATTTATTCTTCTATTCATTTTATTATTTTATTTCAAGGATAATGAAATAAGCACTCATGTTGGGGTGGGTTGTTTTTTTACACTCCAGTCCCCGTCTGTATGCAGTTTTGTCAATTTTGTCATCCGTTCCCACCGGCACACAATGTCCTACTCTTCCGAAAAGCGGAACGGGTTTTAACGTGTGCGCAAGATGTTCTGCATGCATTCGCACACGGGACCTCGGTTATAGTCTCATCTGCAGGACTTTTTGGGAGAGTGGAGGCTGCACTGATGTTAACTCCAAGGGAAAAATCCTCTTGAACGAGATACTAAAATGAGATTGACGAGCCTATGATAAAATGACAGCAATGATATCCAAAGAAATAAAAGAAAATATCTTCATGTATTTTGAAAAGACTTTCAGACATGGTTATTGATTTTTGTCCATTCGCTTGAGAACTTGGGCAGTGTATGTCATG
The DNA here is from genome assembly GCA_028751875.1 of Rapana venosa. NCBI lineage: Eukaryota > Metazoa > Mollusca > Gastropoda > Neogastropoda > Muricidae > Rapana > Rapana venosa. Next base: position 48,731,703 of record CM054139.1, on the reverse strand, counting down.
CATAAATTTATGACAACTGTACCATAGAAAAGTCGTTGAGAGGGTGTGAAAGGGAGGGGGTGTGTGTGTGTGTGTGTGTGTGTGTGTGTGTGTGTATTGTTGTTGTTGTGTTCGATTCTACGTTTGTTCACTATCAGTGATATTAGACGAGAGAGAAAGAAAGGGTGTGTGTGTGTGTGTGTGTGTGTGTGTGTGTGTGTGTGTGTGAGTGAGTGGGGGAGGTTCTACTGAAAAATGTGCGGGAAGGGTGTGTGTGTTGTTGTTGTCTTCAATTGTGTGTGTGTGTGTGTGTTCACTCTAAGTGATATTAGACGAGGGAAATAGAAAGTATAGTGGAAGTTAAAGAAGGGAGAAGAAGGAGTGGAAGGAGAAAAGGTAAAGAAATAGCATGTGTTGGGGTTTGTTTGTTTTTTGGAAAACACACACACACAAACTAAACACCCCCCCCCCCCATCCCCCAACCAACCTAGAAAAGTAATGATAATACTTTTAAACAGGAGCAAAATGTAAACTCAACAATGTGGAAACATGAAATAACAATACTGTAACTACAATAAATAATCAAGTGGACTATGCAATAAACATCTGGCAATGGCAAAGGCTAGCTTTGAATTTTCAAAGACATTTTCCAGAGACTGTTCAGAAAATGTAGGTAAAAAAGGTTTTACAATAGGGCAATCAAATATGAGATGAGTATTGGAAATATGATCCCCACATAGACATCTAACACGTTTACAAAATTTTGTAAGGAATGCATTTAACTTCATTCTAAAATATAGTGAATTAACCCTTCTCACAGTTATAAAACGCGAATCTATTTGAGAAGGAGCCATGTGTGTGTGTGTGTGTGTGTGTGCGTGTGTGCGTGCGTGCGCATGTGTGTGTGCTCCATACAGGTGAATAAGGACAGACACTGTAAAAACTTAAGAAAATGGATGTGTGTGTGTGTGTGTGTGTGTGAAAGTCAGAGTCGAAGTCGAACTTTTATTTTCAGATGGTGCATTAAAGAAGCAGTGCAGTTGCTTTGTGTGTGTGTGTGTGTGTGTGTGTGTGTGTGTGTGTGTGTGTGTGTGTGTGTGTGTGTGTGTGTGTGTGTTTTTGCTGTTGTTGGTTTTTAAAAGAACACCCCCCTCCCAACCCCGAAATATTTTGAACTTTTGTTTGCTTCTATGGAGTAAGTTTTCCTGCACAGCCGGCTATCTGATGTACCATTTTTATTTTCTAGTCCTGGGAGTCTATCTATCTCTCCCCTCTTGACATCTGTTGCCGCACGAGCACAGTATTATTATCATTGTGTGTGTGTGTGTGTGTGTGTGTGTGTGTGTGTGTGTATGTGTGTGTGTGTGAGTGTGTGTGTGTATGCTGTAGGAGAAGGGTGTGGAAATAGAAGCAGGGGAGGAAAGAGGAGGACAAAAAGAATGTAGAAAGAGGAGGGAGAGAAATAGATCACCCATGAAGATCAAATCGATAAGTACGTGAATTGTGATAGCTTCCCCCTGTAAGGAAAATGGGAGAGGTGAGTGTAGCCGTCATGTAGAAACTAGAGGGACACGTATGATGAACTTAGGAGTTTGAGTTGAGACTATCAATTTCAGCAGGATCTTGGGTGCATGGTTCAGATCCTCTTCAACACTCAGCTACTATGGCGAGCACTGTCACCTCCCTTATCTATTCTCAAGATCGAAATATATCTGTAGCACTCTGATTGTTTCGGAATGAGTTACATGTGAAAGTAAACTAGAAAAAGTTGCTCCAGCCAAAAAATAGATTAAGTCCTTTTGAAGTCGGATTAGTGGTAACGTCACCCGTGATACCCACTTTTTTATTTAAGGGGAAAAATGTATAGGCCTACATTTTCCTCTTTCGCTGAACAAGCTTACATACATGAACTCCACATTTTCACTTGAGAAATAGTCATCTTTTTGTTTCATGACGGGGGAAAATGTAGGCATGGCAGATAACGTCATGAACCCGACTTTGGGCGGTTTGGACATAACTTTATGCCCTCACAACACTACAGCTTTAATCCTCTTTCCCTTGTCTGAATGGACTTTTAAAAAAAAGCCAAAAACCCTATGATTGTGGACCTTTCTGCAGATTTTTGTCCATGGACATTTGCTTTATTGCTATGGACTCTGTTTTAATTATGTGAGCTGCCTGTTTCATTGGGACACACACAGAACATCTTGCACACATGTTAAAACCTGTTCCGCTTTTCAAAGAGTATTGGGTACCGTGGGAACGGTTGACAAAATTGACAAAACTGCATACATTCGGGGACCGGATGTAAAAAAGAACATGGCTGTTTATTCCATTTATCCTCGAAATAAAAGAATAGATACACGAATCAATAAATAATTAAGTCAAGAAGATGACTCTGTGGGAAGTATATAAGCTAACCATGAGGTAGGCTGCTGCTGTTTTCATGGCTTTTGAATCAGCTTTGTAGTTTTGGGTTGGAAGAAAAACTATTACAATCATTCTCAAAATAGACACGTTATAGAAACAGGAACAAACGCGACATACCTGTGTGTGTGTGTGTGTGTGCATACAATTGCATGCAGGTGAATGAAGAAAAACATTGTAAAAGCTTAAGAAAATGACTGTTAGTGTGTGTGTGTGTGTGTGTGTGAGTTAGTTTAGAAACAAACCTGAAAAAAATCTTTTCATAATGTAAACATGAACCTGGAAAATCATCTGTCACACTAAAACTCTGGGGACTTTAAATTCACTTCAAGTTAGAAGTAACAGGATCTAGAGAGAATAATTATAGCCAGACAAAAATGTCCTAACGGAACTCTTTCTGTATGCCTGCTGTCCTGTAAAGTGTTCAGTCAAGCATGACCATGATCGATTGTTTACTTGTACTGTTTACCCATAATGGGCTTATCAGCATTTACTTGGTGATGTGCCAGGTCCTCCCTCACCCATGTCAATTTTGACCCGGGAAGCAAAGTCGCGAGTGTACATGTTTTTTTTTGGTTGCTTACGTGAAGTACTGGTTCACATAAACAAAATAACAACATTGTTTATGTGATTTGATTATATTTGGTTTTATTTCAAGCTTTCACACTCACACAAACAATTGAAGAGAATGACCGTGCAGCTCTGAAGAAAATTCTGACAAGAGACAAAGATTGTTGATATTCAAAATAAATTACATGCAACTCAATGTGCTAAAAGTCTTTTTCGATAAAATGGAAGATACCATATCAAAATAGTTTGTTTTTTTCCCTCCATTCTTTCGCTTGAGCTCCAAGATTCACTACGGGTGAGATTTTATGTATTTGCCCCCCATTATGGTCACTGCATTTTAACTTCGGGGATGTTATTCCTTCCAACCAGAATGCAATGGCCTATTTTTCAAAAAGGTGGAACAGGTTTAAACATGTGCATGAGATGTTCCTCTAAACCAACCTAACAAGGTGAATTTCGATAATGGGTCTCACCAACCTGACAAGAAGAAAGGAACAATTGGAAGCCCTTGACATGGTGTCAATAATCTTTGAAATCGATCATTCGCTCTGACAAGGAAAAGCAACTGGATTAAGGTTTGTCACACACACACAACATCTTACCATTTCACAGAAGAGAGAAAGACAGAGTAAAACAGCTCCTTGAATTTGCTTCACTTTCTCACACACCACTGACACCAGCCAGATAAAAACCATAACAAACAAATAACAAAGCTCAGTTTTTCAAACAAGTTTATTTTCTGACATAAACATGACAGATCGTTAGTTTTTAAAAATTTTTTTACAAACAGCATTCAGTATATTAATAATTCAGCCACTCAGCTGAAAATAATTGCTCCAGAGCTGAGTTGTCTGTAACTGTGTTCATGTGAGACAGACTGAATAGATTGTGCCTACCCCTTTTGGTCTGAACTTCCTCGCCACAGTCGAATGTGAAGTTCACAGAAAAATGGCTTGTAGTACAAGAAAAAAACAACAACTCTAAACTGCATGCACATTGTGTGTGTGTGCGTGTTGGTGTGTGTGTGTGTGTGTGTGTGTGTGCATGCAAAAAGGGGAGGCATGTTAAGAAATTCAAATGCGTAGTAAAATTCAAATTTCATGATGTTGGGGAAAACACCATAACGTTTATGCCAACAACACTTTTTTCCCCTTAGCTAAAACTACAATATTCATTATAAGTGAGACTTGCATAATTATGTGACGGTTTAGTGTTTTTTAATCCCAAGATATGTCAAAAAACTTTTGTCTTCAGTAACATGTAAAAAGGATAGCAAATGTATAGCTATTTTGAAGAAGTAATGCGTATCTCCCTCTCACATGAAAACAAGTAGTCTAAAAAAAAAAGTCACAAATATGCACTATAATAAATAAATACACTGGGAAAAAAAGTTTATATACATATTTTTAAGTTTTGGACCATGTAGACAGAGACACATTTTGAGATGAATTAATTTATAAAAATAAGTCTTGGACCATGAACAATGAAATCACCCCAGAGCCAATGCAATGGCACCATATACTTTAAATCAAGGACTTCATTTTCACATGATCACCATATTCTTTGGGGAGGGGGGGGGAGGGGGGCTGAGTTAAGGTGAGACCCATGCCACACACTGAAAAAGTATTATGTTACATAAAACCATACAAACTTAAAACCATACAGATTATAAACAATCTTTTCATTCACAAACATAAACACATGCATACCCATATCCACACCATGCTCAGACAAATGATGGAGTTCATTTTCACATGACTGCTCTTCCCTTTTCTAGGTATTCTAAAGACCCAGCCACAAACTGAAACAGTTTCACGTTAATTCGCAAATGTTCTTTTCATTCACACACACACTAGCACACATGCACATGCTTACACTCATTTACAAATGGCAAAGGTCATAGCATGCACACATGAATAAACCTCATCTACCACATTAAACTTAAAGGCTATTATAGCCTAATTAACAGGAAAATGATGTGGGTTAAATGGAGTTTTTCTTTTTATTTGTCAGTTTGTTAGTCAGTACTTTGTCAGTAGATTAGTCTGTTTACCTGTCAGATTGTTCACCAAAACAGACGTATTTAGCTATCAATTTAAACATCTTTCAATGCTCAATCATACAAATAACAGATTAATTTATGGCTGGCCCCTTGATACATAATTACCTGACAAGTTAATAAAGCATATATTTCACAGTTTCATAAAGTACAGGTGAATGAAAAAAAAGACTGTCACAAAATGATAAAATGAAAATTAAGTTTAAACATATTATTTTCTCTCTTGAATTTTATTTTTACACCACATAAATACCTTTATATCCTTAAAAAGAAGTTCATAATCTTTACTCATTAGTTAAAACATGTCATTTTCAGACTGATATCTAATTTTCAGAAAAATGTCAATGGCAATATAGACCCTCTGACCATGAATTTTGTTTTAATATAAGACTTTGAATTAATTTGAAAGAGAGTGATGCCACAGAAAATAAAATGGAGTAAACATTTTTTTTAAATGTCAGTTTACATAGCATGTGTACAGTACACCAACACCAACGCACAATAGTGAATTGATATCTATTGAAATCTGGTTCGAAAGAATGTAAAAATTTGACATTGCTAGGTTTCAACCTTTTAGCCATTTATACATACATACATACATACATATATATATATATATATAATATATATATATATATATATATATATATATATATATATATATATATATATATGTGTGTGTGTGTGTGTGTGTTAATATGTAAGCAAACCTATACACAGAAATGCATTGAGATCATATGCACACATATAATATGCTTGCACTAAGACACACATGCCAAACCATGTGCATCCACACTTGTATCAAGTAAGAGTGAATATTGTAGCTATTCTTGTGGAGTACTCACACTCTGCAGTAAACACAATGAGGATACACAAATAATCCTCCATAAGTTTTAAATGGCTCTGTTCCATATAAAGAATGAGACCTTTGACATTCTTTCTTCCCAGAAAGCGAAATATAAAGCAAAAATGCCAGCCACACTCAAGTGTACTATCAACAACCCCCACCCCCACCCCAAACAAACTAACAACCAAAAAACCCAACCAAAATAAAAAAGAAAGAAAGACAGAAAAATGCACCATTTTTGTCAAACACAATTAAGTGCTGCATTTCATAAAAAATCTCTGCTGTGCCTTATCTCAACAAGTGCAGTTCTTGGCCATGATTGTAATAACTGATCTAAAATGAATCAACCTTTAAGACACATCTCCACACAACAATAACTAACAAGTAAATTATATGTCTGGGACATATTTCAGTATAATACAAGTAAAATAATAATAATAATAAAATGGAATTTATACAGTGCTTTATCTTGCAAAAAAAAAACAAAAAAAAAACAGCATAACAAGTGCTTGTTTCAAATGAGCAGTTGAAACTTGACTCTAATCAGGCTATGAATATTGAAATAAATTACAATCAAACTGAAAACAAAGTTCTGATTAACTCGGAGAGGAAAACATGAGCAGAGACAAATAAATCACTCAGGCCTGTAACGTGTAAATGAAACTGCGTTAATCAAGGCCCCATTGTTACTACAACCATTAGAAAGTTCAGCCTGTCTTTAACGTTAAGTTTGCAGTCAGCATCATTCCCACTGAATAAAAAAAAAAACACCCAAAAAACAAAAGGTTTAATCAACAAGGTTTCCAGGTCAAGTTTATATATATATTTCTGTGTACATTAATCACCTGTTTATGACAGTCATGGATTTTCATTCTTTGAAAGATAATGGGCTCACACTACTAGTCAAGTTCCTACGTCACTACTGGCATCAAGACTGATTGATCAGAATGGTGGGTTTCTGGTTTTTTATGGAGGCAGGTCCATATGTCCTGTGAGCTTGCTTCAGGAAGGCACCCACCATGGTGTTTACCACCTCATCAAAGAACAAGGTGGCCAGTTTGGAATGCAAACGAGACTGGAACTCAAAGGCCACCTGTGCAGACAGAACAGAAATAGCATTCAGCCATAATTATTGTCTTTTTTAATTGAGAGATAGAGCTCAGAAATTCACACAAAGATACTCACATACACACAAACACAGATATATCCCAGAAATTCACACACAAACACACACGACGGGATAGCCTAGTGGTTAGAACATTGCGCTCGCAATCTGACGACCTGGGTTCGATTCCCGTTCATGGGGATATTTTCCCCTGGAGTTAACATCAGTGCAGACTCCACTCTCCCCACAAGTCTTTCGGATGAGACTATAAACCGAGGCCCCGTGTGTGAACGCATGTAGAACATCTTGCGCACACATTAAATCCTGTTCCGCTTTTCATAAGAGTAGGCCATTGTGTGCCGGCAGGAACGGATGACAAAATTTACAAAACCACATACACACGGGGACTGGATGTAAAAAAGCACATAAGTGCTTATTCCATTATCCTCGATAAAAAAAAACAAAATAAAAAAGAAAACACTCTGACAAAACATATAACACATCAACAGTATCAAAAATCCCCATTGCTCTTAAACCATACAAGACTTCTCCCCCCACCCCTTCCATTTCGCTTTTTTTTCTTCTCTCATTCAGTTTGAGTTGTAATCAATGTATTGATATTTACCCACAGGTCTGAGTAATTGATGTTATATATATCATAAATTCATTTCAGCCACGCCCAACTTTGTTAACAAAATGTAAGAAACATCTAAGTTAGTAAGCAACTTCCATAGCCTAGAAAAACTAATCTGGTTAATACGTTATCCTTTCCTACTGATTTACCTAATCCTATAGACACAATGAATCAGATCTGTCCCAAGTTTGTTATTCAGTCTTATATTTTCTTTCTTGAAAAAATATTAAGTTAAAGCATTTAACTTTTCTGTTCCAGAATCAGAGTAATTATCCTAAATAGCTTCAGATAAATTTGAAGGTTTTGCCTCTTCATGACACTTAAAAATGTCTAAACCAGTAAAAACGAAAAAGCAACACAAACAAAAAAAAAAACCCACTAAAAGAAAAATCCCTAGAAGTAAACCCAATCCCCCTCCCCAAAACCCCAATATTCCTGCATACTGCCTAAATAGATTATGAATACTTTATCTGTGCACCAACTGTTCTTTCAACATGACTTCCTCCCAAAAAGAATTGTTATTTAAAAAATTTTTTTTGACAACTTGAAATAGGCATGCATATAAATGAGCACACCGAAAGGTGTCAATTTCACAACAATGAACTGGCTTGACCTGCACTGAAATATGTACACCAAATGTCACCACATCTTCTTTCTTTTTTGTCATGTTTCTCCCAGGGGACGTTTGACATTGATGAGCCTTCTCCATCTCTCTCTGTTTTGAGCTTCCTCCTTATTTATGCCCCTTTCTCTAAGATCATCTGCAATACAGGCAGCCCAGGTTTTGCTAGGTCTTCCCTTTGGTCTCTTTCCATCCACTACGAAGTTCATTGCTCTTTTTATGATGTGGTGGTCTGCTTTCCATTGAACGTGCCCAAACCAGCGCAGTCTATTGCTACTAGCTACAGACTTCAGATCATCAACTTTGTACATTCTCCATAGTTTTTTATTCATGATCCTGTCTTCCCATTTGATCTTGTCACCACATCAAACACAACAAAACCTAATGGGAGCCAGTAACTCACAGAGAATCGCAGGGTACAGGAGTTGGGATTGTCAGGCAGGCCAGGGCTGAACTGCCAGGTGGTTGACAGGTGAGAGAACAGGCGACCGTCTCGGCACTCCGCCTGTAGAGCAATACAACAACATCAACAAAAATAATGGATGAATTAACTCATGCAACTTTTAAAAAAACCCAAACAACCCAACCCCCCAAAAAAAACCCACCTCAAAACTAACTCATGCAACTTCTTTCCTTCCCATTCCAGATCACATTATCATACAAGGCTTATCAATCCACTGAATACACACACAAAATATCATAAGTGATAAGAAAGGCACAGCACATACAAAACAAAAGTTAAAAAGAACCTAACCAAACAAAAATGACAACAAAACCCTGTAAGTCTCTTTCTCTCTCTCTTTGCTGGAAAAGCGTGTCAATGTACTTTCAAAATGTAAGCAGAGTTGCTGATGAAAATTTTTTTTAAAAAGTCTTTCCCACAAAAGAAGACATGCATAATTTTATCATTTTGTTCCTATCAGATTTACAAGTATGATACAAAAATGTAGACATGACTAAGCCTTAAGACAGTGCAACCTGATCTTAAAGTGTGCACTTCAACTACGAAGCATTTTAAATGTAAAGTCAATTATGCAAAAACAATGAAAAAGCGAAGGTATTGATTTGTATACAGGGTAGTGTGATTATTACAATGTCCTGCCAAACTCATAATAATGGGATTTGATCATCTGTAAAAACTTATCTGTGATATTTATTTTTAAAATGTGTTTTTAAACACATTTTAAAATAAATATTCCAGAAGCAGAATTTACTAGTGTTTCTTCAAATAAAAGAGAAAAAAAAGTTGAAAAACTCTCTTATTCTCATAAATATTTGGCCTTCTGTTAAATGGCTTATATCAACCATGATGACAGCTTGGATTATGAAAATTTAAGTCCCTCTAGAGAACCTTGAACTTACCCGCACAAGTTTAGGTCGGACAAGAGTGAGGTTGGAGGTGTAGCGCTCGACAACAGAAGGGAAGCCTACTTCCATTATGGCTTGACAGTGACCTGGTCTGTGATTGAACATGCTGGACTTGGCGCACCAGGGAATGAAATTCTTATACTGGTCCACCTCTGCCACAACATCGTACATCTGTTCCATAGAGTACCTGCAAACAATATCAACGTATATGTATGTATATATATATATATATATATATATTATAATATATATATATATATATATATATATATATGTCAAAATCCACACAGACCAAAACCACCAACCAAATACTGAAATAGTTAATGCCTCATTGAATTCACAGGTATGCCAGGGAACAAAATGGAATTACTCATTTACGGACACACCAACAATTTCAATAAACTTAACTTTATAATTCACCATTAAACATAATGACAGGGCTAAGGGAATTGACTACCCCATCATAAATTATCAGCTATCCCTACACTAACGATCAGCACTGATCTGATTCTGAAACTCAGAAGACAATGGGCAAATCTAGATTTTTTTCACAGCTCTTAAGATTTCACATTATATATATATATACACAGTGCAAAAAATCCGTTGAGTAGACTCCGAGTAGGAAAAGACAAGTCTGTCACTTAAATTAAAAACTAACCAGCAAATTAATCATGGATTTGGGTAATTGAGCCATCACAATTGATTTACTGGGTCACTGCACATGATCTGCTTTAAAATTGGGCAGTGACTGAGTGAACAGCAACTGACATCTATCTAATAATCTATACTCTGACAAGTCAAGAGTTTGCAATGAAAATCCACAGCAACAATCTAAAGAAACTTTAACTTTAAATTTTAATTCCCAAACAAAAACATATTAATATATATATTCACTGAGATGTCATTTGTAAAGGGAAGTCGACATAGCAATTCTAGCTGGTTTGACACAATACTGACAATCTTGCTTCAAGATTACATCTATTAATTATCTTTCAGCTAATTTTGCTGCCTCATTTCCTAAGTTCATGACAGATTCAACAAGCAAAATAAAAATTAAATAACCAGAGTCCATTTATCTTATTCCCAATAAAGCTAAAAGTTCTAGATTTAGATCATTTCTAGAAATCCCAACACACCCATATTATCAACAATAACCACACAATGCTACATGTTTACCAAAACCAAAAGGAATATAAGCAGAGACAGAAAGAAAAGAGACAATGAGCAAAACAGAAACAAATTCCTCTATAAAATATACATGCTTCAATTTCATCTTGGTTTGTATACAAATTATCCCCCTTGTGATTAAACAAAAAACCCCACCCGAACAAACAAGAAAAACCATACTAAGATACTTACCCCAATACACGTTCCTCTGAGTACTCCTTACGTCTGCTTTGGTTAAATGGATTGAGACCTTTGCGATTGAACAGATGTCTCTGGAAAATTTTAAGACATGGCTGAGCTGGAGACAAGGTCATTGGCACTTTCTCCGTTGCTACCAGTCCCACCATGCTCACACACCTGTACACATATCTGACAAAGCTTAATAAATCATTGTTTACTTGACATATCATATTAAGTAACATAACATTTAATGATTTATTATAGACCACCCCAAAAAAAACCAAAAAAAAAAAAAACCACAACCAAACCCACAAACCAACAACCCCCAAAACAAAAAACAAACAAGCAAAACAAAACAGTAGAAAATACCCAAATTAAACAAAAACCAAAAACAGAAAAACCCTGATAAAAAAGCTAGTGCTTAAAATTAATTTAAATACTATATTGAATATCATACCACTTCCACACACACACTCGCACACATACACACACACACACACAGTGCAGACTTTTTTCTCACCAAAACGGCACAAGTCCTTCGGATGAGACTATAACAGTATAAACCGAGGTCCTGTGTGCAAACGCACGCTGAATATCTTGCGCACACGTTAAGTCCTGTTCCTTTTTGCAAAAGAGTAGGCCAATGTGCCAGTGGGAACAGATGACAGAATCTACAAAACCGCATACACAAGGGGACAGGATGTAAAAAAACACATAAGTGCTTATTCCATTATCCTTGATATAAAAGAATAAATAAATAAATCACAAACACACACACAGTGACACACACACACACATGCACGTGTGAACAATGTAGGTCTACACAGTAATGCACACATCCCAAAACATCTATAGATCTGTTTAGATATATATACATATAGGAAGCTATACAATGTAGTCTTATACTGGCTATAGTATAGATCTCAATATCTGATAAGGTATCATTACAAAGAGGAAGACATGGTAACTGAGAGTTATGCAATATGTGGACTAAAAATTACACACACATATACATATATAATATATATATATATATATATATATATATATATAATGTCAATAGGTTTTAGAACCACAACCAGGATTATAAGTTAATTTGAGGTGAGACAAAAGGTTTTTAGAAAATTTTACATATTTAAAAAAAATAAGTTTCGATGCGTGATTCCGGGCGTAGAGTTTATCAGAAAACTATGCTTTAGTTTTCTACAGACGATCAATGAACTTACTTATTTTTAGAGGGTACAACTTTATGACCCTAGAGAGCGTGAACTTGAACTTGACGTCAGAGCAAGAACCACTTTCGGTAGAACTAGGTTACCATACGAAACTCCTGAGCTGAGACCTTTTCTGTCGATATCATGAATACAGAAGATAAACAGACAATGAAAGCTAAACAGATGACTTACCTTTTATCCAAAATTGTTTGGTCATTGTTCATACACCGGAAAACTTGTCTCCCAAATCGTCCGACCACTCTGAAGTGCGCCATGTTCATGACCCTGACTGCAGCTAAATTTAGAACTTGGTCCCCCGGAAGTACGTCAGAGGCAACAAGTTTGTGTTGCCCTCTGTTCGACCAAAAAGCATCCCCTATACAAACTGACCCACAGAAAAACACTGGAAATAGTTTTGGCCGGTTTCTCAAGAACGTATTTATATTCCTCTGTCCAAAACATTAACCTGCTTGAGGATATACTAGGGCATTAGGCAAGAATTACTGTTAAAAAAATTAGTAAAAGGCAGAAGAGAAATTTAGGCACATCAACAATCATAGTAGTTGTAAAAATAAGAGGGAATAAAAGAAGAGCTGGGGCTGGGATGAACACAATAAAACTGAGACACCATGCCCCCATGCCCCCCCCCCCCCCCCCCCAACTTTATCATTTTCATTATTTTGAAGATTGGGGAGCCAGTAGACAATTTAATTACAATTGTTGAGCTCTCTCTCTCTCTCTCTCTCTCTCTCTCTCTCTCTCTCTCTCTCTCTCTCTCTCTCTCTCTCTCATGAGTTTTGTGAGGTCCTGCTGAATGGCTGGTAAATCTTTAACAGCAATAGATTGTGTTCATTGTTTTCGCCGTGCTAAAAATGATAATAATCATAGTTTACAATGTACCGGTGTTTGTTGCAGCTGTTAAAACCACAATATGGAATCCATGTAATGCTGATTATTTGGGTTGTAAATTTTTTTAATTTTTAAATTTTTACTTATTGGTGAACTATGTGTTTGTGCCCAGTCCTCTTCCCACTGTCCCCTTGTGAATGGGCTTGTAAGCTTACCACAATAACCCCCCCCCCCCCCCCCCTCTCTCTCTCTCTCTCTGTGAAGAGTTTTGGAGCTCTGCTGTATGTGTCAAAGCTTGGATAACTCTCAACGATGTCACTTTCGACTCTACAATATTGTCAACTAGTTTTTGTTTTGTTTTGTTTGTTTTTATCTCAAGGTTTTGTATGCGTATTTTTCTTTTTTCCTTTTTTTGTGGGTGGTGGCAGCGGCGGCGGCGGCAGTGGTGGTGGTGTTAGTTGTGTTTGTGTGTGTGTTTTGTTGTTGTTTTTGTGTTGTTGTTGTTTTTGGTTGTTGTTTTTTTTTTTTTTTGGGGGGGGGGGGTCCTTATGCAGTCTGTCTCTCATTTTTGACAGTTCACTGAAGAATTGCTTTGACGAGGCCGTAGTTGTTCTTGTTTTGTTTGCTTTTTCTTTTCTTTTCTTTTTTAAACATGGCAATGGTAAACATTTTTATGCAATTAAAAAAAATGTAAGAACCAAGGCACTTTTTGATTGTATGGAGCTTTTGTTCCTTTGTGGTTTACTTAATTCAGCTGACCTTTAACCAGTCTTGCGAAAAGTAACACCTTACCTCTATAGCCTGGAGTTTTTCTTTTTTGTTTTATTTTGTTTTATTGTTTTTATTGTTGTTGGGGTGTGGGGGTTTTTTGGGTTTTTTTTTTTTGTTTGGGGGGGGGGGGGGGGGGGGGGGGGGGGGTCTAAATCCACTCTTCTGTCAATGTCTCTCATGTAGCCTACTCGGAAGGACTGGATATTCTAGTGCGTGTAGTAGGGCGCTGTGTGTGTGTGTGTGTGTGTGTGTGTTATGAAGTTGTCTCTGTGTTTACATACAAGTTCCAGTCAAGTGGGTAGTGTTTTCTGCATCTTCAATCAGATTGTCTTGAAATCGGATTAGTGTGACGTCTCTTACAATACCCACATTAAAAACAAAACAAAACCGGGGAAATGAACAGATCTACGTTTATCTCCTTCCTCTGACCAAAAAAACCAAACAAACCTAAATAACCTTTCATGCATGAACGCGGCATTTTTACACAGTAGTGCGGTCAGGTTTTTTTTCTTTTTCTCTCCTGTGGACGAAAACCAACCAACCGTGTGGGCATTGTAGCTGACGTCATACTAAGCCGACTTTAGGGGGATTGAATATGGCCCATGTCTTAATCTTGTCACATCTGTTTCTGTCACCGACGAACTGCATTCTGATCATTCCGCCATTCTTTTCCATCTTAACATCACAAAACCTGTCAGAAAGAAGAAATATGTTACTCGTCACAATCTTAAGGCCTTAGACATTCATACCTTCTCTTCACAAGCTTCCGAACGTTTTTCACAAACCTCTGACCACACTGACCTCTCTGATCACTATAACACTATTCTCCGCCAACTGCTTGATGAGCATGCACCTCCTACTGACCATCTCCTCCCTGACAGACCCTGTGCGCCATGGTATACCCAAGACATCTTGATTGCGAAGCGCAAACGCCGGCAACTAGAACGGCAGTGGCGAAAGTCAAAAACCGAAATCAACAAACAACTTTTCCGAAAACAAATAAACAAAGTCAAACTCTTAATCCATTCAGAAAAGACAGACTACTACTCTTCCCAAGTTCTCTGTGCTACATCCATAAAATCTTTTTTCCCTCACCTCAAATCTCCTTGGATCTGCAAAAACAACTCCTCTGCCTAACACCCACAGCCTGTCTGAACTTCCATCCATATTTTCTGCCTTCTTCTCAGACAAAGTTCGAAACATACGCTCCAGACTGGATCAGACTCAATTCCAGCCTGCGCCACCTGATCCCCAGTTCACTGGCACTCCTCTCTTTTCCCTCCATCCCAAAAGTGAAAAAGAAATCATGACAATTCTGAAGGAAATGACTATAAAATCATGCGACCTTGATCCCATACCTGCTCCTGTTTTCTCACAATGCCTTCCACAACTTGTACCTATTATCACTAAAATAGTAAACTCATCTCTTGTGTCAGGAAATTTTCCATCAGCTCTTAAAACAGCAATAGTCACACCTCTACTGAAAAAGCACGACCTCGATCCCAACATTCTGAAGAATTATAGGCCTGTCTCAAACTTACCCTTTGTCTCTAAAGTACTAGAAAAAGTCGTTCTCAAACAGCTCAACAGTCACCTTCATTCCAATGATCTCCTTCCCACTTTTCAATCTGCCTATCGCCCCAACCACAGCACCAAAACCACCCTAGTCCACACTTTAGATACACTTCTACTTGCTTCTGATGCAGGAAAAATCTCCCTCCTCACTCTTCTTGACTTATCTGCAGCCTTTGATACCATAGATCACTCATTTCTTCTTTCTCGCCTCCAAAATACGTTTGGTATTAACGGCACAGCCCTCACCTGGTTTACTTCATACCTCACAGACAGGATCCAGAAAGTTAGTGTAAACAAAATTCAATCAAAACCTGTCAAAATGGAATGTGGAGTCCCGCAGGGATCATTTCCTGGGCCCTGTTCTCTTTACTCTCTACACTGCTCCACTCTCACATATAATAAACAACCACCATATTGCTCATCATTTCTATGCCGATGATACTCAGCTTCAGTGCAGTGATACTGTTGAAAACTTGCCTTCCCTCCTGACAAATATGTCCTACTGCCTTCAAGACATTCAAAACTGGATGACTCAGAACAAGTTACAACTTAATGCCGATAAAACCGAAGCCATGCTCATAGGGACCCAACATAAACTTTCCTCTATCGCAAAAACTTCAATAGAATTCGGCAATACGTCAGTTCCTTTGTCCAACTCTGTGAAGTATTTAGGAGTAGTTCTTGACAACACACTCTCTATGAAAAAATTCATCACCCAGACCTGCCAGTCTTGCTACTATCAATTACGGCGCATAAGCGCGATTCGCAAGTATCAGTCCACTGATGCAACTTCCAAGCTTGTCACATCTCTCATTCTTTCACGTTTAGACTACTGTACTTCTCTTTTGGCTGGCCTACCAGCATCATCTATCCACTCTCTTCAACGCATACAAAACTCTGCAGCTCGACTGGTCCTAAGAAAGAAAAAATCTGAACACATCACTCCTCTTCTGCGATCTCTTCACTGGCTGCCTGTCTCACAAAGACTGGAGTATAAAATCAATACCCTCTGTTTCAAATGTCTCCACAAATCTGCACCCTCTTATCTCTGTAACTGTCTTCATCTGTACACTCCATCCCGTTCCCTTCGTTCAGCCGCAGATACTTTGTGCTTTCGAACACCCAGATTCAAACAAACACTGTTGGCCGTCGCTCCTTCTCTGTTTCTGGTCCATCCACCTGGAATGACCTCCCTCTTTCACTTCGACAAAAGCCTTCACTTGATACCTTCAAATCCAGCCTCAAAACACACTTATTTCCTACCTGAGACTTTCCCCCCAAATATCTGTCCCTAATTTTCAACAGCATTTTTTACCTTCTAAGTGTTGTTCTGAGTGTGTGTGTGTGTGTGTGTGTGTGTGTGTGTGTGTGTGTGTGTGTGTGTGTGTGTGTGTGTGTGTGGTGTGTGTGTGTGTGGTGTGTGTGTGTGTGTGTGCGTGTGTGTGCGTGCATGGTGCATACGTGCGCGCGCATGGTTTTGAAATCTGTTTTTCATTATGTTTAAGGAGAGTTGCATGCCTGTAAATGATTGAGTGCAAGCGCTTCGATTTGTTTGTCTTTTTACAAGATTCAGCGCTATATAAATTCCATATATTATTATTATTATTATGTCTTAACTGCTCTTGGCGTGGAGGTTTTGTAATTTTTATTTTTTATATTTTTTAAATATTTTATACCACTTTAAGTCACGAGATTTCTCTACGTGAATTTCGGGCTGCTCTCCCCGGGAAGAGCGCGTCGCCACAAGAGCAGCGCCACCCTTTTCTTCTTTTTTGGGTGATACTATAACTACCTTACTTTGGGTTGAATCTGTCATCACTGACCCATGCAAGTGTAAGGTAAAGGGTAAAGGTGACCCATAACCGATGAAGTCACTGGGGAGCGAGGTGTCAGATACATCAGGTTCTCTGGAGGCCAGCATTTTGTGGAGGGTACTCATCTCCTCGCCCTCACTGCTTACCTTCCCTGTCCCTCATGCGGACGTGTACCCATTTTACAGCTGGGTGAACTGAGGGGGAGATTTTCATGTTAGTTCTTCACTTAACTCTCTGGAAGGTTCCTGTACTTAGAGAGAGAGAGAGAGAGAGAGAGAGAGAGAGAGAGAGAGAGAGAGAGAGAGAAGAGAGAGAGAGAGAGAGAGAGAGAGAGAGAGAGAGAGAGAGAGAGAGAGAGAGCATTGTGTCATGTCATTAAAACAATTTTTTTTATAACCCATTCTAACAGAACAAATCCTTGTCTTCTTTAATTTGATTCAGCTGGTTTGTTGGCTTGTTTAGGAGATACTTTGTGCTTTCGAACACCCAGATTCAAACAAACCACTGTTGGCCGTCGCTCCTTCTCTGTTTCTGGTCCATCCACCTGGAATGACCTCCCTCTTTCACTTCGTCAAAAGCCTTCACTTGATTCCTTCAAATCCAGCCTTAAAACACACTTATTTCCTACCTGAGACTTTCCCCCCACATATCTGTCCCTAATTTTCAACAGCATCTTTCACCGTCTAAGTGTTGTTCCGTGTGTGTGTGTGTGTGTGTGTGTGTGTGTGTGTGTGTGTGTGTGTGTGTGTGTGTGTGGTGTATGTGTGTGCGTGCGTGTGCGTGCGTAGTGCGCGCGCATGGATTTCTCATTATGTTTAAGGAGAGTTGCATGCCTGTAAATGATTGAGTGCAAGCGCTTCGATTTGTTTGTTTTTTACAAGATTCAGCGCTATATAAATTCCATATATTATTATTATTATTATTATTTTTAGTTTGAGAGGGCTTTACTGTCTGTCTGCCTGCCTGTCTGTCTGTCTGTCTGTCTCATGTCTACAGCAATACATATGTACCATTCGTGCACGAATGAATGTGTATGTGAATAAGAGCATGTTTTATTTACAAGTTGATAACATGTACATAGTAAACTTTTGTTGCTGTTTTCAATGTCACAAGCAAACAACAGTCACAAAGTTGATCAAATGAGTTTATTAATGACATATTTCACAAACTGACCAACACAGTAAATAGTATAACCATTATCAAGAAAAAAACTAATGAGGAAAGATGAAGAACACAGTGCACTTTCATTATTTTGTAACCAAGTAACGGGTAATTTTCGGTATGTGAAATATGCTGATTACATTGAACTACATTTGTAATAAAAAAATCATTAGCACGAGGGCCTGAGAAGACAAAAAAACCAACCTTCTACGTTCAAATGTCTACAAAATGATTATCTGGTACATCATAATATAACTCATTGAATAAGAACTATCAGGTGAACCAATAAACTATCAATTAATTCACACAAATCAGATAGACTGTATTATAACTGGTTGAGAACGTTACAAATATGGAAAGTTTACATATTATCAAAAATGATTCTTAGGTATTGACTTAAGGGGGATGTGGGTACGTAAGCGCTTCGATTTGTTTCTTTTACAAGATTCAGGGTTATATAAATTCCATATATTATTATTATTATTATTATTATTACATTTGAGAGAGAGAGTTTCTTTTATCTGCAGATATGGAGTGAAACCCTACACTATTCCATGTGAAATGGAACAGAGAAATACAGGGGGAAAAAAAGAAATATACACTGTTACTAAGATGACATGACTGCCAAAATTCATCACATAACAGGGAATAACTTGAGGATCACAAAACTTGCCCAAGAAACTTCATTTACAAAGACGCCCCCCCCAAAAAAGCCCTAGCAACCCCCCCCCCCCCCCCCCCCCAAACAAACCCAAAAGCAACAACAACAACAAACACCACCACCAATAAACAAAACTACCCCCCCAAAAAAACCCCCCAAAACAACAACAAACACCCCACCTCCAAAACAAAATCGTTTTCATTCTCACGACACGGAAGAAAATTAATAGCTATTTAAAACAAATAGGCCTTGTGTAGGACAATGTGGGCTTATATATATTTGAAAGAAGAAGAAGAAGAAGAAAGGGGGAATGAGGAGAAGAGGGAGGACAACATGCCCCATAAACTGCTGTTTCAATTATGCATTATTACATTTATTTTGAAAGATAATATCTGCTAGTTGAATAGAGGAAAGAAAAATAAGCTGTAAAAATAAAAGCCATACAGCTAATTGGAGTACAGTGGACCGAATACTTGCCCAATCCCATTCAATCCAGTCCTTATGGTCCCATCGACCACAGAAGCCTTGTCAAGGCTGTCGAATATTTGCCCAATGTGTTGAATGATAACAATAATGAACAACAATCAGGAGCCCTGTTAGTCTATCTGAAATCTACCTATGTTGGGATAACTAAGATTTTTTGAAAATGTAACATAACTGGGTGTTTTTTTTTCTTTTCAAAACGTGCGTTTTATCCCCCTTTCCTAGTTGTTTTTAAAAACGTGTGTGTTATCCCCCTTTCTTTTTCCTCCTGTTTACCCCCCTTCTTTTCATTATCTCACAAACTCTCCAATTTTCTGTAATGCTTTGGCAAGACTCCGATTCTCTCTCTCCAACCTCCTTTCTCCAATTGAACGAAAACATTCAGAAGCACCATATACCTGCTACGAAGGCAGATTACATATTGTCTACTGGAATAATCATGCATCATAGAACACTATACAGGGTTGTAGAGAATGAAAACACAGTTAGAAAGAAGACGGGAAACTGAACAAGAGCACAATATAGGGTTATTAGGAGAAAAAACATCACACTGGATCGATACTGGAATTTACATATCATATCTGACAATACAGATTAAATGGAAAAGAAAAAAAAAAATATATATTCACAACACTCAATGAATCACATCTTTTTTTTTTCTCAATATGTACACAACAATATAACGTCCATAGATATTATCATACATAATTCGAATTCATTACAGCTCAAAGTCTATCTGATTGGTCATCCTACAGTCCAACACAATTTATATGTAAGTAATGACACAATCCGTAATATAACCATGCAGATATAACAACGGTATATAATAATGGATCTTCAGCCAATGGGGTTATATACTATATCCAACAAAAGAAGAAAAACAAAAACCAAACCAGGATTCAAGAGACAAGTTTCATACTACAAGAGAGAAGTAAACTTTGGGTTGCTCCCTCAATCAGCCAGTGTGACATTCTTATGGTTTTGATATAACTGTTGCTTGCTAGATTCTGCACTACTACCAGTGCTACCACTATCTTCGCTCTCAAAATTCATAAGATTCGCAGGTATTTCTTGAAATTTCAATTGTCTTTCATATGTGTAGCTTATATCTTTTAAAGAAATGTGTATACTTAAAAATCGTATTGAGTCACCAATACTGTTTGCTTTATCATTATGCGATGAACTCTTGCTTTTCAGTTACTGTTAGTATTCATATTATTTTTGGGTATATTGCTGTTAGGTTTATTCTCCTATTCAATTTGTTTGTAATCCTCCATACCCCAAAAGGGGTGAAAGGAATTAAATCTTGAATCTAGTGATCAGTGACACTTGTTTTTATTAGTGATATTGTGATACTGAGTTAAGTCACTGCGATCGCTGCTGTCAAAGCCACGATAGTAGTTATTTGTTATTTGTTAGTTATTTATTCTTTTATATCAAGGGTAATGGAATAAGCGCTCATGTGCTTTGTACAGCCAATCCCCGTGTGTGTGCAGTTTTGTAAATTTTGTCATCTGTTCCTACCAGCACACATTGGCCTACTCTTTTGCAAAGCGGAACAGGATTTAACGTCTGCGCAAGATGTTCTGCGTGCGTTCGCACATGGGGTCTCGGTTTAATATCGTCTCATCCTTGACTTTTGGGGAGAGTAGAGTTGGCACTGATGTTAACTCCACGGGAAAAAAAATCTCCTTGAACGTTGTAGTAGCAGTAGTAGTAGTAGTGATAATAGTGGTGGCGGTGATAGCGGCAGTAGTAGCAGAATAAGTAGCAGGAGGGAAAATTAAGAGGTGGAGGGAGGAAAAAGTAGTAGTAGTAGTAGTAGTAGTAGTAGTAGTAGTAGTAGGAGGAGGAGGAGGAGGAGGAGAAGAAATAGCAGTACAAGTAGAAGTTGTAGCAGCAGTTGTAGAAATAAGTAGTAGTAGTGGTTAAGATGATGAAGAGGACAACTACGACTAGGATAAGGTGATGACATTCACAATAACGATGAGGAGGAAGATGACGATGATCACCAATACATAACAATGAAAATAACCATAACCACACTGATGACGAGGCGACAAAGGTGATTGATGAGTCACTGATACACGCTTCTGAGGCGCCCATAAATTATACTACAGCAGACCCACTGGAAACTCACGTCATCAATGGTTAATTAAAGGATATTCGCAGTGTGCGTGCGGTAGTGTGATCATACTGCAGCTGGTTGGGGCCTTTGAACCTACTGCTGTCACTGGGCTTCTTGCCTCCCCTTCCTGCACAGTGTAGGAGTCTGAGGCCTACTGCTCACTCCGAGCATCATTCCTCATTAATTAACCAAACAACTTTAAACAACATCTTATTTTCTTCTTTTCTTATACTCCCGGCCCACAGGTACACGCGCACAAACATCCTTGTCCGAGTCAATACTTGTAAACTGGAGGACACCCACGCAAGCAGACAGGCAGATATGTAGGCACACACACAAGCATGCACGCTCGCACGCACGCACTCAAGCACGCACGCAGACACGCAGACGTGCGCGCGCGCAAACACACACACACATGTACGCGCATATACACACACGTCATATGCACGAAACATATAAGCACACACACACACACACACACACACACACACACACACCACACACACACACACACACACACACACACACACACACACACACACACACACACACACACACACACACACACACACACACACACACACACACCTCTCTCTCTCTCTCTCTCTCTCTCTCTCTCTCTCTCTCTTTGTCTCTGTCTCACTTTCTCTCTGTCTGTCTCTCTGTCTCTGTCTCTCTCTCTCAGAGTAGTGTGCGCCATATAACATGTGCACACAAGGGTGTCGGTGGAATAAACCTTAAAGTCTGAAACAACCTAAACTGGATTTTTTTGAGTAAACACAAACAAACAAATTGATCACTGATAAACTCACAACAGTTAATTGACACCCCCATCCCCTCCCTCCTGCACAGTATACACCCATAGACAGAGATGTGGATGGGAGACAGGGGACCACCCCCAAAAAAAAACACACACACACCAAAAACCCACAAAAAACAACAACACAACAACAACTGATTTGTGTTTTAGTTATTTTTAAAAAGATTAGTTTTATTCGTTTATTTCGAGGGTAATGGAATAAGCACTCATGTGCTGTTTTCTTTTTTACATGCATTCCCCGTGTGTATGTGGGTTTTTTTTACATGCAGTCCCCGTGTGTATGCGGTTTTGTAAATGATGTCATCTCTTCCCACCGGAACACAAAGCCTACTCTTCCGAAAAGCGGAATGGGTTTTAACGTGTGCGCAAGATGTGTGTGTATGTGTGTGTATGTGTGTGTGTGTGTGTGTGTGTGTGTGTGTGTGTGTGTACATACGCGTATGCGCACATACCTCTCTGTGTGCTTGCATGTGTGTATATGCGCACGTGCACGCATATGCGCGCATGTGTGCGAGTGTGTGTGTATGCGTTGTATACATTACATGGGAGTGATCCACCATTTTTGCTAGTAATCACACCATGCTGGAATCGTCTAAGGAAAAGACTTTTCAAAGCCCATCTAACGAAGACACTTTGCTAAGCCAAACAGCCGGCCGCTCTTGTGAAAGCAATCGATCTGCAATCCCTTCACTGTCAATGCTCGGCTCGCTTTCGGCAAAAACTGTCGGTAAGGGAGCTATTTTCCGAAGATTAAACTTTTCCAAAAAGCAATTTTCCCACAATTATCCCATCCGCTGCTAGCTGCAGTCATGAACTGTTGATGTGGACGTTGAAATTGAGAGCTGAGAGAGAGAGAGGGAGAGAGAGAGAGAGAGAGAGAGAGAGAGAGAGAGAGACAGACAGACAGACAGACAGAGACAGAGACAGTCAGTCAGACAGACAGACATACAGACTGATAGACAGACAGACAGACAGACAGACAGCAACAGAGACAGACAAACGAGAATCTCAGAGAAAGAGAATGAAATGTGATCACAACATTGTATGTAATAAAACGTTTGAAAAACAAAGCAAGAACCCCCCCTCCCTCCTCAAACAAAACAAAACAAAACAAAGAAAACCAATACCAAAGCAAAGATCTAGCATTCCCTGATGTAAGAGAAATTGACCAGAATCTAATCACAAAAGACAAGATAGCAGCTGATGTATGAGACAACCGCTGGGTAAAGTAAAATGCCTACCATTCAACATTTGCTCCCTAAAAGAACTCTGCATATATCATAAAGTAAACTGGAGTCATCGACGGAGCAGCATAAATAACAAAAAATACCCCCCCCCCCTACCGTCTAGTGAAGAGCATTGACGATAACAATCAGCGGTATTATAGCTTGCAAAGAATTAGTTTGTTCCACTTTGGAATTTACCACCTTTACAGCTGAGCATAAACTGGAGTGTATTCTTAGCTCATAAAAAGCCAAAGGCTTTCACAACTGCTTAGAATAGGCTAAGTCCTTCAGGTTTCATCTTTCTCCATACAGTATGTCACATGATAGCCACCTGTGCAACTACACACTATAAACTACCCACTATAAACTACCCCACAAAACAGTGTGCTCTTCGGGAGGACTACCAAATGCATTCTACTGTTCAGAATACAGTCACTTTTCCTACAGCTGAACAGAAACAGAAAACAATGAGAAACTCAAAAGCTGTGAGTTAAACTTGGAAACGAAACCAAAAAAAAAATCTAAATTCTGAATACACACACTACCTGATACATTGAAGTCCTTTCTTTTTGGCCAGCAAAGGCTACCACTTGACAACCTGTACCCTCTCATGACAAGTGATCCATCAATACACACAACACGTTTGAATATCGAGCCTTTTTCAGTTACCGGCAAGCTTCAAAAACGACTTTCTGGGGCCATCTCCTGAACCATGTGATAATTTTTTTTCCTGTCAGTCCTTGTCAAGTTCCAGTCGGAACTGGTCGCCTTCTGAGTCAGTCCATCTTTGTTCCAGGTGAAACACTCTCGGTTGGGTCCTCACAGTTCACTACAGCCCAAGTCAGTGAGGAGTCCCAGAACAAACGGTGCCAAGATCTCCCCAGACCACTTAGAAACAGACACTATAAATCTCTCAGTCTATCTCCCTGCTGTAACGCCGAGTACAGGGGGCTGGCTACACGGGGAGAGGTGGTGTGGGGAGAGAGCGTTCAGGGTGGTGGATAAACCCCCTCCACCACCGCTAGGGGGGGTAGTGCTGTTGAGGGCTCCAGGACAGTAGACGGGTTCGGCGCCGTGCGTGCAGTTGTTGACCCCGGCCACGCTGTCCACTAGAGCCATGATGAAGCCGATGACCATGACCAGCAGGCCGAAGAGGGCCAGCAGCACTGGCCCCACGTTGGCCCGTGATAACAAGGCCTCCTGCCGCAGCCGCATCACACAGCAGGGAGGTATGATGTAGGCCAGAGGGGAGGCAATGAGTACCCCCTGCAACACACCGCCACCACTGTCTGTGTCATTCTTTTCTGTTTGTATGTTTGTGTTGTATACAATGAGTACCCCCTGTAACGCACCGCCACCGTCTGTGTCATTCTTTTCTGTTTGTATGTTTGTGTTTGTATACAATGAGTACCCCCTGCAACACACCGCCACCACCGTCTGTGTCATTCTTTTCTGTTTGTATGTTTGTGTTTGTATACAATGAGTACCCCCTGCAACACACCGCCACTATTATTTTTGTATAATTCTTCTGTTTGTATATAATCTGCGTTTATATACAATGAGTACACCTTGTGGCGCACTGCCACCATTTTTCTGTTTGTATTTGTACACAACAAGTACACCCTGCAACACACCACCACCATCCCTATCATTGTTCTCTTTGACCAGTCCATCTTGGTGATGTAATTCATGTCTCTTGCAAATATTAAAAGTGAACACAATGAACTTGGACAAGACACTGATAACATACTGTTCAATAATTTACCAAAAATGATGACGATAAACTTTAATTTTAAAAAACCCAAAAAACCCCAAACCGTTCCCGACTTCGACTTCGGAATGCCCT
>CM054139.1:48698697-48701197 GCA_028751875.1 Rapana venosa | reverse complement strand
CTATCTAAAGGGATAAGTTAAAATAAAAAAGGTAAAGGTGTTCCATAATCTATGTGGTTGTAGGGGAGTTAGGCATCAGAAACCTCAGCTTCTCCAGGGTTCAGCGTATTGAGGGCGGTGCCCATCTCCTCTCCCTCGCTGCTTTACCTTCCTTGACTCTAAAGAGGCAAGTACCCATTTACAGCTGGGTGAACTGGGGACTGTTCTGAAGCCAAGGCGTGCAAACAGTCACCCATCCAAGTGGTAATCACCTACTTAACCTTAGGTTGGGAAAGCGAGTGCTCTGACCACTGGGCTATTCCGCACCCTGAAGGGATAAGTACACAGTCATAAAGAATGGAACCGCACTGAGTGTAGACCATCACACCTCACACCAGGATTCTCTACAAAAAAAACCAGGCTGCATTTCTCTTCTCAGAAAACGCATCAATCGCCACACTACAGCGACATTCAGTTCTTTTTCATTGTGGCAATAGTTCGTTGTTCTGTGATAGTGCGTTTTCACTATGCGAGTTTGCAACAGACAATCCCGCTGTTGAGGTGGTTCTTTATAAACACAAAGAGATAAAGTATATACATAACATGCCCGCTACAAACAAGAATTAGGATCATTCAAGGTCTAGTGCCACGAGCAAAAAAATAAAAATCTGGTTTCTATAAAGATTCGAACCGCGCATCTTTCGCTTCCTGGATGATGGTCTGGATGAGAGAGAGAGACAGAGACAGACAGACAGAGACAGAGACAGACAGACAGACAACAGACATGACAGACAGAGAAGGTAAGAATAGTGGGAGGGGGATTACTTACATGGTATGTGCAAAGGTGGACAGGCGAATAATTGCAGCGACGATGATGAAAAAGATCAGAATAATGGACAGAAAGGCCCACTGAAAACAGCACATAATCATTATACACTTCATGTAAGCAGTTTTAAAATAAAACAACAACAACAACCAAGATAACCACTTCACAATAATTATCTGAGTAACCAATTTGTAACTGATTGTGCGTATGCAAGCACGTGTGTGTATGTGTGCGTGCGCGTGTGCGTGCGCGTGTGCGTGCGCGTGTGCGTGCGTGTGCGTGCGTGTGCGTGCGTGTGCGTGCGTGTTTGTGTCGCGCACGCGCGCACGCGCGTGCATATGTGTGTGCGCGCACACGTACGAAGGGATCTGAACGTATGTGTTTGTGTGCGCCTGCGTGCGTTTGTGCATGTGAGTGGACATGCATGTGATAACTATGTCTGTATGCACGCACGAGATATACTACTTTAACAAACAAACGTCAGTGAAACGAGCCACCTTCTTTTGGTTAGCCTCCACTGGCTGCCGATCGCATCACGAATAAAAGTTTAAAAAGCTGTTCCGGTATTTCGTCTTTCTGGTGGATTTTTGCTACCTTACCTCTTCTCTCTCCATCAGATCTACCAGCCTTCTCTTCATCTCAGATCTGGTTCTGAAAACCTATTGTATGTTCCTAAGGTAAAGCTGTTCCCATAACTTATGCAGTCTTTGGATAGAAAAGTATCAAAGCCCTCAGCTACTTTAGGGGCAGGCATCTTAATGTTGGCGCCCCCATCTCCTCTCCCTCGCTGCTTTATCTTCCCTGTCCCTTAACAGTGTAGGTACCCATTTACAGCTGGGTGAACTGGGGGACTGTACTGAAGCCAAGGTCCACAACCGATCACTCATCCAATAGGTGCCAGAGGTAGCCCACAATCAAAGCTTCTTAAACTTAGCTTTGGGAGAGCGATTAGTGTCAACATGAAAAAGAAAGCAAGAAAATAAACTACAAAACATTAGTCGCTAAGCAAAAGCTAAGTGTTGTGAAAATAAATTCAGTTTAGTGCTACTGACAACAGAAGCGCTTTGATTTGTCTGTGCAAGATACAGCGCTATAGAAATTCCATTTATTATTATTATTATTATTATTATTATTATTAGAAGAAGAAACTAACCTTCCATATTGAGAGAGAGGGAGAGAAATCGAAAATTCAGCTAGTAAGGTCAATGTCCCATATGAAAAGATGTAAACAGACACAGTTCAGACAGACAGACGACAGACAGAAAGACACAGTTCAGACAGACAGACAGACGACAGACAGAAAGACACAGTTCAGGCAGACAGACAGACAGACCGACAGAAGCAGACACACAAACAAGAGACACACATACGGACTTACCTTGCCCAGTTTGCCTATATTTCGGTATAAAGAGAGCGGCAATGTGACCAGCAGTGTCACCATGAATATAACAAACTGTCTGTTGCCCAGCACCGAGTGTATCACACTGGGATCTGCACACACACACACACACCACACACACACACACACACACACACACACACACAAGTACACAGACATAGTATATGAATGACGGGATATCGTACTTTCCATGCTATGTATTCCTGGGAAATACATATTATTAGCCAATGATATTCTAACATAGAACTTGATGTACACGAGACAATAATTACACTAACAATTAAAATATAAATAGA
>CM054139.1:48683697-48691197 GCA_028751875.1 Rapana venosa | reverse complement strand
TCCATTTTCTTGTTTTTTACCTTACCATTTCCTTAACTAATTAAGTAATTATTCAATTATTTATCTACAGGCTTGTGGTAAATCTTCATGTAGATTTACTTGGCAACAATACATTCCAAGTGTACTTTTATCATGAATGATTTTCCTAAAAAGGTGTCTCCACCAGCATAGTTATCTAGCCTGTATTTTACATGCACAAAAGAAAAGAAATCTACAAAGCAGACATTTGTGTGCGTTTCATAATGGTGTTGTATTTATTTTGATAAAACATTGGTATGAAGATAGACAGTATAAAATGAGTAACAGCTATTGGAGCTACTTGCTATGTGTGCCCATGTTTGTATCCATGCCTCTCTCTCTCTCTCTAGCTCTCTCTCTCTCTCTCTCTCTCTGTCTCTCTGTGTGTAGACAGCTAGGACACACGGGAAAATCGATTCTTCAACCGCAAACAGACGGAGATCAATAACAAGGAAACGATGGCGAGATCAATTAGAGAGAGAACAAAAGACCGAACAGTGCAAGGCCAGGCGAACAGGATGGGAAGGAATGGATTGGGAAAGGCAGAAACTATGACGCAGAAAACGGTAGTCCAAAAAGTGAAGCAAAGAAAATTTGACAAAACGAGATGAAAAAAGGGAAGAAAAATGCCTAAAAATACAAAAGACGTGGGAGAGACAGAGAGAAGAGGAAGGGGGGGGGGGGGGGGGGATATAAACAGACAGACAGACAGAAGGAGTGGGGTGTCTCCACCTCCAAACTAGCTAAAAGAAAGAAATCTGCAGACGTGACTGTGGTATTTCTCACACAAAAGCCATACGTAGTCCCTGAACATCTAAATTCAGACACTGCCTCCACACAAAAGGAACAAGTAAATGACATTAGCTGGGTTCATGCAGCACACAGTTTTTCATAGCTACCTCCTACGAGGACATCTTTTGGTCCATGTGGACATTTATCAAAAAACGAAGTTGCCTAGGCGAGGAGGATGAGCGGTTATTACCGAGTACCCGTTTTCTTTTTGGAGAAAATAGTTCTTGATTCTAATCTTATTACTTTATGTTTCCAATGCCCGGTTCAGCATTTAGTGCATGTTATGGTCAAGATTACGACTTGTTTATTAATCAAATGCATAAATGACAGTAAATAGATGTTTTCATCTTTGTTTGAATGTCTGTAGGTGTGTGTGTCGTATGCCTTTTTACTGTTGCCCACTTTCATGCTTTTTTCGATCTCATCACATTGATCACTGATCCACTTCTCTCTGGCCTTTAACATTGACTTCTTCACGAGATTGTTGGCCTCCCGGTATTCTTTAGGGTTGGAAGACCTGGTTGGTTTCAGTGCTCTTCTTGTATCGCAGAGGTCCAAGATGTCATTGGTAGTCCATGGCTGGTGTTTATTCCTCTGACGACCGAGTACCTCCTCTGCTGTTTCTCGGACTGCCTCATTAAAGTTGTTGGTGAGGTCATTGGTGTCATTGTCCAGGAGGGTTAATGGCGCAAAACGTCTGCCAAGCTTAGCTTGGAAGATCTCCTCGACATCTGGATCTTTCAGTTTGTCCACGTCAAATTTGATACGTGGGTTTGCAGGCTGTTTGTTTTTCTTCAGCTTCATTTTGAATACCAGCAGCACAAGGTCGTGGTCGCTGCCTATGTCAGCTCCAGGGTAGGTTCTTGTTCTGGCTCTGTTGATGCTGGATTTGAAGCGCCGTGGTGTTAAGATAAAATCTATTTGGTTATGGATCTTGCCGTTTGGCGCATGCCAGGTTGTCCTCCTTGACTGCTTGTGGGGATAGAGGGTATTGGCAATGGTAAGTCTGTGGGTGCAGGCAAACTCCAGCAGACGTAGTTCCCTGTCGTTGGTCTCTCCAGTTCCAAACTGACCAACTGTTCCGGCCCATTGGTTGTAAGAGTCAGGACCTACTTTGGCGTTAAAATCCCCTTGGATGATGATGATGTCTTTCTTGGTTATTTTCATAATGGTCTCTTCAAGATCTTCGTAAAATTCTTCTACTTCTTCATCTGCATGGTCAGATGATGGTGCATAGACAAAACCAATTCAAACCAAATCATCAGTCATTGAAGACAGCTCCGGAAACCTCCTCACAGAAAGCTCAGCTGCATTGAACAGGTGGTCTGAGTATTGTCAAGAACTGTACAACTACCCAATACAACCTGACAAGAGCATAATAGAAGAGAAGGCAGCAACATCAAGAGCACCCTCGCCATTACCTATACTGAGGGAAGAAGTGGAAGAAGCCATCCGCAGCTTACCAGTAGGAAAGTCCCCAGGAGCAGACAATATACCAGCAGAGCTGCTCAAGCATGGTGGCGAAACAGTCATCACACATGTTACAGCTATCTGTCAGAAGATTTGGGAGACAAAACAGTGGCCAACAGAATGGACACAATCACTCATCATACCCCTGCCCAAGAAGGGGAATTTACGCCAATGCCCAAACTATAGAACAATCAGCCTCATCAGCCACGCCAGCAAGATCATGCTCAAAGTTATTTTGAATCGACTCAAGAAGGAGGCAGAAGAACACCTTGCAGAGGAACAAGCTGGGTTCAGGGCAGGCAGGAGTACAATCGAACAGATTTTTAACTGCCACATCCTGATGGAAAAGCATCTTCAACATCAGAGAGACCTGTTCCACAACTTCATCGACTTCAAGAAGGCTTTCAACAGAGTATGGCACGAAGACCTGTGGCAGGTCCTCAGAATGTTTGGCATTGAAGAAGGACTAGTGCAAACCATTCAAGCACTATACAACACCGCAAGCAGTGCAGTCCTTCTGAACAATCAGGTCGGAGACTACTTCAAAACCACAGTTGGGGTCCGACAAGGATGCCTGTTATCTCCAGTCCTCTTTAATCTGTTCTTGGAAAACATTATGAGAGAGACCCTCCATGACTTCCACTCTACCATCTCCATTGGCGGCAGACCCCTCAACAACTTGCGGTTTGCCGATGACATTGACCTCATGGGCGGAAGTAACACAGAGCTGCAAGATCTTACGACCAGACTTGAGAACAGAGCTGGAGCATATGGGATGGAGGTGAGCTCGGAGAAAAGTAAAGTACTTGTGAACAGCACGAGCAACGCCACTACTAAAATTTACATGAACGGCCAACAACTGGAGGAGGTAGACGCTTTTAAATACCTTGGCGCTGCACTCACAAAGGACGGGCGATCGACGACAGAAATCAAAGTCAGAATAGCCATGGCAACATCTTCCATGACAAAACTCACCACCATATGGAAAAGTAAAGAGATCAGTTTCCCAATCAAACTAAAGCTCTACAAAGCCCTAATTCAGACTATCTTGCTGTACGGAAGTGAAACCTGGACATTGACTGCTGAAACAGCAAAGCGAATCCAGTCATTTGAAACAAAATGCCATAGAAAACTGCTGGGCATATCCTGGAGAGAACGAAAGACCAATGAATTTGTCAAGAGTCAAATAACACGGCTGGCAGGTCCACAGGAACCCCTTCTCACCATCGTCAAGAAGAAAAAGCTGACATGGTTCGGCCACGTCACCCGCCACAACACTCTGCCCAAAACAGTACTGCAGGGAACACTCGAAGGTGGCAGAAAGAGGGGAAGACAGAACAAGTCATGGATGGACAACATCAGAGAATGGACCACGATGAATGACTCGGCACTACTGCGCAGAGCCGAGGACCGAGATGGATGGAGGAGGCTTACCACGGCATCGTCTTTCGTGTCTCCCCCACGACCGCCAAGGTAACGAGTCTGATGATGATGATTATGAGTGTGTGTGTGTGTGTGTGTGTGTGTGTGTGTGTGTGTGTGTGTGTGTGTGTGTGTGTGTGTGTGTGTCCGAATGAATGTGGTAAATAATAACACTTCACTTGTCACAGAAACAACGTTTTCTACTGAAACACCATGTTGCAGGAGCTAAGTATAGAGGGTCAATATTTCTTTTCTCGTGTCTCCAGTACACCATACGGCTTTACACAACAATAAATACATAATGGAAAATTCATCTGCTGGAAAAATTATGGGCACTGGGGGACTTATAATTAAAAATGAAATGAAATGTTTCCTTATCTCTCTTGCTTTATCTCTCACGCTACTATTACATTAATTTTTTTAACTTATGCTTCAAACATTTCAGACTTTTTTCTCCACGACCAAACTATAAAGTTACGACAGAACGAGTCCCAAAGGGAGATCCAGAACCTTTTTTCCTAAAATAGTATCAATGAAAGTTTCGTAAGGGGAAGTAACTTCCAGTGAAGTAGGTTCAACGTTATAAAGGGCGGTAATTACATGAGAGAAGTAACTTCCAGTGAAGTAGGTTCAACGTTATAAAGGGTGGTAATAACATGAGAGAAGTAACTTCCAGTGAAGTAGGTTCAACGTTATAAAGGGTGGTAATTACATGAGAGAAGTAACTTCCAGTGAAGTAGGTTCAACGTTATAAAGGGAGGTAATTACATGAGAGAAGTAACTTCCAGTGAAGTAGGTTCAACGTTATAAAGGGAGGTAATTACATGAGAGAAGTAACTTCCAGTGAAGTAGGTTCAACGTTATAAAGGGTGGTAATAACATGAGAGAAGTAACTTCCAGTGAAGTAGGTTCAACGTTATAAAGGGTGGTAATTACATGAGAGAAGTAACTTCCAGTGAAGTAGGTTTAACGTTATAAAGGGTGGTAATAACATGAGAGAAGTAACTTCCAGTGAAGTAGGTTCAACGTTATAAAGGGTGGTAATTACATGAGAGAAGTAACTTCCAATGAAGTAGGTTCAACGTTATAAAGGGAGGTAATTACATGAGAGAAGTAACTTCCAGTGAAGTAGGTTCAACGTTATAAAGGGTGGTAATTACATGAGAGAAGTAACTTCCAGTGAAGTAGGTTCAACGTTATAAAGGGCGGTAATTACATGAAAGAAGTAACTTCCAATGAAGTAGGTTCAACGTTATAAAGGGCGGTAATTACATGAGAGAAGTAACTTCCAATGAAGAGGTTCAACGTTATAAAGGGTGGTAATTACATGAAAGAAGTAACTTCCAATGAAGTAGGTTCAACGTTATAAAGGGCGGTAATTACATGAGAGAAGTAACTTCCAGTGAAGTAGGTTCAACGTTATAAAGGTTGGTAATTACATGAGAGAAGTAACTTCCAATGAAGTAGGTTCAACGTTATAAAGGGTGGTAATTACATGAGAGAAGTAACTTCCAGTGAAGTAGGTTCAACGTTATAAAGGGTGGTAATTACATGAGAGAAGTAACTTCCAATGAAGTAGGTTCAACGTTATAAAGGGCGGTAATTACATGAGAGAAGTAACTTCCAATGAAGTAGGTTCAACGTTATAAAGGGTGGCAATTACATGAGAGAAGTAACTTCCAGTGAAGTAGGTTCAACGTTATAAAGGGTGGCAATTACATGAGAGAAGTAACTTCCAGTGAAGTAGGTTCAACGTTATAAAGGGTGGTAATAACATGAGAGAAGTAACTTCCAATGAAGTAGGTTCAACGTTATAAAGGGCGGTAATTACATGAGAGAAGTAACTTCCAGTGAAGTAGGTTCAACGTTATAAAGGTTGGTAATTACATGAGAGAAGTAACTTCCAGTGAAGTAGGTTCAACGTTATAAAGGGTGGCAATTACATGAGAGAAGTAACTTCCAGTGAAGTAGGTTCAACGTTATAAAGAGTGGTGGTAACTCCACGTGACCCATTGTGGTTTTGCCTCTATAGTTTCTTTCGTGTTTCGCCAGCTAGACAAGCAAACTCTTTACAGCAGATTTTTCACAACTGCAGGTAAATGAAGACACTGAGGAGGCGTGATCTGTCGAAAAACCTTTGAAGATCTGGAACTGACATTGTTCTTCCCACCTGTGCTGCTAACTTAGAAGGGAGCAAACTTCCTTGAACGTTTGGTTATCTATGAATAGCAACGTTGTGAAGGTGGGAGGTAACTCATTTAGCTAGAATTCACCCTCTCTGCACCCCTTCAGAATCCAGTAATGCAGAGATTGGTGATCAGTTTATCTTGTTAACTGTCTAGTTATTCAAAAGATTGTCTGTTCATTTTACTGTACCATCCTATCTACTTGTCCGCTAATCATAAAATAATGTAAAGTTTGCTGATTATTTTAGTTTAACTGTCTAGTTATACAAAAGATGTTCTGTTCATTTTACCGTGCCATTCTATTTACTGATTAGCTAGTCATCAAGTAATGCAAGTTTGATGATCAGTTTAGTTTGTTAACTGTCTAGTTATTAAAAAATGATATGTTCATTTTACTGTAACGTTTTCTTTACTTACTAACTAATCAACACGTCATCAACAGGTGTTCAATGAGTCATGATGCTCTGCAGATTTTTCATGCCAGAAATTGAATCAATGTACACTTTAGGTTTTTATTTGTTTTTTAAAATGAGAAAAAAGGCTACAGCACCATCCCTTTCCCAAAACAACCAGAAATCTATGCAGCAAAGAACCATAAAAATTTACTTTAGTTGATTGATGCTTTTTGATGAGAAGATGATCAATAGAAAAGGGTCAGAGAAGTAGATTAAGTATGTATAGATCGATGATAGTGTATATATAGATTAGTATATATATATATATATATTTATTACATATATATCTATTTATGTATATGAGAGAGAAGATAAAACGAATATATGTATATAGAGTGTGTCAATAGAGTTATGAGAGAGAGTAGTATATATCTGAGTGATGGAGATGTGTGAGTGAGAGAAGAAAGAGAGGAACAGGACAGACAGGACAGACAGACAGACAGGGAGGTGACACTGAAATGATGCTGAAAAAAAATTGCCAAAAAATGCTCAGTCTGTTCTCAGTCAACAGACTTTAATTGGAATGGGCCGCCTTTGCCGAGTGGGACCAGCAATAATGATGAGAACATAATGATTAGGAAAGATCAAAGGCCAAAGGAAAAAATACACACACAAAGCTAAGAGTGGGGATGGAAAATTTGAAAGGAAAGACGAACTGAAAGGAAGATGTTTTGAGGGAGACAAAAAGAAACAGGAAAAGACAGGAACTGAGAGAGAGAGAGAGAGAGGAAGAGACAGAGAGAATCCCTCAAAAAAGAATCACAGAAAATATTGTTAAAAAAAGCCTGAAAGAAAGATGTGTTGAAGGAAGACAAAAACAAAGAACAGGAAAAGACAGGAACTGGGGAGAGAGAGAGAGAGAGAGAGAGAGAGAGAGAGAGAGAAGAGAGAGGAGAGAGGAGAGAGAGAGAAGAAGAGAAAGGGCAGACAGAAGACAGACAGACAGACAGACAGAGACAGACAGAACCTCAACAAAAAAGGAATCACAGCAATTGTTGTTAAAAAAAAAACTTGTATGATGACATACGGATGAGTGAAGACAGGAATAGCATCAGCCTTGAAGATCAAATAATGACCACATAAAAAGAGATGGGAATAGGGAGGGAGCATCTTTTAGGAAAGTGAGGGCGTGTCTCAACAATAGAAGAAAGAAGAAA
>CM054139.1:48663697-48673697 GCA_028751875.1 Rapana venosa | reverse complement strand
CACACACACACACACACACACACACACACACACACACACACACACACACACACACACACACACACACACACACACACACACACACACACACACACACACAAACGTGCATGCGAGCGAGTGTTTAAGCGCGCGAGAGGGAATGTACACCCGAAATGAGTGTCCATGTGTGTATGTTAATGATTTCAGCACACAAGCTTTTTTTTTCTTTTATCAATGTAAGCACGTAAAAACTGAAATGAATTTTTGACCGAAGATTCTCCTCAAAGTTTTTTTTTATTACAGCATTTTCGTTTTTTCATCACTTTCACTTCATGTTGTTTATAGCCCAACCTACCACGAAGGCCCCATCAGGGCAGTCACCTCATTCATTTGAGCAACTTTCATGACATTTACCTCAAGTTCAAAATCTCCACCAATTATTAATCCCAACACCGTCAATCTATCCCACGCCCACCCCTCCCCCCCCTCCCAAGCCCAACAACAACAGCAAAACACAAAAAACCTTTATTATTCCATTCCTTAAGGCCAATAAAAGCAGGCGGTGCTGAGGATGCCAATAATTCTGCTTAATTTATCATCACCGCATTATTAATTAAAAGAACAAACCCGCGTAATGAACACTTCAATGTGAAAAATATACCTCAGAAAAATGCTATAATACATGGACATAACACTGCAGAATATGGATATCCTGTTCCCATCCCAGTACTTACAATATCACTACCTTGTCGCCAGAACACAACAATACAGACAATAATCATGTTATTTACCATGAGAATGGACAGACTGGAAAGGCAGAAACTAAGCAAGAGAGACGATAGAAAGGTATAGGAAAAAGACAGGAAAAAAAGAGAATGATAGAAAATGAGAAATGTCTGGCAAAGTATTTCCAGAAGGGGTGGGGGTGGGTGTGGGTGTGGAGGGGATGCTATTTATACTGGAAGAGTCCCCAGTATTCCCAAGGGGATCTCCCTCACTTGATTTTGCCAGAGCTCGAGTTCACACCAGTACAAATCCTTAAATCAGAGCAAGAGACTTTTTACAACTATTATCGGAGCTTTTTTTTCATACTACATATTAGTATATTATCATCATAATCATAGAAGTAACAACCCTACCATAAGATGGGCTATTGTGAAAGTCCCCGGGAGATTGGAGGGGGAGGGGAGAAGGGGTGCGGTTGGGGATTTCTGGTTTCTGATATCCGTGTTCTAGACATGGTCTTCGATCATTATGGAGAGACCTTGTTATGGGATAAGATGGAGCAACCGTGTGTGTGTGTGTGTGTGTGTGTGTGGTGTGTGTGTGTGTGTGTGTGTGTGTGTGTGTGTGTGTGTGTGTGTGTGTGTAGTGTATGTGTGTGTAGTGTGTGTGTGTGTGTGTGTGAGGAGTGAGAGAGAGTGAGTGAGTCACAGAGAGAGAGAGAGGGAGGGAGGAGAGAGAGAAGAAAAAAAAGAAAAAAAGAAAGACAGAACGAGGGAGAAAGAGAGAGACAGAGAAAGAGACAGACAGACAGATACAGGAGAGACAGAGACAGAGACAGAGAGACAGGCAAGCAGGCAGAGAGGCAGGCAGGCAGGCACACACAGAGTCAGAGAGAGAGAGAGAGACAGAGAGAGAGAGAGAGAGAGAGGGAGGGAGGGAGAGGTAGAGAGAGAGAGAGGAGAGAGAGAGAGACAGACAGCCAGTCAGAGAGAGAGAGACAGAGAAAGAGACAGAATGAGAGAGAGACAGAGAGAGAATCGACCGAACTTCAAGTTCTGACGACGGTTCTTAACACTTTGTCCAATTTCCATAATCCCAGACCATTACCGTCATGATCAGGAAGGTGATCAGCACAGAACGCCAGAGACTCAAGAGGACACAAGGAAGTGTCCTAAATGTCAGGGTCATATCACGCATCATTTTCGATCGTCGCAACCAAAATATATCTCAAGTATATGGACAAGTTACAATGCAGTTTAAATGCCGTATTTAACTGTTCTAGAAATTCAGTCTCTCTGTGTGTGGATGTGTTTTGTGCTTATGAACTTATGCGTGCATGGCTTGAGTGAATGTGTGTGTGTGTATGTGTGCAATATTGGATGCATGCATGCATGTGTGTGCACGTGTGCTTGAATGCGTGTGCAAATAAGCATGTGTGTTTGTGTGTGCATAGTCATGTATGTATGTATAAAATAAAAAATACATATAATATATATATAATATATATATATATATATATATAAATATATATATATATATATATATATATATATATGTGTGTGTGTGTGTGTGTGTGTGTGTGTTGTGTGTGTGTGTGTGTGTGTGTGTGTGTGTGTGGTGTGTTGTGTGTGTGTGTGTGTGTGTGTGTGTGTGTGTGTGTGCGTCAAGTCAAGTCAAGTCAAATGTTTATTTCCAGATGGTACATTGAATAAGCAATGCATCTACTTTTTTCATCAAGCCATCTATCTAAGAACAAATTTCATAATGATAATACTGTGTGTGTGGTGTGTGTTTTTGTGTGTGGTGTGTGTGTGTGTGTGTGTGTGTGTGTGTGTTGGTGTGGTGTGGTAGATATGTAGATATGTAGATATCTGTGTTTGTATGAGAGAGAAAGAGTGAGAATGAGTTAGAGAGACACACAGAGACAGAGAGAGAAGAGAGACAGAGACAGAGAGAGACAGAGAGAAAGAGAAGGATAGACATCTTTCCCTTATTTTTCACATACCTTTCAGTCGCTTCCTTCAGTCCAGCTCCCATCCATCCCACCCCCACCCCACCACCCCCACCCCCACTTTTACCATTCTCCTCCCCTCTTGAATTGATACTTCCATTATCTCTATCAACCACCATTCTCACCTCACCCCCGCCCCCTCTCCCCCACCCCCTCCTCTCACCTCCCCCCCCCCCCCCCCCCCCCCCCCCCCTCCGCTCACACTTCCACCCTTTTGTCACAAAAAAAGCCATCAGCATCCACTACAAATACGACTACAACTTCCTCTGGGAGGAGGGGGGGGGGGTGGGGGAGTGGGGAAGGAGGGGGAGGGGGGAAGGGGGGTGTAGAAAAGCTCCAGTCGTGTAGTTCAAGGGCTAAATGACGGCAGCTGGATGTCGCAATCTTGGTGCTTTGACCAGAGAGATGAAGCAACATCAAAAGATGACACGATTAGCAACAGCAGGGACAGACCAGCAGCCAGTTGGTGGGAAAGGCCTCGCTGGATCCGCTAGGCTATAGCAGCTGTAGCAGTCCTCTGTTCTCTGTCTTGTTGTTAGACGTAGACCTCCTCCTCCTCCTTCTTCTCCTCCGGGGGCAATTTTTGTTGGGGGAGGTGCGTGTTATTTGACCTTCAAGAGGACAAACAAGCGCGGATTCTTCCCCGAAGACTCAGCGGTAATAATATCGGTGACAAATATAAAGCAACAGTATCTCCATTCTTCGTAAAAGAAGGTGGGGGTGGGGGGGGGGGGGGGGGGGGGGGGGGGGGGGGGAGGAAACGGTAAGATAACAAAAACAGCCAAAATGTCAACATTGTAACTGTTCGTTTTTCGTTTTCTCCTTCTCCATGTATGTGATCCCCCGTGGTGTAGATGCTTTGCTATGATGTTGGTGTTGTTGATGTGGTTTGTTAAGATATATTGCACGTGACGTCACGCAATAAAGAAAGCAAAAAACGCTACCACAAAGCAAACTTTCTCCTTTTTTTTATATATATATCTGAGGGTTAATTACAGCATCAGAAATCTTGTTACCAAAAAATCATGACAGCCTCTTTTGCAGTGTAGTAGTTTTGTCACGGTGCCAACTACAAGAGTGAAATGAAATTATCCCACATGGGAAAACTGACAGTGATCATTGCCTCGTGTGTTGGAGAATCACACACACACACACACACACAACACACACACACACACACACACACACACACACACACACACACAACACACACACACACACACACACACACACACACACACACACACACACACACGCATGCACGCACGCACGCACGCAAGAGAGATCTTACAGAACTCCTTTCTACACGGATCGTCTTTACAACTGTGTGCAAAAAAAACAACTAATAATAATCACTGTAATATTTATTGCTCAGTACAGTTCCCCCAGTTCACCCAGCTGTAAATGGGTACCTGCCCTCTTTAGGGTCAGGGAAGGTAAAGCAGCGAGGGAGAGGAGATGGGCGCCGCCCTCAATATGCTGGCCCTAGAGAAGTGAGGTCTCTGACACCTCGCTCCCCTACGACCTTATAGGTTATGGGACTCCTTTACCTTTACTTAATATTTATTACATATACAGAAAAATCTCTATTTCACCAATAAAAAAAATTAAAAATAGACATAGCTTGTTCAAGTCAGGTATGCCTGAACAATTTTTTTTTTATTACTTCGTAGTATTACTCTTTGTGCGTTGTTACTTTGTAACATATTTACACGATAGCATCATTTTGTTGTCCGTTCATTTCAATATCAACTGTGGAACAAAGTACGGGGATTTTGCTTCAGGTATAATAACATATATTCGCAATAGAATAATATGATCTGAGCTATTGATATGAGTAGAACCAAAGTGAAAGCAACATTACGTGAATGTCTCCCTCTCTGTACAACTGACTCCCACACTTTCGTCATCTGAAGATAATTACAGATGCATCCTGTAATCAAAGAGCGGCTATTGCAGCACCAGCTGCTGCAAAGTCCTACAACTCTATGAGCGGCAACTGCAGCAGCTGCAGCATCAACAATAATGATGACAGCTGCAATCTCAGATACATTGGGAAGTGGAGGGGGTGTGGGGTGGGTGGGAGTGGGGTGGATAGCCTAGTGGTTACAGCATCGACTCTGATGTCGTTAAGTGGTTTTCTTGTCCTTAACTGGATCAAGGCATTCAACTGCGCGACCCCGCTTCAGGAAGTACCAGGAAATAAGATGTTACAAGCTTAAGCACATCACTTTATAATGATCAACAGTGGTGAAAACAATGATAACGACATACGAATCAAATCAACTACACACACGTACCCACAAACACCCACACGCGCGCCCGCGAGTACACACAGGGACACACACAGGGACACACACACACACATAGGGACACACACACACACACAGGGACACACACACACACACATAGGGACACACACACACACAGGGACACACACACACACACCACACAACAATATTATATATATATATATATATATATATATATATATATATATATATATATATATATATATTATATATTATATACACACGCGCGCACACACACACGGGACAGCCTGGTGGATAGAGTGATGCGCATTGCGCTAGTGATCTGCTGACCCGGGTTCGAATCTCGTTCAAGAGGATTTTTCCTCTGGAGTTAACATCCGTGCCTACTCCGCTCACGTTAAAACCCGTTCCGCTTTTCGGAA
The DNA here is from genome assembly GCA_028751875.1 of Rapana venosa. Taxonomy (NCBI): domain Eukaryota; kingdom Metazoa; phylum Mollusca; class Gastropoda; order Neogastropoda; family Muricidae; genus Rapana; species Rapana venosa. The sequence continues at coordinate 48,668,286 of CM054139.1, read as the reverse complement.
GAGTAGGCCATTGTGTGCCGGTGGGAACGGATAGCAAAATTTACAAAACTGCATACATACGACAACTGGATGTCAAAAAAACCTCAACACGCATGAGTGCTTATTCCATTATCCTCGAAATAAATAAGAATTAAACAACCACACACACACACATAACAAAACACTAACTGACCATACCACAACACACAACACACACACTACAAGCAAAGACACACACACACACAACACACACACACACAACACACACACACACACACACACACACACACACACACACACACACACAACACACACACACACACACACAAGCTAAAGAACAACGTACCACACCCAGAAGAGCAAAAGACGTGGACAGCTCTCTAGTCTGAACTAAAGCCAGTATAGCCTAGCAGCAAGACGACCGACCACAGGCTACGCTAAGCACAGCGACCTTTCCGAACTAGCTGTGGTGGTTCGGCCAAGTACAAGGCCCTGGTATCCGCTAGCTATGTCATTCCTGCCTGATGCTGCAGCTGAAAAGTAGATCTTGAAAATCCGATCAAGATGTTTTCACAGAGAGAGAGAGAGAGAGAGAGAAGAGAGAGAGAGAGAGAGAGAGAGAGAGAGAGAGAGAGAGAGAGAGAGAGAGGGGGAGGAGAGAGAGAGAGAGAGAAGAGAGAAGAGAAGAAGAAAGACAGACAGACAGAGACAGACAGGACAGACAGAGACAGACAGAGACAGACAGAACAACAGACAGACAGACGACAGACAGAGACAGAACAGACAGACAGACAGCAGACAGCAGACAGACAGACAGACAGACAGAACAGACAGACAGACACCAAGGGATAGATACTCTCGTGTTCGTAGGAACATGAGCTTGATAAATGGGGAACTTATACATCTTGAGCCTGAAACAGTGATACGAGTGTGCACTGTATACTTTCCCCTAACCCCCTCTTCCCCCCCCCCCCCCTCCACCCCACTACCGACCCACGGCTAGAGCTCGGATGGTGAGATTTTGCTCATGCGGTGGGTTTGGCCTTCATGAAGGTAGCCGCATTTCGTCTGCCACACTGTTGTTTACTTAATTTCATTTCTTGGAAAGGGCTGCTCCAGATGTCAGAAAGCAGAACTAAGATACCCTATTCCCCAGCCCCTTCCCGTTAGAAAAGTTGAGTGTGTTTGTGTATGTATTTTTAAAAGAAAAATCTGCCTACGGTTTCCATCGTAGATGTTCTTATAATGTCGCCATTCCACAGCACCTGTCTAACTTTATTGGTGATGTCACATTAACGCGTTTGTTCCTAATTACGTGGATTTTAAAAAAATTATGAATTGGGGGGAGGGGGTACAAAATCCCGTAGCAATATTCCCAATTACAAACTGTCATACACTGAATTTATCTAGCTGTAAAATTAATGTTGAAATGGCGAATGACATTCACAACTTGGGTGCTTGTTGTGGTTGTTATTTTTGTTGTTGTTGTTGTTGACTTCAGCTCCGAGGTCTACTAATGAAGGACGTAGCTCCGAGGTTCTCTAATGGCAAGCATGCGGCCGTTTGCCTGCCATCGAGGTAGCCGCATCACGACTTCGGGGATGATGCCTGAACACGGCAACAGTGTGCATGTGTTTGATAAGCTTCTGTCACGCAGTCCTATCGACACGCGATAGCCTCCTCGTCCCATAGGCAGCAGAATGGGGTTTTCACGTGTGCACATGATGTTCTGCGAGCCTTTCGTACACGGGAGGGACCTTTGGTTTATAGTCTCCTCCAAAAGGACTTTTCGAGGGAGCAGAGTAGGCACTGATGTTGTTAACTCCAGGGGGGAAATCCCACTCTCACGGGCGTGTGGGTGGTGGCTTAAAACGGTGCATGTCACACCGCGAGCCCACCACTCTATAGATACTAGGTTATTCCCCCCCCCCCCCCCCAACCACACACACACACACACACACACACACACAACACACACACACACACACACACCACACCACACACACCATCCTACGCAGAACATCTTGCGCACACGTTAAATCCTGTTCCACTTTTCGTAAGAGTAGGCCATTGTGTGCCGGTGGGAACAGATAACAGAATTTACAAACCCGCATACACACGGGGACAGGATGTAGAAAAGCACTTAAGTGCTTATTCCATTATCCTCGATATACAAGAATAAAATTTAATTTTTAAAAATTAAACCACACACAACAACCACACACACACACACACACACACACACAACACACACACACACACACACACACACACACACCATCCTACGCCACCCCAACACACACACACACACACACACACACACACCTACACACATACACCTACACACACACGCACGGACACACACACACACACAAAACACCACACACACACACACACACAAAACAACACAACACAACGCAACACAACACAACACACACACCATCCCCACAACTTGTTATGAATCACGTCACAGTGTTGATTGATAGTCGTAAACTGATAAGTATCACGTAGCAATGTTGACAGACAGGAATTGATACACAACAGCAGTAGTAGGCAATGCAACTGAGACGTTAATCATCCTGTAACAGTGAGAGTCGTAAACTGACAACAACAACAATCATGTTGGAGGACATGCTGGCAGTCAGGTGGTAGGAGCAATCATGCCCCCAAGGTCAACAAACAATCATAAACTTGGAACAATCATCCTGTGCACAGCAGCTGGTTATGATTGATACTTGCCATCCAGCCGTGTGTGTGGGGTGTGTGTGTGTGGGGGGGGGGGGGATGGTGGGGGGGTGGGGGTGGGGTGGGTGGGGGGTGTAGGCGTGTGTAGTGTGTGTGTGGGGGTGGGGGTGGGTGGGTGGGTGTTGCCGTGTGTGTGTGACTGTGTTTGAGTATGTGTGTGTTGTGGGGGGGGGGGGGGGGGGGGTTGTGTGTGTGTGTTGGGGGGGAAGGGGGTGTTGGTCGGTGTGTAAGTGTGTGTAAGTGTGTGTGTGTATGTGTGAGTGTGCGTATGTGTGAGTGTGTGCGTGCGAGTGTGTGTTTGTGTGTGTGCATGTGTGTGTGTGTGTGTGTGTGTGTTCACGCCCTGCAAACGAGCACGGTGTGGTGTCGTTAAATGATTTCTTGTCGCTAACTGGATTAAGGCGTTCAACTACACGAACCTATTCCAAACATAACCTGGAATTATCTTTAAACTGTTGAGCACATCGCTTTCTATCAATACACGTATAAAAAAAAAAAGACAATCCAAAATATAGGCAATGAAAAGTCGAGTCAGAGAACAAAGGACTACATAACATTCCCCGGAAATTCTTTGGATTTAATGATTTGAACGTTCAGAAAGACAACAACAGGAATTGTCAGATTTTAAATCGTTCGTCTTGCGATGTGCAGTCTGTGGTTTGGCAGCCCTCCTGGTGAAGGAAGGAAGAAGGTCAGTTTCTATTAGGAATGTTCCAGACCTGAGGATGAGTTCTTCTCTCCGTTGAGCTTGTCCACTTTACGACAACAGCCACGTAACGACAAAACAAACGTGCGTGATTATTACACTTCTAATTTCCAAACCTTGCTTTTTTTCTTGCGTGATATTTTCTCTGAAGCCAGCACAAAACCCAAAGCATGTAGTGTAATGTAATGATTACGCATCCAACCCATGTTTTCCACTCCCTCTAGCCAGTGTATCTCTTCTCTGATCTAAATCAAACTCGATCTCTCTCTTGTCTTTTAATCTCTCTCTCTCTCTCTCTCTCTCTCTCTTCTCTCTCTCTCTCTCTCTCTCTCTCTCTCTCTCTCTCTCTCTCTCTCTCTCTCTTCTCTCTATCTCTCTCTCTCTCTCTCTCTCTCTCTCTCTCTCTCTCTCTCTCTCTCTCTCTCCTTTCCATCCTGGAGCAAGCTGAATTATTGTTTTCACCCTTAGTGCCATGTCAGCAGGAGAAAGCCTTTTCATGTTGTTGGAAACAAGGATGCCCATCTTTTATCCGGCAGACGTGGCCGCCACAGTCTCGTTCTTCAGTGCTCCATGTCTCCGGGGGGTATCTTGTTCTGCAGGTTTTGAAAGATATGGGGGGAGGGCTGCTGATATGGATTATCATCAGTCTTCTTGTGAAATGTAAACGTTATCAGGTTTTGTCATCAGTATTCTTGTGAAATGTGAATGTTATCATGTTTTGTCATCAGTATTCTTGTAAAGTGTGAAGTTTACCAGGTTTTATTATCAGTCTTGTGAAATGTGAACTTTATCAGGTTTTGTCATTGTGAAATGTGAAGTTTATCAGGTTTTATCATCAGTCTTCTTTTGAAGTGTGAAGTTTACCAGGTTTTATCATCAGTCTTGTGAAATGTGAACTTTATCAGGTTTTGTTATCAGTCTTGTGAAATGTGAACTTTATCAGGTTAATCAACAGTCTTGTGAAATGTGAACTTTATCAGGTTTTGTTATCAGTCTTGTGAAATGTGAACTTTATCAGGTTTTGTCATCAGTCTTCTTGTGAAGTGTGGACTTTATCAGGTTTTGTCATCAGTCTTCTTGTGAAGTGTGAAGTTTATTAGGTTTTATCATCAGTCTTCTTTTAAAGTATGGACTGTTTTCAAAGTCTTAAAAGAACGCG
>CM054139.1:48643697-48661197 GCA_028751875.1 Rapana venosa | reverse complement strand
TCATTTCCAAAACCTTGTCTTCTTTCTGCATGACATTTTCTCTTGTGTCAGCACAAAACAAGCCAGAGCACGTAATGTGATGATTAACGCTCTAGCCCCCACCTCTTCCACCTCTCATTTTTTCCCCACTCTTACCAGCCGGTTTTACCTCCCACCCCCACCCCTCACCCACACGCAACCATCCACCCACCCATCCACACACAGACACACAGACATAGACACACAGACACACAAACACACTTGCGCGCGCACACTCATTCGATGACAAAATTCACTAAACGTCATTCACATAGGGACTGGACATAAAAAAAATTCACCCGAGTGCTTTTCTATTTTATAATAAAAGAATAAATACATAAATGGCTAAATAAATAAATGACTAACTAACTAACTCACCCACTCACTCACTAACTGACTAACTAACTAACTAACTACTTAACTAACTAAATTCTTTTATCTAAATCAAACCTGTCTCCGCTCTGTGTGTCTCTCTTTCACTCACTCTCAATCACTTCAAAGCAGCTCATCCCACCCGTGTCTGCGTCTGCATGGAAAATCAGACTGCCTGCAAGAATGCGCTGACGGTTTGTTAAAATGGATTTAGTTGTTGTTCACAGCAGAAATCATAATAATAATAATAATAATGTATGGAATTTATATAGCGCTGAATCTTGTAAAGCAACAAATCAAAGCGCTCAGGGGCTGCTCTCCCCGGGGAGAGCGGGAGAACGCGTCGCCACTTAGCGCTGCGCCACCCATTTTTTATTTATTTATTTTTTTTTTAATGTCTGCAACTGTATTTGTTTCCCTATCAGAGTGGCTTTTTTCTAAGAATTTTGCCAGGGACAACTCTCTTGTTGCCGTGGGTTTTTTTACGTGCGCTAAATAATTACGTGTAACACACGGGACCTCGGTTTATCGTCTCATCCGAAAGACTAGCGCCCAGACCACCACTCATGGTCTAATGGATGGGGGAAAAATTTCCGGTCCAAACGGGGTACGAACCGCCGCACACTTCAGACCCGGACTTTTCGCTTTCTAGACAGGCGCGTTACCTCTAAACCACCGATCCACCCATAACTTCAGGATTTAGGCAATAGTCCCATCTGCTTGCAGAACCTGTTTGTAATGTGTGTGTGTTGTGTGTGTGTGTGTGTGTGTGTGTGTGTGTGTGTGTGTGTGTGTGTGTGTGTGTGTGTGTGTGTGTGTGTGTGTGTGTGTGTGTGTGTGTGTAGTTTTCTTAATAAGTTATTGCTTGGCAGGACTTACTGTGCATAACCACGTTGTCTTTTCATAATTTGTGCTCATTACAGCAGCATACAATAGCCAAGCATCCAGTATGTACTGGGACGAAAATTTTGTGACAGTGACAGTCTGAACTCGTGGGACGGGATAGGCCAGTGGTAAGAACATTGCGCTCGCAATCTGACGACCCGGGTTCGATTCCCGTTCAAGAGGATATTTTACCCTGGAGTTAACATCAGTGCAGCCTCCACTCTCCCCAAAAGTCCTTCGGATGAGACTATAAACCGAGGCCCCGTGTGCGAACGCACGCAGAACATCTTGCGCACACGTTGAATCCTGTTCCGCTTCATTGTGTGCAAGTTGAAACAGATGACAGAGGGAGAATATGAAGATGCAAACAACTGCAACAACTCATCAAGCTCACGTTTAAGAGAGAGAGAGAGAGAGAGAGAGAGAGAGAGAGAGAAGAGAGAGAGAGAGAGAGAGAGAGAGAGAGAGAGAGAGAGAGAGAGAGAGAGAGATTGGGAACGTTAATGAAAAGGGCAAAGTGCATGGCTTGGGAAAGAAGAGAACAGCGACACAAAGCCCGTGAAACGTTTGACATTAAGACAGGCGGCATACGTTTCATATAGCTCAGAAGGAGAAGAATAACGTGAAGAGCACACCACACACACACACACACACACACACACACACACACAAGATAGATGGCTTGATGAAAAAAGCAAATGCATTGCTTATTCAATGTACCATCTGGAAATAAAAATTTGACTTGACTTGACTTGACTTCACACACACACACACACACACACACACACACACACACCACACACACACACACACACACACACACACACACACACACACACACACGAGGAGACCAGAAAATAATTCAAGTAAATAAACTAGAGCAGAAACTGTCACTTTAACTGAAGTAACAGAGACAGCGCACCCTTATATTTGTATGATAGTGAACAAGCATCAAGCATGTCCGAACAATATACAGAAACTGTCACTAACGGAGACAGCGCACCCTTTTATCGGTACGATAGTGGAAAAAAAGAAAGCGTTAAGCATGTTCAAGGTCACCTTGAAAGCCAAAGACAGAGTACCTTTTATCTGTATGATAGTGAAAAAGCATCAAGCATGTGCGAACAATTTACAGAAAGTGTCATTTCTACTGGGGGAAAAAAACCAACAGAGACAGAGCACCCTTTTATGTGTGGAATGGTAAAAAACCCCAGACAGAGCACCCTTTTATTTGTGTAATGGTAAAAAAAACAGACAGAGCACCCTTTTATTTGTCTAATGGTAAAAAAACAGACTGAGCACCCTTTTATTTGTGTAATGGTAAAAACCCAGACAGAGCACCCTTTTATTTGTGTAATGGTAAAAAAACAGAATACCCTTTTATTTGTGTAATGGTAAAAAACCAGACAGAGCACCCTTTTATTTGTGGAATGGTAAAAAAACCCCCACACAAATCACCCTTTTATTTGTGTAATGGTAAAAGAACAGACAGAGCACCCTTTTATTTGTGTAATGGTAAAAACACAGAGTACCCTTTTATTTGTGGAATGGTAAAAAAAACCATACAGAGCACCCTTTTATTTGTGGAATGGTAAAAACCTAGACAGAGCACCGTTTTAGTTGTGGAATGGTAAAAAACCCAGACAGAGAACCCTTTTATTTGTGTAACGGTAAAAACCCAGACAGAGCACCCTTTTATTTGTGTAATGGGAAAAAAACAGACAGAGCACCCTTTTATTTGTGTACTGGTAAAAAAACAGACAGAGCACCCTTTTATGTGTGGAATGGTAAAAAAACACACAGACAGAGCACCCTTTTATGTGTGGAATGGTAAAAAAAACACAGACAGAGAACCCTTTTATTTGTGTAATGGTAAAAAAACAGACAAAGTACCCTTTTATTTGTGTAATGGTAAAAAAAAGCATTCAAACATGCCCGAGGTCAACTTCAGGGCCAAAGACAGAGTACCTTGTATCTATTCTGGCAGTGAAAACCATTACCTAAGCACTTTCGAGGACATGAACCCTTGGTCCTTCGAGCAGAAGCAGCAGTTGCTTTTCTTGCCTAGTGCTGGTTTACTGTGAGCTCTCCCCAGCCTGCTTCTTCACCGTCTTCTGCCGTGTGACTTCAGCATGGAAAGGTCTGAAGCTATCTGTCCGCACCTGGCTGCTGACCTCATCACCCGGGCACCTGACTGACGGTCTGTGCGCGAAGTCACGTGCAGTGAACAAACACGTCGTCACGTGCAGTGAACAAACACGTCGCCACAGCACACAGAGGTCAAACTGTCGGACAAAACAACCTTCCTTTTGTTCCTTCCTTCCTTCCTTCCTTTCTTGTTCTTGTTCTTGTTCTTGTTCTTCTTCTACTCCTCCTCCTCCTCCTCCTCCTCCTCCTTCTTCTTCTTCTTCTTCTTCTCCTTCTTCTTCTTCTTCCTCCTCCTCCTCCCCCTGCTCCTCCTCCTTCTTCTTCTTCTTCTTCTTCTTCTTCTTCTTCTTCTTCTTCTTCTTCTTCTTCTTCTTCTTCTTCTTCTTCTTCATCTTCTCCACAATGGACAGAACAGCTCAGAAATGCGAGCAGGAATAGTTCTGCAAGTCGACAGTATCCCACTAATCACCAAGGCATCAGCTCTCTCTGTTCATTCTAAAAGAAACAAAACAGAACTGCAAAACGAAAAAAAAAGTCTGCTCAGTCAAAAATATAACTATAGTTCAACCTACTACACAACGAAGTTGGTCTTTATTCAAATCAAACATACTGCAAATTAAAACTACTACATAACAAGTATTCTGTATAGTCAATTTTAAAACGTTATGTAATTGGAACTACCGCACACACAAAACGTAATATGCTTAGTCGAATAAAATTTTACGTAATTGAAACCACTACACAACAAATTTAGTCCTTAGTCTAAACAAATTTTGTGTAATATACAGCCGAGTTTTTGAAACGAGTAACCATTTGTAAAAACACAAAAAGTGTGTACAGTAATAATTCGGATTTTAAACACAAACAAACACATTGGCGCAAAGAACTGCAAAGCACAAATCAAGAAACCTTCCAAGATGCAAGCTAGAAATGCCACATCAAACGCACATATAGACCGCAGAGTGGTGCAGTGTGCCAGGAAACAAACTCATCAACTAGGATGCTGACATGTCCCTACTCTCTGTGTAAAACGCAAAGCCAAGCTTCACACACACACACACACACACACACACACACACACACACACACACACACACACACACACACACACACACACACACACACACACACACACACAACACATACTGTCTGACTGTTTGTCTGTCTGTCTGACCCCCTGTCTGCCTGCCTTTCTCTGTGTGTGCGTGCGTGCGTGCTGCGTGGTGTGTGTGTGTGTGTGTGTGTGTTGTGTGTGTTGTGTGTGTGTGTGTGTGTGTGTGTGTGTGTGTGTGTGGAGTGTGTGTGTGGCGCGCGCGCGCGCTGAAGGTATTGCAGTGTTTTTATAACAAGTACTAAAACAATGCAGAATGACATTCAACAAGCAGCCATTTCCTTCCTTAGAAGAACTGGTAACAGCATCTCTGCTGAGTCCTTAGGGCAGAGGCTCTCAGACTCCGTATAAAATCACTAAATGTTAATAGACGTTAAACTGAAGATATCTCAGACTATTTGCCTGTCTGCCTACCTGCCTGCCTGCCTGTCGAAAAGAACACACACACACACACACACACACACACACACACACACACACACACACACACACACACACACACACACAAGGCCTATATTTGGTAGGTAGAGATAATGCTCTCAAACTGTTTGTCTGTCTGTCTGCCTGTTACATAATCATGCAAGCGCGCACGTGCGCAAACGCGCGCGCATTTTCTGAGTGAAACTGGTGGGGAAAGGGTGTGTGAGTCTTTGGAAATCCGATAAGCCTTTCCTCTCGTCCGAAAAATAACCTCTTTGGAAGTGCGTGCCAAGAAATATTGTTTCAAGAGAAAAATCGATTCTTCTCTCTCTCTCTCTCTCTCTCTCTCTCTCTCTCTCTCTCTCTCTCTCTCTCTCTCTCTCTCTTCTCTGTGCCTGTTACCCCTTGTTCTCTTTGTTTTTAGGATGGATTTTTATTTTTTTATTTTCGTTTTTTTTCCGTTTGCCTCCCAGCCCATCTTCAAGCATTTTAGCATGACAGAGAGCCAGCGCCAGAGAGTGTGTAAGTGTTTGTCGTATTTTGAATGACAGTTTGAATTCTTTTGAAGTTGAAGCAATGGTTATGTATTTAAGCGGCTACTCTGGCAAGCCAGAAAGCTAAAACCTATTGTTTACATCCAGACTGTAAAACATTTACTATTCATTGGAAGATTATCGACTTAACAATACTCGATTATAGTAAATAAAGTGATTGAATGCATACTTCCTGAAAGTAAAGAAGGATGGAAATCTATCACTGATCAAAATAATTATTGTGTGTTTGTGCGTGCGTGCGTGCGTGCGTGCGTGCGTGCTGTGTGTGTGTGTGTGTGTGTGTGTGTGTTTGTGTGTTTGTGTGTGTGTGTGCGTGGACACATCACAGGGTTGTTGTATTCATTGGATTCATGTGATAGTCTGGTTCTGGTTTGGCGATAATCTCTACTGGCATTGCCAACTACCGACATTAATACGCAATATTTTAGTTATATAGTCTTTGCATTCAGAAAAATTTCTCGCGAAAACTGCTTTCCTGATACAATATTTACTCTGTTAAGCTCCCCCCCTTCCCACCTTCACCTTGCCCCTTGTCTCTTATAGAACTCAGGCAATGCTGTGTTTGACTCCAAGAGTTAGGAGCAGATGCAGAGACAACATTTAGTTTGGTGAAGACGAAATGTGCCTGAAAGCATTTCGGAGGGAACCATTTTGCTGTGACTGTGTCCTAAGCTTCAATCGTGAGTGTCCACAGGCGCTGATACACTGAAGTCATTTCTGTTTTGTGTGGACGAAACCAATCAAGGAAACCCTCTCCGCACTTTTGACCTCAAGGGGATGTATTCTGCAATTCTTTCTCTGCCATGAAGTGTTCTCCTTCCAGAAATGGCAAACTTAAACACGAAATTTCAGGAGTTTCACGGAGTCCTTTACAGACTTCTCTTTTTCTGCTTCTTTCCCCTTTTTTATATAGTCCAGAGCACATAAACATTATTATTCCGTGAATTTGCTTTCATCAGACTTTGAAAGAAGGAAAGATTCTAATATGGAAGCGGGCAATTTTCAAATGAAATCACATACTGCAATAAAGCACCAATGAGATATGGAAATGTCTTTTTTCCGTGATGGTTAGACCCCATAGTCATTTCCAAGGTTTTAAATGGCACGCAGAGGAAATTGTGTGTCACTGGAGCAAAGGCAATGAAGCAGTGAATCAATACTCAGGGTTAGAAGACGTCTTTTGCAATGATAAGGCCAGATTTTGTAGTTCTTGTCTGAACAAATCATGGAAAAGGCATGTGACCGCTAAAGTTTAAGAAATTAGCAGTTTATCGTATTCAAACAGGCCCACGCTTCAAAGCCCTAAGCAAGCTTTTAACTAAATATCAACAGTTAATGAAGTGATCAAAATATAGCCCAGTTTTGTCAATTGCCCACATTACCGCATCAAAAAAAAAAATCTGATTTCGGTACTTATCTTATGAGAGAGAGAGAGAGAGAGAGAGAGAGGAGAGAGAGAGAGAGAGAGAGAGAGAGAGAGAGAGAGAGAGAGAGAGAGAGAGAGAGAGAGTGGAGAGTGAGAGAGAGAGAGAGAGTGGAGAGGGGAGAGAGAGTGAGAGTGAGGAGAGAGAGAGAGAGAGAGAGAGAGAGAGATGTGGAGGGGAAAGACACGAAAAACCAGAGAGATAGAAGTGATACAGACAGGGAAGAAAGGACGGATCAGAGACAGAACCGTGTAGAAGCCTAAGTGCAGACCTGATCATGAATATTCATATTCCAAAACTGTCCACATCAGAAAGACACTAGCCCACATGTAACTGACACCACATTCAGGCATGAACCATGTTCGAAACAAACCGCCATTAGTCTCAGAGTCTACAGCAGGACCATGAGTTGCAGAAGACTATCACCCTGACTTGTAGACAGATCACAGAGTGATTTTTCTACTTCAAATTTCCTCATACTTGTTAAGTCTTCGTATCTGCAAGCACGGTCACAAGCTGTAAAGCTCCTGCTGCCTTGGGCTGCTTATTTTTAGAGACTTCAATCGTCCTCTTTAGTTTCAAAAAGCAAGTCTTTAATCATCCTCATAAGCTTAATATTAAAACAAAGACTAAGGGCACCAAACTGAATAGCCTTGGATATGTGTTCACGTGCGTGTGTGTTCCTTGCTTTCCTCCTGGCAAGTGTGCCTGCCTGCCTGCCTGCCTGCCCGCATCAAGCGCAAAACACGCATGTATGCATATAATGACGCTTCTTCGTGATCATAATGCAACTCCAGCCTGTATGTCCTCTCCCTATCTGAGCCTGGGGTAAAAACAAAGAAGGCAAACAAAACAAGCAAACAAAGCCAAAAAACCCCCGAAGGCTACAGTGTACTGTGCAGCCCGCCTACATCACAGCCACGGGCTGAGGCCACACAGCTGCCTGTCCATTCCAGCAGAGTGGTTTTGTTGCAGAGAAGCCGGCAGGGGGGCACGATGACTACTTCATGATTGGGACACAAGAGGTGGCGGCATGGAAGAAAGCCAGGGGGAGACCAGTCACGCCATGCTCTTCCCACAGGGCTCGTTAACACTGATGAAACCTCTTGGCCTGCTTTTGAAGCATTTGCTGCCGTTTACAGCCTTGTTTAACATAACATAAAGAAGAAATAAGAAGGAACTACACACTGGTCTGTAACCTGCTTAACACACTTGCAGATGGGAAGTTTCGTGAATGGCTTTGCTTGTTTTTAATTTGGGAATAGTAATAGTGAGAAGATGTTTTATATCAAACCCGTATTCAGAAAAGGTAGCAGATACACTTATCAGGTAGGATCTTGCAGAATATGCGAGTCCTCAACTGTTAGGCTGTTAGTTTTTGTTCTTGGTGTTCTGTGTCTTTCAAATCACTCTCCGATGACAGGGTAGGGTCATTCGCCTTATTGCATTTCTGACTCTATAGAATACATCGTCTTGTATCGCATTGCGTCATACTAGAACGTGCGCGTCATTTTATTGCATCACACTTTATAAAGCAAGGAAGAACGTTTCAGATTTTTTTTTCATCCTTGTTTTTTTCCTCTTGGCAAAACAAAGTATTTTTGTCACCTTGGACGAAATGACTTTTGAATTATGCAACACACGACTGGACTGATTAACACAGATTATCACACTGGACTGATTTGCATTGATTCTGTTTCTGAACCGATTTGTTTCGATTATCACTCTGGTTTGATTATATGACTATTCCAAACTGACTGACAATTTACAATCGATTTCTATCACGACCATTCTGGGTTCGTTCTTTTTTTTCCTTTGTTTAAATTTTTACTACCACTCTTGATCGATTATTTTCACCGATTTAAAACTGACTGGGCTGACTGGCACTGACCACCATACTGGATTGTCTGTCTGGAGCGGGCGAGGGTGGCGATGCTGCCTGTGGAAGCTGACTGTTGCTTGTTCAGTCAGAGAAAAAGGGGGAGACAATCAGTCCATGGACGTTTGCCATTTCTGGCACCGCCCTATAGCAGAGAAGCCATCAACCTTCCCCTGCCCATTACAGCATGGTGGCGAGGGTTTTGCTTTATATTCTTGGCTTTTGTGTTCTCTCCCTGCTTTGGTATCGATTTTCTAGTTCCGTGCTCGTTTTGGGGGTACCTTCCTTCTTCCTTTCCTTTCCCTGCTGTCCTTCTCTTGGTTTCCTGGAGGAAAACCGGGATGGGGAGGGGGGTGAGTGAGGGGATTGGGGGGGGGGGACGGGACGGGGGCAGAAGGGAGCTTTTCTGAGTAAATTTCTTCTTTTATTTGACTTTCTTTTCTTATTTCTTCCTCCTCTTCCCTTTTTCTGTTTGTTTGCTTGTTTTGTGTAGTTTTCCTTGTTTTAGTTTCTTATTGATGAAAAAAACATGATTAGAGGAAACGAGACGCACAATATTCACGCACGCGCACGCTCCCGCGCAAATACACACATGTATGTATGTAGTATATATGTGTGTATGTATGTATGTATGTATATGATGTATGTATGTAGTATTATGTGTATGTATGTTATGTATGTGTATGTATGTAGTGTATGTATGACGTTTGTATTATAAATTATGTACGTATGAATATAAGTATGTATGTGTTTGTTGCGTGTGTGCGAGCGCGCGCGCGTGTGTGTGTGTGTGTGTGTGTGTGTGTGTGTGAACTCAACACATTGTTGCTCACATAATCAGCAACAGTCTGCCTGTACTATAATATATTATTCAGTTTGTTGTCCTGCTGTGGAGACTCAAAGTCTCGTATTTTACATTATCTATTCAGCAATTCATGAAGTGAACGCTACAGTATTTTCAGCGGTATATGGAACATTTCTCTCAGTACAGCCAAATGGATGTCATAGAATCAAACAGATGTACCTAGATCTTGCCAGCGCATAACTATGTGTACACCCACCATCTCTCCCTGTCTTGGCTTAATGCAGAGGTCAAAACTGCGCAGTTAGTTTTATACAATTCAAAACAATAAATAAAAATAAAGGCAACTTTTCATTCACTCTTACTCTGTCTTATATTCCACTTCCAGAAACGCAAGAGACAAAAGTAGAATGTTTCATCTTTAGGCACCAATAGTGTTTTTGTAAAAAAATTTAAAGATCTGGATTGATTTGTAGTGATTGCTATTCTTTTTAGGTGATGGTAGCTAATGCTTAGTTCAGTAACTGGCCTCTGTGGTATGGATTTTTTTTTTTTGGGGGGGGGGGGGGACGGAAGACAATCTATTGACTTCCTTTGAAGTTTCAAGGGGATGTTCTGAAGGAGAAAGGCCATTCACATTTCCTCCCCAAGAAAAGAAATGGCTTGTAATTGCTTCTTTGCTTTTCTTTTATCGTTTTTTCCCCTTTAAACTACAGTATTTCTTGGTTTAAATACTTTTTCCTTCTTTTGTTTCTTTCTTTTCTTTTTGTGTGTACATCTTTCTGTCTGTTTTAATTTTTGTTTGTTTGGTTGTTGTTATTTTTATTTTATGCCGATCACAAACATCATTTCAAGGCTACCACTTTGTTGAGATTTAAAACTTTGATTAAAATTCTACAACTATAAACAATTGAAAACCATCAACATAAAGGCATTCATTAATTCATTTTTCGTCTATTATTTGTAAAGTTTTAGAAAATGCCATAGGAGAAATGAACAGACTTCTCTTTAAGCAACGATAGTGTTTTTGCCTTTTTTAACGATCTGGACTTGACGTGTATTGACTACCATTGGAGGTAGGGGCAGCTAATGCTTGGTTCGGTAATTGACTACTGTGGTATGGTCTCTGGGAGGGGGAAAGGGGGGGGGGGGGGCAATCCATTGACTTCGTTTGCCGTTTGAGGATCCCTTCTGAAGTAACCTGGCCTTTCACCCCTTTTTTTTCTCCAAAGGAAATGGTTTCAACCATTTGCCTGCTTTTCTTTTGATCTGTAACTGTTGTTGTTGTTTTGGTTCTTATCTATCTATCTGTCCCGTAGTCTGACGACCGTGGGGGACACCCTCAAAGACTCAACAACCAGTTCCCTCCATTCCTCTCTCTGTTCTGCCTTTCTCAGGGTTTTGTTGAGTTCTAGGCCTGTCCATTCGCTGATGTTATCCTCCCAGCTCTTCCTTGGTCTGCCTCTTCTTCTTCCTCCTTGGACAGTGCCTTGTAAAACTGTCTTTGCAAGTCCTTTGGATCTTGTGACATGCCCATACCATTTAAGTTTACGCTTTTTCACGATCGTTAGAAGGTTCTCATAGGGTCCAATGGTTTGCTGGATTTGTTATGCACGCTTTCGTTGCTTATGTGGTCTTTGTAGGAGATTGGTTCTTATAGCACTAGTTTTTTTGTTTTCTTTTGAGAGAGAGAGAGAGAAGAGAGAGAGAGAGAGAGAGAGAGAGAGAGAGAGAGAGAGAGAGAGAGAGAGAGAGAGAGAGTGTGTGTGTTATTTATTTAAAAAAAATTTTCTTCTTTTATATCGAGGATTATGGAATAAGCACTTATGTGCTTTTTTACATCCAGTCCCCGTGTGTATGCGGTTTTGTAAATTCTGTCATCTGTTTGGTGTGTGAGAGAGTGTGTATGTTCTTTTCTGTTTTTATTCTTTTATTTTCGAGGATAATGGAATAAGCATTCAAATGCTTTTTTTTTACATCCAGTCCCCGTGTGTATTCAGTTTTGTAACTTTTGTCATCCGTTTCCACCAGTACACAATGGCCTACTCTTCCAACAATCGGAACAGGTTTTAACGTTTGCACAAGATGTTCTGCATGCGTTCACACACGGGACCGCCGTTGATAGTCTCATTCGAAGAGAGAGAGAGAGAGAGAGAGAGAGAGAGAGAGAGAAAAGAGAGAGAGAGAGAGAGAGAGAGAGAGAGAGAGAGTGTGTGTGTGTGTGTGTGTGTTGTGGTGGTGTGTGTATGTGTGGTGTGTATGTGTGTGTGTGAGTGTGTATGTGTGGTGTGTGTGTATGTGCGTGCGTACGTAGTGTGTGTGTGTGCGTATGTGTGGCGTGTGTGTGTCTGTGTGTGCGTGCATGTGTGTGTGTGCTTGCATGTGCGTGCGTGCGTGCGTGTGTTGTGTGTGTGGTGTGTGTGTGTGTGTGTGTGTGTGGTTGTGTGTGTGTGTGTGTGTGTGTGTGTGTGTGTGTGTGTGTGAAACAGCAGTTTCTCATAAACCACTGATTATATTTTAGCAGGGACTGGACCAGTGGATGATACCTTTGAATGGAAGACGACAACCAACTTCGCAAACAACACAACGAAGGTCTCCTGTACTTAAAACGCCATGAAAACCACATACTTGTTTTTTGCCCTAAAAAACATGGGTTGAATAATGATGATAACACGAAGAACATTCTATTAGCAGCCAGGCTGTGAGATATCTTCTTCATTTTTTTTTTATCACTCGGGCAAGAATGCTAATGCTCATGCCATTGTTCCGTAGGAAAAAGAGCGAGAGATTATGCAGTGCGATGAGTGAGACAAAGCGCATATTCTGGGTGAGGCCTTTTCATTTTAGTATTTTTTATGTATTCTTTTATTTCGTGGATAATGGAATAAGCACTCACGTGCTTTTTTTACATCCAGTCCCTGTATGTATGCAGTTTTGTCAATATTGTCATCCGCTCTCACCGGCACACAATGGCCTACTCTTCCGAAAAAGCGGAACGGGGTTTTGATGTGTGCGCAAGATGTTCTGCGTGTGTTCGCACAAGGTACCTCGGTTTATAGTATCATCCGAAGGAATTTTGGGGAGAGTGAAGTGGCACTGATGTTAACTCCAGAGGAAAAAAAAATCCTCTTGAACGAGATTCGAACCCGGGTCGGCAGATCACGAGTGCATCACTCTAACCACCAGGCTATCCCGTCCCCCAGGGTGTTCAGCTTGGCGAACTTTCAGCAACAAAAATAAGAAAGACAACAACAACTATAACAAAAACAACAATAATAACAACAAGATCAACAAAAACAGCCACGGCAACAACCACAACATCACTGCTCCGACTTTTCTACAGTGGGCGAGAGCAGTCTGATGCTAGCTGAACTGTGCTAACTGCCCACTGTGGTCGTCGATGGAGAACAGACAACTGTCAGTTGACATCATTTCAGACATCATCCCGCAGCAAACCGGCAGACCCCTTTGCCTGCTTCTAGCAACACAAAGTGCCCAGATTTCCTCCTGTCTTTCCCAAGCAGCGGTTTTTATAAGCTTCTTTTCCAAGTTTATTTCTAGCTGGCTCTTTCTTCTCGTGCCCGCTGATTTCTTGGGGCTTAAAGCGTTACAGCATTGGTTTAAATATGCGTTTTCTTCATTCATTAAGCAAGGAACAAGCATAACACGAAGAATATGCGCAATATAGAAATAAACAGATGGAAGCTTATATCGTTCTCAAATACTCTCCCCCCCCCTCCCCCCCCCCCCCCCAAAAAGGGAGGGGGGATACTGAACGAAATATCAACAGCAATGACGCTGGTAGTTGATAGAAAGATTGATTATTTTGAGAAAAGATATGGCATGTTTATAAGAATTTTTTTTAACGTGAAAGAATGTCAATACTTCACCTTCCAACCCAAAGAATTTGAATAAAAGGGAAACAACTTCCAAAACAGACATACAAACAAACAACAAGGGGCAAGAGAAACAGATAAAAAATTAACAAACATACAAATCAAACAAACAAAAAAGAAATAGGCAGATGTCAGAGAGACCAAAGAGGGCTACTAAAGTCAAGCATTCACCACAGTAAGGTCAACCGGATTATATTAAATCTCTGTGATAATCTGCCCATCAGAAACCTTGTGATAAAAGACAATAAATAAATCGGTGCACTCTTGTTTTGAAGAAAAATTAATGTTTTATCTAGAAAGTCGGTGATTCCTATCATACATTATTTCTCAAAGGTATTTTCAGGTGAAAGAACCAAAATTGAGCATGATAAGAATATGAAGAAAACAGCAAGTAGCCTTGAGTTTTCTCCAAAGCACTACCACAATCACAGACGGAATAGTTGTCTAGATGACGATTGAACAGCTCCACTTTTAAGTCGCATCTAACCATGAAGCACTTGCTCCCTCCTCTCACCAAAGTTAAAAATAAGTGGGCAACACAGCGTTGTCAGTTGACAAATAATATTATTTTAAGTGGTTTTATGATTTTGTATAATGTAGTAAAGAATTCCACGGGTTACCTGTGGCAGGTATTTTCAATGTATTTCCTTATCGATTTTCCTTTTTTTTTACTGGTTTAATTTAATGGTAAATGATGCAATAATGTAGTGTCTTAGTATAATTATTACGAAATTTGTTCTTTGATAGATGGCTTGATGAATAAAAGCAAATGCATTGCTTATTCAATGTACCATCTGGAAATAAAATTTTGACTTGACTTGACTTGACTTGACAGGAATGAAAGGTGTATGACATAATTATGTTTCACATTTTGTTACACTTCACTGTATGGGTCTTGTCTGGAATAAGGGATTTTATCAGAAAGATGACCTGGGACAAAGATTTGATGAATAACTAGGACACAAGCTGTCCTTACAGAATCGATATGTCTCTGAGCATTATTTTAAATCCAGCAACACGTCCCACACCCCCCCCCCCCCCCCACACACACACACCCTATCTATCTCTCTATCTATCTGTCCCGTAGTCTGACGACCGTGGGGGCACCCTCAAAGACTCAGCAACCAGTTCCCTCCATTCTTCTCTCTGTTCTGCCTTTCTCAGGGTTTTGTTGAGTTCTAGGCCTGTCCATTCACTGATGTTATCCTCCCAGCTCTTCCTTGGTCTGCCTCTTCTTCTTCCTCCTTGGACAGTGCCTTGCAAAACTGTCTTTGTAATTCCTTGGGATCTTGTGACATGCCCATACCACTTAAGTTTACGCTTTTTCACGATCGTTAGAAGGTTCTCATAGGGTCCAATGGTTTGCTGGATTCTGTTATGCACGCTTTCGTTGCTTATGTGGTCTTTGTAGGAGATGCCAAGGAGTCTCCGAAAGCATCTCATCTCCACTGCCTGTACTCTTCTCTCCAAATCTGCAGTCAGGGTCCATGATTCACAGGCATACAGAATATGGATATGACAAGGGAGCGCATTAGTCTGATCTTGGAGATAAGTGAGATATTCTTATCTCTCCAGATGGTGTTTAGTTTTGACAAAGCTGTTATTGTCTGTGCAGTCCTGCATACTACTTCTGGCTTGGATCCCTGGTCGGATACAATGGCTCCCAGGTACTTGAAGCTTTGAACTGTTTCCAGCTTCTGGTCATTAACCCTGATATCAGTGCTAATGCCGTTGGTGTTATTAGTCATCAGTTTGGTCTTCTCTGCACTGATTTCCATGCCGTATGTTTTGGAGGCCTTATCCAAGTGTTCTGTTAGGCTGGCAAGCTCTTTTTCTGATCCTGCTATTCCATCAATGTCATCTGCGAAGCGGAGGTTTGTGATCGTTCTGCCACCAATGCTGACTGATCCTTCATGATGTTCCAGTGCATCAGCCATGATTCTCTCAAGGAAGATGTTGAAAAGAGTGGGTGAGAGTAGACAGCCCTGCCTTACTCCAACTGTTGTTCGAAACCATTCTCCAATGTTGTTGTTGTAGTACACTGCACTGGTGGCCTCGCTGTACAGCTGTTTGATGACTCTGATCAGGTTTGCATTGATGCTGTACAAGTTCATGGTTGCCCACAAAGCTGCATGCCACACCCTGTCAAATGCCTTCTTAAAATCGATAAATACGTGGTATAGGTCTTGTTGATGTTGAAAGCACACACCCACACCCTCGAAATAAAGTTTGATGCAACTTTCTGCTATACTGAAAACCTGCCGATAGAACTTGATATTTTGTTTGATATTGTGTCTGTTGCATTATAAAGTATTACGGTATTTTGTATTATAGTAATTCACAGATTATGCACGAATACTGAACGTTGTATGGCAATACCACATTTCTGTACATTGCAGTCCAATATGTCAAGAGGTACCTGCACTAAAATAACACTTTTGTCGAAATAGATTCTTCTTTTCCGACAGATCGTTAAGGCTGATTATCTTTTCCTTTTCTGTTTCAGTTTTTATTTCTCGTGGTCCGCAGCAGTACACCTAGACAAGGCAAACATGCCCGTCCGTTTGTGAAAAAAACCCAACTGTCCAGAAACCTTGCTGGCTGACAAAAACACTACCATTGTCCCCCACTTCCACACACACACACAAAAACTGCTTTTCCACACACACATCTCACCAATCCATCAAAAAGGCTTATCTGCAACAAACGTGATAATATTTCTCCTGTCTGTGTTTGAATTCCAAAGAAATAAGACGAGGGGGCGGAGGGGAAAAAAGCAGCTTTCTTTGCCAGCCATCAACTGATGTTCATCATTCATTACCGTTTTTTGCTTTTCATCTTCCTGGGCAATGATGATAGGCAGCTGAGGCTAAGGGCGATAATTGGCCACTCTGGTCCGATCTGAAGGAAGGGGAGACAATCAGCTGACGTGACGTCATGTGCTGTTTCAGACAGCGTGCAGCATTAGAGAGCTCATTACCGGCCCTGTTTCTGACGACAGACAAGGAACTTGGACGGGAAAAGATAGTCCCTTGCCATTTCCTCCCCTGTCTTCCTCTTCCTTATCTTTCTTTACCCCTCTCTCTTTTCCTTTTTGTTTTGTTTGTCTGTCTGCCTCCCTTTTTTTTCGTGTTTTTCCCCGTATTTTTCTTTTGTTACAAGATTTGTGTTGTGTTTCTTCTGTTAGTGGGGGGGGTGGGGGGAGGAGGAGGGGGGAGGGGGTTGTATAAAAAGCCCCCTCTCTGTCTGTCTGTGTCTGTCTGTCTGCCTGTTTGTCTGTCTGTCTGTCTGTCTCTCTATCTGTCTGTCTGTCTTTCTGTCTATCTATCTATCTATCTATCTATCTATCTATCTATCTATCTATATCCCCCCCTCCCCTCCCTCTCTTTTTGTATCAGTATATTTTTTTCCCTGTTGTCTGATTCTGTTTTTGAATTCTTTCCAGCTTTGAGGATTGACATGTTATTTTTAGTTTTATAATCTCTTCCATCATTGTTTTCTTTCCTTCGATTCTGGTGAGTGTTCTATTATTATTATTATTATTGTTATTATTATTATCATTATATTAATACACCTTTGATTTTCTCTGATCTTCCCTGCTTTGACTTTCGTTCTTAGTGCTGCAGTTTTGTTTGACTGTGAGATCGGTGATTTGCTTATTAAGTGTTTGCTTAACTACTTGGTTCTCTCTCTCTCTCTCTCTCTCTCTCTCTCTCTCTCTCTCTCTCTCTCTCTCTCTCTCTCTTCTCTCTCTCTCTTTCTTTCTTTCTTTCTTTCCTTCTTTCTTTCTTTCTCTAGGGGGACGGGATAGCCTAGTGGTTAGAACATTGCGCTCGCATTCTGACAACCCGGGTTTGATTCCCGTTCAAGGGGAATATTTTCCCCTGGAGTTAACATCAGTGCAGACTCCACTCTCCCCAAAAGTCCTTCCGATGAGACTATAAACCGAGGTCCCGTGTGCGAACGCACGCAGAACATCTTGCGCACACGT
>CM054139.1:48613697-48633697 GCA_028751875.1 Rapana venosa | reverse complement strand
GAGGGGGGGGGGGAAGGGGTGTGCAGACTGACAGAACAGCTAGCAAATCCATCAATCAGCCAGCCGTAGAAACAGACATCGGCCCAACCACTCAATTCCTCAGCCAAATAGAGAAACGATGAGTCCACTAGTCAGTCAGCCAGTCAAATGGAGAGAGAATCAGCCAACCAGCCAACCAGCCAACCGGCCAAGAAAGTTAGACTGACCAATAATGCCAGATACCATAATGGAGTTGACATATTTAAAAAAAAAATTAACGATCACAGCTAATAGACAGACGCACAGACAGACAAAGACATACAAAGCCAACCAGCTAACCAACCAGCCATCCAACCAGCCAACCAACCAGCCAATCAGCTAGCCAACCAACCAGCCAATCAACCAGTCAATCCGCTAACCAACCAACCAGCCAACTAGCCAATCAACCAATCAGTCAATCAGCCAGCCAACCAATCAGTCAATCAGCCAGCCAGCCAACCAGTCAGTCAACCAGCCAGTCAACCAACCAGCCAACCAACTCACCAACCAACCAGTCAGTCAACCAACCAGCCAACCAACCAACCAACCAACCAACTCACCAACCAACCAGTCAGTCAACCAACCCACCAACCAACCAACTCACCAACCAACCAACTCACCAACCAACAAGTCAGCCAACCATCTAGCCAGCCAGCCAGCCAGCCAGCCCCCTATCTCTGCAGGAAGGAAGGCAGACTGACCGATGATGCCTGATCCGATGATGGAGTTGATGAAGTTGAAGGAGGTCATGGGAATGCTGGAGCGCTGCTTGCCGTCCCCTGCCTTGTCCTCCACCAGCTGTCGCATGTCGCTCACGCTGCTCGTCTCCGAAAAGTCCGACGTCGTCTGCACACACACACAGACACACAGAGGGGTAGAGTGGAGTAGAGTGGAGTGGAGTGGGGGTGGTGTGGAGAGGAGTAGTGTGGAGTGGAGTGGAGTGGGAGTGGAGTAGAGTGGAGTAGAGTGCAGTTCAGTGTAGTGGAGTGCAGTGGAGTGCAGTGGAGTGCAGTGGAGTTGAGTGCAGTGGAGTGCAGTGGAGTGCAGTGCAGTGGAGTGCAGTGGAGTGCAGTGGAGTATGCCGCTTCAACTAGTATCAACAATCAACAGATACTTTCACAAACACTGTTTGCCTTCTTTAGCATAGGTTTGTCTTTTATACCGAACAAGATGAAAAAGTTATGGAAAAAAAATGAATCAGAAGAGAAAATAAAGGAGAGGAGAAGATGGGGAAGGAGGGGGTGGGGAATATACACGTCTACAAAGTTGTCGAAAATCAATAAGACTTTCAAGTCCACTCTTAGCCTTGATAACACAGGCTCGGCAGTGCAACAGAAGAAGATTAAGAAGTTGAGACAAACAAAAACAAAAAGATCAGGAAAATAACAAAAAGAGAAAAGAGAGAAGAAGAAAAAGTGGGGGAGGGGGAGGGGGGAGGAGGGGAGTATGCATCGTACGAATTCGTTGAAAATCAATGAGCATTTCCCGCGAAACTCTTACATTTGTTTTTCGTGAGCTTAGCATTCTACTGAAGGATGTTCAGAAGTTCTGAAGAAAATAACCTAAAAGGAAAAAAGAAAAGAAAAAGAGAGAATAAGAAGGCAGGGGAAAGTAAGGGAAGGATGGGTATCTACAGTAAGTCGTCCGCAATCCACAAATTCCCTCTGGAACTTCATGATTATGATTTTGTCTTAGGGTCCGTCCACCTTTAAAAAAAAAAGAAGATTAAGAAACCTAAGCATATAAATCGAAGGAGATAGATAGACACATAGATAGATAGATAGATAGATAGATAGATAGATAGATAGATAGATAGATAGATAGATAGATAGATAGATAGGCAGACAGAGAGACAGACAGACAGATAGATAGATAGATAGATAGATAGATAGAAAGATAGATAGATAGATAAATAGATAGATAGATAGATAGATAGATAGATAGACAGACAGAGAGATAGATAGATAGGTAGATAGATAGGCAGAGAAATAAAGAGACAGAGACACAAAGAGACAGACAGACACAGAGAGAGATATATATATAGATAGATAGGCAGGCAGACAGACAGACAGAGTCAGAGAGAGAGAGAGACAGAGAGACACAGAGAGAGAGAGAGAGACAGAGAGACACGGAGAGAGAGAGAGGAGAAGAGAGAGAGAGAGAGAGAGAGAGAGAGAGAGAGAGAGACAAATGACAAATTCTTTTATTTCGAGGATAATGAATAAGCACCCATGTGCTTTTTTACATCCAGTCCCCGCCCTTAAGGATATATATGATAATAAAATAAAATAAAGCCTATAGCAATACACTTACACAGTGTACGGGGGAAAAATCTACACAAAAATCACTGAAGAGAAAGAAAGAAAAGAAAAAAAGTACTAACAAGTAAGGAAGAAAGCAAAACAGAAAATACAGAAACAACCGAAAAAATAGCAAGAACCAAGAGCAAAACAAAAGCGGCAACAACAACAAGGGGAGAGGTGACACCCAGTAGTTCCCCTTCAACAACAACAACAACAAACAACAACAACAAACCCAAACCAAAACAGAACCAAACAAAGCAGAACCTCCATAAAATTAAAGGAGAACAAACCACCTAAAAGTCATTTTTCAATAACACAATAGCCATATACAAGTAAAACATTCATAATTATACAGAGAGAGAGAGGAGAGAGAGAGAGAGAGAGAGAGAGAGAGAGAGAGAGAGAGAGAGAGAGAGAGAGAGAGAGAGAGGAGAGAGAGAGAGAGAGAGAGAGAGAGAACAATGACAAGTTCTTTCATTTCGAGGATAATGAATAAGCACCCATGTGCTTTTTTACATCCAGTCGTCACCCTTAAGGATATATATGATAATAAAATAAAATAAAGCCCATAGCAATACACTTACACAGCTTACGGGAAAAATATCTACACAAAAAAAATCCCCACAAAAAACACCGAAGAGAGAGAGAGAGAGAGAGAGAGAGAGAGAGAGAGAGGAGAGACAATGACAATGACAATGACAATGACAATGACAAATTCTTTTATTTCGAGGATAATGAATAAGCACACATGTGAGAGAGAGAAAAGTAGCAACAAGTAAGAAAGAAAGCAGAGCAGAAAACACAGAAACAACCGAAAAAAATAGCAAGAACCAAGAGCAAAACAAAAACGGCAACAACAAGGGAAGAGGGAACAACCAAATAGTCCCCCTCAAAAAAGCAACAACAACCCCAAACCCAAACCAAAACAGAACCAAACAAAGCAAAACCACTATAAAATAAAGGAGAACAAACCACGTAAGAGAGAGAGAGAGAGAGAGAGAGAGAGAGAGAGAGAGAGAGAGAGAGAGAGGAGAGAGAGAGAGAGAGAGAGAGAGAGAGAGAGAGAGAGAGAGAGAGAGAGAGAGAGATGAGATTTCCACCTACACTAAGTCGTCGACAATCACTGATTAACTTCCCTGAAAATTCTTAACCCTGCTTATCACCAGACTTAGCATTCCACTGAAGAAGATTAAGAAATATTTTTTTCAAAGACCAGAAAAGACAAAATAAAAAAGGAAAAGAAGGAGGAGGAGGAGGAATACATTCTCCACGAAATGGTCAACAAATCAATGATTACTTCCCTGAAAACCCTTAGCCTTGTTGATCATACACTTGACATTCTAGCGCAGAATATTAGGCGATTAAAAGAGGGTGTGGGGGTGTTCAACAAACAAACAAGCCCCCCAAGAGAAAGAAGACATGAGGATGAACTGCACCCACGCAAACGTTTCCGACCGCCTGTTAGTGCCTCCCCAGAATACTCATAGATCTGTCTGGAGAGACTGGGTTTCCCCTTAAAGAAGATTGATTAAGAAGTTAGCCTTTGCTTAATTAAAGAAAAAACAAAAACAAACAAAAACAGAGGAAAAGGAACAGGAATGAAGAAGGAGGATGGGGAGGAGGAGGAGGAGAGAGAGAGAATAGGATGAGGAAGAAGAGGAGGAGGGGGGGAAGAGGGGGGAAGAGGAGGAGGAGGAGGAGGAGGAGCAGCAGCAGCAGCAGAGAAGAAGAGGAAGAGAAGAGAGAAGAGAGAAGAAGAAGAAGAAGAAGAAGAAGAAGAAGAAGAAGAAGAAGAAGAAGAAAAGAAGAAGAAGAAGAAAGAAAAGAAATAAAGCAGGAGGAGGAGAGGAGGGAGAAAGAAGAAGAGAGAAAGAAGAAGAAGAAGAAGAACAACAAAAAGACAAGCAACAAATACAACAGTAACAAAGATAACTCCAAGGCTCAAGACGTAGACAAGAAGAGGGAAGAGGGAGGCAACAAAAGGACAGCACATAATCTCAGACAAGCTGTCCATCAAATCTAACAGGCACCCTCACCATTACCGGATCACAGCCGCCACTACCTTCACCTAATCTCTGTCATTTTCACGCGCATTCCTCCCGCATTTTCCCGGTCACTCACACATAATCGCCAATCTTCCTTTTTATCCAGCGGGACAGGGCACAGGAAAAGACACAGAAACAGACAGGTAAGTGTCTGAATGGCAACAAACAACTGTTGGGTTTGGAGGAAGACAATCAGATTGGTGACTGATGCACAGCACACACACACAGTGATGTACAGTGATGCAGAGTCACGTATTTATTCTATTTATTTATTTATACCACTTTAAGTCATGAGATTTCTCTACGTGAAATTCGGGCTGCTCTCTCCGAGGACATCGCGTCGCCACAAGAGCAGCGCCACCCGGTTTTTTTTGGTCTGCAACTGTATTTGTTTTCCTATCAGAGTGGCTTTTTTCTAAGAATTTTGCCAGGGACAACTCTCTTGTTGTCGTGGGTTCTTTTATGTGCGCTGAATAATTTTGTGTAACACACGGGACCTCGGTTTATCGTCTCATCCGAAAGACTAGCGCCCTGACCACTACTCATGGTCTAAATGTACTGCGCACCAGAAACATAAATTTTTGGCCAGCGCATGGATGCAAATATTTTGTGGTATTATGTCACGTTTCAAAACAACTGGAGAAACTGCAACAGCTCTGAAAAGCAATTTTTACCAGAAGGAAGATCACCTCGGAATGCGGCTACCTTAATAGTGTGCGGGGAAAAAAACCCAACCGATCGCATTCGCAAAAAAATCTCACCGTTTGTGAACCTCGGAGTTCTAGCATATGGAAAAAAACCCTCTCTCCAAAACTTCATGTCTTGTCTCTTTTCCACCTATCTTAATCTTTACCTATTCTTCGTGTTATCAAGGAATGTTTTTCACCCCCATTTATACCTGTCCGACACCATAGATTCTACAGAGTTATCAAAAAAGAAGAAGAAAGCAAGATGAAACACACGATATCATCAACAATAACAACAACAACCAAATAGCAGTTCCAACATGACCAAAGCATTAACCTTGCCGGGGCGGTCTATCTCCATCACCCCAGCCTCTATCATTTTCTCCTCAGTCCTGCCCGCATACCCTTTTACTTGTAGATAATTGCCACCCTCCCCCCCCCCCCCCCCATCCTCTCTCTCTCTCTCTCTCCTCTCTCTCTCCTCTCTCTCTCTCCTTTACCCCCCCCCCCCCCCCCCCCCTCCATTGCCAGTAGACACACGGGGGACCAAGAGGAGCTGTGTCAATGGCAAGAATGGCGGCCTTCACTTGGGAAAATAAAAAACGCTCCAGAGATTAAACCACGTCACAGAAGTAAGATAGTGTTGTCACAACTACAATCTTATTTCGCTGATCCATGATTAACGTTGATTTTTTTTAATATGCCAACCAGTATGCCTAGATACGTGTTGGATATATTTATGCTTTTCCTACTCACTGATGCTTTTACAAAAGTTATTATTTTTTGGCATTATTTCTTGAATGGGTGACCGTTCGTGCGTCTTAGCTTCGGTACAGTCCCCCCCCCCCCCCCTTCACCCAGCTGTAAATGGGTATCTGCTCTCTTTAGGGACCGGGAAGGTAAAGCAGCGAGGGAGGAGAGATGGACGCCGCCCTAAAACAAATGCGGTTATGCGTCAATTGGGCGAAAATCGTGTTGCTCATTTTTTTTTACCCTTCTGTGGATTTCAGTGTGCCGATCTATCGCTATTTTCTGCTTGAAATGTCAATGTTTAATATTTTCCAGATTTATTCATATGATAAAATTTAATACAAGCACAGAAAAAAGAGGACGAAGAGAAGGAAGGGGAGGAAAAGAAGCAAGAACAACAAAACAAAACAAAATGGCTATGCAGCAAATCCATAATATGTCCCAACTCTCCCCGCCCACAAGCCTCACCATCGTAACAACACAACAGCCGTCAGCTATATCACCACCGCAGCACTTTTCGCCAACACCCCCACGCAGCTCCCGGTCATTTGCACACCACTGCACACATCCGCCCCGTGACCCGTGACCCGCGCCACAGGCACGACACGGCTAGAGGAGCAGTTTCCATGGCACAAAGAGCAAGCAGTCTTATGTCAAAGAGCGGAGGACTGTGTGGTGAATTATGCATGCCGTGCCACAACTGAGTGAAGCAGGTCCCCCCTCAAATGAAATAACAGCTCTGAATGATGCATGGCGCTGGGCTGGATAGATAGATATGCATGTAACTGCCCCCCTGGCTACTCTCAGCTTTCCTGATAGGTGTGTTCTGTATAATTATGCACACAATGTGGAATACAATACAGCTTCCAAAATGCAAACGATTTCAATACGCGAAAGCAGTTATGGTGGTTTTTTGTGAACTTTAAAACTGCCTATTTTGCACTAAGCGATAGACATTGTTGGGGGTATCATTACGTTTTTATGGATCGTTTTGTTTCAGATACTTTTTCTTCTTATTCGTCGAAGGCTCAGACAGCAACTACTGTTATCTGTCATATGAGCGAATATGCGTTGTGCTGCTGTTAAGGACCTGGCTAGTCAGGCCTAGCACATCCCACTTCAGCATGGGAGATAACATCTTTTAAGTCTTTCTTGGAAAAAAAGGCGGGAGAATGGACCAAGAAGGCAGAAAATAGTCGAGAAGGAGGTGACAAGAAGGCAGAAACAAAGAGAGGAATAGAAAAAAGGGCATTCCTAGCACAGAATTTCCAGAAGGTGGGGATGCTGTTTATACGGACAGGCCCTCGGCATCCCCACGGGGAAGTATAAGATACAATGGCCATGGTTTTGTAATGGTGGGTGTTGCATGTGCATTGCCCCACACTGACCAGCTTAGTGGTTAGAGCGTTGTACTTGCAATCTGGAGCAGCACGAATCAGACTATAGATTCCAGTTACCGCTGAGCTGTGCATTGGGCAGCACCTTTCCCATTTACTTAATGCTCATTCCAGGGGCGGGATAGCCAAGTGGTTAGAGCATTATGCCTGTCATCTGACGGCCTGGGTTTGAGCCACCACCGAGGGACCTGTTCAAGGAGATTTTTTTCCCTGGAGTTAACATCAGTAGCAATTCCACTGCCCTGACAGTCTTTCTGATGAAACCTTAAACCGAGGTCTCGAGTGCCAACGCACGCAGAACATCTTGCGTACACGTTAAAACCCGTACTGCCTTTCGTAATAGTAGGCCATTTCAAGCCAGTAAGAACGGATGATAGATTTTTTTCTTTAATCAACGCATGCACACTGGTATCGTGTGTAGACATCATCCCGAAGTCGAAGTGCGGCTACCTTCATAGTGGGCAAAATACAGTGGCATACACAAAAACTCACCACTGGTGGACCTCGCAACTCTGAATACAAGAACGAAAAGAGAAAAAAAAGTCTTTCTGACTCCATTCCCCGATAAGTCCTTCAGCTGCAAGTATTAAGCCAAATCCAACGAGCAAACACAACTTTGACATCTTGCTCATACTTAAAAAAAATCATTCTTTGAAAAAAAACACCGGAAGAATGAGCCATATGTGACAGGTGACATGGACCCAGCATGCAATCTGCAACCTGGAAAGGGATAGGCTCCGCCATTTTGGACTTGCTCGAAGTGTGTCCCATGAAAATTTCAGTGCCTTGTCTGAATGAGTCATCAGGGAGTTACGAGAAGAAGAAGAGAGATGTGGTAACGCTGACACTGGACATTGCCCTCCAGGAGACATCACAGTGAGATGATGGGATGAGAAGGAGGAGTGGGGGGTGGGGTGTTGTCAAGAGCAGACTGCTGTTTGTGTTCTGATGATGTTGTTGTTGTTGTTATATTCATGTCCCAGCGGCTATTTCCGATACAGGGACCGTGTGTTCTGGTGTACTCCTTCGTGGCTTTATGCACACATCAGACGGTATAGAACTACAGCATAATTATACTTGTTTTGTTAATGCTTATGTTGTTTTTTGGGGTGTCTGTGTGATAAATACTAACAGCTTATCCAGGGTTTATTTCGTGACTGTTTCAGTAAAAAGATGCATTATTTTTGTCTTTCGGGTTTCCTTGATATTAGTGTTTGGACTGGTTGAGAGAGGGGTCTCTTTTTTGAAGCATTTAGTTCCCGGTTGTAGTTTTGAAAAGATTTTTTTTTAAATTAGCCACCGTAACCCTTTTTCAGCTAAATGATTATGATTTATATGATTATGATAACTACTACTACTCCTGCTACTACTTCTAGTAGTGCTAGAAGCTGCTGCTGCTGCTGCTGCTGCTTCTACTACTACTACTACTACTACTACTACTACTACTACTGATGATGATGATGATGATGATGATGATGATGATGATGGTGGTGGTGGTGGTGGTGGTGGTGGTGGTGGTGATGACAACGATGATGATTATATGATAATGATAATATATACTGAGAACAAGAAAAAAAAGGAAAAGAAGAAAAAGAGTGCACAGAAGAATAAGAAGACGAAGAAGGACAAGAACAACAACAACAACAACAACAACAAAACAGAAAAAGAAGAAGATCATAATGACGATGATAAGAAAGACGTGACCAAACAAAATTAATCAAAACGGAATATCAGAATCATCTCTCTCTCTCTCTCTCTCTCTCTCTCTCTCTCTTCTCTCTCTCTCTCTCTCTTACACACACACACACACACACACACACACACACACACACACACACACACACCACACACACACACACTCACACACACACACAATCCCAACAGACCTGATCACCACCATTAGGCCACAATGACAACCCAACACTATCATCCTGACCCCTACCCCCACCTCCCCACACACACCCTGCACCCCCCCATCCCCATCCCTCCCCCTACACCTCTGCTCTACCCCGCCCATCACGTTCACATCAATATCTCCAAAGTCAGCTGTAATTGTCACATCATCTTCATGGCCAACCACTGGGTAGCTCAGAGGAACAAGAGGCTGACAGCAGCAGCAGCAGCAGCAGCAGCAGCAGCAGGCTGAATAAATGGCACACACCAAAAAATGAATAGCCAGCGGTACAGTCAGTGCCAGTCCGGGAGAAACCTCCTTCATGAATAACACATGACCAAGCTAGAGGGATACAAGCCTGTTTATGCCCGTTAATTCAGCCAAGTGGTAAGTTACAATGGTGGTTCAGGATGAATTGGTGTTATCCTGGGCATTAACAACAATCCTTTACTTCCCCCTCCCCCTCACACACATACACACACGTGCGCGCGCGCACGCACACACACATACATCCTGCATGAAGGTTTTGGTTTGTATAGGTCTTTACACGCAGATGAACTTTGCGAGCAAGTGTGTGTGGGTTTTTTTGGTCCAGCATTGAGACCAGTTAGTTATGAAGGCGAGGCAGCCCAGTGGTTAGAGCGATGCCCTCGCGATTTCACGACCTGGGAGCGAGTCCGGGTTCGAGCCACCACCGAGGCACCCACCCGCTCAAGGATATCTTTTTTTTTTAATCCATGGAGCTAACAGTAGTACTGACTCCACTCCCCTGAAAAGTCCTTCGGATGAGACTATAAACCGAGGTTCCGTGTGCGAACGCACGCAGAACATCTTGCGCACACGTTAAAACCTGTTCTGTCTTTCGATAGAAGAGGCCATTTGTGTGAGTAAGAACGGATGACAACATTTTTTTTAAACGCATGCACACTGGTGTCGTGTTTAGGCATCATCCCCGGTTGGAATGTGGGAAACCTTAATGGTGGGCAAAAACAGTCGCAAAATCATGCTAAAAAAATCTCCTTCTTCTTCTTTGCATGCATCCTTCTCCATTGGCGAACCTCGAAGGTCTGGCCGAAAAACCAAACATGAAAAAAAGAGACCAGTTTATGTTGTATTTTGGGAGATGTTGTGTGTAGTCATGTTTCTGTAATAAAGAAAACCAAAGAGCTGCTGAGGGGTCAGTTTATTTTTTATTGGGTGTATTTTGCTCATGAATATTCACAAAGGAAGTACAGAAGGTTGTGAAACTGCTACGCTTGTGATAAAGATTGTTTTCTAGATAGACCGCCTTTCGGAAGAGTAGGCCATAGTGTGCCAGTGGGAACAGGTGACAACATTGACAAAACCACATGCACACGGGGTCTGGATGTGAAAAGGTACATGAGTGCAGATCTCATTTTTCTCGAAATTAAAGAGTTTAGATAAAAGAAAGAAAGAAAGAAAGAAAGAAAGAAGAAAAGAAAGAAAGAAAGAAAGAAAGAAAGGAAGGACGAAGTGTACAGTTTATTTTAGTGACAGAACATGAAACTGATCTTAGAATTCGGAAAGCAATTTAAAGCGCATTATCGTGTTGTAAAAAAATGTATAGAAAGTGTGTAGAAAGAAAGTGGTAGTAGTAGCAGCAAAGAAACAGCAGCAGCATAGCAGCAAGTGGATTGATAATAGCAGCAGTAGAGCAAACAACAACAGTAACAGAAGCCGAAGTAGAGTTGCAGAGTAAGATTAGTAAAGCTGCGAAGCAGAAGCAGAAAGCAGCAGCAGAAGCAGACAGCAGAAAACAATAATACATCAGAGAGGAGGAGGAGGAGAAGAAAAGAACAAGAAGAAGAACAAGAACAGAAAAAGAAGAAAAGAAGAAAGAACAAGAAGAACAAAAACAAGAAGAAAAAAACAAGAAGAAACAAGAACAAGAAGAACAAGAACAAGAAGAACAAAAAACAAGAAGAACAAGAACAAGAAGAACAAAAACAAGAAGAACAAGAACAAGAAGAACAAGAACAAGAAGAACCACTTAGACCCCCCACACACACACTAAAAAGAAAAGAAAACGAATACGACAGAGTAATAACCACGACAATGAGACCGTCTAGGCAACATCCTCAGAAGGCAGCATCTTCACCATTACCCACACGACACCACCACCATCACCACCACCACCACCACAGTACCCCCCACACACCCCTCCCCCTCTCATCCACCCACCCAACCACCCACCCACCACCACCACTACTACCACCACCACAGTACCCCACAACCCCCCTCTCACCCACCCAACCATCCACCCACCAACACCACCACTACCACCACAACCACCAACACCACCACTACTACCACCACCACCATCACCACCACCACTACCACCACCACCACTACTACCCCCCCTCCCCCGCTCCACCCCCCCCTCTCCCCCCCCCCCCCCCCCCCCCCCCCCCCCCCCCCCCGCAGTCAGGGCCGGCTATTTTCACAGCTCTCCACCAGGCAGTTCCAAGTCAATTTCTCCCTCAATTGCCCATCTCCACACTCCGGCCGTGGACACTGCAGACAGGGAGGAGGGAGGGAGGAGGGAGGGAGGGAGGGAGGCCTGCAGGGGTGGTGTGAATGGAAACAAATAGGAGGAAGGTGCCAGGGCGATGAATAATGCATGGGACGTCAAAAGTAACGGGGGTCCGGTGGCTGGTTCCTATGAACTAACGACCGCTGAATGACTGATGAATACTTACAGGGAGAAACAGATTGGGTGGGAAGAGCTTTATGCATGGTTGATTTGAAACGTTCTGGTGGGATTTTTTTTGGGGGGGGGGGGGGGGTGTGTGTGTTTATATTGGTGTGTGGTGTGTGTGTGTTGTGTGTTGTGTGTGTGTTGTGTGTTTGTGTTGTGTGTGTGTTGTGTGTG
Source organism: Rapana venosa (assembly GCA_028751875.1). NCBI lineage: Eukaryota > Metazoa > Mollusca > Gastropoda > Neogastropoda > Muricidae > Rapana > Rapana venosa. The sequence goes on along the minus strand of CM054139.1, from coordinate 48,621,711 downwards.
TGTAAAAGATGTTGTATGTAGTGTGTGTGTCTGTGTGTGTGTAAAGAGAAGAAAAGAAAGGTTGTGTGTGTTGTTGTTGGTGTGTTGGGGGTGATGTGGGTGGTGTGTGTGTAGTGTGTCAGTTTGGTGTGTGTGTCATGAGGTGAGAGTAGTGTGTGTGTGTGTGTGTGTGTATGTGTTGCTGTCTCAAATTCTGCTCTCCTTTGATTTACTCATGAAAAAGTGTGCAGGACCGTGGCGCGAGCACGACACACGTATACATACACACACACACAACACACACACAACACCACACAAACCATTCCGCACACAATACAACACACACACACGCTATGATCACTAGAGTGACACACGTAATTAATTAAGACTACAAACACACACAACACACACACACACAAAAACAAACACACATACACACCGACACAAATACACACACACAAAACACACACACCAAATCACAATAACAATACAAAACATTCAAAGACAACACAATCACACACATACACAACACATCACACACAAATCATCACCACTTTCTCCTCTCTCTCTCTACTCATCTCTCATCCTACTCTAAACACACACACACAACACACACACAACACACAACACACACACATCACACAACACACACACACACACACACAACACAACACACACACTCACGAAATCATATCTCATACCCAGCTTCTGCTCACCTTTCCAGTCAAATGTGACATCGCTATTTCACATCCCTCTCGGCTCCCGTGACTGTAGCCCTTCACTAAGGAATCATTGATTTCATGCTTACGTGATAACTGCACAATCCTCGCCTGTCAACTGCAGATTTGGCGTTTGCTACACTAGTTTCAGTCAAAATGTGACATCGCTATTTCCATCCTCTCGGCACCGTGACTGTTGCCTTCATGAAGGAATCTATGATTTGTTGTTACGTGAGTACTGCCAAGTCCTCGCCTGTCACTGCAGATTGTGGCTGTTTTGTAACAGGCTGAGACAACTAGACACACAGACAGACAGACAGATAGCTAGATTGGTGGATTGACAAGAGAAGAGAGAGGAGAAAGGAGGATAGATTGGCGAGAGAGAGAAGGGAAGGGGAGGGGAGGTATTTTTAAATTTTAAAAATTATTTATTCTTATATCGAGGATATGGAATAAGCATTATGTGTTTTTTTCATTCAGGTAGGGAGGAGAGTGCAACGGCGGAGAGGAGGGAGAGGGAGGAAGAGCGAGCGACGAGCTAGCGAGGAGAGAGCGAGAAGACGACGAGCGAGAGAGAGATGAGAGAGAGAGAGGAGAGAGAGAGAGAGAGAGAGTATCATCTAGCATTACACCAGCGGTGTTAGCAGCACAAAGCGCTTCCACTCCTGCTATCCTGGGCCAACCTAGTCACTGATCCCCAAGAGTGCTGCATGGCCTTCATCTCACTTTCTACAGTCCTCCTCCATGTTGCTTTTGGTCTTCCTTTCTTTCTCCTTCCTTCTGGGGTCCAGTGCAATGGTGTTCTTGTGACTGACTGACTGTGGGTCTCTTCGGAGGATGTGCCCAATCCACTTCCACCGTCGTCTGGTGATGATGGGTTCCCATGTCTTCTTGCCTGCATCTCCGTAGTAGGTCTTCATAAGAGATCTTCTCTGGCCAAAGGATCCGGAGAATTCTTCGCAGGCATATGGTGTGGAAGGATCGAAGTTTGGTAAGATCCACTTCCGTCATCCTCCAGCACAAAAACAGAGAAAGACAGAGAAAGAGAGAGCTAGAGAGAGAGAGCTAGAGAGAGAGAGAGAGAGAGAGAGAGAGAGAGAGAGAGAGGAGAGAGAGAGAGAGAGAGAGAGAGAGACAGACAGACAGACAGACAGACAGACAGACAGACAGATATAACGAAAGTAATCTTACATCATCATCATCATCATTAACCATTACACCCAGTGGTGTGTAGGGCAGCAACAAAGCGCTTCCACTCCAGCCTATCCTGGGCCAACCTAGTCACTGATCCCCAAGAGTGCTGCATGGCCTTCATCTCACTTTCTTCCTCTCGGCTTTGGCCATCATCATTCATACGAGTCTCACTGGACCCGGGAGGTCCTTCGCACGCAAAAGTAGAAGTTTTCTCTGTTGCTGTTTCCGTAACTTCTCTTCTTTTACGGGACAGGTTTGTTAGCCCTGTACCCAACCCCCAACCTGGAGCAAGGGTTCCACCTTAGTCGCCTCTTACGACATGCCTGGTTGGAGGGCAGGGATCCTATTCTTACAGTGCTCGCTTTGCAAGCATACCCCGGTGAGTCCCACGGGGAAAATAATCTTACAACTAGCACTTTATTTCTGCCACTTACAAACATGACTAAACACAGACTCCCGTTTAAAACCAAGCGGAAAAACCAGACTAGAAATAGTTTGCTCTATTCAGTAACTATCAAATTAGACTGGGAAGAAAAAGAAGAGGGGAACAAGAACAACATCGTTTCGAGCTGAAACTGTCTTCTCTGACTTCCCCAGAGAAGGAAGGAGTGGGGCAGGGGGGAGGGGGGAGGGGCGACGAAGAATTATATTGTAAAGCTTTCTATGCGTGAAATTCGTGTGCTCTCCCCGGGGAGAGTTCGTCGCCACAAGAGCAGCGCCACCCATTAAAATAAGTCCAATCTGTCTGGGGTAAAACAAAAAAAAGAACATGAACAGTCATCGTTTTGGGGGACTTTTTCTTTTAAAAGGTCTTTTAGTTTCATTCTATGCAGTTTACTCTTAAGGAAGCTGGTTGTTATCCAGTTTCCCCTCTGTTGTTGTTGTTGTTTTGGTTTTGTGCAAGTTTGGTTGGGTGGAGGGGGGGTGTGTTGTTTTTCTTTCTTTTTGGGGGTGCCTTATCTTTTGTGAGGCGCGTTCCTGTCCTGCTTAGTCACTGAGCTACAGTCCATGCGATACAGGAAAACATTGATGTCGGTGTTCACAAAGTCTCCGAATAATGATTTAAGCCCAACGTGTGTCAAAATGATTAGTGTATTCCCTCCTTCCTTCCACATTTCACCCACTTCCCAAGGACGTGTTGTCTCGAGAGGAAAATTCTTCATTCCCTAAATCACAACTATACGGAAAAAAAAATCATTTAATTCAGAAAATAGAAGAGGAGGAAGACAAATGTAGATAACCAGTTACAACTTCTCCATCATACTGAAAAAGGTCTATAAAAGATACAATTATAAGAAAAATAAAGACAATCAGGGAAAAAAGACACTCACTTAGCAAGTATTTCACTAACACATAAAGTTAGAAGGGCACATTACCCCTTTTGGCCGCACACCAGAATTTTAAAAAATCACTCTTTTCCTTCTGTTTTTCTATGTGACTCTTATATTCATACCGCACGTACTAAGGCAACAGCAGAAATAAAAACCACGTTTTGTGAAAGAATAGCCTCTGACTCAAAGCTCATGTGATTTTGAACAAATCTGGTAAGTTTGAATTTTTTTAATTTTTCAGCAAACACTGTACCCCTCAGTCCTTTGTCGTCTGCTAGCTTCCTTACCGCAATACCATGCGCGGGGTCAACGCTGTATGAATAAAGCAATCCTCATTGATGATTATTTTCCAACTTTCTCACATCGACTATCCTGGTATTGCTCAAGTATCTCATGCCCAAATAAACAACGAAAAGTGCATTTTTCATACTATAAAAGAAGACTGTAGAAAATCCCAACTTTTTCCGATCACTCTAACAAAAGATACGTACAAGACAAATAAAAATCAAAAAAAAATATAAAGTATATAACACATAATTATAAGGGACATTATTTTGCCGCTGAATTTAAAAAAAAACAATCCTTCGTTTCTGGACTCGATCATGTATACAGGCATCACAAAATAAAATCACTTTAAAGACATCGAATGAACAAACAGTTTAATTTAAACAATTCCGCGCACGTACCCAGCACGCTCAGCACAGCACTTACCGCAACGCACGCTCAACGCAGACAATACAAGCAACCCATTGATGATATTCAACTTCTCGTGATACTGGTATGCTAAGTTAAAAAATCTGTGAAATCACAACATTTTCGACGCACTCTATAAAGTCTCATGTACCCCCAAATAATAGGTGTGCGCCTTTACCACTGAAGCCTGAAGTACAGGCCGGATATGTGATGTCTTCGCAACCCCGCGGATGCCAACATGAAATATGGAATGTTTGCATGAACTGGGGTCACGAGTGGAGCATGAAGGTGCACTGGGAGACATCAGTCTGAACGTCCTCCTCTTTCCCTTCTTTCCCCGTTTCCCAAGAGAGTGTCCCTGCGTGCAGAACCATCTGCTCTTGCAGAAGTTTATGGAGGAAGGGTACTCTCGGAAATAGTGCGCTTCCACACAAGGGGGGAACCATTTGTCCTGCTCTGTGTTTACGTGGAACTAGTATGCATACTGAAACAACGAAGAAGAAAAACACTTACTGTTACAGGAGTATAGGAAAGTATTAACTTGTGACTGACAGGGTTAGCTTTAAAAGGTGTATGTATGTATGTACGTCTGTCTGTCTGTCTGTCTGTCTGCATGTATGTATGTATGTATGTATTTATGTATGTATGTATGTATTTATGTATGTATGTATGTATGTATGTATGTATGTATGTATGTATGTATATGTATGTATGTATGTATGCATGCATGCATGTATGCATGTATGTATGTATGCATGCATATATGAATACATTTCTGGATGGATGGATGGGTGGATGGATGAATGGTGTGTGTGTGTGTGTGTGTGCGTGCGTGCGTGCGTGCGTGCGTGCGTGCGTGCATGGTTTCTGCCTGCCTGCTTCCTTCATGCATGCATGTGTGCTCGCGTGCGTGCGTGGTGCATGCGTGCGCGTGCGCGTACATGCACGCACGAGCTTATATTTCAAGCCAGTTTATAGGAATATGTTAAAAATTCAGCTAATGATGTACTTCTGGATGGATGGATGAATAGGAGGATTGAGAGATGGTGCTTGTGTGTGTGTCTGTGTGTATGTCTTGTGTGTGTGCCTGTATCTGTGTGTGTCTTGGTTTTGTTGTGTTGCTCTGTGTTGTGTCTGTGTGTGTCTGTATCCTGTGTCTGTGTGTGTCTGTGTGTGTGTTCCTGTATCTGTGTGTGTCTGCGAGTGTCTGTGTCTGTGTTAGTGTGCATGCTCATCTCTGTGCAAACATCTACTTGATTTATTCTGCAGAGAAACATGACTTTAAAAAAACACACACAAAAAACCCTTCCTTGCGAGAAATAATCAGAAATCTCCTTATCTAAACAGGGTGGACACGGTTCTTGTTCCAACTATCCCACTCCCCTCCCACCCTCTACCAGTCCACAACCTCACAATCCCCATCCCCCCCCCACCCACCCACCACACCCACTTTAAAAAAAAAACCAACAACAATAAAAACCGTTCCCAACTCACTCACCCACTATCAACACACCTACTCTATCCACTTAGGAAATCCCCAGAGTATAGGAAAACCTGGTAGCTATTCCACATCAAACAAAAATAAATGTCAACTGGGAGACTATGGCAGTGAACATGGTTATTGATCCCTGGCGGCTGCGTTTATTGCAGAGTTAGGTTGGCGCACAAGACATCACACAGCAGCTCTGACTGCGTTTTATCACAGATACCTGCCTGTCGCATCGTTGTGTGTTCCCTGAAGAGTCTTGCTAACAATAACCTGCCTGCTCTGTTGTCTTGTTGTTATCAGTTCATCGTGAGAATGAAAATACTGCAAACTGAAAAGTTGCAGCGGGAATAACCTTTCTTCTACTTGTCTAAGTTCTCTGGTGTGTTAGAAGAATAAGCAAAACCTGTCTAATCTATTATGAATAAAGTCAATGATTATGAGTAGCTTTTAAGGCTGTCTAGTCATTGCAAAGGGTGGAGTTTTTTGTTTTGTTTGGGTTTGTTTTTGTTTTGTTTTTTGTTTAGGGAGGGGGGGGGTTGTTTTGACGTTTTTTCCATTGTTAAAAATTTTAAGATTCAAGAAACTTAAGGCTGGGGGTAAAGCAGCTACCTTTTCTTGGATTATGAAGGGATCGTAAGTTTAATTCACAAGACAGGCTGAACCCAGACACAATCCATCAGCCACCCTACCCCACCAGCCCCACTTCATCCCATTTTCAGAATTTTATTCTCACATCTAAATTTTACCACATACAAGCTCCGTCACCTCCCCCACCACCACCACCACTACCTCAGGAAATCCCCAAGAGAACGGAAATACTGTCAGCAAAACCACATCAGACCTTACATTCAGACTCACAAAAAGCACGCCACACTGAGGGCAGTAGCCGTGAATGAGTATTGATTGATCCATGGCTGCCTGTGTATTGGATGTTGGTCCGGCACGCTATTCATTACTAAAGAGATCTTATGCTGCGTTCTTGGGGGTGTTAGCCTGTTACATCGTGTTTCCTAACAGGTCTAGCTTAAGTGCCTGCTTTGTTGTCCTATCGTCACTTCATCATAAGGCAGAGAGACAGTTCAGGCAATCTGAGAGGCTGCAGCAGAGCAGGCTAACCTGACTTGGACTGTCTTAGTTATCTGGTCTGTTATCCGTAAAAAGGCAACACCTGTCCCATCTGTTGTGAATTTAGTGAATGGCGTTTGTAAGGCTGCTAAACCATCACAAACTTTGTTTCAATGTTTCCATATTGTTTGAAATTTTGATTTCCAGAAAATTACAGTATAGTATATATATATATATATATATATATAACTTATCATTTATTGAAATATGAAGTGGCCATAGATTTAACTGCCAAGTCATGCTGAACTCGAGACACAAAATAATCAGCCATCCTACTCTTTCAATTAACCCCCCCCCCCACCCCCACTCTCTCTCTCTCTTTTCTCCCCCCCCCTCACGATTTCACCCTCACACCATAAACTTCACCTGACACACCCACCACTCCACCATCACCGTCACCTCCGCCACAACTATCCTAGCCCTTAGGAAATCCCCAAATGGAAACGCTGGCAGCTAAACCACGTCAGACCTTGCATTCAGACCCCCCCTCCCCCCCAAAAAGAAGAAAAGAATCCCATGCCAGAGGCCTAGGGCAGTGGCCATGAACAAGTATTGATCCGTGGCTGCCGTGTTCAGTGTATGTTGGTTCAGCGCGCTAGACATCACACGGGAAGAGATCTGAGGATGCTGGGTTAGAGGCGTTAGTTAGCCTGTTGCATCCTTATAAATGTCGTTCCTAACAGGTCTGGTGTAACTGCCCGCTTAGTCTTCAATTATCGCCAGTGACAATTACTGACAGCGGGAGGATGGTAAAAATCGGTTCTGTCTTGTTACCGTCTTAGCTAAAAGGTCTGAGAAACGAACATCAACGCTATCTGAAGAGATGCGCTTAAGGATGTACTAATTCTATCTGGGAGGTTTTTGTTGTTGTTATTGTTGGACTCTCTCTCTCTCTCTCTCTCTCTCTCTCTCTCTCTCTCTCTCTCTCTCCCTCCCTATTTCTCTCTCTCTTTCCCCCATGAGGGCCTTGTGTAAAGAAGCCTCTGGCTTACCCAATTACCCTCATTAAAATGTTGGAGTTCTCTCTCTGTGTGCTCTGAGTTCTCTCTCTCTCTCTCTCTCTCTCTCTCTCTCTCTCTCTCTCTCTCTCTCTCTGCCCATTTGAAGTTATTTCTAAAATGTGTTGTATAACTAACTGCACAGTGCTTTATCTCAGGATAATATCAACTTAGCTTATATAAATCATCACCTCGATTTCCTTAAATAGAGGAGGGAAGGGGGGAAGGGGGGACTGGTAGCTTCTTCATAGCTGTCTTCTGACTTCATCACACACTGCGATTGTTCCTTCAACAAACATACTGCCAGTAGTGGATAGGGTCGCCAGTTTGTTACGTCGTCGTGTGTTGTTGTTGTTGTTGTTTCGTTTATTTTGGTGGGGACAGATTGTATCATCTGTGTGCCTCCCTGCCTTTGATGGATAATCATATAGTGCATCGTTGCTGATAGACGATGACCAACTGGGTGATTACGAAAGAAAGGATCTG
>CM054139.1:48598697-48606197 GCA_028751875.1 Rapana venosa | reverse complement strand
AAAGGGGAAACATTTTCTGTGGTATAAATTCAGCAATATGTGCAATCGCTTGTTATAAAGATTGGCTCAAGGTGACATCTCTGTGTGAACTATACACCAGGGAAACTATTGCGCCACTTGATTGTCGTCACTACGATGAGAGAAGAAAAAAAGCTTTCTTTGCGCTTAGATGACACAAACACGCTACCGAAGTAATTGCAACCAAAATAGCACGTGATGGATTATAAGCCGTCCACGATAATTATCTTTTCCTGGCTTTGGTAGATCTATTTCGTACACAAACCATTTGAAACAGATGTCACAAACATGGCAGGTGTTTATGAAGGTGTGTGTTTTATATATATATATATATATATATACATACCACTTTAAGTCACGAGATTTCTCTGCGTGAAATTCGGGTTGCTCTGCCCAGGGACAGCGCGTCGCCACAAGAGCAGCGCCACCCTTTGTTGTTGTCGGCAACTGTATTTGTTTTCCCTATCAGAGTGGCTTTTTCTAAGAATTTTGCCAGGGACAACTCTCTTGTTGCCGTGGGTTCTTTTACGTGCGCTGAAAATTTTGTGTAACACACGGGACCTCGGTTTATCGTCTCATCCGAAAGACTAGCGCCCAGACCACCACTCATGGTTTAATGGATGGGGGAAAAGTTTCGGGCCCAAACGGGATTCGAACCACCGCACACTTCCGACCCGGACTTTTCGCTTTCTAGACAGGCACGTTACCTCTAGACCACCGATCCACTCTCTACCACTAGACCACCGATCCACTATATATATATATATATATAATGTAAAATATATATAAAAAGTATCACGTGCGTCACATACTGTATATAGATATATATTCAGTATGTGACGCACGCGATACTTTTTCTTCTTCTGTGGAATTAAGTCAGGTTTTTTCTTGTTCTTCAATTTTTAGATATATACTGACTGACAGGCGCTAGCTATAGCTGAGTGGTTAAGACCGTTCGACTTCGATCCCCTGGCTCTATGACATTGTGGGTTCGAATCTCGGCGGCGTCGTCTAGCGACTTAGGGGTGCGGATCTTTGCGATCTTCCAGGTCAACTTCAAATGAAGACCTGCCAGTGCCTTAATTCCCTTCGCGTACATACACATGCAGAAAATCAAAATTTGCACTTCAAAGATCTCGTCATACATTCCAGCCTTGAGTGGGTTACCATTGTACGAACATACCCAGCATGCAACCTGTACAATGACATGAGCTGCTCTGAAGTTGGCATGTGTCGGCTGAGGCCAGCAAGCAAACCTCCTGCAAAGTGGCAAGGACGGTTTAAACATTGTTTAGCGTATTTCCATTTTATTTTCGAAAAAGTCTTTCAACGATGATGCAAAATATTTCACCTTCATTACTTACAGTATGTGTACTCTGATGGATATGATATCTTTTTAAATTGCAAGGGCGGGAGAAGACCAGGCACTACGCACCCCATCAGGTACGGGAATGCAGAAGACAGAGATGTAGTAGGATACCAACAATTACCGACAAAAATGGAAAGAAATCATATCACAATGAAAGGGTAAACTATGCTTGAAGCCTCGGAGCATACATACATGGCAAAGACGCAGGCAGAAGAAAAGAGCCTGCTCCGCTATTTGGAAGAATAGGCCATTGTGTGCCGATGGCAACGGATGACAAAATTTACAAAACTGCATACACACGAGGACTGGATGTAAAATGGCACATGAGTGCTTATTCCATTATCCTCGACACAAAAGAATACATAAATGAGTTAATAAAGAGTACAATTCAAAACCGCCACATTATTTAAGTCTGCCTCATATACTTGCGTCAGTCATAGTTTTGCTGGTCGAACCAACGTCAAATGAAAGCTGATTAAGAAGATAGCAGGTACATATGTGCGTGCGCGCGTGAAGTGCGTGCGTGTGTGTGTTGTGTGTGTGTGTGTGTGTGTGTGTGTGTGTGTGTGTGTGTGTGTGTGGTGTGTGTGTGTGTGTGTGTGTGATAGAGAAGTTGTGTGTGTGATAGAGAGGTTTTGTGTGTGTGAGTGTGTGTATGTGTGTGGGGTTGCGGCTCGCGTGTGTTGTGTGTCTGTGTGCCAGTGTGTATGTGTGTGTGCGTGCGTGTGTGTGTGATAGAGAAATAGAGAGAGAGGCTGTGTGTGTCTGAGATAGATAGATAGATAGATAGATAGATAGATAGAAGAGAGAGAGAGAGAGAGAGAGAGAGAGAGAGAGAGAGAGAGAGAGAGAAGAGAGAGAGAGAGAGAGAGATTGTGTGTGTGGTGTAAAGTATGAAAGAGTTGCAGAAGCGCAGCGAAAGAAGACGAAAGAAAAAAAAAGAAAGGGAGTGCGAGACAGAAGCATGGAGAGCGTTGATCGATCTATGAAAGGGTCTGGCTGATTGACATAGCTGTGTGTGTACATTCAGGTGCGCAGCACGGCATGCTAAGTACAGAGCGCAATCCCTTCCAGTGCAGTGGATCCTGTTTCAGGCCATTCACTATGTACAGTTTGCACAGTTGCTGTTTTCCCCCGCACCCAAAGTCGAGACCATAATATGGGTTCCCTATCGAGCAGTGTAGCAAAGTGCATAACATCTTGCAACATTAATTATCTCTCTCTATAGCTGTGTCCTGGACATCATCTTCATCGCTCACACGGACTCGATGTTAAAAAAAAAGCATATATTATATATAATATAAATAATAAAATTTTCTCTCTATTCTGTGCTTCGTGCTCTTTTTTCTCTTTTTTGTTCTTCACAAACGTATTTGTTTACGTCTATATATGTATATATATATATGTTGTGGTGTTTGGTTTCTGCATGGTATGTGTTCGCATATTTTACTATGCAGAGTGCGTTAGTCCGTGTGCCTGTATGTTCGCATTATTTTCTTGCCATAGAGAAAAAAACGTATTGTCACGCCCATACTCTTGCTCGGGTAGATCTTGTACACGCACAGTCAAAAATGGAGAGAGAGAAAAATGCATGGCAGTAGTTGAAACCTGTTTGAACAGTTTCTGCATATTCCCCACTCATTAAAATAAGGGTTGTTCCCTGACACGTGATTGTGACACAACAGGCAACAATCTCAATCCCCTTTGTAAGCACCCACACAATCCAATCCCGTTTGTTCCTAGCCCTGCCGACCACAAAGGCCATATCAGGGCTGTCACTTCGTAGAAATTTAAATCTCAAATTAAAACTGTGCAACTTTATACAGATTAAAACAAGAGTTAAAACCATCTCAGCTGACATTCCCCGTATCAACTCTATAGCTAACCGTAAAGGTCAACCCAGAGTGGTGACGTGTTCTGGGTGGACCACATCAACGACACATGAAATGAGTGAGACAAGCCAAGAGTGGAGTCCTCAGCACCACCAGCCTTGTAGCAGCTGCCACATGTTAACTCATATATAACTCATAAGTCCTTCGGATGAGACTATAAACCGAGGCCCCGTGTGCGAACACATGCAGAACATCTTGCGCACACGTTAAATCCTGTTCCGTTTTTCGAAAGAGTAGGCCATTGTGTGCCGGTGGGAACAGATGACAAAATTTACAAAACCGCATACACATGGGGACTGGATGTAAAAAAAAGCACCTGAGTGCTTATTCCATTGTCCTCGATATGAAATGATAAATAATTTTAAAAATCATGTCATCTGAGCGCTTTGATTTGTTGCTTTACAAGATTCAGCGCTATATAAATTCCATATATTATTATTATTATTATTATATCAGGCAGAAAATACCTGATTCTCTCAGGAAGTTAAAAAGGTTGTCCAATGAAACATGGCGAAAAAGGATACTTAGGGAGTCTGCAGTAAAGTGCGTGTGCCTAGTATCCTGGACATCTGGATAATACAGAAGTGGATGTTTGGTGGCTGGCTATTCGCACATCACAAGTCACACACCATGGGCTTCCCTCGCCTTTGAGGAAATGAATGTGGGCCATGTGATAGAGGCCCATGTGTAGCCTGGTGAACACTGCTGCTTCCCTTCTGTTCTTGGCACACAAAGGGAGGAACCTCTTTCAAGTTAGGGCGAATCTGGAAAAGTTTATTGTCGGTCTGGGAGTTCCATTCCTCTTGCCAGAGGGACTGCACAAAATGTTCGCTTTTAGATTTTTGTTTATCTGCATAATGATGGTACAGTAGACTTACTTACACGCCAAGCCACACTCCTTTCAAAACCAGCATTCTTTTTCTTTTCTGTTTGCGGTCTCAAACTGTACGTTAGTTCTTTTACAAGTGGGTTCTAACCTATAATCACAAACTTGACACACCGTTTTGTGGGGGTGTTTTTCCTTCCATTATGTTTCAAAATAGACGCTATGATGTTGCACAATGTTTTGATATTCATAACTTTGGGAAGCACTACAGACTCACTGTGATGTTATACATGTTTAACGCATTCATGACCATTGGGAAACGCCAAAGACTCGCCATAATGTATCATGTTTGGTTTTTCCATTCTCGTGACTTCTTTTGTCTGTTTTTCCCCAAGTCACACTTTCTGGATTTCTGTGTCGTTATTTCTGCTTTGATTGCAGCTGATCGTGACTGATGTGAGTGTGTTGCATCCCTCAGGGCGACACAGTGTTGTGTGAGTGCCTGGTGGATCGGTGGTCTAGAGGTAACGCGCCTGTCTAGAAAGCGAAAAGTCCGGGTTCGTATCCCGTCTGGGCCCGAAACTTTTCCCCCATCCATTAGACCATGAGTGGTGGTCTGGGCGCTAGTCTTTCGGATGAGACGATAAACCGAGGTCCCGTGTGTTACAGAAAATTATGCAGGCAACGCAAAAGAACCCACGGCAAAAGAGAGTTGTCCTGGCAAAATTTTAGAAAAAGCCACTCTGATAGGGATAGAAATACTGTTGCAACCAACAAAAAAAAAAAAAAAAAAAAAGGTGGTGGCGCTGCTCTTGTGGCGACGTGCTCTCCCCGGGGAGAGCAGCCCGAATTTCACGCAGAGAAATCTCGTGACTTAAAGTGGTATAAATAAGTGTCTCTGCTCTATTGCTTGCTTGTGATGAAGCAAATTTGGCTCTTCGCTTTCTCAGATTTCCATCATTACTAGCCAGGAAAAGCAGACTAATTGAATGAACTAGTGTGAGCTTGTGTGGGGGGAGTGTGAGGTATGTGTGCGATTGTATACGCACGCACAGGCTTGTACGCTCTTGCAAAGGTCATTTGCCTATCGACACCTATCAGGTTACCGATTATGCCTTTGTTTGCTAACGTCTGCTGCAGTAACAGCGAGGGTATGAAACGCAGAATTTGGTGAGCCAGATTTGGAAGTCAAGTTCCAAGCTGTGAGAACGGAAAGAAGCCAACAGTGTGCTCAAGAGATGAACAGATGACAGGCAGACAGAGAAAACACGGGTCACAAACAGACACATTTGCCGAAGGAAACACATGAATGCGCGAACTAACTATGAAACCAACAGACAGCACATTTCAGTGGGCTAAAATAAAAGGCGTCCTTTCATTTTGTTTTTACTCTTTCAAAATTTTGAGGAACAAAATCGTCAGGCCATATGAAAATGGGTTTTGATATCTTCATCCAATTCAAAGTGAACAGTATGTTTCTTTAACTCTTTTATTTAAGAGTTCCCTTCCGGTTTTTTTGTTTTCGTTAGTGGATGATAGAAAAGTCGCAAAGGAAAATTCAATGCCTAATGAAAAGTTGGCAACAGAACTAGCTGCATTTTCTACAAGACTGTTCATACCACAGTGTAAGTAGCATTTTATTAATTTTTTTAATATTCTTTTATATCGAGGATAAGGGAACAGTACATTTCCTTAACTCTTTTATATGAGAGTTCCCTTCCGGTTTTTTTATTTCTTTAGTGGATCGTTTATTGAGAAGTACGCTATTGCTACACGCTCATACTACACAGTTTTGCTGGCACCAGTCCACGAATCCATAGCAAACAGGGATGTAGCTGAAGGCATTGGCAGTCTGACTCCTCTCAGGGGAAATGGCAGTAATGTGTCTGGCTTCTCCTAAACGACAGACAAATCAGCTTCTACTTTACACGTCTCGATCCTGCGCCAGCCGTTTATACAGGGACAGATCATCAGGAAAGAAAACAAGTGACTAATGGATCGTTTGATGCTTTATGGTGGAAATCATCAGGGGAGGGGAGGGGGAGCCGAGGTAACCGATCGCTTAGATTCAGTGATGCAGAAGTTACTTCAATCTTGCCGATTTATTTTCACTGGATTAACTGACCTCCATTATACATGCGAGGCAGAAATTGCTACTCAGTCACTCTATGTGCACTTAGCCTATCTAGCTAACAACAAAGAAAACCTTATTGTGCAATGTATCCACCCTTTGACCAAGCAAATATCAGTGAGCTGACTTTTCCTGTCCTGTAGCATTAAGACAAATCAACACTGTCATCTCACTGCCATCAGTAGTAACAGCCATTACTGGAGCACACCATCAGACTCATCACCAAACTCTGCTATCAATTTCAGATCTTCCTAAATGAAAAAAGGAACTTCTTGCAAGAGAATATTTGTCAGACAAGCCTTCAATCCCAATAAAAAAAAGTCTTGACATTATTTTTTGCCTTACAGGCTCATAAAGATAATCGACTCGACTCAACTCAACTCTACTGCCTCCATCATCGCTGTCGTCTGCAGGAAGCTCCAACCAGGGTTTGCTATCTGTTCCTGTCTCTGCTGAATTCTACGATCTCCTGTAGGAGTGGAATCTTGTCGATACTAATTTAACTGCAAGGATGTGGGGGGGGGGGGGGGGGGGGATCTCCTTGAACGAGTGGCTTGATCCGCGAGCTGTCAGATCCCAAATGCAGAGCTCTAACCACAAGGCTACCCCCTCTCCCCTTACTATAAGAAATATGGAATCAGTCTAAAAAAATCATTCCCAAAGTTCCCATGCCACTTTTTAGCTTTACATAGTAAAAAAGGTAAAGGTGTCCCATACCCCCACCCCCCTACGACTACACAGCTTTACATAATATAACCATATTCACTCCTTTCCTTCCAAAACATCAAGAAACAGAAATATGGCAGAGAAACCGTCAGCCGACCATTGCCAGCTAATGACCTTGGCAGAGTGAGAGGTGAGGTATCTGTGAACTGTCAGAAGAGGAGCAGGCGTCAGTATTGACTGATGCAGGGTAACCCCTGGTCCAGACGTTGGTCCATTGTGTCTGTGAGCACAGCACAGAGTACAGGAGACGTGAAGAGGAGACCCCACATTTCGCCTGCTGTTCTGGTCCAGACGTTGGTCCATTCTGTCTGTGAGCACAGCACAGAGTACAGGAGACGTGAAGAGGAGACCCCACATTTCGCCTGCTGTCCTCCTTTCTCTTCCTGTCTAATGTTGGACAGTCTGCCAGCTCTTGGGCTTTGTGACAGGATCGTGCAGGATGATGCTCATCAAACAACACTTGTGGCTGCCAGAAGGCTGGGGAACTTTGCTGCCTTTCAGAAACTATGTCAGTAGTGTTTCTGGCCCTCTCTATAAC
>CM054139.1:48576197-48593697 GCA_028751875.1 Rapana venosa | reverse complement strand
GATGATACAGAGCTAGTTTTCCACGGGCATTGGGTGTGACTGACTTACAAAGCTGTGTATGCATTCAGGCGAACAGCGTGTGGGTTACTAAGTATAAAAGGTAAAGGTAAAGGAGTCCCATAACCTATAAGGTCGTAGGGGAGCGAGGCGTCAGAGACCTCACTTCTCTAGGGCCAGCATATTGAGGGCGGCGCCCATCTCCTCTCCCTCGCTGCTTTACCTTCCCTGACCCTAAAAGAGGGCAGGTACCCATTTACAGCTGGGTGAACTGGGGGAACTGTACTGAAGCCAAGGCGCGCAAACGGTCACCCATCCAACTGGTAACCACGCTCGACGCTGCTTAACTTGGCTGGGGGGAAGCGAGTGCTCCGACCACTGAGCTATCCCGTCTCCATTACTAAGTATAGAATAATTAAGTATAGAATGATTAAACTCCATAGCATGGCACTACTCTGTCTGAGGGCAGACAGTGGATCGGTGGTGTAGAGGTAACGTGCCTGTCTAGAAAGCGAAAAGTCCGGGTCAGAAGTGTGCGTGGTTCATATCCCGTCTGGGCCCGAAACTTTTCCCCCATCCATTAGACCATGAGTGGTGGTCTGGGCGCTAGTCTTTCGGATGAGACGATAAACCGAGGTCCCGTGTGTTACAGAAAATTATGCACGCACGAAAAAGAATCCACGGCAACAAGAGAGTTGTCCCTGGCAAAATTCTTAGAAAAAAGCCACTCTGATAGGGAAAGAAATACAGTTGCAGACCAAAAAAAAAAAAGGGGGTGGCGCTGCTCTTGTGGCGACGTGCTCTCCCCGGGGAGAGCAGCCCGAATTTCACGCAGAGAAATCTCGTGACTTAAAGTGGTATAAATAAATAAATAAAATAAATAAATAAATAAATTGGTCTGTGAAGCGTGTACATGTGTGTTCCTTCTTGCAGTTGGGACCTTGTGCGTCTATGCATATCATGGTCGGTGTGTTGAGAGAAGGAGAGAGAGAGAGGAGAGAGAGAGAGAGAGAGAGAGAGAGAGAGAGAGAGAGAGAGAGAGAGAGAGAGAGAGAGAGTGTTTGTGTGTGTGAGTGTGTGTGTGTGTGTGTGTGTGTGTGTGTGTGTGTGTGTGTGTGTGTGTGTGTGTGAGTGGTGTGTGTGTGTGTGTGTGTGTGTGTGTGTGTGTGTGTGTGTGTGTGTGTGTGTGTGTGTGTGTGTGTGTGTGACTGCAAATGTTCAGATTGCCAGCGCAACACTCTAACCACCGGGCTACCCCATCCCCCACTGACGCATCTGCTGTCCTTTTGAAGTTTGTGCTTTGAACCTGACCATGCCTCTCAAAGAGATGTTGCTTTTAGCCTTCAACAGAAATTCAAGAATGGACCCTCCAATGCTTTCGTGTGTTTATTGTGCAAACAACTTTTAAAAATTTTATTTACCCAAACATGATGGTTCTGGGTACTCAAGGGAGTTATGGAAATCATTTCTTTCTTTCTTTATTTATTATTTTATATCGAGGATAATGGAATAAGCGCTCATGTGCTTTTTTATATCCAGTCCCCGTGTGTATGCAGTTTTGTAAATGTTGTCATCTGTTTCCACCGGCACACAATGGCCTACTCTTCCGAAAAGCGGAACAGGATTTAACGTGTACGCAAGATGTTCTGCATGTGTTCGAACACGGGGCCTCGGTTTATAGTCTCATCCGAAGGACTTTGACATTCAAATCGATTTTTTTTTGGTCAAACTAGGAAGAAAGGGCGAGGCTGGAAATCGAACCCAGAACCTCACGGTTAACTTGTTGGCAGGCGAATGTCTTAACCATCCTGCCACCTTCCTTCAACAACATCCTAGCAGTACATCTTTAAAAAGAAAACAACACCAGAAATCAGCTCCTTGAGGCTGTGTAGCGATAAACCTCAGAACCCGTTTGTAACAGAGAAGATAGGGAGTGTAAGCCGGAGAGAGAAAGTAGAAACACCGGAGGCTGGAACTGTTTGAGAAAGAGTTCAGTGATTTAGCTTACAAAGCGGATTGGTCTTGTCGTGCTTTGCGTCGCAATAGCCTGGTTAGGGTTGTGTATCCTTTAGAGAATGAGGAAAATATTTGTAGTGAACTGTGTAAAACAGCAACAAGAATCAACGACAAGAACAACAGCAATTGAAAACTGTAATGGTAGGGGTAGGTCAGTTATTGTCTTTTTTTTTTTTTATAGATACCAGGCAAAAGATTGCACATTGGAGCGATGTAACGTTATTGCTTACTTAAGCGTAATCGTGAACATGCCAATTCGTTAGTTACAAAAGAAACAACTATGAGCAATATACAAACGCACGCGCGTTTGTATCGTTTGTACATACTTACATACATGCAAACATGCATAAACAGGACGGCACTTACGGCAGCCCGGGATAGATCCCAGGTTTGAGCTGCCACCGAAACGCCCGTTCAAGGGAATTTTCTGCCCCTTAAGTTAACAAGAGAGGAAGAGAGAGAGAGAGAGAGAGAGAGAGAGAGAGAGAGAGAGAGAGAGAGAGAGGCACATGCTCATGCTGGAGACGAACATTTTCATCTTTTTTGTGTTTGCAAGTTGAGTAAGCAACAGATGTTCACGTATGATATTTCAAAAGAAACGAACAACAAACTGATATCTTATAATTGCCTTTCTCCTTCTTTTTTTTAATATCAATTCGTTGTCGTTCTCCGTGTTATTGTTAGATGTTTAATTAAACGTACAAAGCGTTCAGTTATAAACAATATCAATACGACCAGTAGTGTAAGCTAATTGCATCATTAAATCTACAACAAAAAAGCAATCGGGTACAAAGAAATTCGATGCAAGCAAGTAATTTATGCATAAAGAAAACAAAATGTTGCTGAAATGAGCTACATATGAATGAACGTGCCGCTACTTCTGCAGGCATGTCCGCGTGATCGCTTGCTCGAACGCACTCACGCACGCACGCACCCACGCAAGCAAGCAAGCAGGCAAGCAAACAAGCAACACACACACACACACACACACACACACACCACTCACACGCGTAAACGTTCACATGAAAAACACCATACATATACTGCTTCGCTCGCAAAGTACAGTACGCACACCAATGTATCCAATTTTTCTCTGTAATTCTGTTCACCCCACAAAAAGAATGTGCGGGTGGTTTTTTTTAAAACCAATCTGAAGATTTGAAGTTAAGTTTTAAATATATACGGCAACAAGCAAACTGAAATAAATACGGCACCCCTCCCCTCCCCCACCACAACAAAGAAAGCAACGAAACAAATACGGCAATAAACAAAAAGCATTGAACGAAATACGCTGTAAAACACAATAACGAACAAACAAATAAACTAATACAAACAATACGGCAGCGTAATGAAATTGAATTGTGCGTAGATCTATTTGCGATGCCTTTCATTTTATTATTATTCTTGTCATTATTATTTTACATTATTAAAATGTATTTTTTATGCTCATATTAGAATAATAAACTAACACGACGCTTGTGTAGAGATTATGATGCAGTAATAATGTCGTTATTCACAAATGACGAAACGGTCTGAAGCCACTAACACCATTCTAAAACCTGTGTGTTAATCAGGAAAATTTATTTTTAAAATTCTATTTTATACCACTCTAAGTCATGGCAGATTTCTCTGCGTGAAATTCGGGCTGCTCTTCCTGGGGGAGAGCGCGTCGCCACAAAAGCAGCGCCACCCATGATTTTTGTGTCTTTTCCTGTCCTGGTGTCTGTGTTGAATTGAAGATACCCAAACTAATCTAATTAATGTGTAATCAGAACTATCCCACCTTCACTAACCCATGTCCTATCACCCTGCTAAAGTATATGACTTGTGTGTGTATGTGTGCTATTGAAAAACATTTGACTATTGAAATTTTTTTTTCACAGATTTTGGTCTGCAGCGTACCATGTTTGTAATATCTGTTTGTTTAAACTATTGATTTTGTCATTGGTTGCATGACTGTGTAAGATTAGGTTGAATGCATGCGCTTTGATTTGTCTTTGCAAGATATAGCGCTATATAAGTTCCATTCATTATTATTATCATAACAATAAGATGAGTAACAAGAAAGCCACATAAGCCTAGAGGGAAGAGCATGTATACCACGAACACAGATTTCATATATCGCCCACAAGACAACTAACTATCGTGTATTGTGAAGGCTGTGGGCTGTCACACAGATCAACGATAGCACTATATGAACCTACAGCCGCAACATATGGCACTTTCTTTGACAATATAGATCACCAGTAGGCCAAAAACAATATTACAAGCATGTGTGTGTGGTGTGTGTGGGGGGGGGGGGGGGGGGAGGGGGAGGTATGTGTATGTGATTTTGTGTGTGTGTGTGGGGGGGGGGGTATGTGTGTGTGGGGGGGGGGGGGGTGGACGAAGGGGGTGTGTGTGTTGTGTGTGTGTGTGTGTGTGTGTGTGTGTGTGTTGTGTGTGTGTGTGTGTGTGTGGTGTGTGTGTGTGTGTGTGTTCAATTTTACGTCTGTTCACTTAAAGTGATATTAGAAAGTGTGTGTGTGTGTGTGTGTGTGTGTGTGTGTGGTGTGTGTGTGTGTGTGTGTGTTGTGTGTGTGTTTTGTTGTTTGTTTTCGTTTGTTTGGTGTGTGTGTGTGTGTGTGGTGTGTGTGTGTGTGTGTGTGTGTGTGTGTGTGTGTGTGTGTGTGTGTGTGTGCATGAGTGTGTGCGTGTGTATGTGTGTGTGTGAGTGTGTGTGTATGTGTGTGTATGCGTGCGTGTATGCGTGTGTCCATGCGTGCGTGTTGTGTGTGTGTCCATGCGTGCGTATGTGTGAAGTTAAACAGCAATATTGACATTCATGACAAAACCAGCTGCTCGCCCTTCAAGAGAGTACAAGAAATCTTCAGAAGGGGAGAGGGTGGGGGTGGAAACAGTGGAAAGGTGAAAGAGGGGGTGTAGTTGTTGGAACACAATGATGCAGCTTCTTCGTCAAACCCTTAGACAGCAACTGCCGTTGTCTGTCACATGAGCGAAAATGCGTTGCGCTGCCGTTAAGCGCCTGACAAGTCAGGCCCAGCGTATCCGACTTCGACGTGAGAGAGAATTGTTATCTTCCATGTCTTTCTGGAGCATAGAAAAGGCAGGAGAATGGACCAAAAAGGCCCAAAAAGAATATACAGAAATATGTGAGAGGAAGAAAAGGAACATGGCAGAAGCAAAGAGAGGGATAGAAAAGAGGGAATTCCTGGCACAGAATTTCCATAGATGGTGCTTATAGTAACAACACCCCCCCCCCCCCCCCCCACCACAACACACACACACAACCGGGAAAGAATGATGGATCAAACATGAAAGAAAGGCACAGGGACAATACATGGTAAAAAAAACAACAACAAACAAACAAAACCAAAAACAACCTGGATGCGAACAGATTTAGACACCGGCGAAAAGACAACGCATGCTCCTAAGTACGTGCACCCAAGGAGACAGAAGAAGGGAAAGAAAGGAAGAAAAGCAATCAGTGTCTTTTCTTTCAGCATCTCCAGGATCTAGGCATGTTGATCGGACAGTATAGTAGTGTGTGGGCTTCGGCAGGTGGGAGAGCTAGAGCAGAACAGAGCGAGATGCAAGAGATCGACGAGGTGGTAAGCAGAGAAAAACAGACGTGGAAAGAGTTAGTGAAACAAAATCAATCGAAAAACGTGAAAAGGGAAAAACCCAGACATAACGCGTTTGCACGTGTGTGTGTGTGTGTGTGTGTGTGTGTGTGTGTGTGTGTGTGTGTGTGTTGTGTGTGTGTGTGTGTGTGTGTGTGTGTGTGTGTGTGTGTGTTGTTTGTGTTTGTGTGTGTTTTGTGTGTTGTGGGTGTGAGTGTGTGTGTGTGTTTTGTGTGTGTGTGTGTGTGTGTGTGTGTTTTGTGTGTTGTGTGTGTGTGTGTTGTGTGTGTGTGTGTTTTGTGTGTGTGTGTGTGTGTGTGTGTGTGTGTTTTGTGTGTGTGTGTTTTGTGTGTGTGAGTGTGTATATGTGGTATGTGTATGTGTGTGCGTATGATGAATGTGTGTGTGCGTGCGTGCGTGTGTGCGTACATGTGTGTGTACGTGTGTGTGTACGTGTGTGTGTGTGTGTGTGTGTGCGCGAGCGCGCGCGCGTGTGCGTGTGCGTGATGTATGTGTGTATATGCCCGCGCATGTGTTCATGTATGCATACGAGAGCACTGAACTGGGTTGTAACCTCTTTCCCAATACACAATGACGAAGACAACCAGCATCTGCCTTTATACAACAACAAACATATTGCCATCCAAAACAACGTCACAACGCATCTTTATTCCAGTGAAACTGTTATTATTATTTTTAGTAGTAGTAGTAGTAGAGCAATAGTAGGAGGAGGAGGAGGAGGAGGAGGAGGAGGAGGAGGATCATTAGTGAATGAGTGGGGTGAATGAAAGCGCTTTGATTTGTTTTTTGCAAGATATGGCGCTATATAAATTTCATGTATTATTATTATTATAATAATATTATATTATTATTATTATTACTATTATTATTACTAAGCCATCTTCAAATTGTATTGAAGATAATAAGTTGGCAGTAAGGTTTTGAAAACAATACATGACGACACAGCAATAATGGCTAATAGTACTGATAAGCAATATCCGAATGGGTTCAACGCTTCATTTTTCAAGTTGTGAAATACTAGATGTGCTGATAATTGTTCAGTATGGAGAGGTTTTTTTAAAAATCCACTTTGATACAGACCTGCCAGTGCCCTAACCGTCACGTGGATAAACGAGAGACAGACATACAGGCAGGGACAGAGACACAAACAGACAGACACAGACACAAACAGAGAGGCAGGCAGGGACAATGAGAGACAGAGACAGGCAGATAGGCAGGCAGACACGCAGACAGACAGACAGACAGACAGACATACACACAGACAGAGAGAAACAAAGAGATGTCATATGTTTTAAAAAAAGGATTATTTTAATGTGGACGTTGTGTAACTTCTTCTATCTTCCATATCTTTTATTGTTTGTAACAGATGCTCTACATAAAAAGGTAAACTCTCGCCAGAATGAGCAACAGAGAGTGAGACAGACAGACACACACATACATACATACATACAACATACATACATACATACATACATACATACATACATAGAGACAGAGACAGACACAGACATACAGACAGACAAACAGAGACACACAGAGAGAAAGACACACACATACACACATACACACACACACACACACACACACACACACACACACACACCACACACACACACACACACACACACACACACACAACACAAAAGTCCTTCGGGTGAGACTATAAATCGAGGCCCCGTGTTCGAACGCATGCAGATCATCTTGCGCACACGTTAAATCTTGTTCCGCTTTTCGGAAGAGTAGGCCATTGTGTGCCGGTGGAAACAGATGACAAAATTTACAAAACTGCATACACACGGGGAATTGATATAAAAAAGCACATGAGTGCTTATTCCATTATCCTCGATATAAAAGAATAAATTAAAATAAAATAGATAAACAACAGACACACGGACAAAGAGAAACATAGAAGTCATCATTCTGTAAGGGGAAAAAAGGATTCTTTTAATGTGATCGTTGTGTCATTTCTTTATCTTGCGCATCATTGATTGCTTGTAACAGATGCTCTACATAAAAAGGTAAACTCTCACCAGACTGAGTGATAGAGAAGGAGGGAGGGACAGAGAGGGAGACGTATATCAGCTGACAGATAGACAAAAGTAGTGTGATATACAAGAAAGGATGATTTTCAATAATATAGGCACTGGATAATTTCCGTTCTTCTGCATGAACAAGTTATCTGTAACAACATCTTTTAATGTTCTATTTGTGTTGCTAGAAATGACCAAACTCAGACAATAATCAAGGACTGAGCTCATGGCGCTTTTTTCCATTTTAATTTTGTATGGATCAAATGATTGTTGGTGGTGCTTTTCTTATTGTTTCGTTTTGTTGTAACTGTTCTTGCTTTATCTGAGAGGGTTTTTTTGTTTTTTGTTTTGTTGTAACTGTTCTTGCTTCATTTAAAAGTTTTATGTTGTTTGGTTTTATTGTGTTTTGCTGGTGTGTAGGGTGAGTTGGGGACGGGATAGCTCAGTGGTCAGAGCACTCACGCTTTCCCCCAGCCAAGTTAAGCAGCGTCGAGTGTAGTTACTAGTTGGACGGGTGACCGTTTGCGCGCCTAGGTTTCAGTACAGTCCCCCAGTTCACCCAGTTGTAAATGGGTACCTGCCTCTTTAGGGTCAGGGAAGGTAGAGCAACGAGGGAGAGGAGATGGGCGCCACCCTCAATATGCTGGCCCCTAGAGAAGTGAGGTCTCTGACGCCTCGATCCCCTACGACCATATTATAGATTACGGGACTCCTTAATTTTGCTTAGAAAAACGACCGTCTTTCTCTCACATGGTAATCCCCTCTATGTATCCTTCCACCGAGTCCTTCGTCGTTAATCTCTTTCTGCCGGTCAGTCTGCCTGCCTGCCTCTCTGCCTGTCTGTATAGCTGTAAGCACACGCTTGGACACAATTGTCTCTGTGTGTTGTTCTTTAATTCAACGTCTTTTCCCATCGCCATATTAGACAATGTGTGTGTGAGTGTGTGTGTGCGCGCGCGCGTGCGTACGAGCGTGTGTGCGTGTGTGCATGTGTGTACTTGTGATTTTTAAGTTGTTCAATTACCTCTTGCCCCCCCCCCCCCCCCTCTCTCTCTCTCTCTCTTTTTTTTTGTATGTTTCCACCCCTTCAGAAGGGGCTTTGACCTATCTGAATAAATCATCTGAAGTCTGAAGTCTGAAGACTCTTCTCTCCCCTCCACCCCCCCCCCCCCCCCTCTCTCTCTCTCTGTCCCTCCGTCCACCTCTCTCTCCCTCGCCCTTTCTCTCCCCCTTTCTATCTCTCCCTCCTCCCCTCCACTCCCTCTTCTCTCTCTCTCTCTCTCTCTCTCTCTCTCTCTCTCTCTCTCTCTCTCTCTCTCTCTCTCTCTCTCCTCTCCCCTCTCCATTTCTATCTCTTTTTTTTCCTCCCTCATAGCATTTAGCAGCTGTGAAACACAATCTATAAACTAGGCCACTGGCACTGACACCTTTGTACCAAGCTGACTGAACTGAGCTTTTGTGGGGGGGTTTTCATTAGAATATCCTGATGATAATAGCACCCTTTATAGACAAAAAGGCCACACAATGAATGAACTGAACTAGCACACGCAGCACCATATGCTAGCAGGCCAAGCCAAAAAAACAGGAGCATGGGCGGATGGAACCTTACACTGAAAGCATTGAAAGGCTGGATGACTGCAGGATTTTGATTAATTAAATATATGATTATTTTCGTTTTGGAATGAACGGCGCAAGAGGAGTGCGTGTGTGGGTGGGGGTGGGGTAAGGGGGTGGGGTTGTGTTGTGTTGTGTGTGTGTGTGTGTTTGTGTGTGGTCGCAAGGGGGGGGGGGGGGGGGTGGGGGGGGAGGGAGGTTGGATATGGGACGTGTGTGGAGGGGGTGTGTTGTTTTGTGTAGTGTGTTGTGATGTGGTGGTGGGTGGTGTGGTTGTGGTTGGTGATGGTGTGTTGCATGTGGGTGTAAGCGTGTGTGTTTGTGTGGTGTGGTGTTGGTGCGTGCGTGCGCGCGTTGTGTGTATGTGTGGTGTGTGTGCGTGCGTGCATGCTGCGTCCATGTGTGTGTTGTTGTGTGTGTGTGGTGTGTGTGTGTGTGTTCTGCGATAATATGGATTCTATAATACATAGAGTCTTCAGAAGACTTCTGGTGCTGTCTGTTAGAATCTCCAGTGTCAGGACGATGATGCTCTAAGCTCTAGTGGTCATCCGAGGAACCTGAGATCAGGAGCAACAGATCTTCTCGCGGGTTCGAATCCCATCACACTCTCTTTTTTTTTCCGGACACCAACCGGTTCTACCTAGATTGAGCTTACTACAGGCTCACTCGGACACTGTCTGGCATCATCCACTTTACAGATGCAATTTTTCAGTGTTGCTGAAACTACTTGATCAACACTGCAGGTGTCTGTGTCTGTCGGGCCTGGTTGACGCTAGGATGATTCACGAAACAAATATTGAGTAGGGAAACCTTGTCAAGTAGTCTCAAAGGCGATGCACTTCCACAGCATCGTTATGACGTCAACCTCGTCACCGCTGACTTCCACAGCATCGTTATGACGTCAACCTCGTCACCGCTGACCATCATGCAATAAAAGAACATTGTCTCTGATTTGGTGACCCCCAGTTGTTTGTCTCTGATTTGGTGACCCCCAGTTGTTTGTCTCTGATTTGGTGACCCCCAGTTGTTTGTCTCTGATTTGGTGACCCCCAGTTGTTTGTCTCTGATTTGGTGACCCCCAGTTGTTTGTCTCTGATTTGGTGACCCCCCAGTTGTTTGTCTCTGATTTGGTGACCCCCCCCCCCAGTTGTTTTGTTGCCTCTGATTTGGTGACCCCCAGTTGTTTGTCTCTGATTTGGTGACCCCCCAGTTGTTTTGTCTCTGATTTGGTGACCCCCCAGTTGTTTGTCTCTGATTTGGTGACCCCCAGTTGTTTGTCTCTGAATTGGTGAACCCCAGTTGCTATGTCTTTGATTTGGTGACCCCCCAGTTGTTTGTCTCTGATTTGGTGACCCCCAGTTGTTTGTCTCTGAATTGGTGACCCCTCCCCCCCAGTTGTTTGTCTCTGAATTGGTGACCCCCAGTTGCTATGTCTCTGATTTGGTGACCCCAGTTGCTCTGACTCTCAAGTTGACCTTAGTTCAGGCCTCCCTGCATTTTTGTGTTTGTGAGTTGGGTGTCGATTTAATAAAAACATTCTTTTATATCGAGGATAATGGAATAAGCACTCATGTGCTTTTTACATCCAGTCCCCGTGTGTATGCGGTTTTGTAAATGCTGTGATCTTCGCGGGAGAAGGTCGTTGGAGAGACGTTTCTTTGTGGTCGCCACCCCAGGAGGGTGTGTCACTTGGCCTGGCTCCCCGACCAAGCTATCACTGTCATTGATAGGGAGGGGCTTGGTAGGTGGTGTCCTGTGTATGTTGGCTCAGACCATACACCAATGAACACCACCCAAAAGTGACCCCAAAGCAGTGCGGGGACCATCTGGTTAGTGGCCTCGAGGTGGCCTAACATTGAAAAATTACTGTGAACTTTTGACCTCCAACTCTTGACGTGATCAGTGACTGACACGATTTAAGACAGAACAAAATGGTTTAAACGAAAGAACATTGCCCTGCACCTAACCCTCGTCTTAACACGTAAAAAAACCAATGTCAGCACTTAAGACGCTAAAACAACAACAACAACAACAAAACATACCCAGACTTATATTCACCTTAAAAGAAGTTGTTACCTTTCCAATATTTCATATACATTCATATAATAATAATAATCTAACAACACTACACTCCATCAACCACTCACAGACAATCAAGCATGACGACAGTGGTGGCATTAAACACCTTGACTGAAAAAACTGCAGGCGATCGATGGAATGGAAAGCCAATAAGGTCCTGTCTTTGACGTGTTGATTACCACTCCACACAGCTAGCGCTGGTATCGATTATCTCCGGGAGCTGAACTGTGGCGGGTTACAAACAAACAGATATCATATAGTGCCTGTATGCTGCAACAGCTGGGTGCTCATGTACCTGTGCGTGTGTGTGGTGTGGGTGGTGGTGTTGGTGTGTGTGTGTGTGTGTGTGTGTGTGTGTGTTGTGTGTGTGTTGTGTGGGGTGGTGTGTGTGTGTGTGGTGTAGTGTGTGTGTGAGTGGTGTGGTGTGTGTGTGTGTGTGTGTGTGTGTGTGTGTATGTGTGTAGGGTGTGTGAGTGTGTGAGTGCGTAAGTGTGTGTGTAGTGTGTGGGTGTGTGAGTGTGTAAGTTTGTGTGTAAGTGTCTGTGTGTGTAAAAATGTGTGTAGGGGGTGTGAGTGTGTAAGTGTGTGTGGTAGGTGTGTCTGTGTGTGAGTGTGAGTGTGTGTGTGTGTGCGTGCGCTGTATGTGTGTGTGTTAATGTGTGTGTAAGTGTGTGTGTGTGAGTGTGTGTGGTAGGGTGTGTGTGAGAGTGTAAGTGTGTGTGTATTTGTGTGTGTGTGTGTGTGTGTGTGAAAGTGTGTGTGTGTAGGGTGTGTGAGTGTGTAAGTGTGTGTGTAAGTGTCTGTGTGTGTGAAAATGTGTGTGTGTAGGGTGTGTGTGTAAGTGTGTGTGTGTAGGGCGTGTCTGTGTGTCTGTGTGTGAGTGTGTGTCTGTGTGTGAGTTGGTGAGTGTGTGTGTGTGTGCGCGCGCTGAGTGTGTGTAAATGTGTGTGTAAGTGTGTGTGTAAGTGTAAGTGTGTGTGTTTGCGCGCGTACGTGCGAGTGGTGTGTGTGGTGTGTGTGCGAGTGCGTGTGTGTGCGTTTGCGCGCGTGCGTGCGTGCTTGTGTGTGTGTGTGTGAGAAGGGGGGGGGGGGTTAGCTATGGTTTGAAGTTCTATTGAAATGTTTAAACATATATCGATCGCGTCTTTTCTTTCGTGTTTTTTTTAATAATTCTTCTTATCATCGACGCATGTGCCTGTCAGTGTTGGAATTGTCCTTCACGGGATGATTACAGTATGGATGAATTAAACTGAAGAGACTACAGCTCTCTGAAATGCGTTAAAGCATGGTGGATATCCTTGGTTACATTTCATCCCTCGAATTAACAGCAGAACAAAAAAATTATACCCTGAGAGGAAAGACAGAAAGAAAGACAGACAGACAGACAGACAGACAGACAGGCAGAAAGAACGAAAGAAAGAAAGAAAGAAAAGAAAAGAAAGGAGAAAAGAAAAGGAAGAAAGAAAGAAAGTAAGTAAGACAGGCAAACAGACAGACAGACAGAAAGAGACAGAAAGACAGAAGACAAAAACCATACAGACGGACCGAAGAAGAAGAAGAAGAAGAAGAAGAAGAAGAAGAAGAAGAAGAGAAGAAGAAGAAGAAGAAGAGAAGAAGAAGAAGAAGAAGAAGAAGAAGAAGAAGAAGAAGAAGAAGAAGAAGAAGAAGAAAGAAGAAGAAGAAGAAGAAGATCATAATGGTGACTTTTACGACGTCGCCGTAGACAGATAGACAGACAGATACAAACAGACCGCAGGAGAAGACAAGAAGATCATAATGGCGTTTTTTACGACGTCGACACCGATGTTAAGGATTATAACAACAACAAAAAACAAGAAACAAAGAAGAAAATAAATAACAAAGATAGACAAGCCCTCCCCCCACAAAAAAACACCAAACAAACAAACCAACCAACAAACAAAACACCGGTTGTATAGGTGCGCTTTCCCTAACACACAGCTCTTGTCTTCCAGGTGTGTGGCGGGAGGCTGAAACGTTTACACAGCAGTCGCACTTTCGATCAGACATGGCGCCATCTTCTTCACCAGCACACAGATCGTGATGACTCAGTGCAGGGCCTGCTTCAACTGGCCACCACCAGGCTCCCTAGAACGATGGCTGACGTCCTCAACTCTATTGCGAAGAAGTTTAGAGTTCAATATTTACATGCCTCTCCCCCCCCCCTCCCTTTCCCTTTCACTCCCTTCTCCCTCAATAAAGATAAGTGTCTATTACTGCTGGAATTTCTGCTACATCCTTGGTTGTTGTGGATTTCAATTAAAAAGACTGGCATCATGGAGTCAGGACATTGCGTGTCAGTTCAAGTCAAGTTAGGTCAAATTTCTATATCCAGATGGTACATTGAATAAGCAATGCATTTGCTTTTTTTCATCAAGCCATCTATCTAAGAAACAAAAAATTTCTTAGTGATAATACTGAGTGTGTGTTTTGTGTGTGTTTGTGTGTGTGTGAGAGAGAGAGAGAGGGGAGAGAGAGAGAGAGAGAGTGTGGTGGTGTGTTTGTGTGTGTGTGCGCGCGTGCATAAATTCGATTATGTTTTATCCTAATATTTGTGGATGGATGCATGCGTGTAAAATTAATGAACTGAATGCAAGCGCTTCGATCTGTTTGCTTTACAAGATTCAGTACTATGTATAAGTTATTATGATTATCATTATGATTTTATTATCATTATTATCGTCATCATCATCATTATTAATTATTATTGTTGTTGTTATTATTATTATTATTATTATTATTATTATTATTATTATTGTTATTATTATCATTATTCACGGATGTGTCTCTGACGACACTACCCAAAGTACCCTCCTACCCAGAACGGCAAGTGTGACTGCACTTCTCGCGTTCCTGACTTTACTGTCTGCCGCTGTACAACACAGAAAGAAAGCGTGGAGCACTGCCATGTCCACCAACCTCCAGCAAGTCCGACAATCTGTGTAGAATCGCCCCATCAATTATTATCACCCCGAAACAGACTACTCGCATCAAATCATGCAGGGTTTTGTCGTTTTTCTTCTTCTTCTCTCGTTCCGCTGTTGCAGTAAACCTAACGTTTTTCTAGTGATTGTTTCTATTCCTGTAGCTTGTAGTTAGCTCGTTAGCATCTTCGATTCCGCACACACGTAGCGGAGGGGTTTCGAGACAATCTCTTTTCTATAAAAAAAAAAAAGTCCTTTTTCTAGTCTTGTTCTGCGAGAAATTTAGCCTGTTAGCACAAACCCATCAAACACAGATAAAGACAACAACATGTACTTTTTTTTAAGAATAAAAGAAAAACAAAAAAGATCTACAAAAGTCAAAGAGCCAGAAAAACACGACAGGCAAAAATAACCCACAACGAAAAAATAAACAAAGGATAAAGAACAATCAAAGAAAAGAAACAAAACCCCAAACAAACAAAGACTAATAGAAACATGGAACAGGAGTGCAGACTGCTCATAAGGTAAATACATACTGAGAGAGTTCCCGTTTTCTCATTAGGCGTCGTAGACATTTTGCTCTGTTGTGGGTGTGTGTACACGCACGCACATGTACAAGAAGAGGCCTACTACACACCAGCCCGCAGCTCTGTGCACTAGAGCCTAGGCTGACGGGAAAATCGAAATCTGCTGTGGACGAAAGCTGTAGCTAGTCACATGTTACGGCGATTCGATCATAAAGCCAGCTACACACCATTACAGTTTGTCACCCGGCGCTCAACCTGCTTAGCCGTGGTCGTTTTCATTAGCAAAGGCACAAACAACAGGGATAAAACAGAAGGATGGATGCTGGGAATGAGGTCAATCAAACGAGAAAGACAGAGTAAACTGGAAGGGTGACGTGTGTGTGTGTGTGTGTGTGTGTGTGTGTGTGTATGTGTGGTGTGTGTGTGTTCGATTCATTTTACGTCTCTTCACAAATTGTGATAGTGTGTGTGTGTGTGTGTGTGTGTGTGTGTGTGTGTGTGTGTGTGTGTGTGTGTGTGTGTCACAATTGTGATAGTGTGTGTGTGTGTGTGTGTGTGTGTGTGTGTGTGTGTGTGTGTGTGTGTGTTAAACTGCAGTGCAATGACCTTCAGACATAATTAGATAAATCTATTATTACTTTGATCTCTTTCTCGAGCTTGTCTTTTATGAAATTAGCCGATCTTTTTTTTTAAAATCCTGTTTTCTTTATTAAAAAAATCGGGCTTTGTAACTAACATGAGGTTACTTTTTTGTAAGTAACATGTGGTTACTTTTTTGTAACTAACATGTGGTTATTTTTTGGTTCATTTTCTTTCCTAGGGCTACAAAGTTCAGCAACTGTGAGACGTGTCGTATGCCACCAGTTACTACCCTTGATTAAGGTAGCCCCATTTCGACTTCGGGGATGGTGTCTAAACACGACACTTGAGTGCATGTGTTGTTTCTTTTTTTTTTAATGGTTGTCCTCCGTTCGTACCGGCACGAAATGGCCTGTTCTTCTAAAAGGCGGAACGGGTTTAAACGTGTGTGCAAGATGTTCTGCGTGCGTTCGCAAACGCGGCCTCAGTTTAAAATCTCATCCGAAGGACTTGTGGGGGAGTGGAGTCAGTACTCCCTTGTAAAATTCCCCAAAACGCAGTGCCTCAGTTGTGGTTTAATATCGGGCCGTCAGATCATGAGCACAACGCTCTAACCACTAGGCTATTCATACCAGTTATGGGTTTGACAAGGACATTAGGCTTTTTTAATGGGATGCTTTAGGCGACCAGCGGGCCATATGATTACTGGCCGCGTAAAGTTTGTTCCATAAAAACAAACAACAGCTTCATAAAGAAAAAAAACAACAATTTCGCTCGAAATCAGATCATTTCCTTTCGTTGATCTAAGCCTGTTCCCTCCAGTTACTTGTTCTACTCAGCCATGAAGTGAGAAATGGATGTGCAACACATTGCGCTAATCCAGCATAGCTCAGTCAAGGGTCTTAAGGCCCAGTCCTAAAATTAGTCCCTTCCTTTGACCAAATCCAAGTGCTGTCAGTGTCTGCTATAATCAGCACCAGCTGGGATGGAATGGATAACAGCTGAAAGCAGCTGAAAGTGGAGGACACTGACAGCTGTGTCGACCAAATGTGCATTTAGTTCAACACAACAGTGGAATACAATGATGTTGCGAATTTTGAGCTGGAACATGACCACATTCTGTTTACGAATGAATACAACCGATATCAATCCACCATAGGCGCGAATGGGTAAAGCACACGACAAAGAGTGGCTTCAGTTAATAACTTTTCATCAGCCAACTGCTGAAGAACGGATAATGCGGATGATAGAAATAATAACCATGGAGGGGGGGGGGGGGTGGCAAAGGCAATGGGAAAAGAGGAGAAGGATGGGGGGGGGGGGGGGGGGGGGCTGTTCAGTTTGGCTTAATGGCGCTGACAGATGCACCATAACGGATCCCGGCACAGGGAGACAAAAACACCGTTTCATTGTGGCGCGATGAGGTGGCTAGAGGTGGGGGGGGGGGGGGGGGGGGGGGGGGGGGGAGGAGAGAGAGAGAGGCAGACATAGGCAGAGAGAGACAGACAGACAGACATAGGCAGAGAGAGATACAGACAGACAAGCAGGCAGAGACAGAGACACACACAGATGGACAGAACCTGACTGCATACTGCTGTTGCTGTTTGTTGTTATTGTTGTTATTATTATTTTGTTATTATTATTGTTGTTATTATTGTTGTGTTGTTATTGTTGTTGTGTTGTTATTGTTGTTATTGTTTTGTTGTTATAGTGTTGTTATTGTTGTTATCATCATCAATTCGGGTTCTTTTATTTTGAAAGGCAGAAAAGTGAAGGATCTCATTACTAATCTGTCTACATGCTCTTCAGATTGTTTCTATCCGTCTGTCTGTCTGTCTGTCTGTCTGCCTCCTGCTGCCTGTCATGTATGTATGTATGTATGTAGTGTATGTATGTATGTATGTATGTATGTTGTATGTATGGCATGGATGCATATTACGTATGTATGTATGTATGTATGTATTATGTATGTAATGTATGTATGTATGTATGTATGTATGTATTGTATGTATGTATACCTACGTGTGTACTGTGTGCTGTGCATGTCTGACTGTCTGTCTGTCTGTCTGTCT
>CM054139.1:48566197-48571197 GCA_028751875.1 Rapana venosa | reverse complement strand
GGGCATCTTGATTATCATGATAAACTATTCTCTCTCTCTCTCTCTCTCTCTCTCTCTTCTCTCTCTCTCTCTCTCTCTCTCTCTCTCTCTCTCTCTCTCTCTCTCTCTCTCTCTGAGTGCTTTTTATTTGTTTGATATGTAGTATTCATTTTGGTATAAAGCTGTTTTTGCATCCGAGAGTTTTAAAGTTGGAGACCCTGTACCGTTTCTGAGGTAGCAGGAGCTCACAATGCTCCCTACTCTTGCTTAATTCTTTTTTTCCACACGACATTCATATAAGTCAGATTGTGTGTGTGTGTGTGTGTGTGTGTGTGTGCTGCCCACAATTTTGCTACATCTGTGTACAACGTTATCCAATGCAGATTTGTTTTTAGTGAGCTAGAAAGACAGACGGATACAAACAGAAACACAGAGAAAGAAAGAAAGAAAGTACGCGCGTGCGCATACACACACACACACACACACACACACACACACACACACCACACACACACACACACACACACACACACACACACACACACACACACACAGACAGACAGACAGACAGACAGTCAGACAGGAATGCTTACCTGACTGCGACCCAGCATATAGGAGTTTTCGTTAGCCATGGTCAAGCTGTAAACTGGGCAGCAACGCAGGGACTTGTGTTTGTTCAAGATGTAGTATGCAACACTTGCACAACTCTGGAATCACACCGTTCTGCTGTCCGTTTCCAGGCACAGAACAGATGCCAACACTCACATCACACTGCTGTCACTTGGCAGGTTTCAGATCTATACCCTGGTGGTTACTTTAGCTTGTGGACACAGGAGTGACGCTCTGCTGGTGTAAACTTGTGAGTACAGAGAAAAATGTCTGCAGTTAGGATGTTGGCACTGGATAGTAGGGTCACAATCTGCAGTTTTTAACTTGAAACACCCCCCCAAAATTATTTTTTTCAGGTATCGGTTTCAGCCTCTGGACTATATGAATGACTGTAGCTCAATGAATGGCTTTCATAACGTGGACAAAAAATATTGATGAGCTGATGCTGTTACTGGTTCACCGCATACAGCTTTTAGCCCGAGGGATAACTGAATTTGCGTACACTGATTTCAAATTATGGGATATATAGAGTAAATTGTTTTACAGCGTATTGTTTGCACTCAAAATATGGACGCACAGTTTATTATGTTCTCCACCTATGAGACAGAAAATGAGTTCACAGAGCACTGTTTTCAAGGTTTATGTCAAAGGTAAATACAGTCGCACTGTGTAACACTTTCTACACTTTCAAGTTGAGTCTAAGACCACAAAATTCAACTGTACTGTGCATTAATATTTTTAGGCACAATAACAAGAATAACAGTTTTCTGTGGATACTAGCTTCGAAATACAAAACACACGCTATACTGTTCTCAGTCCGAACACACAGTTAGTCTACTTTGATGAGAACCTGCTGGGGGGTTAAGAGACACCACGGTTCAACCTCTGTCAGACAGCACACTCACTTAGTCTACAACATGAAAACTTGAGATCCCAGCTGTTCAACCTGTGAACTCCAGAGACAAGATATCAACCAACACCCAGAGTGCTGTCGACCTAAGGATCCAAGACAACACAAACCTAACGGCCTAGAAACTGACCACAGGGGTATCTCGAACCCTCAGTCCCGGAGGAGGAGGTGGAGGAGGAGGAGGAGGAGGAGGTGGAGGAGGAGGAGGAGGAGGAGGAGGAGGAGGAGGAGGTGGAGGTGGAGGAGGAGGAGGAGGTGGAGGAGGAGGAGAAGGAGACAGCAATGAAATCAATCTCTGCTGCGGAGGGTTGAGCACACAGAGGTGGGTGGATCCGGGGCAGGAGTGTAGTGTGTCAGCTCAGCTCTTGTTCAGCAGACACGGGGGCTCTCTGGGGCTGGTTCCTCACACCGCGGCTGCTGTATGTCCCTCACGTCCAGCTTTGACTTGCAAATGGCCGGTCCGCTGTCTGGAGCCTGCCTGCCTGCCTGCCTGCCTGCCTGCCTCTGGCGCTGAAACATTACAGAACAGAGAGAGAGTGCCGAGGTGCGATAGTTACAACTACCGTCAGTAGAGCAAGTGGTAAGTTATACCAGCACCCATGTGGCTATTCATCAACCCAGCGCGCGCGCACGCACACACACACACGCACGCACACACACATTCGCACACGCACGCACGCACGCACGCACACACAAGTTGCATATTCACACAAGGTGAGCATGCACGCACACAAGCGCACATTCCTTCAGTTCACGAAGACCAGCCAAAGTGATTGTGTGCACAGAGAGAGAAAGAGAGAGAGAGAGAGAGAGAGAGAGAGAGAGAGGAGAGAGAGAGAGAGAGAGACAGACAGACAGACAGACAGACAGACAGACAGATAGATAGATAGACAGACAGATAGATAGACAGATTGTACTAATCGCATGTGCGTGCACGAAGTTCGCAAACATACGCACATATCTACACCGAAATTCTTCTCTCTCTCTCTCTCTCTCTCTCTCTCTCTCTCTCTCTCTCTCTCTCTCTCTCTCTCTCTTCTCTCTCTCTCTCTCTCTCTCTCTCTCTCTCTCAGTGCCTGCGTACGTGCGCATATGTGCGCCCGAATGTACTCTATAATATTCTGCCCTGAGGACAAACCAGGCTGTCGGTTGTAAAAATATTCGCAAATCGAACATACAAGCAAAGTGTACAGAAGTCCCAAATGATGATAATTATAAGAACTTGATCAGATCTTACGGTCGCAAAGGGAGAGCACGGTGTAATCTTCTCTCTCAGGGGAAGTCATTCAACGGTCTGAGCTTAGGAGAGCCAGAAATGGCTTTTTTTGTTTTGTTTCACACGCACGGAACAGCGTGTAGCTTTTTTGTGTGTGTGCTCTGTGTATCGCAGCCATCTCATTCTTGCTGCAAGTAAAAAAAGTCTTGAGAAAAAAATCTTGCAAACTTTGTCGTTTGACCGATATCTACAAGCTTTAGCCACATACATGCACGCGCTGTAGTAGTGACAGTAAACGGTTTGGGTTTTTTATTTCTCCCCAGCGTTCCTCGGATAGAGCTCTGAGGTTCACCCGTGGTGACAGTTGTACGTATGCGACAGGTTGTTTTTTTTATCTTCCCACCATTAAGGTAGCCGCATTTAGAACGCAAAAAATAAAATAATGTGTCTGTCATTCTCGCTGAAGCCACTGGAATGATGGTTCACAAAAATTGCTCAAATTATGAGACTCGTTCAATGTTGGAGGATTCATTCAAAGTACGCGTATCAGTATCTATTGAGAGAGGGAGACAGACAGACAGACAGACAGACAGACACAAAACACACACACACACACACACACACACACACATACACACACACACCTCTATACTGCCCAATCAAGCCATAATGGCTCCCCGAGCAACTTGGATCAATTCACGGGAGTCTGCAAGTGACGTGGTAACCAATGGTAACCAGGTGAAAGCCTACAGAATGCCCTCCCTCACACAATGGATAGCCAGCCATTGGCTGAACTTTTCTATGGTTTCCTTATTGCGTCAAAAATCCAACATTCTATACTGTTGGTGGTAATATTACTTTCAAAAGGCATCGAAACTTTCTACCGAAAATAAAAAGTTGTAAAGCGGTGTTTAAAGCAGTTTTGCTGAACTTTTCAGGTTGGAGAGGGAGGGGGAGAGGGAGGGAGGGGAGATTGAGAGAGAGAGAGAGAGTCAGACAGACAGACAGAGAAAGAGACACAGAGACAGACAGAGACAGACACAGACAGACAGACACTACACTATACTACACTACACTGTACTACACTACACCACACTACACTGCACTACACTACACTATACTACACTACACTTCACTAACCAACACACTACACTACACTACACTACCTACACTACCCCTACACTACACTACACTACACTACATACACTGCACTACACTACACATACACTACATACACTACACTACACTACACTACCACTACACTACACTATCTACACTACACTACACCACACTACACTAACTACTACTACACTACACTACCCACACTACACTACACTACCACTACACTACACACATACACTACACTACTACTCACCACTACACCTACACCACACACTACACTACACTACATTACACTACACTACACTACACCACACTACACCACTACACTACACCCACACTCACTACACTACACTACATACACTACACTACACTACACACACCACACTACACAAACTACACTACACTACACACACACTACACTACACTACACTACACTACACACACTACACTACACCACACTACCAACTACACTACACTACTCTACACTACACCACACTACACCACACAACACCACACTACACTACACTAGCACTACACCACACACTACACTACACTGCAACTACACCACACTAACACTACCCCACACTACACTACACTAACCTCACTACACTACACTACACCACACTACACTACACTACACTACTCCACTCTACACTACACTACACTACACACACTACACTACACCACACTACACTACACCACACTACACTACACTATACCACACTACACTACACTACACCACACCACACTACACTACACTACACTACACCACACCACACTACACTACACTACACCACACTATACTACACTACGCTACACTACACTACACTACACCACACCACACTACACTACACTACTCTACACTACACCACACCACACTACACTACATTACACCACACTACACCACACTACACCACACTACACTACACTGCACTGAACCAAACCACACCGCACTACATTACACTACACTACACCACACCACACCACACCACACTACACTACACTGCACTGAACCAAACCACACCGCACTACATTACACTACACTACACCACACCACACCACACCACACTACACTACACTGAACTATACTACACTTCACTCCACTATCCTCCACTCCACTCCACTACACTACACTGTATTGCACTGCACTACACTACACTACAC
>CM054139.1:48556197-48561197 GCA_028751875.1 Rapana venosa | reverse complement strand
ACTACACGACACTACACTACACTACACTTCACTACACTACACTACACTACACTACACTACACTACACTACACTACACTACACTACACTACACTACACTACACTACACAACACTACGCCTTCCTCCTGTCACATTAGCTTCTGAAATAACCGAACGCACAAAACGGTCGGTCTGTCTGACATGCCACAGTGACGAACCCAACTAGCCTAGTACTAGCAGACGTTTGCTTGGAGGCAGAGTGCATCACCTGTGATCCGGCATCTCATTCTGTCTGAGAACGTGCCTTGAATGCAGGCAGCATTATCTCTTTCGCGTGCTAGTGAAAAAGAGATGTATTCGATAAACATATTCATAAACTGGATATGGTAACAGAGAAGCAGAAAGCCAGGCACACCGAAAAGTCGGATGCACTGGGCCTGACTTGTCAGATGCTTAACGACAGGGCAACGCATTTTCGCTCATTTGACAGACTAGACACCAATGATTGCTGTCTGAGTGTTCAAAGAAGAAGAAGGAGGAGGAGGAGGAGGAGGAGGAGAGGAGGAGGGGGAGGAGGAGGAGAGGAAGAAGAAGAAGAAGAAAGCCAGGGAGAAGGAAATAGAATGCCAGATGAGAGAACGAGCTATCTGGGTAATTTAAACCTTTATTTTGCACCAGATCAGTAGGGGTGTATGAAGGGGTAGGTGAACAGGGTGCAAAACTGAGTTCGTCAAAAAATCAGACCCAGACGGTCAGAGAGACCGACATAAAGACAGACAGACAGACAGACAGACAGACAGACAGAGGAAGCGGGCAGACACAGGGGGGAAAGGTCAGCACAGCCACGGACACAAAAGAAAACCATCTTTTTTTTAAATGCGTTTCTCTGCTCACTTGCTCATTAGCACTTTCAGTTGATCGAAATGGAAAGAATTTCTTCTCAGGTCAACGATTTATTTTCCAACAACTGTTTCTGCAGCTGCTGCTGCTGTGCTGCTGCTGCTGCTGCTGCTGCTGCTGCTGCTGCTGCTGCTGCTGCTGCTGCTGCTGCTGCTAATGTCAGTGCTGCTGCTACTGCTGCTACTGTCATCGATTCTGTTGGTGCTAGTGCTGATGGCGTTGTATTGTTGATACAATTAGTCTAGAACCACTTTTGACATTCAGAGCAATGAACTATACCCATGCGTCATTGCACCATCACATGAAATAAAGAATCTATCACGTCCAACTTATGATCACGGGCAAAGTAAGATGCACTTTTAACAAAGAGTTTAAAAAAAACCCAACAAAACACAAACAAACAAACAAGCAAAGAAAAAACCCCAAAACTCCGTTATAACACAAAACCTAACTGGGTGTTTTTCCCCGGCATTAGTTCACTTTTGTACCCTCGCTGATGACAAGAGTACAAGGACAATGAGTTCAGACAAGCGGGACGTCACTATTAGAAACTATGGTACACGATGCCGACTGAAAACACAAAACAAAACAAAACAACAGATGAACAACAAACATCAAACAAGCACACACACAACATGACAGCATGGCAGTTACAACCTGTGGGGCGGGCTATGAATACTAGAAATGGTGGGGAGAAGCTAATCGATAGCAGACACAACTGCTCGTGCTTTTGTTTTGTTTTGTTGGGGTTTTTGTTTTGTTGAGGTTTTTGTTTTGTTGGGGTTTTTGTTTTGTTGGGGGGGGGGGGGGTTTCTAAAAGGGGGGTGGGGAGGTTCTGATACATGCATTATAAACCTGGCAAAGAGCCGCCATTTTCATTGAAGACAAAACAGGCACACAGGCATTATGGTGAGCAAACATTGAAGATAAAACAGGCACAAAGCTATTATGGTGAGCAAACATTGAAGATAAAACAGGCCTAGAGACATTATGGTGAGCAAACATTGAGGATAAAACAGGCACACAGACATTATGGTGAGAAAACATTGAAGATAAAACAGGAACACAGACATTATGGTGAGCAAACATTGAAGATAAAACAGGCACAGAGACATTATGGTGAGCAAACATTAAGATAAAAGAGGAACACAGACATTATGGTAAGCAAAATTAAGATCAAACAAAAACTGTAACTGACGACTAAACCCCAAATCTCTCACATCTTTACATCAGACATTCCAACACTCTTTGATAGTCATGACAGGGTTGGGAACCAGGCAAACGCCAGCTAAACAATCGTTGGCATCATCATCTTCATAAAATGTTTCAGAACTGACGATAAAGATGTTAAACAATCAAATGTTTCAGAATTGACTACAAAGATGTCAAACTATAAAATGTTTCAAAACTGACTACAAAGATGTCAAGCTATAAACTGTTTCAGAACTGCCTACAAAGATGTCAAACAATAAAGTGTTTCAGAATTGACTACAAAGAGACAAACTATAAAATGTTTTAGAAGATATCATAAAATTGTCGAACTATAAAAATAATGTCCTCTGGCACCTTATTCCAATCCCCATGTCGCATAATCAAGTGCATCTCATTCGGAAGCGTCCTTTCAATATTGACAACAGCCTATAGATATAGCATATTAACAGAGCCACTCATATTGGATAAACACGTTCAGAAATTTATTATGTTCACACACACACGC
Organism: Rapana venosa; assembly: GCA_028751875.1. Taxonomy (NCBI): domain Eukaryota; kingdom Metazoa; phylum Mollusca; class Gastropoda; order Neogastropoda; family Muricidae; genus Rapana; species Rapana venosa. The sequence goes on along the minus strand of CM054139.1, from coordinate 48,558,602 downwards.
GCGCGCATCCACACATACACACACACACACACACATACACACAAAGAGCATGGAGGAGTGAGGGGGGCGCGCGCGCGCGCACCACACACACACACACACACACACACACACACACACACACACACACACACACACACACACACACACACACACACACACACTTCTTACAAGTTGCTTTTGAAGATCCTTTCTTCCCGCTTATCCAGCAATCTTTTGTTGTCAGCATTGAAAGAGTATCACATCCCACGTTCTCTCCAAACAAATAATGATCAGCATCACAATAGTTCACAAGAAGCCACTTTGGCTACCACAAGCGTTTTGTCAAGAATAACATCCTGGGTTGTTGTTGGGTATTTTTTTTTAAAAACGTAAGAAGTCAGGAGACGAATTGATAACAACGTTTTTAAAACGCTAATTCAGAACAATATCAAAACAAGACAATGGCTGGCTTCTGAGACCAAAATGATACAGTGTGTGTACAGTTTGTCGTAGCTACAAAGTGTTGTGCTTGTCTAATATTTCATTTCAGTGAAAGTGCTCATTTGTACCCCTTGCTTAAGATTTTAATAATTTCTAGGTTGTTTTTTTTACCATAGATATTTTCAACGAGTTTAATGCGAGGGGACAATCTCTCTCTCTCTCTCTCTCTCTCTCTCTTCTCTCTCTCTCTCTCTCTCTCTCTCTTCTATATTATATATAAAATTATATATATATATATAAAATATATATATATATATATATATATATATATATATATATATATATATATCCCTCTATCTCTATCTCCCTCTCTATCTCTCTCTCTCTCCCTACTCTCTCTCTATCAATCTACCTATCTCCCCCTTATTTATCTCCCCCCTGTCTCTCTTTCCCTCTATCTCACCCCCTCCTCTCTCTCTCCTCTCTCTCTCTCTCTCTCTCTCTCTCTCTCTCTCTCTCTCTCTCTCTCCTCTATCTAAAATGATAACATCATAACATCAGGATGTAAAAGAAGCACATGAATGCTTATTCCATTATCCTCGATATAAAAGAATAAAATAAATAAAAATAAAATAAATAAATATATCTCTCCCTCTCTCTCTCTCTCTTTCTCCCTCTTTTTCCCCCTCTCTCTCCCATCTCTCTCCCTCCCTCTCTCTCCCTCTCTCTCTCCGCCTCTCTCTCTCTCTCTCTCTCTCTCTCTCTCTCTCTCTCTCTCCTCCCTCTCTCTAAGCGGGGTCTCTATTGGGTGGACAGAGCACAGACCTCCTCACCCTGGCATCACCACGCTGCTGGCTAACTAATCCCACACCACGCACACCTCGTTCACACTAAAGACCTCTCTCTCTCTCTCTCTCTCTCTCTCTCTCTCTCTCTCTCTCTCTCTCTCTCTCTCTCTCTCTCTCTCTCTCTCTCCCACACACACACACACACAAATGGACGGACGGGTGCACGTGTCAGGCCCGATCAGACTTTCGTGGTTGGCTGGGCTACAAGAATCATGCCGAAATCGGATGTGCTGGGCCTGATTTGTCAGGCGCTTAACGGCAGCGCCACACATTTTCACTCGAAGAAAGAAGAAGAAGAAGAAGAAGAAGAAGAAGAAGAAGAAGAAGAAGAAGAAAGAAGAAGAAGAAGAAGAAGAAGAAGAAGAAGAAGAAGAAGAAGAAGAATCTGATGAGCACTGACTGAAGGTAGTCCACAGACTCGCGACCAAATTCTCTAATTCTGACTATGGGGCACTGCACTGAAGAGTTGTTCACTAAATTCCTCCATTTACTTCGTAACAACTGTTTACTAAGGCCGTTATGTCTTATTACGTAACTGTGTCAACATCGTTTTCTTAATTCACTTATCTGATAATCAGCAGACCTTCGACTGCAACTCATGCACAATCCGATGGTTTGGCGTACAATTTTAACGATGGGAATGGTGATAACATCATTCCCACGTTACGAAAGGATCAAACTTTAACGTTGAGAATAATGATAACATCATTCCCACGTTACGAAAGAATCAAACTTTAACGTTGAGAATAATGATAACATCATTCCCACGTTACGAAAGAATCAAACTTTAACGTTGAGAATAATGATAACATCATTCCCACGCTACGAAAGAATCAAACTTTAACGTTGAGAATAATGATAACATCATTCCCACGTTACGAAAGAATCAAACTTTAGTGTTGAGAATAATGATAACATCATTCCCACGTTACGAAAGAATCAAACTTTAGTGTTGAGAATAATGATAACATCATTCCCACGTTACGAAAGAATCAAACTTTAGTGTTGAGAATAATGATAACATCATTCCCACATTACGAAAGAATCAAACTTTAACGTTGAGAATAATGATAACATCAATCCCATGTTACGAAAGAATCGCCGTCACTCTGACAACCTACACACAGCAACTCTGCA
>CM054139.1:48541197-48548697 GCA_028751875.1 Rapana venosa | reverse complement strand
GGGCTGGTTGCCAACAAATCGTGGGGTTTGTTTGTTTGTTTGTTTGTTTGTTTGTTTGTTTGTTTGTTTGTTTGTTTGTTTGTTTGTTTGTTTACTTTTTGTTTAGGGGTGGTTTTGTTTTTTGATTGAAGCATTAAATTTATTCTCACAAAATGTGTACATCACCATTAGTAATGAGGATACTCAGATCAACAACAAGTTTGGAGCCTATATCGTGCTCTGACAAAGAAATCATATCACATGCTGAAAATGGAAACTGATTATGGTAACAAGAACCAGCTGACAAAAAGAAGTCAGCATAGGAGTCTGGCGTCATAAGTCAAGTCAAAAACACTTTAATCATCCCAAGAAGGGCAATTACAATACTGACAGACACATTGATGCGAACCATAATCTCGAAAAGACACAAGAAAGCTTCATGTCAGATTGGTTTATAAGATAAGAGATTAGCATCTCAGTGATTCTTACGAAGAAGCATCAAATTCTCTCCCACAAAAGTTATATCGCACATATTCAGTCAAAACACTGATTGCACTAATAATTAAAGATCACGTCGCACAACGATAACGATAAGACCTCGTGAGACAAGATCACGCTATAGTAAAGAACCTCTGGGTTTTTTTGGGTTTTTTTGTAAACCACATTTTTTCCATTCGAAAGATACATTACAGGAGCACGCCAGGAAGACTGAAGAGAAGACACGGGGTTTAGAAGCCATCAGTTGTGCAGGGGAGAGATGCAGCTAAGAGCAAGTACAAGGAAGGCCAGTAGCACCTTCCTTCATGGACAACATCGCTGATGCTGGCAGCAGCAGCAGTAACACACTGAGGGAGGCTCCAAGACATCATCACTGATGCTGGCAGCAGCAGTAACACACTGAGGGAGGCTCCAAGACATCATCATACCTACACAGGAGCAGAGAGCGTGTGTTCTGGCAAATCCTTCAGGACAAAGACAGGAGCGCCTAAAGTCGTCCACAGCAACAGAGACAGGTGACTGTGTTTACACAGGAGAGCCTGGTTGGTTAGAGCGTTGCGCATTGCGCTCGTGATCTGCTGACCCGGGTTCAAATCTCGTTCAAGGGGATATTTTCCCCTGGAGTTCACATCAGTGCCGACTCCACTCGCCCAGAAAGTCCTTCGGATGAGACTATAAACCGAGGCCCCGTGTGCGAACGCACGCAGAACATCTTGCGCACACGTTAAAACCTGTTCCGCCTTTTTTGGAAGAGTAGGCCATTGTGTGCCGGTGGGAACGGACGACAAAATTTACAAAACTGCATACACATGGGGACTGGATGTTAAAAATGCGCATGAATGCTTATTCTATTATCCTGAAAATTAAAATAATGATTAAAAAAAAATAATTAAAAAAACACATAGTCGCTTCTATTATGGAAGACAGTCTAAAAGAAAGAGACCATCTCTTACAAAGTGCACAGAGAGGAAGGGAGAGAGAGAGAGAGGGGGGGGGGGGGCTGATGGCACTGGTGACGTCATTTTTCTTTTTTTAAATTACCTTGGTGGAAATGACGGTACAATACGTCACGCATTGAACGCCGGGAAGTGTTTGTGGCGCTGACGAAATGCCACGTCAGTGAAGAGGAATAACACTGTCGTGAAGTTATGTCACACGATGAAATCAGTGGCACCTACAAAATAAAATAGAATATCATAACGATTATACATTGACAGAGAAGGACGTTTAGTGATGGTGGGGTGGTTAAATGTCAGGTCAAAAATGCGAGAGGTGTTGCTGAGAAAACAGTGTGTTGCTGTGTGGTGTGGTGTGTGTGTGTGTGTGTGTGTGTGTGTGTGTGTGTGTGTGTGTGTGTGTGTGTGTGTGTGTGTGTGTGTGTGTGTGTATGTGTGTGTATGTGTGTGCGCGTGTGTGTATGTGTGCGTGCGTGCATGCGTGTGTGTGCGTGCGTGCATGCGTTTGCGTGTGTGTGTATGTGTGTGAAGTCAACATTATATTTCCAGATGGTACATTGAATAAGGTGTGTATGTGTGCATGCATGCGTACGTGCGTGTGTGTGTATGTATGCATGTATGCGCGCGTGCGTGCGTGCGTGTTGTGTGTGTGTGTGTGTGCGCGCGCGCGCGCGCGCGCACGCGCAGGTGAAAGCTGTACAAAGTGCTGGCACTACAGTGGTGTACAAACTGTCCCCTTGCTAGGTTCTCGCGCTGCCACGGTTTACACCCATCACATGCCTGCACTAATAGCCCACACTAGGGCTTCATACCACCCGAGTCTTGTGACATGTCCGTCCCTCCGTCCTTCCAGCAGTCCGTAAGTCCGTCTTTTGTCTGTCTGTCTGTCTGTCTGTCTGTCTGTCTGTCTGTCTGTCTCTCTCTCTCTCTCTCTCTCTCTCTCTCTCTCTCTCTCTCTCTCTCTCTCTCTCTCCTCTTTTCTTGTGTGTTATCTCTCTCTCTGTACGTTTCTGTGTGTTTGTGTGTGTGCGTGGCTAAGTGAGTGCTTGCACACACACACACGCACACATGCGCACGCACGCACACACGCACACACACACACGCAATATTTATGGTCAAAATCCAGGCTATCAAAGAAAAGAACATAAAGTTTGAACACCTTTATGGATATACAGAGAAGATCACACCCATCCACCCACCTACACACTCACATACACACACACACACACACACACACACACACACACACACACACACACACACACACACACACACACACACACACACACACTGTTAAACACAACAGAAGTGATAATAACGGTTACAAAATTCCAGGATAATAGGTAATAATAATGGGTGGCGCTGCTTTTGTGGCGACGCGTTCTCTCCGGGGAGAGCAGCCCGAATTTCACGCAGAGAAATCTGCCGTGACTTAGAAGTGGTATAAGAATGGAAAAAAACCAACAACTGATGATATAGAAAAGAGAACAGAACAAAAGGTCTAAATACCTGGACAGAACGGAGGAGACAGTCCCAAGAAAGGAGATCAGCTGATGTTGTCTTTGGTTCCTCAAGGTTTTCAGTTTTACATGCAGGGCCAAGGCACTAGCCTAGGCTCCTAACCGCGTGCGTCTGCCGTGACAAGCCAGCCAGCTGGTCACGAGTTGGGGTTTGCTGTTCGGCCATGCGTGAACCCCCTCCATGGAGGGTTTGTGAGGGTTTGTTTTTTTTATTCTGTGTTGTTTTAACTAGTGATGGTTTCCCCTACCCGCTGTCCCTTCCCTGTCTGTTATTGTTCCAGTTGTTATGGATGGCTTGACCCAGAAGTTTGTTTGGGTTTTTTTCACCCGGCATTTATCTTTTTATTCTTTTGTTTCAGTGAGTTTCTCTCTGTCTCTGTCTCTGTCTGTCTGTCTGTTGTCTCTCCTCTCTCTCTCTCTCTCTCTTCTCTCTCTCTCCCCTCTCTCTCTCTCTCTCCTCCCCTCTCTCTCTCTCTCTCTCTCTCCTTGCCTCTTCTTCTTTGTCTGTCTATTTCTCTCTCTCTCTCTCTCACTCTCTCTCTCTCTCTCCTCTCTCTCTCTCTCTCTCTCTCCTCTCTCTCTCTCTCTCTCTCTCTCTCTCTCCTCTCTCTTCTCTCTCCCCTCTCTCTCTCCCCTCCCTCCTACTTTTTCTTTCTTCTCTTATTCCCACTCTATGATCACTCGCTTATGGCAGATCCAATCGAAGAGTTCAGCCCAAAAGAAGCAGCATGTCAGGTCTTTGGAGTTTATATCCCGCTTACCAACAGACTCTAAAGTTTCTATCCAGCTCTCGAAACTCGAGGAACAAAATTTATTCATATCCAGCTCTCCAAACTTATATAGCAAAAGGCCATTCATAAAACCACATGTTCTCTGAAGGAGATTTGTTTAAATTTTATCAATGTATTTTTGGCTAGGGTTTGTTTCTTTAGTAAGAACCATGTCTTTGGCCTGACCTGACTCGAGTTTCGGCTCAAGGATGAGCCTTCGTCAGAGGTCCTGGTGGTGATTGAAGCTTCACCTTCGGTAGTACATTTACAGCCAGTCACTTTTTATCCTTAGCAGTGGTAAATTATTCATGAATCAAGAAAAACACCTGACTATAATGGTATTGAATACATTTTATTTGTGATGTATCCGTTTATTTTGGTTCGATAGACTATGAACACACAATAGTATCAATGTACAGTAGCATGAACAAACACCAGCATAAACACATAGGACTATGGACAAACAGTGGCATCAACATATAGGACTAAGAACAAAACAGTAGCGTCAACATATAGGACTATGAACAAACAGTAGCATGAACATATAGGACTATGATCATAAAGTAGTGTGAACATATAGGACTATGAACAAAACAGTAGCGTCAACATATAGGACTATGAACATACAGTAGCTTCAACATACAGGACTATGAACAAAACAGTAGCATCAACATATAGGGCTATGAACACAGAGTAGTATCAACATATAGGACTATGATCATACAGTCGCATCAACATATAGGACTATGATCATACAGTAGCATCAACATATAGGACTATGATCAAACAGTAGCATCAACATATAGGATTATGACCATACAGTAGCATCAACATATAGGACTATGAACAAAACAGTAGCATCAACATATAGGACTATGACCATACAGTAGCATCAACATGTAGGACTATGACCATACAGTAGCATCAACATATAGGACTCTGATCATACAGTAGCATGAACATATAAGACTGAACAAACAGTAGCATCAACATACAGGGGATATCTTGTTCGTTTGCAAAGCAAAATATCATATTGCTACTCAGGGGAAGGTGTGGGGGTAAAACAAAACTGTGATGTCTTCTCCTTGCTGTGCTGACGTGGGGTCTGTGTTTTGTCAAATGTTCGCGGAATTAAGCTGCTTAAACCATGGAGAATCAGAATTAAGCTGTTTACACCTTTAAAAAAAAAAACAATCAACTAAAATGGTGGATCGGTGGTCTAGATGTAATGCGCCTGCCCAGAAAAAGTTCGTGTCGGAAGTGTGCGGTGGTTCGAATCCCGTTTGCACCCGAAACTTTTCCCCATCCATTAGCCCATGAGTAGTGGTCTGGGTGCTAGTCTTTCGGATGAGACGATAAACCGAGGTCCCGTGTGTTACACTTAATTATTTAGCGAACGTGAAAGAACCCACGACAAGAGAGTTGTCCCTGACAAAATTCTGTAAGAAAAAAGCCACTCTGATAAGGAAATAAATACAGTTAGAGACAGAAAAAGAAAAGAAAAAAATTGGTGGCGCTGCTCTTGTGGCGACGCGCATTCCTCGGGAAAGAGAAGCCCGAATTTCACGCAGAGAAATCTGCCGCGATTTAAAATGGTATGAAATAAGATTTTTAAAAATAAATAAAAATAAAAGAAGTATTTTCAGTGGTGATTGGAGACCCCAGGTGTCAGAGACCCCGGCTTGTGCAGCAGGCACAGCTATCAAAAGTGTGGTGGTGGCTGGGTCCTCTCCCCCTCCATTTGCTCCTCTCCCCCTCCACCCTGCTCCTCCCTTCCCTACACAGGTCACTCTGACTTCATACAGGGCGATGACACCCAGCCTAAGTGCACTCTGCATGCCGGGGAAAATGACTGAGTTCCTGTATACTCATTGTTACGTTTATGTCCCTTTGACTTCAGAATCTACTTACTACTATCCTGCCTCAATATTTTACCCACTATGATACACATTGCAAACTGCTTCCAAACATCCCGGAGTGTTTGTTCTCATATGTCATTCCAAGAAAGTAATCTATTGAGATTTGTTTTATCATCGCAGGAAAAAAAAGATTTAGTCATGGTCGGAAAAAAGCAGCCTACGTCGTTTTAGGGGACGAGATAGCTCAGAAGTCAGAGCACTCGCTTTCCCCAGGTAAGGTTAAGCAGCATCGAGCGTTGTTACCACTTGGATGGGTGACCGTTTGCGCGCCTTGGCTTCAGTACAGTTGCCCCAGTTCACCCAGCTGTAAATGGGTACTTGCCTTCTTTAGGGTCAGGGAAGGTGGGCGCCGCCCTCAATATGCTGGCCCTAGAGAAATGAGGTCTCTGCTGCCTCGCTCCCCTACGACCGCATAGGTTATGGAACACCTTGACCTTTACGTCGTTTCGGTCCTGAAGATATCTGTGTTGTGGCAAAGAAAAAGTTGTTGGGGATTTCCACGTTATTCCTGAATCAATCAACAAACCAGCGACTGTACTCAAGTCAAGGCTGCAGGAGGATCGTCCACAGGGCAACCTTCAGCTTTAAAAGCAGCAGCTCTAGCTTTTGTGCTCTGCCTGCGCTCAGGGAACGAATGAATGATTAAAGAGGCCAGCCTTGACCGGAGCTTCACCCCTGTACAACACAGTCAGGCAGTCAGTTGTAACGCGAACATGTTTTATGCGCATCAAGAGCATCATCTCAGCCCCCATCTCTGCCACATCTTGACACATTTTAGCTGTTGTCTGCAGCGTCAGATTAATAGAATGGAAACACTTATGTGTATCACGCTCACTTCCTTGCCATTCTCTGACCTTAAACTGATATTTTTAAACAGATATACAAGCAGTAATTTAGAGGACTGCGGGGATTGGAGGAAGCTGGTTGCAAAATTTTCATTGGTGCCCCCACGGTCCATGGTACTACGGGATAGGTGAAGGGTGAAGGTGAACAAGCATCAGTACATTTTGTCCAAGCCTTTGGGGAAAGAAAAACACACAAGGGGCAGGGGAGGCAAAAACTGAAAATCTTACAAAACATAAAACAATAGAAATTTTATCCAAAATCGAGGCATACACTTCATGCAGATGTCTGTACGGTACCCAGTGACTAATCAATAGAAAGCAAATGAAAGCTTAAAGGGAACCGGTGTGAAATTTGATGCATTGCTTGGTTTCGTTTTCTCGTCTACAACCCCACCCTTTATCCAATCTTCAGCGAATCCATAAATAGCTTATAATCGTTTGACAGCATCTGCCCAGTTGTTCGTGTGATTTTCTGCTATGCTGTTATTTAGTCATCCTATGATTAAAGTGATATTTGACTTGACTTGACTTGACTTGACTATTGGCGTCATTAGAAATGTTTGCTTTGGGAAACCTGGTCAATGACATCTGATTTTATTTTAACCAAAAATATAATGGGTTAATGGAACTGTCAATTTAAAGCAGATATCAACCAATGTCGTCATAAATCATCATATCTGGAGGGGCAGAGAGAGAGGAGACCGAGAGAGACAGACAGACAGACAGACAGAGATTAAGCACGATGGGCAGGCAGTCTCTGCATGCTGTTAGCTGCAATGTACCTTGTAAAGCTGTTTTCTTTTTCTGTAGCGCTGCAAATCAAAAGAGAGTTTCTTTCAAGAGCGTGGCGATCCGCCTACAGAGAAACCTCAAACAACAAAGCTTCTGCCTCTGGGTCTTGTTTGCTTTGGGTTTTTTAACTTTGAAATATTCGGAGTTTTTTCTCTCTCTAATAAATAAACCGATGTCATTTGGTTCAAGTTACTTTGTGTTTAGCACACACGATTTGTGTG
>CM054139.1:48528697-48538697 GCA_028751875.1 Rapana venosa | reverse complement strand
TCTCCTCTCTCTCTCTCTCTCTCTCTTCTCTCTCTCTCCTCCTCTCTTCTCTCTCTCTCTCTGTCGCTCTCTCTATTCGTCTTCTCTTCTCTTCTTCCCCCACTCCCACCCCTGTCTCCTCCTCTCTCTCCTCTCTCTCTCTCCTCTCATCTCTCTCTCTCTCTCTCTCCTCTCTCTCTCTTCGCTCTCTCTCTCTTCTCTTTCTTCTCTTCTCTTCCTCTCTCCCCCCCCCTCTCTCTCTCTCTCCCTCCCCCTCTCTCTCTCTCTCTCTCTCTCTTCTCTCTCTCCTCCCCCCTCTTTGCTCTCTCCTTCTGTTCTTCCAGGGACACAGGTAGGCAGTCTGACTTGGTTTTCTAACAAAACAAGAGCTAATGACGAGGAGGAATAAAAACCAGTTAATTTCCGACAATCAATAACAGACTGCCGCCCCGGCTTCCCTCCCCCCCCCCCCCTCCCCTCTCCACATCTGCAGTTGTCTGAGGATTGTCTCCCTTCGGTGGCCATATTGATTTTCATTCCGCGTCACTTCCGCCGCTGCCAGAACGGAAAGAGGCCGGTTCTTCTGGACAGGAGGCGGATTAGGTCAGGCTTTTCCGGACAGGTTTTTAAAGGGGCAATTTTGGCAGAACATGCCCCCCTAAACCGCTTTTTTAGAGGCAGAGGTGGTTTTAAAGTATAATCCTGTAATAAAAACCACTGGCAGATAGAGGGATGTGTGTGTATAGGGGGAGGGGGAGGTAGATTTGTGTGTGTGTTCAAATTCAGTATGTGTGTGTGTGTGTGTGTGTGTGTGTGTGTGTGTGTGTGTGTGTGTGTGTGTGTGTTTTATATATTTAAAAAAAACAATTTTATTTCGAGGATAAAGGAATAATCACTCATGTGCTTATTTTTACATCCAGTCTACGTGTGCGTGAGGTTTGTAAATTCTGTCATCCATTCCCACAGACACACAAAAGGCGGAATGGATTTTAACGTGTGCGCAAGATGTTTTGCGTGCTTTCGCACACAGGACCTCAGTTTATAGTATCATCCGAAGATGCACACACACACACGCTCGCACGCACACCACACACACACACACACACACACACACACACCAGCAAGCCTGATTACCTGCATCGTTTATCTCGTGTCCTTTGTTTTCCTGGATAAAAGCATGTGCGGGGAAAAACAAATGCACAGCTGGTAGTTCTAGAGGCAACGTTTGCTGCTAATGATATCCTCAGTTATGATGCATCAACCAACGGCAGTACATAGGCTTCCAACAGCACATAGGCTTTTAAAAGTACATAGGCTTTCAAAAGTACAAAGGCTTTCAAAAGGACATAGGCTTCCAACAGGACATAGGCTTTCAAAAGGACATAGGCTTCCAACAGGACATAGGCTTTCAAAAGGACATAGGCTTCCAACAGGACATAGGCTTTCAAAAGGACATAGGCTTCCAACAGCACATAGGCTTTCAAAAGTACATAGGCTTCCAAAAGTACATAGGCTTTCAAAAGGACATAGGCTTTCAAAAGGACATAGGCTTCCAACATAGGTGGAAAACTCCTCAGCTTATTTCCTCCTGACATAATCTTCTCAAAAGCTTTTTACCAAAAAAAACGTTAATCAAGAGAGTGGGCAGGTAAATAACACTGTCCATGTTGGTGTCTTTCATGAAAATGTCGCCTGCACCAATCAGCTTAATGGTCTGGGTCGTGTTTTGTTTTCCTGTTACCAATTTCCTGGAATAGATTTTATTCGCGTGTAACTGTAGACCCTAGAGAACTTCGTGAATTACAGGTTTGTCTCTCAAGTTTATTTGGTCTGTCTTTGTGTTGTGAAGAGCAGGTTAGTCTATCAATTTTATCTTTTGTGTCGGGTTTTTACATCATTATCATCATGATCGGCATTTTACCTTAATAATAATAATAATAATAATAATAATAACAATAACAATAATAATAATAATAAATGGAACTTATATAGCCTAAACCATGTAAAGGAAACCAGCTGACACATTGCCAAAGCTGAAACGGTGGATTGGAGTCACGTCAGTCTCTCTGAACTATCCAGACTGTGGCCAGATATAGAGTGTCAGCGTTGCACACCTGCCAGGGTTGCTGTGTTGTGACTATCTCACTCTTATCACATTAGCACACACTGTGCCAGCTGTGGCTGCCCAGTTATGTGCTTTTATTTCAGGGAAGCACACAGCACGAAAGTGTCGGGTTTTTTCTTTTCATCTTTTTGTTGTTGTAAGTTTCACCTGTCTTTTGTGCTTGTTCAGCATATATTCCATCGTCAGTTTCATGTTCGCGGAATTCAGAGACAGGACTAATTTTATTTTAGCAGAGAGTGCGTCTGGCAGCTCTTCTTGCCAACAGTTTTCTGTACAAGTTGTCAGTTTAAAAGAACAACAGACAAATTTTCGTCAGCCGAGCGCCACTTTTCAAATGAATATTTATCGAATTAATTTCAGTTGCTACCCCAACGGTCATTGTGCTCTGACATTCCAAACAGCAGTGCTTAATGTATGAACGACAATAATTAGAAAAAAAAGAAACGATGACTCCTAAGGTTGTCACCGAGGAACATAATACAAATAGATTGAATACCAGCGTTTGAGTTGTTGGTTTGTTTGTTTTTAAGAAAAACATATTTTTTGGACTTATTTGTTAGCATTTAAGAGAAATGCTTTTCTGAAAAATCACTGGGAGAGTCAGCCGGTCATGGATTTTGCCCCTGTCCTCTGGGATGTAAGAAGTGTTCCCAGTTCTCAGCAACAGCATTGTATTTCTATTCTTAAAAGCAAACAGTAGAAAAAACAAACCAAAAGCAAAAAAAACCCACAAAATACTGGAGTGCTTTGCCTCAATACCAGCGTTTTTATGCCGCGATAATGTTTGAAAAAAACCTTTCCTGATTTAGTGAAATCTGAGCAGACGACAATTTTCAAAGAAGGAGCTGACGTCATGCGAGAATTGTCCATGGGGGATCTCATTCCTGTCTACTGCTAGGCTGAGGCTGCATTGATGTTAAACTGAAGTACCGAGCTATTAGCCAACATTCTGCCTTTCAACAACAACAACAAGAAAAGAAAATCAAAAACACAAAATCGAAAGAACATGGTCGCACTCACAATGCATCTGGGCTTACTTTATTTCCGAAAAAGCAACGGACGTTCCGCAGTAGACTTGATCTTCTTCCGATTGCGTCATTCAATTTTAATTTAACTGAATTTTTTTTCTTTAAAGAAAAAAGTAAAAGCCTATGGGCATTCTGAATTCGATTAGGGTCAAGGCCTACGGTGTTTGTCACGTTCGTCGTCATGGGAACTGCAGCTGGTCTTTGAATGGGTCATCAACGGGTGTGGGTTCGAAACGACTGGACTATGAGGTTTGTGTTAAGTAGTAGTCTGTGTTGGTTGAGACGATAGTTAGGGTCAGGACTATCAAAAGGTGTGGCAAGCAGGTGCACTACACACACACACACACACACACACACACACACACTGCTTCTAAAACATGCACATGTTTCTGCACTACTTTGGCGATGTCTTAATCATCCATTTAGTTTGCTGAGCTTCTCGACTCGATCATGCTGTTTACAAGCATTCTGATGTTTCTCTCTAGTACTTGTTTCGATCCCCAAAGATAATGCACAAAAGACTTATTTCTTTCTCTTTTTTTCTTTTGATCTAAGATTTTGCCTTTTCTGTCCTATAGTAAGTCATTGATGGGCATCACATTATATCTGGACAATGTCTATTATTCTCGTCTTCAATTTTTTGTTCGTTGTCAAGAAAGTGACAATGTTCTTCTCTCTCTCTCTCTCTCTCTCTCTCTCTCTCTCTCTCTCTCTCTCTCTCTCTCTCTCTCTCTCTCTCTCTCTCTCTTCTGTCCTGTCTGTCTGTCTCTCTCTCTCTCTCTCTCTCTCTCTCTCTCTCTCTCTCTCTCTCTCTCTCTCTCTCTCTCTCTCTCTCTCCTCTCGTCTTCTTCGTCCTCTCTCTTCTCTCTCTCTCTCTCTCTCTCACTTCTCTCTCATCTACTCTCCTCTCTCTCTTTCTCTCTCTCACACACACACGCACACACACACTGGCACCATGCCCACTATCAGGGTGTTTTGCAAGGTGGGGTGGGGAGGTTGGTTGAAGTGAGTTTACTGTCCTGGCTGTCTTTGCTGGATAGTCAGTTTATCGATGGGCTTCAAGGACACAATGGTGCCCGGCTCCTTTTTTGTAGACTTTGCGTATGCCTGTGTGTTTTGCAGTGGTGGCGTGGTGCTGTGAGTGATGTGTTATGTTGTGCGTGTTGTGTGTGTTGTGAGTGTTGTAGCTTGTGTGTGCGGTCCGTTGTGTTGTTAGTATTGTGATGTGTGTGTGTTGTGTGCGTGCCGTGTGCGTGTGGTGTGTAGTGTGCGTGTGTGTTGTGTAGTGTGTGCAGTGTAGGTGTGTGTGTTGAGTGATGTAACCAGTGTGGGTGTAGTAGTTGGAGTGATAGGATTATGGGTGATAGTAACTGTGTGCAGTGAGGATAACCCAGTATGGCAGTGATAAGGATAAATTCAGTGATAAGGATAACCAGTAGGCAGTGATAAGGATAACCCAGTGTGGCAGTGATAAGGATAACTAGTGTGGCAGTGATCAGGATAACCCAGTATGGCGTGATAAGATAACCCATGTGGCAGTGATAAGGATAACCCAGTGTGGCAGTGATAAGGATAACCTAGTGTGGCAGTGATCAGGATAACCCAGTATGGCTGTGATAAGGATAACCCAATATGGCAGTGATAAGGATAACCTAGTGTGGCAGTGATCAGGATAACCCAGTATGGCAGTGATAAGGATAACCCAATATGGCAGTGATAAGGATAACCTAGTGTGGCAGTGATCAGGATAACCCAGTATGGCAGTGATAAGGATAACCCAATATGGCAGTGATAAGGATAACCCAGTATGGCAGTGATAAGGATAACCCAATATGGCAGTGATAAGGATAACTTAGTGTGGCAGTGATCAGGATAACCCAGTATGGCTGTGATAAGAATAACCCAGTGTGGCAGTGATAAGGATAACCCAGTGTGGCAGTGATAAGAATAACCCAGTGTGGCAGTGATAAGAATAACCCAGTGTGGCAGTGATCAGGATAACCCAGTATGGCTGTGATAAGAATAACCCAGTGTGGCAGTGATCAGAATAACCCAGTATGGCAGTGATAAGGATAACCCAGTGTGGCAGTGATAAGGATAATCCATCATGGCAGTGATAAGGATAACCCATCATGGCAGTGATGAGGATAACCCAGTATGGCAGTGATAAGGATAACCCAGTATGGCAGTGATAAGGATAACCTAGTTATAAGGATAACCCATCATGGCAGTGATAAGGATAACCCAGTGTGGCAGTGATAAGGATAACCCAGTGTGACAGTGATAAGGATAACCCATCATGGCAGTGATACGGATAACCCAGTGTGGCAGTGATGAGGATAACCTAGTATGGCAGTGATAAGGATAACCCAGTGTGGCAGTGATAAGAAAAACCCAGTGTGGCAGTGATCAGGATAACCCAGTATGGCTGTGATAAGAATAACCCAGTGTGGCAGTGATCAGAATAACCCAGTATGGAAGTGATAAGGATAACCCAGTGTGGCAGTGATAAGGATAATCCATCATGGCAGTGATAAGGATAATCCATCATGGCAGTGATAAGGATAACCCATCATGGCAGTGATGAGGATAACCCAGTATGGCAGTGATAAGGATAACCCAGTATGGCAGTGATAAGGATAACCTAGTTATAAGGATAACCCATCATGGCAGTGATAAGGATAACCCAGTGTGGCAGTGATAAGGATAACCCAGTGTGACAGTGATAAGGATAACCCATCATGGCAGTGATAAGGATAATTCAGTGTGGCAGTGATGAGGATAACCTAGTATGGCAGTGATAAGGATAACCCAGTGTGGCAGTGATAAGAAAAACCCAGTGTGGCAGTGATCAGGATAACCCAGTATGGCTGTGATAAGAATAACCCAGTGTGGCAGTGATCAGAATAACCCAGTATGGCAGTGATAAGGATAACCCAGTGTGGCAGTGATAAGGATAATCCATCATGGCAGTGATAAGGATAATCCATCATGGCAGTGATAAGGATAACCCATCATGGCAGTGATGAGGATAACCCAGTATGGCAGTGATAAGGATAACCCAGTATGGCAGTGATAAGTGTAGTGTTTGTGATCCAATTCATTCGCTACATCGATAGATGTAAACAAACTCAGTTATGATAGAGCGACCAAAGTTTAATGATCGTTCGTTAGCTTGACGATCGAAAACCATAGTAACAGTAAAAAGGTATGTAACTCATAAAGATGAATAATAATGACCACGTGACAGTTGTTTCCCTTGAATACAAACTAATCTTGGAGAGGAGAAGGAGGAAAGAGTTACAAGTATAGCTGATGAATTAAGAAGTTGAACAATTTATTTAGAATATCATCATCTCAGATTCAAATGTTAGTATATCATCCATCAAATGTTATTGGAAAATTATCTGATTATCTCCGTTCAATTTTTCAATAACATTTGATGGATGATATACTAACATTTGAATCTGAGATGATGATATTCTAAATAAATTGTTCAACTTCTTAATTCATCAGCTATACTTGTAACTCTTTCCTCCTTCTCCTCTCCAAGATGGTAGCAAAGTTAATGTAGACTTTTGAATTACTTGTTCAAATGAAGTTTGGACCTTCCAACTCCTAAGAACGCAACAGAAGTCCGAAGCCTTCTTGGCATGATGAACTTTTGTGGTTCCCATCATATTCCCAACTACGCTTCCCTGACATATGATCTGCGGCAGCTAACAAAGAAAAGCACTCCTTGGTCTTGGACATCAAAACATGATGCAGCACTGACCAAGCTGAAAACTGCTCTGAGTGAAGCAACAACTCTTGCATACTTTGATCCAAGGAAGCCCACCAACATCTACACTGACGCAAGTCCAGTGGGTATATCTGCAGTGCTCACTCAAGAAGGCCGAATCATTCAATATGCAAGCCGAGCTCTATCACCCACAGAGCAAATATATTCTCAAACTGAGCGAGAGGCACTCGCCATTGTGTGGTCATGTGAATATTACCACATCTTCATTTTTGGTGCTGACAATCCTGCAGATTACCTGAGCCGCCACCCAGTCCAGCAATCTTCTAACAGAGAGCAAGAGAAGGATGCAGAGGATTATGTGCACTATGTTGTGACTACCTCAACGCCTAAAGCAATGACCATCACTGAAGTTGCTGAGGAAACAGCAAAAGATACAACACTGACTGCTGTGATCCAAGCCATGCTCACTGACAAGTGGTACAACAAAGGAGAGGAAATCAACACACAGACTTTCATAGTCTCTACCTTTGCCGTCATGAACTTTCACTGGCTCACGATTCCGGCATATTCTGAAAGGCCATCAGATTGTCCTGCCTACATCACTTCCAGAAAGCCGTGAATATTGCTCACACCGGTCATCAAGGTGTTGTCAAAAACAATTGCACTGTTGCGTGAAAAAGTCTGGTTCAAAGGCATGCAACCTTTGTTGGAACACCAGTCAGGAACTGTATGACTTGCCAAGTGGCAACCCCAAAAAACAACCCGTGAACCTCTCAGTGTTGACTACCCAATGCACCATGGCCGAGCTGTCCTGTGACTTTGGACATCTTCCCAATGGAAAATATCCTGGTTGTCACTGATGAGTTACTCCAGGTCACCCCATAGTGGATGTGTGGACTCAACATCAGCAAACACCGTTATTCCACACTGGACAAATTTTTGCTGAGTTTGGCATTCCTGAAATCCTGAAAACTGACAATGGACCCCCCTTCAATTCTCACAAGTTTGCTCAATTCTGTGTACACATGGGCATCAAACATCGCAAAATCACCCCTCTGTGGCCCCGTGCCAACGCAGAAACCGAACGCTTCATGCGCACCATCAAAAAAGTCATCAGATCCTCCACTTTTCCCAACTTCAAGCAGGAAATGTATAAATTTCTCCTGGATACCGTGCTACTCCTCACAGCCACACTGGTGTTTCTCCTGCCACTGCCTTGTTTGGTCGTACACTGAGGACGAAACTGCCCCAGCTCCCAGCACAGCGTCATGATGCTGCCCACAACATGCGCAGCAGAGACACTCAAAAAAAAGCCAACATGAAACGCTACGTGGACATTTAAGGCATACATCAAAACCCTCTCATAACCGTGGGTGTTTGCTGTACTCCTGAAGAATTCCAGCCTCCAACGCTGACACCCTTACCAGCAGCCCCTCTTGTGGTCATTAGCAAGAAAGGATCAATGGTTACAGCCCAGAGAGGACAACAGACTGTCACCAAAAACAGCAGTTTCTACAAGAAGTCTCCACAACAGCCCTTTACTACTGACACCGAGACTGATCCCACTTCTGAGCTGGATGAAGATGAAGCTGAGAACACTGCACCCCCAGACAGACCCCATGCACACACCACACCCAGCAATCAGTCACATGACAAAATCATCAAATTTCTTGGGTAGTTGGATTTGGCGATTGGATCTTCTGGGTTCAGTCGCAGATGTATAAGTGTTGTGTGAGTAGTTACTCACTCAGTTACTGTTAGAATCAAGAGTTCCTGTTGAACTGTTCATTCTTTTCAAACTTGCATTTTATCTCCGGTATCAACACTCGGTATTTAAAAAAATATATATATATTTCATTGGTTTTCCACGTATCAATTTATAAATTTTGTGCACCAAACTTCATTTGAACAAGTAATTCAAAAGTCTACATTAACTTTGCTACCATCTTGGAGAGGAGAAGGAGGAAAGAGTTACAAGTATAGCTGATGAATTAGAAGTTGAAACAATTTATTTAGAATATCATCATCTCAGATTCAATGTTAGTATATCATCCATTCAAATGTTATTGGAAAATTATCTGATTATCTCCGTTCAATTTTTCAACCATTTTTCATCCGAGGAAGGAGGTGATGTAGTGTTTCATAGATTAGTTTGTATTCAAGGGAAACAACTGTCACGTGGTCATTATTATTCATCTTTATGAGTTACATACCTTTTTACTGTTACTATGGTTTTCGATCGTCAAGCTAACGAACGATCATTAAACTTTGGTCGCTCTATCATAACTGAGTTTGTTTACATCTATCGATGTAGCGAATGAATTGGATCACAAACACTACAAACATCACAATAAGGATAACCTAGTTATAAGGATAACCCATCATGGCAGTGATAAGGATAACCCAGTGTGGCAGTGATAAGGATAACCCAGTGTGACAGTGATAAGGATAACCCATCATGGCAGTGATAAGGATAACCCAGTGTGGCAGTGATGAGGATAACCTAGTATGGCAGTGATAAGGATAACCCATCATGGCAGTGATAAGGATAACCTAGTGTGGCAGTGATGAGGATAACCTAGTATGGCAGTGATAAGGATAACCCAGTGTGGCAGTGATAAGAAAAACCCAGTATGGCAGTGATAAGGATAACCCATCATGGCAGTGATAAGGATAACCCAGTGTGGCAGTGATAAGGATAACCTAGTGTGGCAGTGATAAGAATAACCCATCATGGCAGTGATAAAGATAACCCAGTGTGGCAGTGATAAGGATAACCTAGTATTGCAGTGATAAGGATAACCCAGTGTGGCAGTGATAAGGATAACCTAGTATGGCAGTGATAAGGATAAACATTAGTATGGCAGTGATAAGGATAACTGTGTGGCAGTGATAAGGATTTAAAACCATCATGGGAGTGATAAGGATAACCCAGTGTGGCAGTGATTAGGATAACCCAGTGTGGCAGTGATAAGGATAACCCAGTGTGGCAGTGATAAGAATAACCCAGTGTGGCAGTGATAAGAATAACCTAATGTGCCAGTGATGAGGATAACCCAGTGTGGCAGTGATGAGAATAACCTAATGTGGCAGTGATAAGAATAACCCATGTGGGAGGGTTTTATA
>CM054139.1:48496361-48528197 GCA_028751875.1 Rapana venosa | reverse complement strand
GGGAAAGGGGTTAAGCACACGACTTTTTTTGACCACTTGATGGGTGACCGTTTGCGCGCCTGGCTTCAGTACATTTGCCCCATTCACCCAGCTGAAAGGTACTTGCCTCTTTGGGGTCAGGAAGGGGGGGCGCCCCCCTCAATATGCTGGCCTAGAGAAATGGGCTCTGCTGCCCGCCCCCCTACACCGCATGGGTTATGGAAAAAACCTTTGACCTTTACGTCGTTTCGGTCCTAAAGATCTTGTTGTGGCAAAGAAAAAGTTTTTGGGGGTTTTCCCACGTTATTCCTGAACAATAAAACAACCGCGATGTCTCAAGTCGGGGGCTGCAGGAGGATCGTCCACAGGGCAACCTCAGCTTAAAAGCAGGCTCTAGCTTTTGGCTCTCCTGCGCTCAGGGAACGAATGAAGTTTAAAAAGAGGCAGCTTGACCGGAGCTTCCCCCCTGTACAACACAGTAAAAGGGCAGTCATTGAAACGCGAACATTTTTTTGGCATAAAGGATCATCTCGCCCCCTTTCCTTCCACATTTTGAACTTTTTAGCTGTTGCTCGGGTCAGATTAATAGAATGGAAACACTTATGTGTACACGCTCACCCTTGCCTTTCTCTGCCCTTTTAAACTGATTTTTTTAAACAATTACAACAGAAATTTTAGGACTGGGGGGTTTTGGAGGAAGCGGGTTTTGCAAAATTTTCATTGGTCCCCCCGGGTCATGGTACCGGATAGGTGAAGGGGAAGGTGAACAAGCTATACTTTTCCAACCCTTTTGGGAAAAAAAACACCAAAAGGGGCAGGGGGGCAAAACTAAAAATTTACAAAACAAAAAAAAATGAAATTTTACCCAAAATCGAGGATACCTTCATCAGGTCAAAGGGTTCCCAGTGACTAACAAAAAAAGAAAATGAAAGCAAAGAAGGAACCGGTGTGAAATTTGATGCATTGTTTGGTTTCGTTTTTTCGTCAAAACCCCCACCCTTTTCCAATCTTCAGGGGAATCCATAAAAGCTTTAAACGTTTAAACAGCATCTCCCAGTTGTTTCGTGTGATTTTCTGCTATGCTGTTATTTAGCATCCTATATTAAAGTGATATTTGACTTGACTTGACTTACTTGACTATTGGCGTCATTAAAATGTTGCTTTGGGAAACCTGGTCAATGACATCTGTTTTATTTAACCAAAATAAAGGGGTTAATGGAACTGTCAATTTAAAGCAGTATCAACCAATGTGGTCATAAATCATCATATCTGGGGGGGGCAAGGGAGGAGCCGAAGAGACAACAAACCCAGACGACAGAGTTTAAGCACGAGGGAAAAGGCACCCTCTGCATGCTGTTAGCTCAGGTCTTGAAAGCTGTTTTCTTTTTCTGTAGCGCTGCAAATCAAAAGAAGATTTCAAGAGGGGGCGTCCCCCTTACAGAGAAACCTCAAACAAAAAGCTTCGCCTCTGGTCTTGTTTGCTTTGGGTTTTTTAACTTTGAAATATTCGGTTTTTCTCCTCATTAATAAATAAACCGATGTCATTTGTTAAAGTTACTTTGTTGTTTTAGCACACACGATTTTGTGCGTTCCTTGTGTCAAAAGGTGTGTGTGTGTATGTATGTGTGTGTTGTGGTGTGGTGTGTGCAAAGATGTGTTGTGTGTATGCCTTCAATTAGTGTCTTTCACACGTCGCAACGCGGGTGAACGCTTAAGTAAAAACGCAAGCTACCTTCGTTCACAAAATTAGCATTAAATACTTTTAAATACTATGGGCACACATGGATGCGCACATACATGTGGTATGTATGTATGTATTTATGTATGCATGTATTATGTAGTATGTCTTTGTATGTATGTATGTATGTAGAAATTTATGTATGTATAATGATAGATAGATAGAGAGAAAAGATGATAGATAGATAGATAATAGTAGATAGACTGAACAGACAGTAGATAAAGATAGATAGATAGATAGATAGATAATAGATAGATAGATAATAGTAGTTATGTAATACATACATGATAGATAGATAGATACATACTACATAGATAGATAGATGGATAGATAGATAGATAGATAGTTAAAAGACAGACAGGACAGACAGACAGACAGATAGATAGATAGTAGTAGATAGATAGATAGATAGACAGACAGACAGACAGACAGACAGACAGATGATAGATAGATAGATAGATAGATAGATAGATAGATAGATAGATAGAAGATAGATAATAAAATAATAATGTTGGAATTTATATAGGCTGAATCTTGTAAGCACAAATCAAAGCGCTCAGATTTTTTCATACCACTTTAAGTCATGGCAGATTTTCCCCTCCGTGAAATTCGGCTGGCTCCCCCCGGGGAAGCGGGAGAACGCGTCGCCACTAAGCGCTGCGCCACCCTTTCATCCTTTTTTTTTTCTTTTTTTTTTTTTTTCTGCGGCTGTAATTTGTTTTCCCTATCAGAGGTGGCTTTTTTCTAAAAATTTGCCAGGGACAACTCTCTTGTTCCCGGGTTTTTTACGTGCGCTAATAATTACGTGAAACACACGGGGACCAGGGTTTATCGTCTCATCCGAAAAGACTAGCGCCCAGACCACCATCATGGCTAATGGATGGGGAAAAATTTCCGGCCAAACGGGGTACGAACCGCGCACACTTCAACCGGGACTTTTCGCTTTCTAGACAGGCGCGTTACCTCTAGACCACGATCCACCCGATAGATAGATAGATACAGACAGACAACAGACAGACTGGTGGGAAAAGTAGGTGGGTTAGACAGATAGGCAGAGAGACTGACAGACAGACAAACAGATAGCCAGCTAGATAGAAACAGGTAGATAGATAGACAGACAGAAGATAGAAAACCAGACATTAGATACACATACAGACAGTCAAAACAGACAAACAGATAGATGACATGAGTACTCTGAAGTCGGAATGAGTGGGCAAAAGGCAGCGGGCAGACCTCCTGCAAAGATCAAAAGACAGGAAAAGACCAGACAACTATACACCCGCCCTGTAAGGGTAGAGAGAAGACAGACAGAACGGGACAGATAGCAGACAGACAGACACAAGACATAGGCGGGCAGGCGGGCAGGCAGCCCGACAGACAAAGCAAGCGGACAGAAACACAGACGGACAGCACAGACAAACAAACTGACAATCTTTTGACCCACCAATAACAGATGAGGATTGGACATTATACCTACTTTTTTGTTGTTCGCGGTGCCTGTTTGTTCCTCTCTTTTCAGTTCTTAGCTGGGAAGGGAAAATAAACAGAAAAATAGCTAAGAAAACCGACAGAGAATAGAGACAGAGACAGAAAAGGCAGACAAACAAACACACAGATACAGAGAAACAGAAGACAGAGAGATTCGGATTTCGGACTCGGATTCGGACAATATTGGTTGAGAAGGGATAGAGAGAGAGAGAAGAGAGAGAAAAGAGAGAAGAGAGAGAGAGAGAGAGAAGAGAAGAGAAAAGGAAGAGAGAGAGAGAGAGAGAGAAAAGAGAGAGAGAGAGAAAAGAGAAGAGAACAGAGAGAGGGAGAGGAAGAGAGAGAGAGGAAAACAAGACAGAGAAGAGATGCGTAGAAAGAGGTGGAAAAAAAGAAGGGAAAAGCACGCTCCTAGGAAGGAAGTCCAGATTGGCAGGACTTCATAAATAAACCATCAACTGCCAACTATCTTCTTCAATCAAAACCTCATGCCGGGTAGCACCTTTACCCAGTACTTCGAGAAGGCAGAGACCCTAAGCCTGAATCATTAATGATCTCTCTGTCTCTCCTCTTATTTTAAATTTATCCCTACGGGCGGGGACTGGATGTAAAAAAGCACATAAAGTGGCTTATTCATTATCCTCGAAATAAAAGAATTTGTCATCGTCTTTGTCTTCTCTGTCTCCTTGTCTCTCTCTTCTTCTTCTCTCCCCTCTCCTCCTCAATCTCTCTCTCTCTCTCTCTGCTCTCAAACTATCCTAAAACCCCTGATCGGGCGGGCTGGATGATTAAAAAAAAACATAGGATGATTGATTAAATGATCTCTCTCTCTCTCTCTCTCCTCTCTCTCTCTCTCTCTCCCCTCTCTCCTCTCTTCTTCCCCCTCCTCTCTTCTGTCGCTTCTCTATTGTCTTCTCTTCTCTTCTTCCCCCACCCCCACCCTGTCTCCCTCTCTCTCTCTCTCTCTCTCTCCTCTCCCCCTTTTTCTCTCCCCTTCTCTTCTCCTCTTGCGCTCCCCTTCTTTTGTTTTCTCTCTTTCTCTCTCTTCTTTCTCTTCCCCCCCCCCCTCTCTCTCCTCTCTCCTCTCTCTCCTCTCTCCTCCCCCCTCTCTTGCTTCTCCTTTGTTCTTCCAGGGACACAGGTAGGCAGTCTGACTTGGTTTTCTAACAAACAAGAGCTATGACGAGGAGGAATAAAAACCAGTTAATTTCCGACAATCAATAACAGATGCCGCGTCCTCCCCCCCCCCCCCCCTCCCCTCTCCACATCTGCAGTTGTCCTGAGGTTTGTCTCCTTCGGTGGCCATATTGATTTTCATTCCGGGGGTCACTTCCGCGTGCCGAAACGGGAAAGGGCGGGTTTTTTGGGACAGGGCGGTTAGGTCCAGGCTTTTCCGGCATTTTTTTAAAGGGGCAATTTGGCAGAAAGCCCCCCTAACGCTTTGGGAGGCAGAGGGGTTTTAAAGTATAATCCGAATAAAAACATGGCGAGGGGAGGTGGGGAGGGGGGGGGGAGGGGGGGGGAGGGTGGGGGGAGGGGGGGGAAAGGGGGTAAGATTTGGTTGTGTGTTTAAAATCAGTGTGTGTGTGTGTGTGTGTGTGGTGTGTGGTGTGTGTGTGGTGTGTGGGGTGTGTGTTTTATATATATTAAAAAAATTTATTTTTCGAGGAAAAAGGGAATAATCACTCATGTGCTTATTTTACACCCAGTCTCCGTGAGCGTGAGGTTTGAAAATTCTGTTATCCATTCCCCAGACACAAAAAAAGCCTACTCTTCGAAAGCGGAATGGATTTTATTTGCACAAGATGTTTCGCGCTTTCCCACAGGACCTCAGTTTATAGTATCATCCGAAGATGCACATACAACACACGTCGCACGCACACACCAAACACACACTACACACACACCACACACACCACACACACACACAACACCACACACACACACACAACCATATAAAACGCAAGCCTGATTACCTGCATCTTTTATCTCGTGTCCTTTTTTTTCCCTGGATAAAAGCATGTGCCGGAAAAACAAATGCACAGTTTGGTAGTTCTAGGGGCAACGTTTGCTGCTAAGATATCCTCAGTTATGATGCATCAACCAACGGCAGTACATAGGCTTCCAACAGGACATAGGCTTTTAAAAGGACATAGGCTTTTAAAAGGACATAGGCTTCCAACAGGACATAGGCTTTCAACAGGACATAGGCTTTTAAAAGGACATAGGCTTCCAACAGGACATAGGCTTCCAACAGGACATAGGCTTTTAAAAGGACATAGGCTTTCAAAAGTGCATAGGCTTCCAAAAGTACATAGGCTTCCAAAAGGACATAGGCTTCCAAAAGTACATAGGCTTCCAAAAGTACATAGGCTTCCAAAAGTACATAGGCTTCCAAAAGTACATAGGCTTCCAAAAGTGCATAGGCTTCCAACACTATAGGCTTTCAAAGACATAGGCTTCCAACATAGTGGAAAAATTTCCTCGCTTATTTCCTCCTGACATAATTTTCTCAAAAGCTTTTTACTAAAAAAATTTAATCAAGAGAGTGGCAGGTAAATAACACTGTCCATGTTGTGTCTTTCATGAAAATGTCGCCTTGCCACCAACAGCTTAATAATGGGTTGTTTTTTTTTGTTACCAATTCTTCGAATAATTTATTCGCGTGTAACTGTAGACCCTATAGAACTTTGTGAATTACAGTTGTCTCTCAAGTTTAGGGTCTGTCTTTGTGTTGTGAAGAGCAGTTAGTTCTATCAATTTATCTTTGTGTCGGGTTTTTACACTATCATCATGATCGGCATTTTACCTTAATAATAAAATTTAATAATAAAAATAATAACTTACAATAAAATAATAAATATGGAACTTTTTATAGCCTAAACCTGAAAAGGGAAAACAGCTGACACATTGCCAAAGCTGAAAGGGGGATTGGAGTCACGTCAGTCTTCTGAATATCCAGCTGTGGCCAGATATAGAGTGTCAGCGTTGAAACCTGCCAGGGTTGCTGTGTTGGACATCTCACTCTTATCACTTTGCACACACTGTGCCAGCTGTGGCTGCCCAGTTAGGGGCTTTATTTAGGAACACACAAGCACGAAATGTCGGGGTTTTTTTTTCATCTTTTTGTTGTTGTAGTTTCACCTGTCTTTTGTGCTGTTCAGAAATATATTCCACGTCAGTTTCATGTTCCGAATTCAGAGACGGACTGAGTTTATTTAAATAATAATAATTAAATAAAGCTTATGGAATTTATTTAGAGAGTGCGTTTGACAGTCTTCTTGCAAACAGCTTTCTGTACAAGTTGTCAGTTTAAAAGAACAACAGACAAATTTTCGTCAGCGAGCGCCACTTTTCAATGAATATTTATCGAATTAATTTCAGTTGCTACCCAACGGTCATTGTTGCTCTGACATTCCAACAGCAGTCTTAATGTAGGCACACAATAATTTAAAAAAAGAAGAAAACGATGACTCAAGGTTGTCACCCGAGGAAACAAATACAATAGATTGAATACCAGCGTTTGAGTTGTTGGTTTTGTTTGTTTTTAAGAAAACAATTTTTTGGACTTAGTTTTGTTAGCATTTAAGAGAATGCTTTTCTGAAAAAATCACGGGAGAGTCACCCGGTCATGGATTTGCCCCGTCTCTGGGATGTAAGAAGTTTTTCCAGTTTCAGCAACAGCATTGAATTTCTATTTTTAAAAGCAAACAGCAGGAAAAACAACCAAAAGCAAAAAAAACCCACCAAAATACTGGAGTGCTTTGTCTCAATACCAGCGTTTTTATGCCGCGATAATGTTTGAAAAACCCTTCCAAATTTAGTGAAATCTAGCAGACGACAATTTCAAAGAAGAACTGACGTCATGCGAGAATTGTCCATGGGGATCTCTTTCTGTCTACTGCTAGGCTGAGGCTGCATTGATGTTAACTGAAGTACCGAGCTATTAGCCAGCATTCTGCCTTTCAAACAACAACCAGAAAAGAAAATCAAAAAACACAAATCGAAAGACATGTCGCACTCACAATGCATCTGGGCTTACTTTATTCCGAAAAGCAACGGACTCCGCAGTTGACTTTGATCTTCTTCCGATTGGTCATTCAAATTTTAACTTAACTGAATTTTTTTTTTAAAGAAAAAAGTAAAAGCTATGGGCATTCTGAATTCGATTAGGGTCAAGGCCACGATGTTGTCACGTTCGTCTCATGGAACTGCACGGCCCTTTAAATGGACATCAACGGTGTGGTTCGAAACGACTGGACTATGAGGTTTGTGTTAAGATAGTCTGTGTTGGTTGAGACGATGATGAGTCAGGACTATAAAATTTATTTTTGTGGCAAGCGGTTCATTTACACCCCAACACACACACACACACACACACACTGCTTCTAAACTTGACATGTTTCTGCACTACTTTGCGTGTCTTAATCATCATTTAGTTTGCTGAGCTTCTCGATCGATCATGCTGTTTACAAGCTTCTGATGTTTCTCTCTTACTTTGTTTTCGACCCCAAAGATAATGCCAAAAGACTTATTTTCTTTCTCTTTTTTTTCTTTGATCTAGATTTTGCCTTTTCTGTCCTATAGTAAGTCTTTGTTTGGCATCACATTATATCTGGACAATGTCTATTTCTCTCTTAATTTTTTTGTTCGTTGTCAAGAAAGTGACAATGTTCTCTCTCCTCCTCTCTCTCTTCTCTCTCAAATCCTCTCCCCTCCTCCCCTCCTTCTCTCTCTCTCTCTCCTCTCTCTCCTCTCTCTGTCTGTCTGCCCTCTCTTCTCTCCTCTCTCTTCTCTCTGGCTCATCCGTCTCCCCTCTCTCTCCTCTCTCTCCTCTCTCTCTCCCTCTCTGTCTGTCTTCTGCCCTGTTCTGTCTCTCTCTCTCTCTCTCTCTCTGTCTCTCTCTCTCCTCTCTCTCTTCTCTCTCTTCTCTCTCTCTTTCTCTCTCTCACCCACACACGCACACACACATGCCATGCCCCCTATCAGGGTGTTTTTGCAAGGTGGGGTGGGGAGGTCTGTTGAAGTGTTTCTGCCCTGGCTGTCTTTGCTGGAAATAGTCAGTATCGATGGAGCTTCAAAGGACCAAATGTTGCCCGGTCCTTTTTGTAGTTGGTATGCCTGGTGTTTAGTTGCGTGCGTGCGTGCGTGCGTGTGTATGTTGTGCGTGTGGTTGTGTGTGTGTGTGTGGGGTGTGGTGTGTGTTGTGTGTGTGTGTGTGATGTGTGTGTTGTGTGTGGGTGTGTGTTGGAGTGTGTGCGTTTTGTGTGTGAGGATAACCCAGTATGGTCGTAATGGAGATAATTCAGTATTAATGTGATGAGGATAATCCAGTAGGGCAGTGATAAGGATAATCCAGTGTGGCAGTAATAAGGAAAACCCAGTGTGGCAGTGATAAGGATAACCTAGTGTGGCAGTGATCAGGATAACCCAGTATGGCAGTGATAAGGATAACCCAGTGTGGCAGTGATAAGGATAACCTAGTGTGGCAGTGATCAGGATAACCCAGTATGGCTGTGATAAGGATAACCCAATATGGCAGTGATAAGGATAACCTAGTGTGGCAGTGATCAGGATAACCCAGTATGGCAGTGATAAGGATAACCCAATATGGCAGTGATAAGGATAACCTAGTGTGGCAGTGATCAGGATAACCCAGTATGGCAGTGATAAGGATAACCCAATATGGCAGTGATAAGGATAACCCAGTATGGCAGTGATAAGGATAACCCAATATGGCAGTGATAAGGATAACTTAGTGTGGCAGTGATCAGGATAACCCAGTATGGCTGTGATAAGAATAACCCAGTGTGGCAGTGATAAGGATAACCCAGTGTGGCAGTGATAAGAATAACCCAGTGTGCAGGTTAGTATAAGAATAACCGGGGTGGCAGTGATCAGGATAACCCAGTATGGCTGTGATAAGAATAACCCAGTGTGGCAGTGATCAGAATAACCCAGTATGGCAGTGATAAGGATAACCCAGTTGGCAGTGATAAGGATAATCCATCATGGCAGTTATAAGGAAAAACCCATCATGGCAGTGATGAGGATAACCCAGTATGGAGTGATTAAAGGATAACCCAGTATGGCAGTGATAAGGATAACCTAGTTATAAAGGAAATAACCCATCATGGCAGTGATAAGGATAACCCATTTGGGCAGTGATAAGGATAAACCCAGTGTGACAGTGATAAGGATAACCCATCATGCAGTGATAGGGAATAACCCAGTGTGGCAGTGATGAGGATAACTATATGGCAGTGATAAGGATAACCCAGTGTGGCAGTGATAAGAAAACCCAGTGTTGGCAGTGATCAGGATAACCCAGTATGGCTGTGATAAGAATAACCCAGTTGGCAGTGATCAGAATAACCCAGTATGGAAGTGATAAGGAAAACCCCAGTGTGGCAGTGATAAGGATAATCCTCATGGCAGTGATAAGGAATAACCATCTTTGGCAGTGAAAGATAACCCATCATGGCAGTGATGGGGATAACCCAGTATGGCAGTGATAAGGATAACCCAGTATGGCGGGTGATAAGGATAACCTAGTTATAAGGATAACCCATCATGGCAGTGAAAAGGATAACCCAGTTGGCAGTGAGAAAGATAACCCAGTGTGACATTGATAAAGATAACCCATATGGCAGTGATAAGGATAATTCATGTGGCATGATGAGGATAACCTATATGCAGTGATAAGGATAACCCAGAATGGCATGATAAGAAAACCCAGTGTGGCAGTATCAGGTAAACCCAGTATGCTGTGAAAAGAATAACCCAGTGTGGCAGTGTGACGAAAAACCCAGTATGGCAGTGAAAAGGGATAACCCAGTTTTGGCAGTGATAAGGATAATCCATCATGGCAGTGATAAGGATAATCCATCATGGCAGTGATAAGGTTTAACCCATCATGGCAGTGATGAGGATAACCCAGATGGCAGTGATAGGATAACCCAGTATGGCAGTGATAAGTGTAGTGTTGGTGATCCAATCATTCGCTACATCGATAGATGTAAACAAAACTCATTTATGATAGAGCGACCAAAGTTTAATGATCGTTCGTTAGCTTGACGACGAAAACCATAGTAACAGTAAAAAGGTATGTAACTCATAAAGATGAATAATAATGACCACGTGACAGTTGTTTCCCTTGAATACAAACTAATCTTGGAGAGGGGAAGGAGGAAAGAGTTACAAGTATAGCTGATGAATTAAGAAGTTGAACAATTTATTAGAATATCATCATCTCAGATTCAAATGTTAGTATATCATCCCCCCAAATGTTATTGGAAAATTATCTGATTATCTCCGTTCAATTTTTCAATAAACATTTGATGGATGATATACTAACAATTGAATCTGAGATGAATGATTTTCTAAATAAATTGTTCAACTTCTTTAAATTTATCAGCTATACTTGTAACTCTTTCCTCCTTCTCCTCTCCAAGATGGTAGCAAAGTTAATGTAGACTTTTGAATTACTTGTTCAAATGAAGTTTGGACCTTCCAACTCCTAAGAACGCAACAGAAGTCCGAAGCCTTCTTGGCATGATGAACTTTTGTGGTTCCCATCATATTCCCAACTACGCTTCCCTGACATATGATCTGCGGCAGCTAACAAAGAAAAGCACTCCTTGGTCTTGGACATCAAAACATGATGCACACTGACCAAGCTGAAAACTGCTCTGAGTGAAGCAACAACTTGCATACTTTGATCAAGGAAGCCCCCCAACATCTACACTGACGCAAGTCCGTGGGTATAAACTGCAGTGCTCACTCAAGAAGGCCGAATCATTCAATATGCAAGCCGAGCTCAAACACCCACAGAGCAAATATATTCTCAAAATGAGCGAGAGGCACTCGCCATTGTGTGGTCATGTGAATATTACCACATCTTCATTTTTGGGGCTGACAATCCTGCAGATTACCCGACCGCCCACCCAGTCCAGCAATCTTCTAACAGAGAGCAAAGAAAGATGCAGAGGATTATGTGCACTATGTTGTGACTACCTCAACGCCTAAAGCAATGACCATCACTGAAGTTTGCTGAGGAAACAGCAAAAGATACAACACTGACTGCTGTGATCCAAGCCATGCTCACTGACAATGGTACAAAAAAGGAGAGGGAAATCAAAAACACAGACATTTCATAGTCTCTAACCTTTGCCGTCATGAACTTTCACTGGCTCACGATTCCGCATTATTCTGAAAGGCCATCAGATTGTCCTGCCACATCACTTCACCAGAAAGCCGTGAATATTGCTCACAAAAAACCCGGGCATCAAGGTGTTGTCAAAACAATTGCACTGTTGCGTGAAAAAGTCTGGTTCAAAGGCATGCAACCTCTTGTTGAACACACAGTCAGGGAAATGTATGACTTGCCAAGTGGCAACACCCAAAAACAACCCCTGAACCTCTCCAGATGTCTGAACTACCCAATGCACCTGGACCGAGCTGTCCTGTGACTTTGGACATCTTCCCAATGGAAAAATAATTTCCGTTGTCACTGAGAGTACTCCAGGTACCCCATAGTGGGTGTGCTGGACTCAACATCAGCAAACACCGTTATTCCACACCTGGACAAAATTTTTGCTGAGTTTGGCATTCCTGAAATCCTGAAAACTGACAATGGACCCCCCTTCAAAATTCTCACAATTTGCTCAATTCTGTGAACCACATGGGCATCAAAAATCGCAAAATCACCCCTCTGTGGCCCCTGCCAACGAGAAACCGAACGCTTCATGCGCACCATCAAAAAGTCATCAGATCCTCCACTTTTCCCAACTTCAAGCAGGAAATGTATAAATTTCTCCTGGGCTACCGTGCTACTACTCCTCACAGCACCACTGGTGTTTCTCCTGGCCACTGCCTTGTTTGGTCGTACACTGAGGACGAAACTGCCCCCGCTCCCAGCACAGCGTCCATGATGCTGACCACAACATGCGCAGCAGAGACACTCAAAAAAAAACCAACAATGAAACGCCCACGCTGACAGTAAGGCATACATCAAACCCTCCTCCATAACCGTGGGTGATGCTGTACTCTGAAGAATTCCCAGCCCTCCAACGCTGACCACACCTTACCAGCCAGCCCCTCTTGTGGTCATTTGCAAAAAAGGATCAATGGTTACAGCCCAGAGAGGGCAAACAGACTGTCACCAGAACAGCAGTTTCTACAAGAAGTCTCCACAACAGCCCTTTACCCACTGACACCGAGACTGATCCCACTTCTGAGCTGGATGAAGATGAAGCTGAGAACACGCACCCCAGACAGACCCCATGCACACACCACACCCAGCAATCAGTCACATGACAAAATCATCAAATTTCTTGGGTAGTTGGATTTGGCGATTGGATCTTCTGGGTTCAGTCGCAGATGTATAAGTGTTGTGTGAGTAGTTACTCACTCAGTTACTGTTAGAATCAAGAGTTCCTGTTGAACTGTTCATTCTTTTCAAACTTGCATTTTATCTCCGGTATCAACACTCGGTATTTAAAAAAATATATATATATTTCATTGGTTTTCCACGTATCAATTTAAATTTGTGCCCAAACTTCATTTGAACAAGTAATTCAAAAGTCTACATTAACTTTGCTACCAAACTTGGAGAGGAAAGGAGGAAAGAGTTACAAGTATAGCTGATGAATTAAGAAGTTGAACAATTTATTTAGAATATCATCATCTCAGATTCAAATGTTAGTATATCAATCCATCAAATTTATTGGAAAATTATCTGATTATCTCCGTTCAATTTTTCAACCTTTTTTATCCGAGGAAGGGGGTGATGTAGTGTTTCATAGATTAGTTTGTATTCAAGGGAAAAAACTGTCCGTGGTCATTATTATTCATCTTTATGATGTTACATACCTTTTTTCTGTTACAAAGGTTTTCGATCGTCCCAAACAACGAACGATCATTAAACTTTGGTCGCTCTATCATAAAAGAGTTTGTTTACATCTATCGATGTAGCGAATGAATTGGATCACAAACACTACAAACATCACAATAAGGATAACCTAGTTTATAAGGATAAAACCCCTCAGGCATGATAAGGATAACCCAGTGGGGGCAGTGATAAGGATAACCCAGTGTGACAGTGATAAGGATAACCCATCATTTGGGAGTGATAAGGATAACCCATGTGGCAGTGAAGGATAACCTAGTATGGCAGGATAAGGATAACCCATCATGGCAGTGATAAGGATAACCTAAATGTGGGAGTGATGAGGATAACCTAGTATGGCAGTGATAAGGATAACCCAGTGTGGCAGTGATAAGAAAAACCCAGTATGGCAGTGATAAGGAAACCAAACATGGCAGTGATAAGGATAACCCAGTGTGGCAGTGATAAGGATAACCTAGTGTGGCAGTGATAAGAATAACCCATCATGGCAGTGATAAAGATAACCCAGTGTGGCAGTGATAAGGATAACCTAGTATTGCAGTGATAAGGATAACCCAGTGTGGCAGTGATAAGGATAACCTAGTATGGCAGTGATAAGGATAACCTAGTATGGCAGTGATAAGGATAACCTAGTGTGGCAGTGATAAGGATAACCCATCATGGCAGTGATAAGGATAACCCAGTGTGGCAGTGATTAGGATAACCCAGTGTGGCAGTGATAAGGATAACCCAGTGTGGCAGTGATAAGAATAACCCAGTGTGGCAGTGATAAGAATAACCTAATGTGCCAGTGATGAGGATAACCCAGTGTGGCAGTGATGAGAATAACCTAATGTGGCAGTGATAAGAATAACCCAGTGTGGCAGTGATAAGAATAACCCAGTGTGGCAGTGTGGGATAACCAGTGTGCAGTGATAAAGGGAAAAACCCAGTGTGGCAGTGATAAGGATAACCCAGTGTGGCAGTGGGTAAGGATAACCCAGTATGGCAGTGATAAGAATAAACCTAGTGTGGCAGTTTATAAGGATAACCCAGTGTGGCAGTGATAAGGGTAACCTAGTGTGGCATGATAAGAATACCCCAACTTGGGAGTGATAGGATAACCCAGGGATGGCCAGGTGAAAAGGATAACCCGGTATGGAAAGTGAATAAGGATAACCCAGTGTGGCAGTGAACAGGATAACCCAGTTATGGCTGTGATAAGAATAACCCATGTGTGGGAGTATCAAATAACCCCGTATGGCAGTGATAAGGATAACCATGTGGCAGTGATAAGGATAAATCCCCATGGCAGTGATAAGATAATCCTCAGGCAGTAGATAAGATACCCATCATGGGCAGTGATGAGGATAACCCAGTAGGCAGTGATAAGGATAACCCAGTATGGCATGATAAGGATAACCTAGTTATAAGGATAACCCATCATGGCAGTGATAAGGATAACCCAGTGTGGCAGTGATAAGGATAACCCAGTGTGACAGTGATAAGGATAACCCATCATGGCAGTGATAAGGATAACCCAGTGTGGCAGTGAAAAGGATAACCTAGTATGGCAGTGATAAGGATAACCTAGTATGGCAGTGATGAGGATAACCTAGTATGGCAGTGATAAGGATAACCCATCATGGCAGTGATAAGGATAACCTAGTGTGGCAGTGATGAGGATAACCTAGTATGGCAGTGATAAGGATAACCCAGTGTTGCAGTGATAAGGATAACCCAGTATGGCAGTGATAAGGATAACCCATCATGGCAGTGATTAGGATAACCCAGTGTGGCAGTGATAAGGATAACCTAGTGTGGCAGTGATAAGAATAACCCATCATGGCAGTGATAAAGATAACCCAGTGTGGCAGTGATAAGGATAACCTAGTATGGCAGTGATAAGGATAACCCAGTGTGGCAGTGATGAGGATAACCTTGTATGGCAGTGATAAGGATAACCTAGTGTGGCAGTGATAAGGATAACCTAGTGTGGCAGTGATAAGGATAACCCATCATGGCAGTGATAAGGATAACCCAGTGTGGCAGTGATAAGAATAACCCAGTGTGGCAGTGATAGGGATAACCTAGTGAGGCAGTGATTAGGATAACCCAGTGTGGCAGTGATAAGGATAACCCAGTGTGGCAGTGATAAGGATAACCCAGAATGGCTGTGATAAGGATAACCTAGTATGGCAGTGATAGGGATGGTGGCGGATAAGAAAAGGGGGGGATAGGATACCCAGTGGTGGGGATAGGAAACAGTTGGGTGATTAGGATAACCCCGGGGAGGTAGGATTATGGTGAGGCAGTATAAATAACCAATGGCAGAATAGGATAACCTCAGGTAGGGCCCGTGTGGATGGAAACCTCAGAGGAAACTAGTTGATAAAATAACCCTAGGCAGTTGATAAAGGATAAAAAAACCCATCATGATGATAAGATAACCATATGCAGTGATAAGGATAAAACCCAAATTGCATGATAAAGATAACCCATTGGCAGTGATAAAAGATAACCCATCATGGCCTGATAAGGATAAATATATGGCAGTGATAAGGATAACTTAGTGTGGCAGTGATAAAGATAACCCATCTGGCAGTGATAAGGATAACCCAGTAAGGCAGTGATAAGGATAAAACCCCCTGGCAGTGATAGGGATAACCCATGTGCTGAAAGAAACCATAGCGGATAAAGATAACCCATTGGCAGTGATAAGGATAACCTAGTATGGCAGTGATAAGGATAACCCAGTGTGGCAGTGATAAGATAAACCCCGTTGGCAGTGATAAGGATAACTCAGTGTGGCAGTGATAAAAAAAAACCAATTGGCATGAAAAAGGATAAAACCCATATGGCAGTGATAAGGAACCCGTGTGGCAGTGATAAGGATAACCCATTGGCAGTGATAAAGATAACCCAGTTGCAGTGATAAGGATAACCAGTTGGCAGTGATAAGGATAACCAGTTGGCATGATAAGGGTAACCCAACATGGCAGTGATAAAGGATAACCCAATTTGGGATGAAAGGATAACCTAGTATGGCAGTGATAAAGGGTAACCAGTTGGCAGTGATAGGGTAACCATTGCAGTAGATAAAGATAAAACCCCCTATGGCAGTGATAAGGATAACCAGTGTGGCAGTGATGATAAGGATAACCCAGTGTGGCAGTGATAAGGATAACCTAGTATGGCAGTGATAAGGATAACCTAGTATGGCAGTGATAAGGATAACCTAGTGTGGCAGTGATAAAGATAACCCATCATGGCAGTGATAAGGATAACCTAGTATGGCAGTGATAAGGATAACCCAGTGTGGCAGTGATAGGGATAACCCAGTGTGGCAGTGATAAGGATAACCCAGTGTGGCAGTGATAAAGATAACCCAGTATGGCAGTGATAAGGATAATTCATTGTGGCAGTGATGAGGATAACCTAATATGGCAGTGATAAGGATAACCCATCATGGCAGTGATAAGGGTAACCCAGTGTGGGAGTGATAAAAGGGTAACCAGTAGGCATGAAGGATAACCTAGTATGGGAGTGATAAGGATAACCCAGTTGGCAGTGATAAGGATAACCAGTTGGCAGTGATAAGAAAAACCAAGTGATAGATAACCTAGTATGGCATGATAAAGGGTAAACCCATGGTTTGGGAATGAAAGGGTAACCCCAGTGTGGCAGTGATAAGGATAACCCAGGTGGCAGTGATAAGAAAAACCTATAAAAGGCCCCGATGTGAGAAGATAAACCCCGTTGGCAGTGATGAGGATAACCCATATGGCAGTGAAAGGATAACCCAGGTGGCAGTGATAAGGATAACATAGTGATAGATAACCCATAAGGCTAAAAGGATAACCTAGTATTAAAGGAAACCCAGTTGGCAGGGTGAAGGTATAACCCCGTGGCAAATGATAAAGATAACCAGTGGCAAAAAGATAAAACCAGTTGGCAATGATAGGATAAACCAGTTGGCAGTGATAGGATAACCTAATAGGCAGTGATAAGGATAACCCATGGCAGATAAGGTAACCAGTTGGCATGTAAAATACCTTTCTATGGCCGTGGTAAGGAAACCCTAAGGCGTGATAGGTAACCCC
Source organism: Rapana venosa (assembly GCA_028751875.1). NCBI lineage: Eukaryota > Metazoa > Mollusca > Gastropoda > Neogastropoda > Muricidae > Rapana > Rapana venosa. The sequence goes on along the minus strand of CM054139.1, from coordinate 48,511,003 downwards.
AGTGTGGCAGTGATAAGGAAAACCCAGTTATGGCAGTGATAAGGATAACCCAGTGGGCTATAAGGAAACCTTAAATGATAAGGATAACCCAGTGTGGGGAGATGATAAGATAACCAGTGGCAGTGATAGGATAACCCATTGGCAGTGATAGATAACCCAGTTGGCAAATGATAGGATACCCGTTGGCCAGTGATAGATAACCAGTATGGGATGATAGGAAAACCAGTGTGGCAGTGATGGATAACCCTTAAGTGATAAGGGTAACCCAGTGTGGCAGTGATAAAATAACCAGTGGGCATGAAAATAACCCAGATGGGATGAAGGATAACCCATGTGGCAGTGATAAGGAAACCCAGTGTGCAAGAAAATAACCTAGTATGGCAGTGATGAGGATAACCCAGTTGCAGTGAAGATAACCAGATGGCAGTGATGAATAACCATTCTAAGAAACCCTTCAGTGAAAGGGTAACCCAGTATGGCAGTGATAAGAAAAACCTAGTGTATAGGATACCCCAGTGTGGCAGGATGAGGGTAACCCATCGATCCCTTTTTAGGATCCCAGGTGATTGAAAATACCAGTGGCTGATAAGGATACCTTTGGCATTTTTATAGGTCCCAGAAGGGAGGAAGGATAACCAGGGCAATAAAAACCCTATTCAATTGGGAAACCATTGGCGTGAAGTCCTTCTTCGACTTAATACCCATTCAGTTTGCCCTCTTTGTCTAGGAAACCAACCATTGATAGGGTACCGTGTTAATTACCACTTCAAGGGATGTTTAACGCCCGTTTTTTCCTTTTTCTAGTAATAACTGTGATGGCCCCGTGCGACCCTGAGGGAATTAACCCATATTGGGCATGTAAAAAACATGATGCAGTCGTTATCATATCTAACTTTCATTGTGTTCTGTTGCCAACTAACAAAATCTATTGCTGCCTGGTCCAAACCACCACGATAATTAGAGTTAAAACCCTCTGCGTGAAATAACTGTGCAGTCTCACCCTCATCCAAAACCCCATCATTCATGGCAAAGTAAACAATTCAAACAGTGCTTGACAAACGAAACCCATTGAACAACCCTAGCAGCGAAGAGCCCTAGCCAAAAACTACCGACCCCTCACCTTTGCCCTATCCCACCCAAGCCCATCCCCAGAGAAAACCGAAAGCAAATGTTAAAAAAAAAATGAAGACAACCGTCCTCCTACTCTTACAACCAATCCCCCCCCCCCCCCCCCCCCAACAAAACAAAAAAACAAAACAACTAACCACCCATTCCACCCCAACCACCCACCAATGAACAGACCCGTAATATTCCACAAATTCACCAATAACCAAACATCCCACATAACCAAAGCTAAAAGCCGGGAATCCCGAGTTTGGTCCAGACCATGTACGTGATTGTTGAGAAATGTGGGCCCCACACACACACACACACACATACCTCCGCCATTCCATTTCCCACCCACCCCATTCCTGTCTCGTTTCAGACTGTTCCCTTCTTCTTCTTCTTCTACCTAATAATATTGATGCCACGTCTTCTTTCTCGATTCTGTTATCATTTTGGGGGGCTAAAAGGTTAATGTAAAATCGAGTTGCTGGTGATCACAGTCTGTGTATGTCTGATTTGCATTATCTTTTGTTGTTGTTGTTGTTGTTGTTCCATCTAGCTCGAGGCCATCGTGAGGTTTATGGCCCTGTCGACCACAGAGGCCCATACCTAGAGTTAAAACACTGAATTTGGATGTTGCGTTGAAAAATAAAAATGAAGACACCCCTCCTCCTCACTCCAATACAATCCCAAATCCTTCACATTTTTCTAGCCGTCTGCCGCTAAACAAAATCTAAACCAGCCGACCAGCCAACCTACTAACTGAACAACCAACGAATCAACCAACCAACTGGTGAACCAACCAACTAGTCAACCAGCCAGCCAAACCAACAAACCAAATAACTAATCATCAACAAACCAGCTAATCAATCAACCAACTAATCAACCAACTAATCAATCAACCAACCAACAAACAAACCAGCAAGCTAACCAACCAAGCATCAAGCAAGCCAAACTGTAAAAAAACAAATTGGAAAACAACCCTCCCTCCCCCTCCCCCCCTACATCCCCCCCCCCCCAACCCCCCCCAAAAAAAAGGAAGCAAAAGAAAAATCAAAACTCAAACAGACAAGCAGACAACTATCCAACACCCCCCCCCCCCCCCCCCTCCCTCTTCAAGAAAACAGACTTGAGATAATATGAGTTCCAGACAGAAGGTGGACAGCCAATACCACCACCCACCGCCCAACAATAGCAGCACGCACCAAAGAACAAAATGCCCGCACCTAGGCCCTGTCAGATTTGGTCCACGTGAGCCATGTACCGTGATGTGTGTTGAGAGAGCAGAGAAGAGGCAACACAACCAGCCGGCCACCTTTCACCCTGGAAATTCCTATGCAGTTCTGGAGCCACGTAGGTTCTCCAGGAACCAGTCAATGCTCCAAACCCATCCAAGGGGACGGGATAGCCTAGTGGTTAGAGGATTGCGCTCGCAATTTGACGACCCGGGTTCGATTCCCGTTCAAGGGAATATTTTCCCCTGGAGTTCACATCAGTGCAGACTCCAATCTCCCCAAAAGTCCTTCAGATGAGACTATAAACCGAGGCCCCGTGTGCGAGCGCACGCAAAACATCTTGCGCACACTTTAATTCCTGTCCCGCTTTTCGGAAGAGTCGGCCATTGTGTGCCGGTGGGAATAGATGACAGAATTCACAAAACCGCATACACACGGGGACTGAATGTAAATAAAAGCATATAAGTGCTTACTCCATTATCCTCGATATAAAAGAATAAAACAAAATTTAACATTTTTTTTTAAACCTTAGCAAAAGAAGATCTATCTGCTTATCTGTCGCAGCAACACAGAAGACGTCATCCAAATTGTAGTATTCTTTTCCATGTTTACTGTTTGTATGTATGGTTTTTTACCGATTGAACTTCTCTGTCTCTGAGATAATAAAACTGTTTCGAATTGAATTGAAATTAGGGTCTTAACAAATAAGGAGGGGAGGGGAGTAGTTGCATGGTGGAGGGGTGGAATATAGTGAATCATTATTTTTGTGACCATCTCTCGGGTCAACTTTAAGTGCATTCCCCGAATTCCCTTGTGTCTATATCCCTACTGAAGGTGAAATCTGCACGTTAAATATCCAGTAATTTTTTAAAAAGTTTTCAATGGCGGTTACAAAATACAAAAAACCCGCATGCCCCCTCCCCTGGAGGGAGGGGCTCCGCCAAGTTGAACTTGCCCGAAAGAATCCCCTAAAAATTCAGTCAGTGCCGAAACGACCCTCAAAAATTTAAAGGGGGGGAGGAGGGAGGAGGAGAAGAAAAAGAAAAGAAGAAGAAGAAGGGGAAGAAAAGAAGAAGAAGAAGAAGAAAAACAACAAAAAAACCCAAACAACAAAAAACGCCTTTCCAGAAAAAAATTATTAGTAAAAAACAAAAAAACAAACAAAACACAAAAAACAAAGACACGGGCTATCTCTGCTTCCTTTCTAAGGACAGCATTTTTCTAGTCGCTCCCCCCTCTCCTCAACCCCACCCCTTCCCTTTCCATTTTCCCCCCCCCCCCCCCCATCACACCGCTCCCTTCCGGTTCCGCTCCCACCCCCCCACCACCCCGATTCTCCTCCCCCAAACCCCCTTAAACTTTCCCTCTCACCCAACCCTCCCCTACCCCCCCTTTTTCCCCACCCTTTTTATAAACCCCACACCCTGAAACGTCCTTCCGTCCCCCCCCCCCCCTTTCCCTCCTTTCTGGAACCTCCCTTTCCCTTTCCCCCATCCACCCCCTACCATCCCCCACCCCCCACCATCACCACCACCTCCCCACCTTTTTATAATAATTATTTTTTTTTTTTTTTTTTTGGGGATTTTGAAAAAAAAAGGAAATGGTGTGGGAAAAGGGGTTTTGGGGTGAAGGGGGGTGGATAGGATGGAGGGTGGATGATGGTGGATGGTTTTGGGGGATGATGGAGGATGGGTGGGGGGGGGGGGTAATGGATGGGGGGTGGTGGATGGGGGGGTGGATGATGGAGGGGGTTGGGGGGTGGTTTGGGTGGGGGGAGGGATGGTGGGTGGGGGTGGGTGGTGGGGGGTGGATGGATGGATGGGTGGGTGGGTGGGGGATGGATGGATGGTTTTGGGATGAGGAGGATGGATGGAGGGATGGATGGTTTGTGGGTTGATGTTTATTAGTTGAGGATGTGGATGGAGGGTAGATGACTGGGGGGCGTAAAGGCGGGCAAATTTGATGGGGGGAGGATGAATAAGTGGGGGTCAAAGAAATGGAGGGTTGGACAAATAGGGGGAAACGACGATGGATGGATGAAGGGGTGGTGGGGGGGGGGATGGGTTGGTGGATGGATTTAATGAAATTAACTAAAGGATGGATTCTGAACAATTTCATGGGTGGATGTGAGAATGAATGATGGGGGGGGGTGGATGGTGGATGGATGGATGGATGGGTGGGTGGGGGGGGTGGGGGGTGGGAGTGGTGGATCCCCCCAAAACACACCGACACCCCCCACAAACACACAAAAACACCAAATTAATACAGGCAGTGGTGTGGGACGGGAATTATTGTTCCCTAAATTTTTTCATTTCTGAAGGACAGAGAAAGATGCTATTTGGTGTGGTTGCTGTGTGGTGTGTGTGGTGTTGTGTGGTTGGTGGTGTGGGTTGTGGGGTTTGTGGTGTTGTTGGGTTTTGTGGTGGTGTTTGGTGTTTGTGTGGTGTTGTGTTGTGTGTTTTGTGGTGTTGTGTGATGTGGTGTTGTGTGGTTGGTTGTTGTGGTGTGTGTTGTGTGGTGTGGGTGGTGGTGTGTGGTGTGTGGTGTGGTGGGTGTGGGTGGGTGTGGTGAGGTGGGTGTGGTGTGGTTGGTGTAGTGTGGGGTGGTGGGGGTGTGGTGTGGTGTGGTGATTTTTGGTGTGGTGTGGTGAGGTTGTTTGTGGGGTGAGGTGTGGTGTGGTGTGGTGTGGTGTGGTGAGGTGTGTTGTGGGGGTGTGGTGTGGTGAGGTGGGGTGGGGTGTTGGGTGTGGTTGTGATGGGGTTTGTGGTGTGGTGTGATGTGGTGAGGTGTGGTGTGGTGTGGTGTGGTGGGGTGTGGTGTGGTTGGTGTGGTGGATGTGGTGTGGTGGGGTTTGTGATGTGGTGGGTGTGGTGTGGTGAGGTGTGATGTAGTGAGGTGTGGTGGTGTGATGTGGTGTGGTGAGGTGTGGCGTGGTGTGGTGCGGTGTGGTGTGGCGTGGTGTGGTGTGATGTGATGAGGTGGGGTGGGTGTGGTGTGGTGTGGTGTGATGGGGTGTTTTTGTGGTGTGGTGTGGTGTGGTGGGGTGTGGTGTGGTTGTGTGGTGTAGTGTGGTGTGGTGGTGGGGGTGAGGTGTGGTGTGGTGGTGGTGAGGGGTGAGGTGTGGTGTGGTGAGGTGTGGTGTGGTTTTGGTGTGGTGAGGTGGGGTGTGGTGTGGTGAGGTGTGGTGTGGTGTGGTGGGTGTGGTGTGGTGTGGTGAGGTGTGGTGTGGTGAGGTGTGGTGTGTTGAGGTGTGGGTGGGTGTGGTGTGGTGTGGGTGGGGGGTGTTGGGTGTGCTGTGCAGGGGTGTGGTGGGTGTGGTGGGGTGTGGTGTGGTGGGGGTGAGGTGTGGTGAGGTGTGGTGGGGTTTGTGGTGGGGGTGTAATGTGTGTTGGTGTGGTGTAATGTGGTGTGGTGATTTTGCGTGGGGGAGGTGTGGTGAGGTGTGGTTGGGGGTGGTGAGGTTTGTGGTGTGGTGTAATGTGGTGTGGTGTGGGTGTAAATGTGCTGTGGTGTGGTGTGGTGTGGTGTGGTGAGGTGAGGTGTGGTGTGGTGGGGGGTGGTGAGGTGGGGTTTGGTGTGGTGAGGTTGTGTGGTGGGTGTGGTGTGGTGTGGTGTGGTGTGGTGTGGTGTGGTAGGTGAGTGTGGTGGGTGTGGTGGGGTGAGGTGTGGTGTGGTGTGGTGAGTTGGTGTGGTGTGGTGGTGAGGTGAGGTGTGGGTGTGGTGTGGTGAGGTGTGGTGTGGTGTGGTGAGGTAGGTGTGGTGTGGTGTGGTGAGGTGGGTGTTGTGGTGTGGTGTGGTGTGGTGTGGTGAGGTGAGGTGTGGTGTGGTGTGGTGAGGTGTGGTGTGGTGTGGTGTGGGTGTGGGTGGTGTGGTGTGGTGTGGGTGTGGTGTGGTGTGGTGAGGTGTGGTGTGGTGTGCTGTGGTGAGGCATTGCGGGGAGCTCCTGCCGTCCGTGGAGGTGATGGAGACAGGTAACTAGAGGGAGGTTTGTGTCCAGTGCTGGACCTTGCATTGTAGTGTGTTGTAATGTGTGGTGTTGTGTTGTGTTGTGTTGTGTTGTGTTTTATTGTGTTGTATTGTTGTATTGCTATGCTTTGTATTCTGTCGCTATGCATTGTATTGTATTGCATTGTATTGTATCGGTAAACATTGTATTGCATTGTGTTGTATCGTTAAACGTTGTATTGCATTGTATTGTATCGCTAAACATTGTATTGCATTGTATTGTATCGCTAAACATTGTATTGCATTGTATTGTATTGTGTCGTATTGTATTGTGACGTATTGTATTGTATTGTGTCGTATTGTATTGTATTGTATGCTACTCCCAATGACGGCAGATTTCTCTGCTTGAAAATTGGGCTGATCTTCCCCAGAAGAGGGAATCAAGTTGTCAACAAGAGCAGCACCCCTCATTTTTACTTCTTTTTGTTTCTTCGTTTTTCTTCAGGACGTTTCTGATACAATCTCTCTCTCTCTCTCTCCCCTCTCTCTCTCTCTCTCTCTTTTCTCTCTCTCTCTCTCTCCCCTCTCTCTCTCCTCTCTCTCTCTCTCTCTCCCCTCCCCCCCTCCCTCCTGTGATGTTTTAGTGTTTTGATCCGATTCATTCGCTACATCGATAGATGAAAAACAAACTCAGTTATGATAGAGCGACCAAAGTTTAATGATCGTTCGTTAGCTTGATGATCGAATACCATAGTAACAGTAAAAAGGTATGTAACTCATAAAGATGAATAATAATGACCACTGACAGTTGTTTCCCTTGAATACAAACAAATTTCTATGAAACACTACATCACCTCCTTCCCTCGGATGAAAAATGGTTGAAAAATTGAACGGAGATAATCAGATAATTTTCCAATAACATTTGATGGATGATATACTAACATTTGAATCTGAATGATGATATTCTAAATAAATTGGTTCAACTTCTTAATTCATCAGCTATACTTGTAACTCTTTCCTCCTTCTCCTCTCCAAGATGGTAGCAAAGTTAATGTAGACTTTTGAATTACTTTTCAAATAATTTTGGTGCACAAAATTTATAAATTGATACATGGAAAACCAATGAAATTTTTTTTTTTTTAAATACCGAGTGTTGATACCGGAGTTTAAAATGCAAGTTTGAAAAGAATGAACAGTTCAACAGGAATCTTGATTCTAAACAGTAACTGAGTGAGTAACTAAACATAATGAAGTGTCATTGAAATTCTAATAAATTCATATTTCACTTCAGTTTGAAAACTAACATTGTCAAAATGACAAAATCATAAAATTTTTTCTTGGGTAGTTGGATTTGGCGATTGGTTTCTTCTGGGTTCATTTCGCAGATGTATGAGTGTTGTGTGAGTGATTGCTGGGTGTGGTGTGTGCATGGGGTCTGTCTGGGGGTGCAGTGTTCTCAGCTTCATCTTCATCCAGCTCAGAAGTGGGATCGTGGTCAGCATCATGACGCTGTGCTGGGAGCTGGGGCAGTTTCGTCCTCAGTGTACGACCAAACAAGGCAGTGGCAGGAGAAACACCAGTGGTGCTGTGAGGAGTAGCACGGTAGTCCAGGAGAAATTTGTACATTTCCTGCTTGAATTTGGGGAAAAGTGGAGGATCTGATGACTTTTTTGATGGTGCGCATGAAGCGTTTCGGTTTCTGCGTTGGCACGGGGCCACAGAGGGGTGATTTTGCGAGTTTGATGCCCATGTGTTCACAGAATTGAGCAAACTTGTGAGAATTGAAGGGGGGTCCATTGTCAGTTTTCAGGATTTCAGGAATGCCAAACTCAGCAAAAATTTTGTCCAGGTGTGGAATAACGGTGTTTGCTGATTTTAAAGTCCAGCAAAATCCACTATGGGGTACCTGGATACTCATCAGTGACAACCAGGGTATATTTTCCCTTGGGAAGATGTCCAAAGTCACAGGACAGCTCGGTCCATGGTGCATTGGGTAGTTCAGACATCTGGAGAGGTTCACGGGTTTTTTTGGGTGTTCCACTTGGCAAGTCCATACAGTTCCTGACTGTGTGTTCAACAAGAGGTTGCATCCTTTGAACCAGACTTTTTCACGCAACAGTGCAATTGTTTTGACAAATACCTTGATGACCGGTGTGAGCAATATTCACGCTTTCTGGTGAAGTGATGTAGGCAGGACAATCTGATGGCCTTTCAGAAAAGCCGGAATCGTGAGCCAGTGAAAGTTCATGACGGCAAAGGAGAGACTATGAAATGTCTGTGTGTTGATTTCCTCTCCTTTGTTGTACCACTTGTCAGTGAGCATGGCTTGGATCACCGCATCAGTGTTGTATCTTTGCTGTTTCCTCACAACTTCAGTGATGGTCATTGCTTTAGGCGTTGAGGTAGTCACAAAAATAGTGCACATAATCCCTGCATCCTTCTCTTGCTCTCTGTTAGAAGATTGCTGGACTGGGGGGCGGCTCAGGTAATCTGCAGGATTGTCAGCACCAGGTCGATAGACGACTGTTATTTCATATGGTTGCAGTCGCATGATCCAACGTCAAGACGGGCTGATAGTTGAGCTCGAGGATTATTGAACATTGGCACTAAGGGTTTGTGATCATGTGGACCGTGAAAGGAGCCCCCAAAAATGAAGATGTGGTAAATTCACATGACCACACAATGGCGAGTGCCTCTCGCTCATTTTTTAGAATATCTTTGCTCTGTGGGTGATAGAGCTCGGCTTGCATATTGAATGATTCGGCCTTCTTGAGTGAGCACTGCAGATATACCCACTGGACTTGCGTCATTAGATTTGGTGGCCCTTTCCTTTTGGGTCAAAGTATGCAAGAGTTGTTGCTTCACCAGAGCAGTTTTCAGCTTGGTCAGTGCTGCATCATGTTTTGATGTCCAAGACCAAGGGGTGCTTTTCTTTGTTAGCTGCCGCAGATCATATGTCAGGGAAGCGTAGTTGGGAATATGATGGAACCACAAAAGTTCATCATGCCAAGAAGGCTTCGGACTTCTGTTGCGTTCTTAGGGGTTGGAAGGTCAAGGGTGTTTTTCAGTTTGTCTGACTGGGGTTGATGCCATCTTCATCCGAAGATAATGCCAAGAAATTTAAGTGGGTGTTTTTTTTGAAAACACACTTGTCACCATGGAGCGTCAGTTGTTTTGACCGGAGTCTCTCGAATAAGTTGTGTAGGGTTTTTGTCATGTTCTGCCTGTGATTGAGCCAAAGCACAGGATATCATCACTGATGTTGACGACTCCCTGGAGGGCCCGAGAGTGCTTGCGAATTTATTCCCTTTGGGAAAATCTCGCTGGCTGAGTTCACTCCGAAGAAGAGACGACGGTATCGGTAGAGACCAAGATGAGTAGCAAATGTCGTTATATAGCGAGATTCTTCGTCCAACTCTAGCTGATTGTATCCTTGGTTCAGATCTAATTTGCTGAATACTTGAGCCCCTGAAAGTATAGTCTTCAGTTCATCAAGTGTTGGAGTTGCATGGCGTTCACGACGAATAGCACGATTTGCAGCTCGCATATCCACACAAACACGTACTTTGCCAGGTTGCTTGTATTCAAGGGAAACAACTGGCAGCAACCTGTGGCTTCAATGATCCAGATGCAGAAATTAAATCTCAGTTTATTGCAGGCTGCCGAAGCAACAAGGTACGTGAAAAGGGACTAGCAACTCCTGCCATGACTCTAAAAGACTTGCTTACATATGCCCGCACACTAGAGCTCACATCAAAGCAAGCTAAAACAATGGCTACATCAGCAGAAGTACATCATGTTTCTTTCCCCAAATCACATCATCATCATCGTCATCATGACCAACGTCACAACCTTCTACCTGTCGTAACTGTGGGGGTGAATGGCCTCATCAGAGTGGACAGAGATCTTGTCCAGCATACAATAAACGCTGCAACAAATGTTCAAAGTTGCATCACTTTGCATCAAATGTGCCGGTCTAGTGGTGGTGCAATAGCAAAATCTTTACAAAGCACCAGCTGGAAAAAGAAATCTAAAAAATTCACACATCCACCTGGTTTAACGACAGTGATGAGGATGCAGAAAAAACCAACAATATTGAGATTGATTCACCGATCCTGATGACTTAGAATATGTTTTCAACACGTAGCTCCTGTGAACTTTCCACATTTTTGTCCTCCATCAATGAAACAACATTCTCATTTCCTGGCAGTTCTGGTGCTTCTATCAACTCTATCTGAACAAGACTTGAAAAACTCAAACCAAAAAACCTATGCTAAGCCTTCAAGCAGCGAGTGGCAGCATATGCAGTAAGAAAACACATTCCATACTTGGTCATCGATGCGGTTTTAAACACAGTAACACTAGTACGACTACACCATATTTGTGGTCACAGACTGAACGACCCATTCGTCTTGGAAAACATCTCAACACTTAAACTATTAGCACGTTAACCATGTCAAGCAGGCTGAACAGCTGAAAGAGAATACCTGATCTAATTCTCTGGTCGGGTTGCTAATAATAAACCAGTCCAACTCCCATTGATCCAAGTTCAAACCATTTCCCAACATATCGACTAACCCTCCTTTGTCGCCAATGTGATGTTTGTAGTGTTTGTGATCCCATTCATTCGACATCGATAGATTAAAAAACTCAGTTATGATAGAGCGACCAAAGTTAATGATCCGTTCGTTGCTGGAAACGAATACCATAGTAACAGTAAAAAGGTATGTAACTCCCTAAAGAATAATAATGCCACGTGACAGTTGTTTCCCTTGAATACAAAAATAATCTATGAAACACTACATCAGGAAGGAGAAAGAGTTACAAGTATAGGCTGATGAATTAAAGGAATTGAACAATTTATTTAGAATATCATCATCTCAGATTCAAATGTTAGTATATCATCCATCAAACAGTGGACAAGTGTTACTGGCAGTTACTGACCACAGCCATGATTTAGAGGCATGGTGTTTGCGGGCGAAATGAGTAAGAAGGAACTAACTGGATGTGTGATCTTTTGGGTCTTCCCTGTAAGAGTGGCTTTTCTGTACTGAATTTTCCCAGACACACTTCTCTTATTGCTGTGGGTTCTTTTTAAGTGCGCCGAATGCGTCTTGTGCCCGGAACTTCGGTTTATCGTCTCATTCGAAAGACTAGCACACAGACATCACTCGAGGTCTAGCGGATGGAAGGAAAGCTCAGGTTCAAACAGGAATCAAATTGCTTCTCGACGGTCACGTCACCTCTAGACCATCAATCCACCTGAAGACTAACTTTCTTTCAACAACAAAAACTGTACTCATATGTAAGAAATCATCTTTATTGAACAAAACACAAAAAATGTATATATTACAAGTTATATGGGTTATTGCAAATCTGTCTCAGAAAATAGTGCACATAGAATCGGTCTTTAAAAAAATATTTGCAAAATGGCTGCTTTCTTATAGATTGCAAATCAGATCACTAAATATCCAAACACAAAACACAATACACTTTTGGGACTATAGCGATAAAAAAAGTGCTGATAAAATGGTAGAATACAGGCTTTATATAGCTGCGCATGTACACACACACACACGTACACCACACATCACACACACACACACACACACACACACACACACGTACACACACACCACACACACACACACACACACACACACACACACACACACACACACACACACACACACACACACAAAAGAAGGCAGGCATGTGTATGTGCCTCCACGCAAACTCTGACAGTAAAAAAAAATGTTATCACGTCATTGTCTTCATCTTCTGAAAACAGTTTTTAACCTCTGGCCTTATCCACTGAGATTTGTATGATCTGAATGTTGTTGTATTTTGCATCATTTAACTTCAGCCCAATCCACGCCTCAGGACATTGCAAACAACCCTAGTAATACATACATTTTATATGTAATACATACATTTTATATGCAATACATGCATTTGATACGCAGAAGCCGGAGAGCTGTCTCTGACAAACTTATCAGCTAAAACAGATAGCAGGTAAAAACAAGAAAAAAAACCTTGAAACTTTTCCAAACTTTACAACACAAACCAAACAAAGTGTGTTATGACTCAGTTCCAGTAAAAAATAGTAAAACATCATCAAAGCACACCATGCCTGGGGTTCCATATTCTTCCCGATCTGTAAAACAAAAACAAAAAAGCTGCTGTTCATTTTATGGTCAGCTCTAACTTTTTCAAGTGCTCTGATTACCGCCACAAAACACTGGAAGTCTGTGAAGTTGGTTTTGACTTTGCAGCAGAGGGAAAGCCAGTTTTCTGGCATCTGTCTAGTCCCAGCTCTGCTGAGCACCTCCATCGCCTCTAAAAGAAAATGTTAGCCAATGGTTCAAAATAAGAGCAGTGTGTGATCTGCATTGTCTTCAGCACTCACTTTCTGCCAACAATGGACAATTCTAACATGTATGCAACATCAAAGCGCTTTGATTTGTTCCTTTACAAGATTCAGCGCTGTATAAATTCCATACATTATTATGATGTGTGCATTTTCACACATGATCTCGTTGGGCTTAAAGACTGCTTTAAAACTTGTGACTCCGAGTATGAAATGCCCCATCAATCTTTTAACAAAATATTTTAAGCCCGGTACAGCTCACTTTACTTTTGAAACCATCCGTAGACGAAACACGACGTATCCCATGCTTCTTGAATGACACGAACTGTAGGCATACACCTTTAAAAATAAACCAACCTAGTGAATACTATGACACTTTTCTAACAGACTGTAAGTTGTGTGTGTGTGTGTGTGCACTCAAAGCAACGAGGTTGTCGACTGCTTTAACAAGGCCACACACCACCGTTCCATATACTGATCTCAAATTCAAAACTCAACACCACTGACCCATATTCTGATCTCAAATTCAAAACTCAATACCACTGACCCATGTACTGATCTCAAATTCAAAACTCAACCTGTAGTGAAAGATGTATGGCATAAGGAATGGAAACACAAGTCTAATTCCTACATGTTCTGATCTTCTGAAACCCGAAGACATGTCTTCCAGTTTCTATGGATGAGAGAGTGAGACTGCTCTTATCTTAGGCTACACGCTAGTCCCCCTCCTTAGCTTACTCTTTGCCATCTTAATCTAGTCTCTGCTAAAAGTAAACGAGTTCCTAGCTATTCAACTACCGGGTCTAACAACAAACAACAAAGCAGATTAAAAAAGCCAAAGTACAAACTTAAACATCTAGCTCCTGTCAAGATTTGAAAACGTTAAGCTTTGCATGATCTTCAGGAGAAAACAGTTGTTTTGATACTTTATTTGATTTTATCATGCTTTGAGATGTTCCGCTGGACGTTTTTTTTTTATCACATTCCTGATAATATCATCATCATTCGTTACTGGTCATCCCCGTTCTTTCAAAAACTGGTATTCAGACATCATCTTTATACCATAATTATCATTTAAAGAAATTCTCAACATGAACAAAAAATACCAACTAACTCCATGTCTTTCCACACTTACAGGTTCTGGCAAATTGTTACATTGATTTCGGGACTAATGTCGCTGTATCTCATGTACCTGTCACTTTCAAAAACGTTCACTGACATCCACGTAAACAGCACTGGGGAAAACCACGTTAGACTATCAGCTAAAGGACAGAGTACAAAAACCTTCTCGGCACAATGCAATTGTCTTTACCATGACAAATGTAGAATGTTAACTACGACATATCATTACTAGAATATAACAAACAGACACAACTATCCAGTACATCATCATCCAAGTAGGTAGTACGTTACTTTCAGAAAATGGAATGCATAAAAAAAGTGAAAACTTTTAATAGAAATATGCAGGAATGATATGGAATGGTTCAATACAAAACAGTTCTCGGAAACTGTATACAGGAACAAAACTGTTCACAGCTCTTCTCGAAATCGTTCACACACATTTACAAGGAGGTAGACTAAATAACATAATTCAGGTGAGCATGTGTAGCCTACATCAGGCATACAAACCAACAAGTGTAAACACAGACCTCCTTGCAGACAGACAACAAGACCAACACTGACAGGAGATAGGAAGAAGGCCGGAATACTGGGGTTTTGTACAGTCTGAGAAAGTGTCCAGAATTTGGTTTGGTTTTTTATCATCCGTAATTGGGACATTTCTGATAAAATAAACTCTCTCTCTCTCTCTCTCTCTCTCTCTCTCCACCAACAGTCGATCATTATCACTACTAGTTATTGGCCACAGCTATGATTTATAGGACAGTGTCTACATGCAAACTGAGTAAGAAAGAGGGTGCTGATAACTGTGTGATCTTTAGAATTATAAACAAGGATAAGAAGTTACTGCTTAATCTTTATATACA
>CM054139.1:48488861-48491361 GCA_028751875.1 Rapana venosa | reverse complement strand
GGCTAGAGCTCCAAGGCTTACCAATGGTGAAATTTATGCGTATGCGACCATTGTTCACTTCTACCATTTAGGTAGCTGTATTCCACCTTCGGGATGGTGCCTAAGCACGACGCCTGTCTGCATGCAGTTTCCTTGTAATTTTGTCACCCGTTCGTACAGGCATGAAATGGCCTACTCTTCCGAAAGGCGGAACGTGTTTTAACGTGTGCGCAAAATGTTATGCGTGCATTCGCACACGGGGCTTCGGTTTATAGACTCATCCGAAGGACTTTGATATTCAGTTCGATTTTCTAGACAAAGAGGGAAGAAAGGGCAAGGCTGGGAATCGAACCCGGATCATCCCGGTTTATTTGTTAGGCAGGTGAATGTCTTAAACGTCCTGTCACCTTCCTTCTGTGTCCAATATATGAGATGTATTCTTTACCTAGTCATCATGACTGCTTGAAGGATTTTTGTCTTTTAAACATTGATTCAAATGTCATTACATTACAAGTCCTCCAAAAGAGACCATAAACAAAGGTGTACGAGTAAAAGCACATATAACATATAGAAAAAGGACATAAATGTTTATCTATTATCCTCAAAATAAAGACTTCACAGAGCGCAGTGTACCAAAATGTAATACAGAATTATATCGTTCATTCCCTCTACTACTAACCACTGGAATTCTTTACCTGATCATATAAAAAACTGTAACTCTTTAAGCCTGTTAAAACAGCATTTGTCAGCTGAAGATGCTGTGGTGCCCACCTATTTTTATTTTGGGGAGAGGAGGGAGCAGGTAGTTCATTGTCGCCTACGTCTGGGTATTAGTGATTTGAAGGCAGACAAGTTCAACCGTCATATAGAAAATGATCCAGCCTGTGCTTGTGGCAATGCCTTTGAGACAGCTGAACACTACTTGCTTTACTGTCCACATTACAATCTTGCTTGTAGAAATACAATGTCAACCCTGTCTCCCAACTATATATGTGTGCAAATTCTCTTAACAGGCAGAACTGACCGAAACAAATACCCTTATCTTTAAAACTGTACATCGATTTACTTTTTATTCAAAGCGCTTCTAATTTTAAGTCAATTCAACATGTGCAATTGATTTAGTATATTTGATGTCTGCACACTCAATATCTGACTAACCTTTGTATTGCTTAACATTTCTCTACATGCTCTCACTAATCTCTCTGGTTTTTGTCTGTTGCAGAACTGTTGGTTTGCTTGTTTTGATGTTTTGACTTTTGGCTGGCTGATCTGTTTCTCTGTTTGTTTGTTTTTGTTTTGTTCTTTTATTTCATCCTGCAGCTTGTTGTTTGTTTACGTTTATCTTGTGGTTAGTCTTTTTGTCATCATTTACTTTTTCATGAGCTAATTATCTGGATGAGTTGAACAGTACTGGATTCTGGAATTTTTCCAAACGTTTGTCTATTTATGCTACAGACATGTGTTTGGGGGAATCTTTAGTTATTTTATTTCCTGTACATATTGATGCTGTTATTATTCTGCTGGGTAATTTTTTCCGTTTTCTTCTTTTGGTTAATGTATTGATCATCAGATCGTCAGATCGCTGAAAAAGGGGAAGTCAGCAGGGGCTGACAACATTCCAGCTGAGTTGGTCCAAGCTGGAGGGGAAGCCATGATCAGCGCCCTACTAAGAATCTGCAACAAGATCTGGCAGACAGGAAAATGGCCAACACCATGGACGCAGTCACTCATCATCACCCTCCCCAAGAAAGGAAATCTACAACAATGCCATAATTACCGCACAATCAGCCTCATATGTCACCCAAGCAAGGTCATGCTGCAGATAATATTGAATAGACTGAAGCCACAAGCAGAGACCATCATTGCTGAGGAACAAGCAGGTTTCAGAGCAGGCGCAGCACAACAGAACAGATATTCAACCTCAGAATACTATGTGAGCGGTACCTTCAACATCAACAAGACCTATACCACGTATTTATCGATTTTAAGAAGGCATTTGACAGGGTGTGGCATGCAGCTTTGTGGGCAACCATGAACTTGTACAGCATCAATGCAAACCTGATCAGAGTCATCAAACAGCTGTACAGCGAGGCCACCGGGTGCAGTGTACTACAACAACAAACATTGGAGAATGGTTTCGAACAACAGTTGGAGTAAGGCAGGGCTGTCTACTCTCACCCACTCTTTTCAACATTTTCCCTTGAGAGAATCATGGCTGATGCACTGGAACATCATGAAGGATCAGTCAGCATTGGTGGCAGAACGATCACAAACCTCCGCTTCGCAGATGACATTGATGGAATAGCAGGATCAGAAAAAGAGCTGCCAGCCTAACAGAACACTTGGATAAGGCCTCCAAAACATACGGCATGGAAATCAGTGCAGAGAAGACCAAAACTGATGACTAATAACACCAACGGCATTAGCACTGATATCAGGGTTAATGACCAGAAGCTGGAAACAGTTCAAAGCTTCAAGTACCTGGGAGCCATTGTATCCGACCAGGGATCCAAGCCAAAGT
>CM054139.1:48481361-48483861 GCA_028751875.1 Rapana venosa | reverse complement strand
GGGGAGGGGGGGGGGGGGGGGGGGATACTGACGTGGTTTTTGTGTTGGTTTTGAAAGGGGGTTGGCGGGGGGCTTGGGGGGCGCGTTTGCTCTATTTATTTCTAGTGAGAGAGGAAGGTTTTGCATCTTTGGGAGAGAGTGTGTGCTGGGTTGGGGGTGGGTGAGGGTTTGGGTGGGGTGGGGGAGGGGGTGGTTGGTACTGGTTTAGGTTTTTTAACCTTTTTTTGTCGTCTTGAGTTTGGAGTTTCTTGTGGATTTTGTCGCTTTTTTGTTCCTAGCTGGGGGAAGGGGGGGGGGGGGGGGGCGGAGGGCTTTTCTATTGCTTGTTTGGAGGAATTTGACAGGGGCAGAGGAGGGAGTTTGTTTGGGTTTTGTTTATAGTTTTATGTGGCTTTTGCTGTCTGGGTTGTTGTAGGGGGGGGGGGGGGGGGGGGGGTGCGGAAAGGGAGCTGCTAGTTCGTTTGTTTGTGCAGGGTTTTTTTCACCTTTTGTTTTGCTTGAAAATTTTGGACGGGGTTTTTGCTCGCTTGGGGATCTTTGACTTCTTTAAAAGTTACCAAGTGAAGTCAATGAATTGATTGTGATGCTTTTGGTCCAGCCAACCACAGGGACTGTATCAGGCCCGTCTGTCAGCTGGTAGAAACTGAAAACTCAAGTCTTATCTCGTGGTCGAAATATTTATTTAAAAAATCTTTTGGGGGTAAAAGTAAAAATAAACAACAACAAAACCCCAACGTGTATATACATGCACAACGTACTATGAGCAATCCACAAATGTTAACCTCTCAGTGATTACCCCAAAAAAATGTTAATGCATGTTTGTATAAGATTTCTGTAAGTATGCATTTTCCTGTACTATGCTTGTTTCATCCTACTTTGACAACGCACACAAGCTCTTCTTGCTTAAATCGAATGGATGACAACATTTACAAAACTACATATACACGGGGACTGGATGTAAAAAACAACAACACAGGAGTGCTTACTCCGTCATCCTCGAAATAAAATAATAAAGAAAAAAGTCGATATTCACAGCAGTACTTAATGAATAGGTTGACTGATATACCTGACCTTAAAGCCAGAGCTGTACTTGGCCTGACCGGTGTGTTGACCAGTGCTGAAACCAGCACAGTCAAGTCCACATCCTGTAGCCAGCCAAACCACGCTAAAATAATAATAATAATAATAATAATAATAATAAATGGAACTTATATAGCGCTATATCTTGCAAAGACAAATCAAAGCGCATGCATTCAACCTAATCTTACACAGTCATGCAAAATCAATGACAAATAATCAATAGTTTAAACAAACAGATATTTACAAACATGGTGCGCTGTTGCTCGTCCCATTCTGACCAGTGGTCTAAGAGATCATTTCAGATTCAAACGGCTCACCCCTTTTCCATTTTGGTGTAGTCTTCAGTGCTGGTTTGGACGACCTCTGTCTCGGGGTAGGTCAGCTTGGAGATAGCCAGGGCTGCAGGGGCCGACATCACAGAGGCTGACAGCAGATGATTGGCTGGAACCTGACATGTCAATCATCTATATTCAGTTCCTGTCATGACAAGTCTCACTACTGGAACCGAGTCAAAAGTACACTTGGGTCATAGAAAGCAATGAAAATAACTACTCGGAGAAGAAGAATTATAAAATAAAAATGGAAAAAAGCCAATAAAAACCGAGTGAAAGAAAGGATGGGAAAAAAACAAGGAAACAAGGGAAAATAGTCACTGATCCACGAATGAAGCGAGCACAGAAACGCACCCCCCAAAAAATCATCAATAAACGGGGAAAAAGTCAATAAGGGGAAAAGACTGCAATACTGTACAGCTCCAAATGCCATGAAACCACAAAACAGCTTCCACGAATTTTATAGTAAAGGTAAAGGTGTCCCATAACCTATAAGGTCGTAGGGGAGCGAGGCGTCAGAGACCTCACTTCTCTAGGGCCAGCATATTGAGGGCGGCGCCCATCTCCTCTCCCTCGCAGCTTTACCTTCCCTGACCCTAAAGAGGCAAGTACCCATTTATAGCTGGGTGAACTGGGGTGAAGTGTACTGAAGCCAAGGCGCGCAAACGGTAACCCATCCAACTGGTAACCACGCTCGACGCTGTTAACTTGGCTGGGGGAAAGCGAGTGCTCCGACCACTAAGCTATCCCGTACCCAAATTTTCTAAAACGTCAAAAAGCCTATCTTCCACAAATATAAAGCGTCAAAGTTCCTATCCTCCTCAACATTGTCAAAGATCCTATCTTCCACAATACTATAAATGTAAGAAAATCCTCTTCCACATATACGATAAATGTCAAAACTCCTATCTTCCTACAAAGAAATCATAAATACCAAATACCATCCCCCCCCCCCTCCTCTCCTTTTTCCCCCACAAATTTGGTGTCGAAAGTCCTATTTTCAAGAACACACACACACACACACACACACACACACACACACACAACACAAACTACCTACTACACAACACAACACGACTCGACATCAG
>CM054139.1:48473861-48476361 GCA_028751875.1 Rapana venosa | reverse complement strand
TACAGAACGAGAAATGATTGAAAACATTTTGCTTGATTAATCTAGCGAAGTCAAGTATTGCATGTAAGCTTGTGCGGAATTTTCTGCACGAAAATATGGTAAAACGTAGGGCAAATGGGGGGAGGGGGGGGAGGGCAGTGAGAAGAATCGTCACTCTTCTTGGAAAAAAAAAAGGAGTTAAGCTTTTCAATGTGACGTTTGATTGGTCTGTGGGATGATGGGATTGCTTGGTCCGTGATTGGACAGTTGTACATTGTGTAATGAAGGGGGGGGAGGGGGGACAAGGGGAAGAATCATCACTCTCCTGAGAAAAGGAGTTAAGCTTTTTGATGTGTCATTTGATTGGTCTGCAATCTATGGAATGATGGGATTGCTTGCGTGGTGATTGAACAGTTGTACATTGTGTATGGAGGGGAGGGGAGGGGGGCCAAGGGGAAGAATCGTCACTCTATTGGGAAAAAAGGAGTTAAGCATTTTCAACACGTTTGATTGGTCTGTGGGATGATGGGATTGCTTGGTCGGTGATTGAACAGTTGTACATTGTGTATGGATGGGGTGGGGGGGGGCAGGGGGGGGGAGGGGGGGCAAGGGGAAGAATCGTCACTCTTCTTGGAAAAAAGGAGTTAAGCATTTTCAACGCGACGTTTGATTGGTTCTGTGGGATGATGGGATTGCTTGGGTGGTGATTGGACAGTTGTACATTGTGTATAGGGGGGGATGAGGGGGGGGGGGGAATCGACAGTTATATCTCCCCGCGACGCCACAGAGTACAAGCGGAAGGAAAAAGTAAAGTAAAGTAAAGTTTGATTGGTCTGCAATCTATGGAATGATGGGATTGCTTGCACGGTGATTGGACAGTTGTACATTGTGTATGGATGTGGGGAGGGGGAGGGACAAGGGGGAAGAATCGTCACTCTTCTGGAAAAGGTTAAGATTTTTCAACGTTTCGACGTTTGATTGGTCTGTGGGATGATGGGATTGCTTGGTCCGTGATTTGACAGTTGTACATTGTGTATGGGGGGAGGGGGGGGGGGGAATGGCAGTGGGAAGAATCATCACTTTCCTGGGAAAAAGGAGTTAAGCTTTTTGATGTGTGGTTTGATTGGTCTGCAATCTATGGAATGATGGGATTGTTGGTCCGTGATTGGACAGTTGTAGATTATGTATGGGGGGAAGGAGGGGGGACAAGGGGAAGAATCGTCACTCTTCTTGGGAAAAAAAGGAGTTAAGCTTTTCCAACGCGACGTTTGATTGGTCTGTGGGATGATGGGATTGCTTGCACTGTGATTGGACAGTTGTATATGGTGTATGGGAGCTTTGATGATGGATGGGGGTAGGGGTGGGGTGGGTGGTGGTTTATGTTTTGTTGTTGTTGTCTTTTAGATTAGATTTAAGTTTTTCCTGTCAGGATTGGGGTTGTGTGTTTGGTCAGAATGCGTGTTTGTATGGAGATGGGGGTTGTGTGTTTTTGTGTTGTGTTGTGTGTGTGTGTGTGTGGGGGGGGGGGTGTAGTGTGTTTGTGTGTGTGTTTGTGTGTGTTGGGGAGGGTGAAGTGTGTGTGTGTTTGTGTATTTTCTTTTCGTTTGTGTGGAAATTGGGGCTAGCTCTCTGGTAAAGGTTGTGATTTTGTGGTGTGTGTAGTGTGTATATGTATTGTGTGTGTTGTGTGTTAGTTGTGTGTGTGTGTAAAGGCTTTGGTTTAAACCTATGCAAACAGATTTATACCTTAAGATAGACACACTGCTAAATTCTGGAAAGTGTCTGTCCTGCTGTAAGGTACCACAGCAGGTGAAGCTTCAATCACCGCCAGGACCTCTGACGAAGGCTCATCCAGGAGCCGTAACTCCAGTCAGGTCAGGCCAAAGGCATGGTAGTTCTTACCCAAAAATGCCATAAAATGCTGTCATTGAAAGATTTTATTTTCTAGAAGGTTTTTTTTTTTTTGTGGGGGGGGGGGGTAGGGGAGGGGGTGTTATTTTTTTGTATATTGAATCTTTGGTAAATTATTTTCAAAATGATTGATTGTCAAGTCAAAGTCAAGTCAAATTTTTATTTCCAGATGGTACATTGAATAAGCAATGCATGAGAAGTAGGAAGTTTTCCTCCACTATTATTTCTTCATTAAGGATGAAGTTAGTGAGGGCTTTCTTTTTTATTTTTTTTTTTTTTTGAGTCTTCCTTCCGTCCAAATGACACAGACATGTAAAAAAAAAAAAAAAAAAAAAAAAAGCTTGCGAGTTCTTATTTCATTATTCTTGATACGAAAGAATGAATGAATAGAATAGAATAAGAAAATAAATAAACAAGCTTGTGACTGCGTTTGTGAAGATAGGTATCTTTAATCTGTGTATGTGTTTGTAGTTCTGCTTTTGTGAGGAGAGGTATCTTTAACCTGCGTATGTGTTTGTAGTGCTGCGTTTGTGAGGAGGGATATCTTTAACCTGCGTATGTGTTTGTAGTTCTGCGTTTGTGAGGAGAGATATCTTTAAGCTGCGTATGT
>CM054139.1:48448861-48468861 GCA_028751875.1 Rapana venosa | reverse complement strand
ACAGTATAACTCCCTATGACTGATTTTAATGATATTCGATGATGATGATGATGATGATGATGATGATGATGATGATGATGATGATACCTTCTCGTACTGAAAACTGTAATGCAGAGCTTCAAACACTGTCCATTTATGCGCACACATTAAAACCCGTTTCGCCTTTCGGAAGAGTAGGCCACTGCGTGCTGGTAGGAACAGTTGATGATTTTTTTTCTAAATAATGATTTTTTTTAAGTGTACACAATGGAGTCATGTTAAGACGTTATCCCAGACCGAAAAACCCCCACACTTGTTCAGAAACAACATGCACGCTGTCAATCCATACCGATGCAGGAACCCCAAATCCAACAAGTTCCATGCTTAAATCGTGCATATTCATATTAATTCTATAGATCTGTGTCTTTATGATAACTAGCTACAGGACAACACATTTCAATCAATGCCACAGTGTATACTGCACGTGGTCATGATGTCTAGTTCTCCAGCTGGTGAAAATAGCAATACTGCTGTCTACGAATAACAATACCCGAGCCATTATAATATTTGATATGGAATCTCTGTCAGGCTTTTTACCACCACCTTCGCATACGACCACCTAACATTTAACGTATTTTAGATGAACGAGTTGGGTTGGGTTTTTTAAGAATAATTTCTTTAAATGACCAAATAACTTAATCGTCATAACTGTTACAGACCAAGTAATTCTGAGCACAACAAGTAACAGGACAACAAATACTGAAGAGTGGGCCAACATTTAAAAAGTGCAGGGATGAGTTGGAGTGTTGCATGGGTGATAGATAGGACCAGTCAGAGAATAGGTTTTTCCCATTTGAGTAGCTGACGGGTAAGGGAGATACTTCAGACGACAAACTCTCCAATCTCAAGTTCAAACAGTCTTCCTATCTTTACAAAAGTCCTTTCAGTAGCGCATTTAACTTGCAGAGAAGAGAAATGTCAGCTGAGAAGAAAACAACCACACGGGTGGTGAGTGTTGTTAATCTTCAGAGAAGTGAAAGGAATGAGGAAATATTGAAACGGGCAAAAAAGGTAGGGTTAGGGAAGGGTAGGCCAGAAAGAGAGACGGGCGGACAGACAGATAGAAGACAGTCACAATACAGACAATCAGACAGACAAATGTAGATAAGCCAACACAACAAACACAGAAAAGGATGTGTGGATAACAGCATAACATTTTAGCTACGAAAATCTGCCCCCCCCCCCCCCCAAATCCCCACCAATGAAATGGAATGTACCAGCTTTAAGACTACATGAGAGGGCTGTACTCTGAACTTCCTATCATGATAATTATATCCCAGCGTCAACCCAACCCCAATACAGACACGTACAGTACTTCTCAAGCGACATTGGCAATCCGCAAAATCACATCCATAAAATGGATGAAGCTCAACCATGTTGTTGCAATCTTCCCAATGAGCCCACACAGCAAACTCACTTCGGCCAGGAGCCAGCAGAATAATAAATTAAAAACAATAACAATAGCAGCAACAACTACAACAAAATGGAATTCGACCCATCGACTTCCTAGCCAGGAATCCAACGCGCAAACCACTGCACCACGGCAGCTGTTCCCTGTCTGAAACTACCCTGTCCCTAATGCCATGCCCATTTACAGCTGATTGGGTTAAGAGGTTTTACCCACGACAAGGCCGGACAAACACTCGCCCTTCCCTTGTACAACTAGGCTTGGTGGCACTGGAGGACCCTAGCCATTTCCTAGTCAAAATAAACTGTGGCGTTCATTAAATGGTGATCAATAGTTCCAAAAGTCCCTTACGCGCACAGAAAAGACTTGCCGTGGTATTGAGGTGTTTGTTGTTACTACTGTTCAAACACGCACTTTTACTGAATCCATGGCTTAGCAATTTCATAGTAAGTTCTCATAACACTTCGGAAGCCTTGCCTTATTTATTGTTTTCTGCTCCTACGTTTATTTGCTATTATGCATGTTGCTTTAGTTGTGTTTGATAATCGACCAATTGTTTATTCAAAGTGTGGTGGACTGGTTTGGTTTGAGAGGTGGGATTTTGACAGGATCTTGTTTGTTTGTTTGCGTGGATGGTGGAAGTGTTCTTGCCTGCTTGCTTGCTTTGCTTGCTTGCTTTATTACCTTGGCTGTTTGGCAGTAGGTCGGTTAGTCAGTTGTGGTTGGTTGGCTGGCTGGTTGGCTGGCTGGCCAATTAACTTTGTTACGGCTTTTTAAAAAAATTTCACCTCTGATATAAACTAAGTAGTCAGCTGGACTGCAAGCTCAGAGATAAAGAACAGCAACTTAAAAAAAACACGAACAAACAAACAAACAAACAAATAAATAAAAAGCACACACTTACCCTGACCACTGTGCCACTGTCACTGCCATCTGTGAAGAAAGCCTGGTTGTGGTGACCGCCTTTCTCTCCTCGGGTGGCCAGGTTGTGTAGTTCCAGTTCTGCCATCCTGGGCTCCGCTTTGTTGAGATGATGTCCCTCCAGGATGTTCTTCCGATGGGTCTCTCTCTCTGCTTCCTCTGTATCTCTGCTTGCTCTTTATCTCTGCTTCCTCTCTATCTCTGCTTCCCCTTTATCTCTGCACACTCCTCCCTGTGCTATTGTTTCTCTTGCTCTGATGTTTACTGTGCCCCTATGAAGTTTACTGTGCTTTCTTCGCCGACTTTCTGTGCGATCCTTTTCCCTTCTAAAATATCTCCATATACAGTAGATCCTGATCCCTTTCTTGTTGGTTCACTCCCTGAATTCTATGCTCTATTCACGCTCACTGAATATCAAATCTCTTCTTGGTTCTTTGGACTCGATTCGGGTTTTTTTCTGTCTGCATACAAAAAGCCACGCGGGGTTTTTGTTGGTTTGCTTTTTTTTTAAATTTCGCTGCAGAAACTGCCTTGTACACTTCTCTATGCAAAGCCACACTGTCACTGATCCTGTTATTTTTATACCCTCACCCTGTAAACTTTCGTACAGTCTACACAGTCACTCTGCTTTTTTCTTTTCGTTTTTTTTTTTTGGTCTTCACCTGCACTTACATGCGTTCTGCCCTTGTCAGTCTTCAGTTTCCTTAGTTACAGTCACCACCCCTCACTGTAGTTGGTATGCCTTCTGTTTCAACACCAAGACACCAATGACCAGCAGGTCATGGATTCTTCCTCTGCAGATGGTAAGAAAATGGTCTTACATACGACGTCGTCTTCCCAGTGACCAACAGGGTCATAAACAGGTATTCACTTCCTGACACTGAAACGTGAACACAACAGTATCAGTTTACGTTTTGCCCGCCTCAACTCTTGTCCAGATAAAATATGTCCTGGCAGATCAGCTTTTTTGGCGTCCTAGTTTGGCCTTGACTCGCTGCAGTCTCTCCCTCTCTGAGCATGTCCCCGCGTGGTGTCCACAGCTGCTGGTGGCGGGAACGAGGACGCTCTCTGTCCTCCCCCGGGTTTGCTGTTTCCGCCTCAGTGCCCAGTCTGAAGCCTGGAATGAGATCACACAAAACACATCTAGCTGGCTGGTTTATCAACACAAACATGTAGGTCGTGAAGTGCGCTACAGGGGTGTGGTGTGTGCTTGTCAGTGGCTGTGAGACTTGTTTCTTCAGTGGCTTCCAAAAAACAAAAAATTCAAGGGGTATACATGCTGACTCCTATTGTCTGAAAGACAGGCTGGGGACAACAGATCCGCTGTCTGAAGTGGTATTCCCCTATCGACACCTCTTTCAAGGGAGAGGGGCTGAACTTTTGTACCCTCAATTACTGTGCTAGAGGAATGTTGCTAGTACGAGTCCGCGTGTGGTTAGAATATGAAACAGGGTTGCAGCTGGATATCCTAGTGGTTAGAGCATTGCGCTTGCGATTTGACGGCCTGGGATGGAGCCACAACAGAGATGACCCTTCAAGGGGATTTTTCACCAGGAGTTAACATCAATACCGACTTCACTCTCTTTCAGATGAGATTTAAGTAGAGGCGCATGCACACTTGTGTCGTGTTAATGGTTAGACGCCATCCTCTATGTCGGAATGCGGCTACCTTAATGGTGGACCAAAACGGTCGCATAGGCAAAAATCTTACCATTGCTGAACCTGGGAGTTTTAGTCGGGAATGAAAAGAGTAAGGGTAATTTCGCATCAACGGTTGTCTGTCATGTGACTTCTTTCCCCATAGCCGGGGCTATGTGTTGTTCTAGTTTATGTCAAACATGGGGCAGATTCAGTTAAATCCGCTGGCATTTTCTGCAGTGTGTTGGAAAAGGAAACAGAAAATGGTATTCCAAAATATATAGACATTAGTGTTTTCAGATTGTATGATATGTGTGTGTGTGCGCGCGCGCGCGGTCATGCTTGTATGCGTGCGTGAGTGCGTGCACGTGTGTGTGCGTGCGCGCATGCGCGTGCGTGTTTGCGTGAGTGTAGGAAAGAGAGAGAGAGGGGGGGATGGAACGTAGGGAGAGAGTGAGAGCATGGTGATAATGTGACTTTTGAAGTGCCTTGTGTAGTGTCTGTGTGTGTGTGCTCCCGCGCGTGTGCGCATGGTATGTGTGTGCATTCACGTGCCTGCGTGTATGCATGCTTGCGGGTAGATGCATGCATGCCCCCTTGATTAATTTGGATGGATGGGGTGTGCGTTGGTATGAATTTGAACGAATTGTGATGGAGAAGTGCTGAGCTGAAAGAAAGGATGGCATTTGGAAATATGTCCACATGTTTAAAGAGCTACATGTCATTTTAAATCACCATGTGCGTTTTACGTCGAGTAGTGCAGCTGCCGACAGACATTTTCCCACATGTAAGGGGACAATAAAGGTTATAAACTGCGTCTTGTATCTTGTTTAAGGCAAGCAAAGAGATCGCGGGTGTGTCAATGAATGCAAACAACATTACTTCTCAAAAATACCGAAACATATCCCTCAACCATACCCCACACCCCCATATCATCTTTAATCCAGCTAAAATAGGCTGAGGGGTGAGGGGTGGGGGTGGGAGGGGACTAGATAGAAAAGATAGACGGAAGGGAGAGGGGGGGTGGGGAAGGGGGTCGGACATAAAAATGCTTACCACCTGCTTTTATTGCCTGGCTCAGAAAAAGAGAGATTATGAACCCTTGGGTCTGCTGCTCTCTCTGGCCAGGTGTCGCATTTCACCTGCACAGGTGTGCTTGGTGAACCACAACCAGCCACACCTGAGAAGCGCCATGAAGCCACAAAGATCACCTGAAGAATTTGGAATTGTAGGGTACAGGTGAGAAGGGGGGGGGAGTCGGAAAGGAGGGGAATAGTACTGCCAATGTTGGGGAAAAAAATCAGACAGGCAGACAGGCAAGGAATGAAGGAAGGACAGACACCTGAATAATTATGTAAAAGGTAAAGGTGTCCAGACCTCAGCTTCTCTACGGGGCCCAGTATATTGAGGGCGGCGCCCATCTCCTCTCCCTCGCTGCTGCTTTACCTTCCCTGACCCTAAAGAGGGCAGGTACGCATTTACACAAAATAATTATGAATATAGTATTTATGGATTGTGTTATAAGATGTGGTATTCGGTTTAAAGAAAAAAAAGAAGTGCGCTCATGATATGACTTGTGTATTGGGTTGGGTTGGGTTGCGTTGCATTGCAGTGTATTGTAATGTATTCTACTTTCAGAGTACAACGAGTCTTCATGTGTACTTCAAAACCAATAGTATGTGAATCGTATTGTATTTATTGTATTGCATTGTACTGTACTGTACTGTATTGTATTGCATTGTATCGTATATTACTTTCAGTAACGGCAGATTTCTCTACATGAAATTCGGGCTGGTCTCCCTGACAGCGCGTCGCCATAGAGCAGCGCCACCCATGATTTTTTAAAGAAAAAAGTGTCCTGCCTGCGTGTGTATTTCTTTCCCTATGAGAGTGGCTTTTTAGTCTTTTGAAACAGTGCCCTAAGTCTCTTTCATCCAGACTCCAGAAAATCATGCCGCTCGACCTGTTTACCGTTCTTCCAAATCCTATCATGTCACTCCTCTTCTGAAATCTCTTCACTGGATGCCGATTAAAGAAAGAATTAACTGTAAATCTTCTCTCTTCTACCAAAAATGTATGGACGTCACTTTTCTTTTGCGCTGTCTTCACTGTCTGCCCATTAAAAAAAAAAGAACAAACAACAAAGTATCTCTGTTGTGCTACAACATGTGTGAGCGACATGCCTGATGCCTATTCTGAGGAGTTTCTCCGGTGCTGTTCACCTTCTCCACAGCTCATTCCTTCAAGTGATACCCGCTTGATGAAAACTCCATCTCATAAAACTATACCATAATTATGACAAACAGTACTTTCTCTGTTCAGGCTTCTTTCTCTTAGAATATCCTGCCTTCCTGCGTCCCTCATGCCCTTTCTCTTCTTTCTTGTATAGCCTCTTTAAAGTCTCCTCTGTGTCTTCACTCCCTTTTCAAGCCACCATGGTATTGCTAGCTGGCAGCGCCCGTGTTTTTAACTTTCATTCCTTTACAATATATGTGTGTGTGTGTGTGTGTGGTGTGTGTGTGTGTGTGTGTGTGTGTGTGTGTGTGTGTGTGTGTGTGGTGTGTGTGTGCAGCGTGCGTGCGTGCGGCGTGCGTGCGTGCGTGCGTGTGTGTGTGTGTGTGTGTGTGTGTGTGTGTGTGTGTGTGTGTGTGTGTGTGTGTGTGTGTGTGTGTGGTGTGTGGTGTGTGTGTGTGTGACGTCAGTGCAGACTCCACTCTCCCCAAAATTCGTTCGGATGAGACTCTAAACCGAGGCCCCGTGTGCGAACGGACGCAGAACATCTTGCGCACACGTTAATTCCTGTTCCGCTTTTCGTAGGAGTAGGCCATTGTGTGCCGGTGGGAACAGATGACAGAATTTACAAAACCGCATACACACGTGGACTGGATGTAAAAAAGCAATACGTGCTTATTCCATTATCCTCGATATAAAAGAATAAAAATAAAATAAAATAAAATAAAATGAAGAGAGAGAGAGAAGGGAGAAAGAGAGAGAGAGAGAGAAGGGGGGAGAGAGAGAGAGAGAAGGGGAGAGAGAGAGAGAGAGAGAGAGAGAGAGAGAGAGAAGAGAGAGAGAGAGAGAGAGAGAGGAAGAGAGAGAGAGAGAGATCTACACTCGGCTACAAAAGTGTCAGCAAAGGGGCAGGGAGGTGGGGTCACAATATTCAAGACAAAAATTTCAAAAGAAGGAAAGAAGACGGAAAAGAGGAGGAGCAAAGGGAGAGCCTGAAATATTCAGGTAAGCACTTGTAGCTTCGGCTGACAGAAACATGTTATATATACGGGGCTGCTGGCCACTAGACATATCGTGTTTGTCTTTGCTTCGTGCGTGACATGCCGCGGAGATACAAACGTTAACAGGACAAGAACCACAGACAGAGATGGAGGGAGGCAGGGAGGGAGGGGGAAAAAGACACAAGCAGACAGAAAGACAGGCAGAGACAGAGATGATAAGACAAGAGGTTTGTGCACGCATAACACAAACGCATGAATGCATGCACACGCGCCTACACACACACACACATACACTGGTATCACTTTAAGTGGAAAGACGTTAAAATTGAAAACTTACTTACACACATACACACACACACAATATACACAAGTGTGAACCACATGCGTTTACATGCACACGGATATGTACATACTTAGGTATATACTCACGATGCGTATACTCGTGTGTACATATACAAAACGGATTTTACACACATCTCTACTAGATAGTTAAGACAACAGCACGTTGAGCTTCCGTCAAGCATACCTCACCCCCACCCCCCACCCCTTTCCCTCCTGCATCCCCATCCCAAATCCAAGTGTGCATGTGTGCGTGCGTGCGCGTGCCGCATGTGTCTTTCTTTCTTTCCTTTGCTTTCCATCTCTTTCTCCCTTTTTGTTTTCTTTCTTTTTTTTCATTCCAGTCTGTCTGATTTGGCTGTTGTAGTGTAATGGAAACGGCCACGTGAGCATGGCAGGTCTGGAGGTAACACATCTATCTGGAAAGCAAGAAAACTCACGGAGTCAATCTCCGTTTGAACCCTACATTTTACCCCAGCCACTTGAGCTTGAGTGGAGGTCTGAGCGCTAGTCCTTCATATGCGACAACTAACCGAGGTCCCGTGGGCTATACACATTTAGCGCACGTAAAGGAACCCACAGCAACAAGAATCAGTGGCAGAATTCTGTAGAAGCCACTCTCAAACGGAAACAAATACACATGCTGGCAAGAAATACCAAACTTTTTAATAGGTGGCGCTGCTCTTGTGACAATTCACTCTTCCCGCGGAGAGCAGCCTGAAATTTCACGCTGAGAAATCTGCTCTGACTGAAATATGGTGTATAATACAGTACAGTACAGTACAATACAATGCGATACAATACGATACAATACAGTACAACAAGATGCAACTGTTCCATGCACAGTGACCCTCACGTTCTAGGGAAACTGAAGTGACTGACATGCTGTAGCCTGCTCATGTCCACATAGCTGACATTCCTACAGTCTACACTTCAGCACACTGCAGGATGGTCCGGCTGTCCACACCAGTAGTAGCAGTAACACGTCCGCTGGGCAAGTTTCCAGTTGGTGACCCTAATGACAGGGTTAACTACTACAAAAACAAAGCGCAGCACAAACTCAAGATGGTGTATCTCGCCAACAAGAAAGGAAAAAGACTTTGGGGTGAGTGGTGGAAGGAGGAAACATGCGGGCTTGTTGCTGGTAGCTTGCTTGCTTGCTTGTTGGCTGGCTGGCTGGCTGGCTAGCTATTGTTTCTGTTTTGTGGACTTTCTTTAGTGGGAAGGGTTAAGGGGGTTAGCTTGTAATTTATCATTTTGTGACATAACATGTTTTTGAGTTTAAAGCGCCCTCTCTCTCTCTCTCTCTCTCTCTCTCTCTCTCTCTCTCTCTTCTCTCTCTTTGTCTGTCTTTTTCTCTCTCTCTCTCTCTCTCTCCTGCTGTGTGTGTATGTGTGAGCGCCACGAACGCTGTCAGTCTTAGTAGTCGCGGGGGGTGGGGGTGGGGTGGGGGGTTATTCTTTCCTATTGTTTTATCCTCAATGATCCGCTTTCAAACAATGTCAAATACTGTAATTACCTCATTCACCATAACGATCATTCGAACCTGCTTAAAGCAGCCTCTTTTTCCTCACAGACATGTTAAAAGAGCATCACATGACACATCATCAAACTAGCTGAGAGAAAGAGGGACATTTATTTAATATTGTTTTTTTTTAATTCTTTTATTTCGAGGACAATGGAATAAGCCCTCGAGTGCTTTTTCTACATCCAGTCCCCATGTATTTGTAGTTTTGTCAATTTTGTCATCGGCTGATGTGCCAGAGTAGTTAATGATCAAAAAGAATCAAGCGGCATTTTCAGACTAACCTAGGCTAGCAGGTATTACATCTTAAAGATGTTAACAGCTATTCTTGGCAAAATAAAAATCAAAGCAATATGAAAATAAGTTTGTACACTTATGAACAAACATAATAGATAATAAACATAATAGTTTTTAGGGGATGAGATAGCTCAGTGGTCGGAGCACTCACTTTCCCCCAGCCAAGTTAAGCAGCGTCGAGCGTGGTTACCAGTTGACGGGTGACCGTTTGTGCGCCTTGGCTTCAGTACAGTCCGCCAGTTCACCCAGCTGTAAATGGGTACCTGCCTCTTTAGGGTCAGGGAAGGTAAAGCAGCAAAGGAGAGGAGATGGGCGCCGCCCTCAATATGCTGGCCCCTAGAGAGGTGAGGTCTCTGACGCCTCGCTCCCCTACCACCTTATAGATTATAGAACACCCTTTACCTTTTTTTTTTTTACACTTATGAACAATCCTTGAAGAGTTTCAAGGGTTTTATCTGTTGTTTTGGGGTTGCTATTTTTGTGTGTTTATCTTTTTATTTGTTCCTTGTTCCTTGGCCCCGAAGTTCAGCGCTGGTGAGATTTCACAACTGTTTGCCCACCATGAAGGTAGCCGCATTCTCACTTCGGGGATAATTAAACACGACATCAATGTGCATGTGTTTTCGCTTTTATTTTTTCATCCGTTCCTACCGACACGCAATGGACTACTCCTCCAAAAGGTGGAGCAGGTTTTAACGTGTGCGCAAGATGTTCTTCGTGTGTTCATACTGATTACTTCGGTTTATAGTATCAATCGAAGGACTTTCGGCGGAGTGGAGTCAGTACTTGCGTTAACTCCAGGGTGAAAATCCCATAGAACAGGCGTCTCGGTGGCAGCTCGAACCTGCCCCCCCCCCCCCCCCCCCAGCCCCCTTTCATCCTTTACAAGACTAGTTTTCAAGCAGACGATTTCTTATTTCAGTACCTACAATCACTAATTTAGGTGCTAGGGCATCATACTGGAGTCCACGCTTCAACATGAATTTTTTTCCCCATCATCCTTTCATCATAGTTCAAGTCAGCAGTGTCATAAAAAGGGGGCGGAATGGTCGTGTGGTCACAGCGTGGTAATAATAACTGAGGGCACAGGTTTGAGTCTCCTCGGTTTGGTTTGATTGTAAAAGAGTCCCAGCGGATTTATTCGGTTTAGGGACTATACCGTCAATCAACCATTACCACTAGGTTTGGAGACTCTGTAAAGAATGTTGCATTTTCCACTGAGGTCTTCGTTTTAAGGGAGATTTTTTTTCCCCTGAAGGACTTTCAGTGGAGTGGAGTCAGCAGCAATGTTAGATTGCTACCGACTCCACTCCACTGAAAGTCCTTCTGATGAGACTATCAACTATAAAGTCTTGTGTGCAAAACGCACGCAGAACATCTTGCATCCTCGTCAAACCCTCATCCATCTTTCTTCGAAGAATGGGGCAGCCACAGCCGATGGGATGGATGGACGACACGAACATACCCCGCATGCATCCTGCTACCAGGAAAGGGACGGGCTCCGCCAGGTTCGACTTGCCCACGACGCACCGCCATGAAAAATCCAACTCAAATCACCAACGACTCCTCAAGCAGTTATAGGAGAAGTCGATCAAGGCAATGTAATATCTATCTATCTAAAGGAAGGAAGGTGGCAGGATGGTTAAGACGTTTGCCTGCCAACAAGTAAACCGTGAGGTTCTGGGTTCGACTCCCAGCCTCGCCTTTTCTTCCCAGTTTGACCCCAAAAAATCGAACTGAATGTCAACGTCCTTCGAATGAGACTATAAACCGAGGCCCCGTGTGCGAACGCACGCAGAACAACTTGCGCACACGTTAAATCCTGTTCCGCTTTTTGAAAGAGTAGCCCATTGTGTGCCGGTGGGAACAGATGACAAAATTTACAAAACCGCATACACACGGGGACTGGATGTTTTTTATTAAAAAAAAAGCACATGAGTGCTTATTCCATTATCCTCGATATTTAAAATAAATTTTTTTAAAGTCATCTGAGCGCTTTGATTTGTTGCTTTACAAGATTGAGCGCTATATAAATTCCATACATTATTTATTATTATTATTATTTTATTATTATTATTATATTAGAAACAGAGAAAGATGGTCGGAAAAATTCCAAGGGGCGAAGCGTGTCAACACACACCAGCGCACTGTCTTGGGCTAGAATAATTGTAGAGCTTGAGAAACTGTCTTCTGACCTGTGTGATCCCACAGTGAGGTCGGTAACCGAGTAGGAAAGGTAGAAAACCTATCATTATGCATTTCACGCTAGGCCTCCTCCCTCCCTCTCTCTCTCTCTCTCTCTCTCTCTCTCAAGCTATTGGTTGAATTGTCTCTCTGTCTCTGTCTCTGTCCCCTCTCACACACACACACATACACACACACGCGCGCACACACACACACACGCACGCACGCACGCACACACACACACACACACACACACGCACGCACGCACGCACACGCACACAATCTGTTGGGATAAGGGGTGGCTGGGTTTGGTGGGAGGAGTTGTTTTGTTTGGTCTTCTGTTCCTTCCTTTATATCCTGTCTTGTTTGGATGGCTGGTTTAAATCTGTGTGTGAGTGAGTGAGGGAGTGAGTGAGTGTGTGTGTGTGTGTGTGTGTGTTGTGTGTGTGTGTGTGCGTCTGTGTGTGTGTGTGTGTGTGTGTGTGTGTGTGTACATGTGGCTAATTACAGCTTGGGTGATTGATTGTCTCTAGCTATTGCATTGTATTGTATACCACTTTCAGTCACGCAGAATTTCTCTGCGTGAAATTTGGACTGCCCTCACTGGGGAAAGCAAGTCACCACAAGAGCAGCGCCACCCACAATTTTTTTTTTTTAATTACACTATTCTTTAATTTTCCTGTCTACATATATATTAGTTTCCCGATGGTAACTTCTTTGTCTATTAGTTTGATTTAGGCTAGCTCTCCGTTTCCGTTTTTTGACAGGTGGTAGATTGGGCGAGGTGGCTTTTCTTTTTTTCAAACATGAGTCATCTATTTTGCTTCATTGCTGGTGCATGTTATGCTGAACAGTTGATTGTGTCGTTTGTTTTTTTCTGCAAATCAATACAGGCTGGAATGAATGAATACAATGAAAATCAGAAGAAACTAGGAAAGAAAGAAAGAGAGAGAGAGAGAGAGAGAGAGAGACACACACACACACACATACACACACACACACAGAAACCACACAGGCACATACACAGATAGGATTTGGGGGGGGGGGGGGGGGGGGGGGGGGCGGGTGTGCATGCGTGTGTGTGTGTGTGTGTGTGTGTGTGTGTGTGTGTGTGTGTGTGTGTGTTTTCTCTCTGTTTCATGGCAACAAAAGCACGCCTATTCAACGTTACGCCAACGCAGCTTACAAAGACAAACAGAAGGTCCCAGCATCGTCAGTGAACGTCAGCCCACTTCCTGACAAACCAAATTCCCTTTTCTTTCACGCTAGTTTCGTTGTGTGTGGGTTTTTTCTTCTCTTGTCGTCAAAATGCACATCCTTATCGAGCAAAGGAGCCGACTTTCCTCCCTGCCCTGTATACTGGCCCCAAACTGAAAACTTTTTTTTAAGATAACGAATACAAAAAAGTAGATAATCTCTCCTCTCTCTCTCTCTCTCTCTCTCTCTCTCTCCCCCTCCTCTCTCTCTCCCCCCCCCCCCCCCCCCCCCCCCCCCGCACCTTGTGTCTATTTTCTATATGATTATCTATCTGTCTCTGTATGTATGTATGTATGTCTGCCTGTCTGACGGTCTGTCTGTCTCACACAAAATTTAGGAACTCAAAAAGCGGACTGATCCCAGCTGTGCCCTTCATTCTCTTCCGCCATGTACGAACAGCCTCTCCATATGTCTCCATTAAATGGGCTCACAAAACACTGGTTATACTTTCAACGCGAACATAATCGATCTGAATGGTCACCAACGGTTGGCCGTGGTTTTATTACATACAAAAAGGCCATAGCACAATCTATGGACTCCTAGCTGTAATGCGTTTGTACACCATATGGACTGACAATGCATATACCCACTCACCCTCACTCTCCCACTCACCTTCACCACATTCCTTTTCTTAACCCCCTTACTCCCCATCCCAAGCCATCTTTCCCAGTTATTACTAGTACCATTTGGAATTCGACATGAGATAGATATCCAGCTCGTTTTCAATAAAGAACCCATTACATAAACCATGTAATTACAACAACTATGTCCAAAATTGAAATGTGGTTTTACCAACTTTTGTTCAACACATGACAAGCTGATGTATTGGAGTTTAAGCAAGCTTTTCTGTGATCACCATGGTTGCTGATTATCTGCGATTTGTATTCGGCATAATTAAATGACTAAATTACCCCTTTCGAAAGTGCTAGTTCAACCCCAACAGAACCCAACTTGTTCGATAACAATAAGCGTGCTTAATACTGTCAATTAAACTTATTGCAGACACTTACATCGCTTCCTATGAACATAGATCTACATCAGAGACGATGAAATCTATAAAAGAAAAAACCCCAACTATTTTTACTAATTTTCTAACACAGGCTATGGGCTTACCCATGACTCTAAAACTTGAAATAGGTACAGGTAAACTTAGTTTTTGCCGCTAAATGCTTTGCAAAGATCATCCACAAAAGATATTATCAACATTGTTTACATCCTATTTCAGTCCCTGCAGTCAGAGTGCCTCAAACAGACAACACAAAGCTATCTCATCATCTCTACATAGCAACTAATGTGGACGTTATCAGAATTAAAAGTGCACTATCAAACAAAAAATAGTGCACTACTATTTTTAAACTGCTACTTTAGACAGTGGGTTCTCCAACAGATCTACCAATACTACACCACAAGGAGGGAAAGCAGCAGCTACAATAGTGATGGTAATCATGATAGATGATTTCTTTTTAAATGACATTGTTAACGCACAATCTGAAAAGCACAAAAAGTTCTATACATTTACAGGGGCGGAAATTAAAAATATGAACTCGATAGCATTAATACTCTCTCTCTCTCTCTCTCTCTCTCTATCTCTCTCTCTCTCTCTCTCTCTCTCTCTCTCTCTCTCTCTCTCTCTCTCTCTCTCTTGTTAATGGCAATACATTACTTTCAGTGTTCAGTGTCTCTCTCTTTCTCTCTCACAGAGAGAGAGGGAGGGGGGTGAGGGGGAACTCAGAACCCTGAGAGAAAGAGAGAGAGAGAACTCAGAACTCCTGATTTCTCTCTCTCTCTCTCTCTCTCTCTCTCTCTCTCTCTCTCTCTCTCTCTCTCTCTCTTCTTCTTTCTTTCTTTCTCTCTTACACACACACGCACGCACGCACGCGTACACGCGCGCGCGCACACACACACACATACACACACAGAGTCTTCGTGTGCATGTGTGTACACACGCACGCGAGAGAGAGAGAGAGAGAGAGAGAGAGAGAGAGAGAGAGAGAGAGAGAGAGAGAGTACAGCCCGAACTTAAACTACATTTAGAACTGCACTTTTTGACGTTGCTGACCTACACATATCGATGGATTCTGAAAATATGATTACACACATCTCTCTCTCTCTCTCTCTCTCTCTCTCTCTCTCTCTCCTCTCTCTCTCTCTCTCCTCTCTCTTACATACATATTTTGTGTGTGTATGTGTGTATAATATACTCGTCATATCATATACATACAACATCAACATACATACATACATACATACATACAACATCACATTTCCCATACAGACAGACATGCATGCATGCATACATACATACACATTTCCCGAATATTGTGTGTGTGTGTGTGTGCGTGCGTGTGCGTGCGCGTGCGTGCCTCTATGTGTGTGTGTGTTCATGTGCTTGTGTGCGCGCCTCTGTGTGTGTTTGTCCATGGTGCACGCGCGCACGCACGTGTGTGTATGTATGTCAGTGTGAGTGCCCACGTGCGCGCGTGTGTAAGTGTGCGTGCACGCACGTGTATCTGTATGTGGGTGCTTACTTGCTTATATGCGTGCGTTTGTGTGTGTGGCTTTACCATGTGTGCATGCGTGCGTAAATGTTTAGTGGTTGGGGAAACTGTTCTACATATCTCTCAAACTACGACCACATATATATATAGGCTTACTTAACGCGTTGAATGGCAAGCAGTGAACCATAGAAAATATGACAGTCTGTGTGTAAACTAAACCCCCCACACATACCATAGTTCTTACAGGCATTCAGGACCAGCCTACTGTAGTGTCAAAGCCATCAATTCATTTGACTGCTCAGACCCTCTGACGACAGATCCTAGAATCTCAAGCCATACGACTGTGTGCTGGTGTTGAGGTGAAACCCCAATGTCCAATTCTTACATACAACTGTTGAATCTGGCCAAATCGGGGAGCTTTTCACCCCACTGAAAGCTAGGCAGTTCTGGCAGGACTTTTAGAGCGTGATTTTGTTGTTGTTCATGTCTGGATACACAGGGTGAATTGTAGCTCTTTCTGCCACGACTAAGGTGCTTTTTATTGTTCTTATCCCATCTTGATTTCTTCTGAAATGTCTCATTCATGCACAAAGAAAAAAAGTAACGTACTCGACCAATTCATGGCGGCTTAAAACGCTTACCTTTTTTTTCTTATTCAGACTTTCAGGGGAAAGATAGTGTCCTGTAAAAATGTGGAAATAAATGAAGAATTGTTCCCATTTCAAACCGTGCGATCCAACCAAAAGTCATGCGTGGATCCTTTTCGCCAGAGTAAAATCAAGGTGTTTCTCCAGGATTTTTTCCCGTTTTCTCTTTCTCCTCATTGGTTTGGAATATTTTACACACACAAAAACGTTTAACCACTGAGAAAAGAAATTTGGAGAT
Organism: Rapana venosa; assembly: GCA_028751875.1. Lineage (NCBI taxonomy): Eukaryota > Metazoa > Mollusca > Gastropoda > Neogastropoda > Muricidae > Rapana > Rapana venosa. The sequence goes on along the minus strand of CM054139.1, from coordinate 48,452,637 downwards.
TTTAAAGCAATCTTAGTTTTAGAAAAGAAAAGCATCAAATGAAGAAAGAAAAATAAAATGGAGCAATAAAAGGTATGTTGGGAAAACCACTGAGCAAACGCAAGTTTCTGCATCTCTAACTGAAATGTCCATAGCCTAATGCAGAGAAAGAAGCCATAATTTATGGTGACAGTCTAAAGCTGCCTTTTTTCCCTAAAGGATTCTTCTTCGAGACAGTGAATCAGTCATCCAACAACAACAACAACAACAACAAAGTGCAAGAACAAAGTGCAAGAACAAATAGTAGGGTTCTGCTTATTGGTGGGGAGAGGTTCTTTCTTTGGTTGAAGTTTTGTGGTGTGATTTTTTGTCTACTTTACGTGTAAAATGAGAGTTGTGTTGGGAATTTTACTTCTGGCATGCCTTGATTATAAATATTAACAGCGCTCTCTCTCTCTCTCTCTCTCTCTCTCTCTCTCTCTCTCTCTCTCTCTCTCTCTCTCTCTCTCTCATCTCTCTCTCTCTCTCTCTCTCTGTGTTTTGGGTGGGAGGGGGGCTGGAGTGCCACATGCGCATGCAAAACCACAAGGAGCGCAGCAACAAGGAACAGAAACAAACCAGCAACATAACAGTCCTAAGCTTATACTGAGCAAAAACATCGACCATGTCAGAGTACCAAAAAGTTACATCCGAAGCAGTGACGGAACGCATATTCAAAATAATGATCTAGAGCAACACTTCATCACATTCGAAAGCAACAATGGTACAGACAACAGTGATTCCCATCACTTGTGATCCCCAGCACCAATGATCCCAAAGAGCCAGAGTGTCCAGAGGAAGAGACACGACCCTGGAAAGGCCTCTGTAGCTGAACGAACTCCATGCAACATGAACCGAAGTCTAGCACAGTCAGAATGATCTGGACTACCCGTAAGCTGGGGCGCGAAAACTGCAACTGAAGCAACAAGAAGCCACACAGCAGTTGTACATTAAAGTGGCCATGATGATTCCCACTGTCAGAGTATTAAGAAATGGCGTGAAAGTCACAAAACACAGAGCTTTACAATTTTGTTTTTTTCATTTTTCATGTAACTGTCAAAACAGATTGACAACTTCAGCATACTTTGAAAAGTTGGATTCCATTTCAAGATAAGCAGTTCCAAGAGGATTTATATTTGGAACCTTTTAGAGCATAGAGCCTTTACAAATAACAAACAAACAGGCATTGAATCAGAGAGACAAACAGACAGGCAGACAGAGAGAGACAGACACATAGAAACAGAGACAGATAGACAGAGACAGAAGACAGAGAGGGGGGGGGGGGGTGGAAATAGATTTAACCAACAAAGAGCCAAAAACTCCAAGATATAATTTTCTTTCAAATTCTGTTAAGGGTTTGATTACAAACTACCACAACAAAAATCAGTTCCTTACCTAATCTCTCTCTCTCTCTCTCTCTCTCTCTCTCTCTCTCTCTCTCTCTCTCTCTCTCTCTCTCTCTCTCCCCTAATCACTCATTTTTTCCAGCACCAGTCTCCATAGTGGAAGGGGCTATCATTCAGAAAGTCACGTACCACTGAGCACCATTTCTCAGTTACATTTTTTCGATTTTTTTTTTATTCAACAGGAATGCAAAAGTGTATGTTTAAAAAAAGGAACCAACATGTGCCTTTCCTAATTTCACTAAACAAAAAAATTCAAACACCTATGTTGTAACGACACACACACACACACACACACACACACACAGAGGCACTCAGGCACTCAGACATGCCAACAAAGATAACAACTCTCGTTCTTTGGTGTGTTTTTGTTGTTGTTTTTTGGGGGGAACCAAAACTTTATATCTGAAATGAAAATGTTTTCAGTCACTGTTATTAACAGTTTGAAATGGTTTCTGTTCCAGCTTTGACCCCCCTCCCCCACCCCCACCCCCAGGGGAGTTGTGAGCTAAGGAAGCATCCTATAAGCGTATGGAGAAAGTCAATGCAATCGCACATGTTCTTGTAAGTCAAACACATGTTGATAACAGCAATAAAACCATTATGTAAAACTATAACAATGGTCGACAGTATCAGAACTAAATCAACTCAACAATAAGCAATGTTAACGTTGCACTGAATCACAACAATACTTTCAAAATAACAGGGATCATATTTCCTAGTATACCGAGCTTTTATTAATGCTTCGTATTCATCAAAAGGTTAGACTTTACAGCTTTTCGGTGACTTAGAAAATATTTTAGAAATCACACCTATTGCGTTTGATAACACGATGCAAACATCTAGAAAGGTAATGAAATTATTTCCCATGTCTGCTATTGGACAGTGATTGTATCTATGTTCATACAGGTCACATTTATGTTATAGAGATCATACAGAGTATAACATATCCCATAAAGTAAGTGGAGGCACTGCTTTTGCACTGTTTTATCATTTAGAGGGGTTCAATACTTCATCCTTTTCCAATCAACTCTGGACTGAAAGGGTTAGCATAGCAGATATGTAGTGGCTCAAGTGTAATCAGGCATAAAATATGTTGTCCATTGACAAACCTTTGGATTTACAACTTAGCTCCTAACCTGTCGTCACTGGAATGGAACAATCGCGTTAGTCTACAAAGATTACATTAGACTTACACAATTTTTATCTAGGTCACCTACAAAATCTACAGTTTAAAAGAAAGGAATGGTGGATTGAGGGTCCAGAGATAACACTTCGACTATAAAACAAGAAGTGTGGGTTTGCTTGATTCCCGTTTGAACCAGAACTTTTCCCCATCCACTATACCTTAAGCGGTGGTCTGGGTACTAGTCTTTTGGATGAGACGATAAACCGAGGTCTCGTGTGTATCACAAATCAGCACATGTAAAAAGAACCCACGGCAACAAGAGAGTTGTCCCCAGCAAAACTCTATATAAACAGCCATTGTCATAGGGAAAACAAACACACATACAAACAGGAAAAGAAAGGATAATGGGTGGCGCTGCTCTTGTGGCGACACGCTCTCCCTAGGGAGAGTGGCCAAATTTTCAGGCAGAGAAATCTTCTGTGACTGAAAGTGGCATTCAATATTCTCCTACAGAGTATGGTCGTTGTCAAAGGAGGCCAACTCTATCTCCTAGACTTGACAACAAGTTTGAATGCAAGTGTGAAATTACAAGGTTTGTTTCTTCCTGAATAGATCTTCTGACTGGAGAAGGTCGGGTACCCGGCCTTCTTTTCAGTCCTTCACGAATGAGGTTAGATAAGATACCTGAACATAACAAGCGACAGTGCTGTTTGCTTCTGAACGGTTAGATTTTCACTGACAATTTGTCATTCTTTTGAATTAAGGTGTAGAAATTGCAGGTGTTGTTTGCCCCTGATAAAATCCTCTGACTTGAACAATGTGGGCAGATTGCCAGCTTTCTTCTACATACTTCATAATGGCGGTTGGAGACAAGGCCCCAAACGACAGCATTGTTTTCACTCCCGGCAGCTTGATTTTCACCCACAATTCAGTCTTAACGCTTTTACACCAGGGCATGAAATCAAAGTGTTTGTTTGTTCCTGAACAAACCCTCTGACGAAGGACTGTTGGCAGATATTCAGATTTCTTTCAAGTCCTTCAGGAAAGAGGTTTGAGACATGGTCCTACCATAACGAACGACAGCACCCTTTCAGTCCCTATAGTTTGATTTTCAAAGACGAAATTACACTTTTACTTGAAAGTATGAAATTATAGGTTTTGTGTGTTTCTGGATAAACCTGTCTGGATGATGTTAGTAGGTGCTCATTTCTTTTCCAGGTCATCCA
>CM054139.1:48421361-48446361 GCA_028751875.1 Rapana venosa | reverse complement strand
TGAGCCTGTCCGGCGATGGAAAACGCATCAGACTGAAGTCTCTTTTTTCTCTCTAGTTCTGATAAAGTATTATTTTTACTCTAGTTCTGAGAAAGTATTGACCTTTTCAGGAAGACTATTAGGTGTTGTGCGGTGCGGTGCGTTGCGTTGCGTGCTGTGCGGTGCGTTGCAGTGCGTTGCGTGCTGTGCGGTGCGTGAGGCATTGCATTGCACTGCATTGTATTGACTGTCAATACAATACAATGCAATTTATAGTGCAGTGTCGTTAGTATATTGTATTGTATTGCATTGTATTCTTTTGCACTGTATTGCATTGTGTTGTATTGTATTGTATTAAATTGTATTGTACTCATCCATATCGAATTTTGTATCCTACGTAGTGTTATCACATTGCACAGACGCCATGTTGCATCGTATCATATAAATATGGCAAGGCAGTGTAGTGCAATATATGCAGTGCAGTGTAGTGTAGTGTAGTGTAGTGTAGTGAGTGTAGTGGTGTAGTGTAGTGTAGTGTAGTGTAGTGTAGTGTAGTGTAGTGTAGTGTAGTGTAGTGTAGTGTAGTGTCCGGTGTAACATTTATAGTCACAACAATTATATTTATTAAAAAATATTTCCTGTCAGTATGTTGCTGTTGAGTTCAATTTTACGTCTGTTCACTTCTAGTGATATTAGAGGGGGGGGGGGGGGGGGGGGCGGGAGAGGTGGATGTGTTGTTTAAAAAACACAGACACACAAAAACATGTGTTTAAAAAACCTCGGAAAGAAACTTGGCAATGCAAAGAAATTAAAAAACAAACAAACAAAAACAAGTCATTAACGTTAATGTAACTAACAAATATCCTATGGGACTGTGACAAAGACCTTTCACAATTTCAAATGCCAGTTTTAGATTACTGAATATGCTGGTGAGGGAGTTTTCAGAAAAATGAGGCATGTAAGGTTTTACACTCTGGCAGTCAAAAAGTATATTTAAAAAATATGAGTATTAGTGATATTCTCACTACACAGGCGCTTACCATTTTGCTGAATTTGGTTATCAATGCATTTAGTTTCATTCTATAAAATAAAGTATTAATTCTTCTCGACAACACTTACACAAGCTTTTGAATAGTTCACCACTGTTAAATTATCGGTATTGATTGCAGTTCTAGTTAAAAGTCTCTCATTTTGCTGATTAGTTTCTGTGACCTTTCTCCATGATTTTTGTTTTAGTAAGATATACCCCTCTTGTAAGGATAAAGGCACATGCAATTCTATTGAATCCCGTCCATATTTTGCACCATTTTTGGCAGCTCTATCCGCCCACTCATTTGGAAAGAACCCAGTGTGTGAAGGCACCCAACAAAAATTCACACGTATGCCCTTTAAGGTTAAGACATGTATGACATGCTTAATCTCTAATATGATTTTCGAAGTTTTCTTGTAACATGGGGATTTTAAAGCATACAATACCGATTTAGAATCAACGCAAAGAAGAATTTGAAATATACACAACGGTAAATCAAGAATATAAGTAAGACCCGTTAGTATTGTGCTACTAGTTCTGCTGTAAATATCGAGTGATGTTTACCAACATAATATGATTTTTCAATTTTCAACGCTGGTCTAACAAAAGCAGAACCTGTTTCTTGATTATCTAGACGTGATCCGTCTGTATAAATTTGTAAATGATCAAAATATTTATGAAGGATGTGGTCAGTTTGTATCTGCTTGCATATATTTCCTTGGTAACTTATAAAAGTTGAACCGTACAAAACTCTTCTGAAAACAAAGACCAATACCTGCACAAAATCTAGTAGAGAAGGCTAAAATCAATTGGAAAAAAAGAGTCTCTGAACGAGATTTTAACAGTGGATCTTTCACTCCCTGCTCAAGTAAGTTTTTTTAAAATCTAAAGCCACCATGCAACTTTACACACACACACACACACACACACACACACACACACACCACACACACACACACACACACACACACACACATGCGCGCGCACCAAAGTGTCAACGCACTCTGGCCGTTCTGTCTGCTATACAGAACCTACCTCTGCTACACAGAACCTAACTTAGGTTACTGGTCTTTAGCACTATATACTATGCATAATGGGCTACAATGTGTGTGGGGGAGAGAGAGGTAAATGGAAATATGAAAATGAAGCAAGTAAGGATTTTTTTCTGCAAATGTTTTTAAACAAATTTTGGAGAGGATATATCTATATATTTCTAGTTTACCAGGTGTTTATATCTATCTTCTCATCAACTTTAGATGCTCAAACCATATTTTAAGAGAACGTAATAAATGTGATGTGCTACTGAAAACAAGAATATCCAAATCGAAAATTACACAAAACCCTCACCTGCCAGCATGTCCACATATATACATCAAGATGGATACCAGATGTACACAGTATTCCAGTATGCCACGAAGCTGCATCAACTTGATCAAGAATCAGTCCCGTTTCTGGTTGTTGTTGTTGTTTTTTAAATACAAAAGGCACTGGCTACAATTTTCGGTTCAAGTTTCCCAGGACATCACTCACTGTCTGGTGAATCAGCTCTACTATTTCTGCATGGTCGTAGGCTTCCCCACTGTTGAATGCCTGTTCACGTTACTTCAACCGTGCCCGAAACAAAACTAGCTTTCGCACAAAATCATGTCAAGCGTACAGTCCTGGACCAGAAACCTCAGCAGTTCTCACGCATTTGTCCATCCGTGATGACTGGAGTTTCCAGTATGCAGCGACAGCCATGGAGTCATGGAAGGCAGGCGTTTAAAAGGATGACAAATATACAATGCCTTCCCCGATGACTAGAACATGACTGTGTACGTGATCTGATGGCTGCCGAGTACCCCTTACCCATGCGATGTAGAAGATGGCTTCAGTGAAATGAACGCTACGTTATACCCTTGATACAGGATAAGAAGATTTTCAGCAGTTATCAAGTTATCTTTCGCAAAATTGTGATACAGTGGAGTCGTCGTCATAACATTTGCCTGTAACTGCTAAGGTTACTTCTGGTATTTATTCAAGGGGAAAAAACTCCACCAAATCTTTTAGATAAGCAAATATAAAATAAAATAAAATAAATACTTCTAACATTAACACAAGGGCGAAACTTTCTTAAAATCTTGTCGATATCCATGTGAAGATGTATATTTTCTTTTAGAAAATGAAAAAACATTTGGATTAAGCGTGCACGCGTGCGCCCCCCCCCCCCCCCCCCCCCCCCCCCCACACCCACAAAGTCCTTACGAGCACGTAAACACCCCCCCCCCCCCCCCCCCCCCCCACCCCCCCCCCCCCCACACACCATTCTCACCACCCCGGTACGACGGCCCTTGACTGATATCCATATGGGAAAAATAAATAGCGACGGTGGACATACTATAAAGTGAAGATAACCAAAAGCACATGGGCCTTGCTGAAGAGGTCAGCCTAGCATTACACTAGCTGGAAGAGTGTGGCACCACTTATATGCTTTTTCAATGATATTTCAAGGAAGTTCAAAATACAAAAAGTCATCTTAACCCTGAGAGTATCATGTCAGTTTAACTCAAGTTGAGTTTGCTGCTGTCAACAAAAACTGTCATCAACATTTCTTCTTCGTTGTCGTCGAACGCTCAAACAGCAACTCTTGGTGTCTGTTATATAAGCGAAAATGCGTCGCGCTGCCGTTAAGCGCCTGACAAGTCAGGCCCAGCGCATCCGACTTCGACATAGGAGAGAATTGTTATCTTTTAAGTCTTTCTGGAAAAAAGGCAGGAGAATAGACCAAGAAGGCAGAAAATAGACAAGAAGGAGGTGACAGGATGAAAAGGAACAAGGCAGAAACAAAGAGAGTGATAGAAAAGAGGAAATTTTTAGCACAGAATTTCCAGAATGTGGAGATGCTATTTATTTATACTGATAGGCCCCCGCATCCCCACGGGGGAATCAACATTAAATCAACCTAAATCGTCCTCCTATAGAGATTGTATTTGACCAGTCCCTGCACAACGGAAATAGTTTATCTTCATTACAATGGTTTTAAAAAATGGTACCGTGATTAAGTTATGATATTATGTATTTGTCAGCGGATATGACAGTCACTCGACATTTCTTTTTTTAAGTAATGTATTTTAGCGTTCCCTTAGCATGTTTTCTGATTCAGATCTTGATTTGTATAAGTATCAAACAGGAAAGAAAAGAACCGAATGGACACAACATTTGTCTTCTTCTTCAAAAACAACAGCAGTAAATTTGATGGTGGCAACTGCCGAGGTAAGATCTTAGTCTTGGGGGTATTGTAATGAATATTCTGAACATGGCTAGTTTAGGGATAAAGCTGCTGGAGGTACAGGGTGGTTTTCGTCTTCTTCGTGATACACTGTTGACCTGATCTTAGCTGTCCGTCATAAAAAGTGTGAGGAACACAATCTGACGTGTGCAACTTTCTCTGATCCGACGAAAGAAGAGAGGTCTGTTGTAACAGAGACCTGTGATGCCTCTCAGTCAACAGAGAGACTATTTTTTTTAATCACTTTAAAGTTGTTGATGGATTTGTTTGATTTTTAGACTTTTTTCCCCCAAAGGTCACCAAACCAACTTCGTAATTATATTGCTATGATGAATATTTTTCCTATACATGTCGATTTTTCTTTTATGACGCAATTTCTGTGCTTAATTCATATATATGTTACTAAATTTCATAGAATTAACGTCGCCACAGCTACAAATGGTCGACAGTAGGAGTTACAGGGCTACAATTCTAAAGATAAATAACAGTCCTGGTGTGGTCTTCGGGTTTGGGCTGGCCTCTAGCCAGAAAACTAGCCATAATACCACCATGTGGGTGTGATCGTCAGCCAACATGTCTACAGAAACCTGAAACTGAGGAGAAGGGGGGGGGGGGGGGGGGGGAGGGTGTGTTGTAGAATTTGGATATATCGGGTGTTCTCACAATCACACGCAACCGAGCGGAACCTCCAGAATAGTTTGGTTGAAAGGATCATCGGTTCATCGCACACACCTTACCAGACTTATGGACTTTTAACGCCACAGGGGTAGGACTGACTGTTTGACTTCGTGTAAATACCAGCCTATGTGGTAAATGTACCAGTCGCAGCCAGTTACACTGTGTGTGCTGACTGAGTGTGTGTGTGTGTGTGTGGGGGGGGGGGGTGGTAAGAGAGAAAGAGGGAGAGAGATTGAAGGGGAGGTGAAAGAGAGTTGAGTGTGGGTTCACATATATAAATGGATGTGCACATATAACAATTTATTTTGTAATTCAAGAAAACTTTTTTTTAAAAGAGAGAGAGAGAACACAGAACCTAACAACTGACTTCTGCTTTTAAAAATCCCCCTCTACCTACCCAGTTAAATAAAGTTAAGTCAAGTATCTCTCTCTCTCTCTCTCTCTCTCTCTCTCTCTCTCTCTCTCTCTCTCTCTCTCTCTTGGGGTATTGCAAATTTTAAAGTTGCTTTTAATTCATCACATCCTCCTGTTTTTATATAGTGTGTGTGCTGTGTGGTGTGTGTGTGTGTGTGTGTGTGGACGTCAATGTTTCTATTTTTCTTTCTTGATCAGTTTGTTTTAGGACGGTTTGGTTTTTGTTGTTGTTTTTTCGGGGGAGAGTTAAACCCCTTTACCGTTGTATTTATATAGTTTCTACGTTATCAATTGTGTACTAGATTTTGTGCAACACTATAGCAATAAATAATACATTTCTGCATGACACTCTACCCCTTTAGTCAAACTGTCGATTAATATCTCTATCATCAAAAAGAAAACCGATCAACAACTAGTCAAACATTCAAGCTTTGAAAAATAATACATTTTGATTTTTAGCCCAGGCTGTACAAACTTTTTCAGTGCGACATTTTTCTTCTCTTAGACTACTTCATGCCAGTTAAACACTGGGCAGTGACCAGTGAGCCATCCCTTGAGAAAGTGCACAGTAATGTAGCCAATTAGCTGTGGGGATGCTTCAGAATACAGTAAAACAAAAAATCATAAATTATGTGAAAACAAAAGAGGGGAGAATACTGTATTGTACGAGATATCACGTGCTAAAACAAAAAGCAACAAACTAGTTACTTCAAACTACGAACAGTTCTGGTTTAGCAGTATCTTCGATTTGAACATGGATTTAGATCTAATCACAATTGCTACCAGTCTCTGAGAGACAGCAAACCACCTATGCCACTGATCTACCCAAAACCAAACGGCAATGAATTTCACTAGATCTACTACAAACAGGAAAGTGGTTGGTACTACTTTACAAGAAAAAAAGCACTTACTTGTTAACCTGACTGTTCACAAGACTGGCTGAACCAGCTGTGATTGTCTGCAACTTCGCTCGACTATCTTCAAATATTGCCGTAATGATTGGGAATCGCTGGCAACTGTGTAAGTTCGGTGCACTCTTTAACATTTCTTAAAAGTAGATGGATGTATTCCCTTTGTTGTTGTGGTTATTCCCGACCGATGCAGTCATTAGATCTATATAGGCCTAGGACCCATGGGCTGCTGATTTTTTTTAGCAGAACAGCATCCACGATTGGTGGAAGGCATGCTCTCTCGAACTGTTCTTAAAAGTTGATGGATGTATTCCCTTTGTCGTGATTATTCCCAACCGATGCAGTCATTAGATCTATACAGGCCTAGACCCATCGGGTGTGGGATCCATTGGTGTCCACACACACACACACTGCTAAAGCGTTTGTCTTTACTATAAAATTATTTATGTATGGGCACGCCATAAAAGATGTTGAAGGAAGAAAGGCAATTGAACTGAACACTGAGTTTCCAGGCAAAAAATATTTAGAAGAATGTTGTGGCAGAGTTTAAAAAGAACATCTGCAGGTGTGCACAGATGAGCTGTTGCTTTTGGGTTGTTGTTTTTTGTTGTTGTTGGGGGGTGGGGGGAGTTCTTCGTTTATTTTTTTAGGGGGGGTGTCTTGTTTTGTTTTTTGTTTATGAAAAAAATCTCTGGTTCATAGGCTTTGGCTGTTAGAGCAGTTCTAATCATACCATGCTCGATCACTTTCACTGAAATAATGTAACAAGCCTTGTGGAAAGGTGTCATATTTTGGGACATTCTGCCCAGAATCTTTTCTATGTGGATGTTCCTTCAAGTTATTGTTCTGCCTGCAGAACATCTTGCACACACGTTAAAACCCGTTCCGCTTTTCGGAAGAGTAGGCCATTGTATGCTGGTGGGAACGATGACAAAATTTACAAAACTGCATACACGTGGGGACGGGATGTAAAAAAGCACATGAGTGCTTATTCCATTATCCTCGAAATAAAAGATTTTTTTTAAATAAATAAATAAAATGAAAATGTTTTTCTTTCAATGTCTAATTATCAACAACCTATTTTTCTAGACACATCTACTCCAAGGTTCGTTGTGGTGTAGCTGTAGGGCCCACAGCTCACAAGTAGCTATTACTGTTAGACCACCACGAGGCCACAGACCAGAGGAGGTCGGGCACTACCTGTGAGTCGCTCCATGGTCGCTTCGTGTTGCTTCCTCACCTCAGTCACTGTTACTAGAACCATTTTCCAGTATCTGTATTCCACATTGCCCTCGCCTGACTTGTGTCTTTTTTCTACCATTATTATGTACCACATTTATATCTTCTCTGTTTTATTTAGTTACACTCCACCAAGCCTGCCTGCCTGCCTGCCTGCCTGTCTGATTGACTGAATGAATGAGTGAATGGCCTCCCTCCTACCTAATTTCTTCAGGGAAGATGTTGTCAGGAGGTGAAGTAAAGTGACCTATGGCAAGACGGGGGAGAAACTAAGTATCGGGAGTATGTCTGCCATGAGCACAAAGCATTTCTGAGACACTGAGACTCCCATCGTCGACATAACCTGTCTTTGGCACAACAGCCAAACAACTAAGACGGTGTCAACTCACAGAGCTAGCTAGTCAGTTGGCATGCTTGCCAAGTAACCAAACCAGTCGATGTGTTATGCCACACTATGTCTAATTTCCATGGCATGTATGTTTCACTCAGCAGATGTCACCAAGGAAAAGCCCCTATCTGTCTATCTGAGTAGTGTCAGCTGTCAGAGGTCTCATTATCAGTTACTGTTGGGCTGCAGATGTTAACTACCCTCACAAAGGTGGGCGTGGGTAAACTGAAACATAAGTACGTTCTGTGGATCGGTGGTCTAGAGGTAACACGCCCGCCTAAAAAGCGGGAGTGCGAGTTCCATCCCTGTTTGAATCCGAACTTTTCAAGGTAGATGGGCTTTTAAGAATTAACGTGAGCACAAAATGACGTGCATACGGGACTGGTTGATGGCGCCATCAAAGGAATTTCAGTGGAAATGAAGTGGGAAGCACCGTTGACTCCAGAGGAAAACAACCCCCATAAACGAGCAAATTAGCAGCGATTTGAACATTCCTCAGATGACTACAGATTACAATTCCGAAGCTCTAACCATTTACCTCTTTAGTTGCCAGCAAAATTCATCTTCAGAAGGAAAAACGACTGTGAAAAGTGGCATGAAATTGGATGTATGGTACATTGGTTTGGGCTTTTTTTTTTCCCACCATTGTACAAGTTACAAGGAGAGGTGTTTTCTATGAATGCCAAAATACATGATGAATGCTGAATACAATTCCTTGATGGGGGTATTCTTAACACACCCAGTGTCACTGGGTGACATGCAGCACCTCAACGCAACTATCTGCATCGCCACTGTCGTGGGTAGGAGCTCCATGCAGTTCTTGCAATTTCTCTCTCTCTCTCTCTCTCTCTCTCTCTCTCATTCAAACAAACGAACATGCACTTGCCAACAGGTGTCAAACCTGTTAGCGATAGATTTTTCATCACAGAGCTTTATGAACTGTTTTTTTCTCTCCACCCCACCCTCCACCTCCACGCAGTCTAACACCTTGGTGCATCATGTAACACAGCATGCCAAAGTGGTGCGACTGGTTTATGAATATCTCCTAACTAAATTTCTACCCGGGGTGAAGACTGTCGCCGGTCGGGTATTGGATTGGAGGTGTGCCCCTTTAGGTGGCTGAAAGAAATGAGCAGGAGGGTGTGAGCCATGCCACTGAAAATACGACACACTTCAGCTGTCACATCATGCTTGAACCCGTGCCAGGATAGGGGGAAAATCTGATATCGTGTGTGTGTGTGTGTGTGTGTGTGTGTGGTTTTGTTGGTGGGGGTGGTGGCTTGTTGGTTTTGTGTGTGTGTGTGTTGGTTTTGTTGGTGGTGGTGGTGGCTTGTCGGTTTTGTTTGTTTATTTTTGTCGGGAGGGAGTAGACAAGCAGGCGCATGCAAACAATTTTTTTTAATCTTCCGAAGATGTTTAGTTGGAACTGTTATTGTTATTATTGTTTTCTCAACAATAATTATGTTCTTGCAAAGGATTTACATTGATTGAAGTATTGTTTTACGCTTAAAAATTCAGGGGTAAATATCATCAGAATTTATTTTCAAACTACGAAAGTAACAAGTAACAGCCTCAATTTCGACCAATCAATGTGCAATAAACAATACCCAGTCAATTTAAACCAATCATTTCCACCTGACAATTTCCGAAACAGTCTTACTCCTGTATTATTTAGATCTAGTAGCAATAACCAAACCTATTGATGACACATAATCGTTTTGCAGCTGAACAGGACTCTTTTTTTCTAGAATAAACAGATCTAGATCTAGATACAAAACAAAAACAATACGAATTTGATAGGCTACAGCAAGCACAGGCTACATCCTCTTCTGATTCTGACTCATCAGTAAAAACAATGTACTTGTACAGATTCTTTTTGTTGGCGCATGTTCTTCCTAGCGTACTTTGTCTCACTCATCCCACCTGGGAATTATTATGAGACCTAAGTACACTCTGAATGAGAAAGTTTGCGTGTTTGTTTTCAAGTACCTCGCCACATAGGTAACCATTCACGACTTCAGAGGTTGGTTTTTTCTTCTTTAAAGGAGAGTGCATGTTGTTGTACCCAGAGCTAGTCATGGCTGACGACAGCCTCTATAAACGTTTTAGAGCACAATATGTTAATGTAGGCCTTGGAACCTCGCTCACGTCAATAACTGATAATGGTTTATACCTGGACCAGTGTCAGAGTTTTGAACACACAGCTCTTTGTAAGCCAGTGAGCATGTGTCTGTCTATGCTTCAACTTGCCCGCCTACATTTTTCTGACAGACAACAAAACGACTGTAAATGTGTTGTGTATAACAATCATGATCCTTTTACTTCACCCCTTTTCAGGCTATGATCGTTGACAGAGATCTATCCCAGGTGAAACAGCTGTCTGGCAGACATGTGAATGATAAAAAAACAGAATGAATTGTATGATGAATGCTTGTCCTAAAATGTTGTGTTGCTTTTTATTTGGGTTTGGGTTTTTCTGTTTTGGTCTTTTCCCCCAGCACTGAAAGTATACTACATTATTATGTGTTGAGGGGGGGGGGGGGGCGCACGCTCCTCTGTATATGTGCATGTCTGACTGTCTGTACTCTTGATTCCAAACACTCACTCACTCACTCACTCATCCCTTGGTCGGGACGACCGTTGGGGTACCCGCACGGACGCTGCAAGTGGACCGCCAAATGGTTCTGTCCTGGGCTGCTTTCAGGAGGTTTGGTACAGTGAGGCCGGTCCACTCCTTGATGTTGGATATCCAGCTTTTGCGTGGTCGTCCCTGCCTCCTTGCTCCTTCCACCATTCCCTGCAGGACTGTCTTTGACAGGCTGTTATGCCTTGTTGTGTGGCCAAACCATTTCAGTTTCCTCCGTTTGACTGTATCTATCAATGGTTCTTGTTTGCCAGCCAGTGCCTCGATCTGCTGCCAGACGTAGTCATTGATTTTACGGTCTCTGTAGGTGATGTTCAGGATCCGCCTGAGGCACTTCATCTCAAAGGCTTGAATGCGACGTTCTAAATCGGCAGTAAGTGTCCATGCTTCACAGCTGTACAAGGAAATGGATGTGACGAGTGCCTTGTAGAGTCTGACCTTAGTGTGGGTTCTGATGTTGTGGTTTCTCCACACTTTCGCCAGCTTAGTCATGGAGGAGAGTGCCACAGCCATCCAAACAACCTGTCCAAATTCAACTTTGATATCAACCTGCAGATAGCTTGTTCCTCAAACCGTCAGCAATACCACTGACTTAAAAGTAGGCCCCTCCCCCTCACTCCACCTCATCCCTGTTTTCTGTGACGCTCCCTCCTACCCTCACCCCATGTCCTATACTCCTCCCCTGCCCGCCTACCCAATGTTCAGTGATATAGTTCCTTGTCCTTATTTTGGTTCGTCTTACGCTGACGGTATCATAATATATATTATAGCTATCATGTATATGTACAAAGAAAGCAGTAGGCCATGTATTGATTATCAGTCTAGAGGATCATTCGGTTGCCTTTTCAGCCGTGTGAAAGGATCATTGGTCTCTCTCTCTCTCTCTCTCTCTCTCTCTCTCTCTCTCTCTCTCTCTCTCTCTCTCTCTCTCTCTCTCTCTCTCTCTCTCTCTCATGGTTATACAAATGGAGCTGGGTAAGAAGAATTGGGCATATCAAGTTAAAAAGGTTTTTTTATCAGAACATGGTTTTGGAATCGTGTGGTTGTCGCAGGAAGTAGGTAGCGAGCATGGGTTTATTTCTGAATTGAAAGACAGACTCATTTGTTCATTTAAACAAAATTGGCACTCGGACATGGAAAGTAAAGATAAATACTGCTGGTTTTTTCGTTTAAGTGTGCTTTTCAAGCTGAAAAGTATCTTCGAATAGTCACTGACAAATGGCATCGACTAATTTATGCAAGATTTCGACTAAGAACACTCGGCTTCAATGCAAACAAAAGATGGTTTCAACCTGAGACGTTCACACAGTTCCCATGCCCTATGTGTGGTCATATTCTTGATGATGAAGTGCATTTCCTGTTTCATTGTCAATCATATGTTTCCATACGTGAAAACTGTGGTGTTCTCAATCTAGAAGCTTTCCGAAGGCAAGATATTTTTTCTATCTTATCGTCCGATGATATTGTGATCAAATCGGTTGCAAAGTTTATTGCTGAAGCACTGAAATTAAGACAATTACAGCTAAGCTCCAATTAGTTTAACATTTGTGACTAAAGTAACATTTATATTATGTAAACTCCAGCATTTTGTGAAACACCTAAAGAAACATTTATAATTACGCTGTAGTCTCCAGCAAGAATATTTTTTGAAAATTTCACATACCATGTCAATGGATGGTCTAATATAGCATTCTAGAATGTTCTTTTCATTATTTTAGTTATTGCTTATTGATTCCTATTGTTCATCCTTGTTATTACTTTGTGTTCAGTTTGAAACTGAGTTTACTTCAGAGCTTAAAGTCGTATCCGTTCATAGAGAGCTCATTTTTTATTTTTTGGTTTTCATTACCTTAAATGCATCATGTGATTTTTCTTGTATTTATTTGTATTTACAAAAGAAAGTCGTGTATAACCCCCCTTGTCAATAGGCCACTTTGGGCAATGACAATAAATTGGTCAAAGCGTCTCTCTCTTCTCTCTCTCTCTCTCTCTCTCTCTCTCTCTCTCTCTTCTCGTGTGTGTGTGTGGGTGTTCAAAACGCTTTCAAGTCTGTCCCGGGAGAGTTAACTATAATCTAATTTAATTTTGGACTGAACTCCAAAAATATCAAGGCGATATCTTTTGATCTCATGACAACAATGGGATTTCAAAACAATATTATTTAGCAGTCTGTTACGATGTTGTTTGAGAATATATATATTATATATATATATATATAGAGAGAGAGAGAGAGAGAGAGAGAGAGAGAGAGAGAGAGAGAGAGAGAGGCAAAATGTTAGTGTATGGTAGAAGTTTGTTTTAACAGTTCAGTTGTTGTTTTTAAAAATAGCATGTAATTCTGATATACGCATTAAAATACTTCACCACGTTGTTTGATCTCTCTGTTTAAAACCCCTTTGCCAGTTTGTGTAGTCTGTATGAAAGCTGGCGTTTGGGGCGTGCTGGCGTTTGGGGCGTACTGACGCTGAATTGGTGAAGCAGTAGGCACAGGAGGAATAGGTTTTGTGGGTTGTTTTTCTTTCTAACAATATTGCTGTCGTTTATGAAAGCTGTAAAGTTGTTATTAGGCTGAAGCAAAGTCATTACTTGTCTTTTTTTTTTTATATATAACTATAACCATGTTTAGAGTTGATCAATAATCAATTTCACAACAATCTGGTAGGGACAGATCTCTGAAAAAGTGTTTAACACTGCTAATGTGCGCTGTACTGAACTGGCCAGAGGGTGTCTTAGTTACAGGGTTTCAGAAGGCTACCATGCAGTGAAACAGTAATTGGCCATTCTGATTTTGTGGTCCTACTATCTGGACTTAGCAAAGTATGCACAAGTGCACTGATAGAGTGAATTACTAGCTGGCTCATCAACAGTTTCGAAGGCTTGAGTTTTGTTTTGTTTTGTTTTTCTTCTGAGCCTTTTCTTTGCTTTGCTTTGCATTGCTTTCCTGTTCTTTGTTTTGTTTTACGTTTGTTTGTTTTGCTTTGTGTTGCATTGCATTGCTTCATTGTGCTTTGTGTTGCATGCATTGTGCTTTGTGTTGTGTTGGATTGCTTCACTGTGCTTTGTGTTGGGTTGCTTCACTGTGCTTTGTGTTGCGTTGCATTGCTTCACTGTGCTTTGTGTTGTGTTGCATTGGTTCACTGTGCTTTGTGTTGTATTGCATTGGTTCACTGTGCTTTGTGCTGCACTGCATTGGTTAACTTTGCTTTGTGTTGCACTGCATTGGTTAACTTTGCTTTGTGTTGTATTGCATTGTTTCACTTTGCTTTGTGTTGCGCTGTATTGCTTTACTGTGCTTTGTGTTGCAGTGCACTGCTTTACTGTGCTTTGTGTTGCATTGCATTGCTTTACTGTGCTTTGTGTTGCACTGCATTGCTTAATTTTGCTTTGTGTTGTATTGCATTGTTTCACTGCGCTTTGTGTTGCATTGCATTGCTTCACTTTGCTTTGTCTTGTTTTTTTCTTTACTTTACTGTCTTGCTTTTCTTTACTTTAGTTTGCATTGTATTACTTTACTTCACTTTGCTTTGTTTCTTCTTGTTTAGCTTTGCTTTGCTTTGCATTGTATTGCATCCCTTCGCTTTTGCTTTGCTTTGCTTCCTGGTAAGCTGACAAAGAGTAGGACGATTCGGTCACTGCAACAGTTAGCCAAATAAGTTTGGTTTTTAAACTGAGAGTTTCAACAGAACGCCTGATTGAAAAGGAAAGTCCACACACATGCACCAGGATTCTAGAGCACGTAACATTGTTCAACACATGCTAAGGAATAAATGAAAAACAAAGTCCACAGATATACACTCGGGTGTTAGGGCCCATAATGTGTCGATTGAATAAATGACAACGGAAGGTCCATATACGCGCTCTGTGGGCTTTTAGGACACATAATGTGTTGAATCAATACATGAAAACGAAAAGTCCACAGCTATAGCACATGGTGTGTTGAATGAATATATAAAAACGGAACTCAATACTCATAGCACAGAGACATTGGACATGTAAGACTAAAATGCCTTATCCACAAGCCATACAAGTATACAAAGCAGGTAACCTACCTAGGAGAACATAAAGTTCTATGCCATCATGTATGAGGCATAAACACATCGTGCACATAGGTATACGAGCAGTAAGTTTGGACACTGGAATGTGACAACAAGCCGGGTGTACTTGATATGGCATGTGTTGACAATAAAGTAACATTATGTACAATCATAAAGGCAGCAAACGTAATTATAAATTTTAATTCATATGCAGGGACATTTAATCAGACTTTTACTGTTTTGGTTTATGTGTCAAGAGGTATGTTAGTCAAGGGTCTATTGTGTATACATAGAAGCACTGTATCAAACTAATGATACAGCCTACGTGTGCAGCAGCCAGCAGCAGGCCCCCAGACTGCAGGCAGAGCACATAACTGTGTCCATGAACAGGGCAGGGAGGGGGGACAAGGAGGGGTGTGGATTCCTATCAAGGACTGTGGACCAGCAAGAAGATTCTAGGTATTTTAAAAAAATGCAATGGTAAAGACCGTCAGAAAGACAGACATGCTAACAGACTGACAGATAGACAATGGGAAAAAAATACTCAGACAAGAGTTGCGCAAACAAAAGCGGCTAACTTGCAAAATACTTTTTCAGACAGTTGTAAAAACAACATACATACATGCAAGGAAATTCAAATTCTGAATCAAATGTTACAAAACAAAGGAGGGGTGACACATGAAAAAGAAAAAGAAACAAAAAATAATAATAAAAGTTTACACTGATATAGATAGATTGATTGATAGATAGATAGATAGATAGATAGATAGATAGATAGATAGATAGATAGATAGATAGATAGATAGATAATACATACAAATTGCCCATTTTGTATGCAAAACTATAAGATCGTCAACAAAACTCCTGTTCTCTACAAAACTATAATATAACCCACACTCAGCTCATGACTATCGGCTCTGTTTTGCACCACCTGGCGCCATTGTGTCACTTCATACAGCCTACAGACCAAGGGGATGAAAAGGACTAGGGGAGGGAGATGGAGTTGCACTTGAAAGGCAACTATAAAAGGTGAATAAAAACAATGCACGCATGTCACTAATGATCTGAATGCTTCCTGTTAACAATCATAACTGATGACAACTCCTTTATGTGTAGGGCAACATCTAGTAGCCACATCTAGTAATATACGGGCTTAAAACAGGCAACATATGTACTCGTCCAGTTTGCAATTCTAGCTCCTTTGGAACATGCAAGTCTCAAAACTAGTTTTGAAAACATCTAGCGTTTAAACATTAATTTCTTAGAGAGACTGGGAGAGAGTTCCAAATAATAAGAACTTGATAGGGGAAAGCTTTTGGCCAAATGATTTGAAGCTGATTTGAGGGTAATAGGCTAAAGGTTATTTTGAATTTTGATTCGAAAGAATGGGGGCATAACGAAGTGTGAATTTCTGCTAAGCAAGTGATATGCGACTTTTCCGCACGTGACATTGTTTGTATGTTTATGATTATGAGAAACTTATCTTCTGTTGCTGCAAACCTGCTGTGTAGTGTCAGTTTTCCAGAGACAATTTTATCGTGGCCTTTCCTGGTTACTCCACTCCTACAGTCCAATATCCAAAGCTCTTTGCTTCCCAGGATCCTAGCATACAGGCAGACATCAACATCATCGTATGGCATCGCTTTATGTTAAATCGCATCGTGTGGTAGAGAATGGTATCGCTTTATAATAGTCTTGTATTGATAGCATCGTATTGCATCAGTTCATATTGTGTACTGACATATTGTTTCACAGCTTTCTTACACGTTATTTCAGTCACTCTCTGATTGATGAAGTGTGGTATGGCAATAGCACTTACTCTTTTCTGTTTGCATATTAGTTTTGTTTCGCAATAAGAAAGTGGTTTTCCTCGGCAGTTTCACGGGAACATGTTTCTTACTGTCATGGGGTTGTAATGTGCACACTTAACAGCACTTGCCCGGAGAATAGCACTATATCATCTTATCCCAGATGATAGCACCCAAATCGTCGCTCCAATAGGAAAGAAACATCTTCCTGATTCCTCAGAATCTTTTTCTTTCGGGGTTGTTCTGTTGTTGGTTTTTCACTCTTGGGCTAGAGCTCCGATGTTCCCAAAAGTGAATTTTTGGCGTGTAGGACCGTTTTTGCCCCTCATTAAGGCAGCCGTAATCCGACTTTGGGGGATATCTAAACACAACACCAGTGTGCGTGCGTTAAAAAAACGTCATCTGTTCTTACCGGCTCGAATGGTCTGAAAAGCGGAACGAGTTTTAACGTGTGCGCAAGATGTTCTGCGCGCGTTCGAAAACGGGGCCTCGGTTTATAGTCTCGTCCGAAGGACTTTCGGGGAAGTGGAGACAGTGCTGATGTTAACTCCAGGGGAAAATCTCCTTCAACGGGCATTCCAGCGAGAGCTCGAGCTCCGGGCCGTCAAGTCGCGAGAGCAACGCTCTAACCAATAGGCTACCCCTCCTCCCCCTTCCTCCTCCTCATTTTGATAAAATGACATATATACTGCACGACGCTTACCAGGGAACTGGGTGTATGTCATTTTACAGTGACAGGATCTTTCACTTTCCCTCTAAAATGTGTTAGGTTAGGTTATGTCGGGGGAAAGGTGTCGAATGCTGTCTACCTTGCTGTCAACATACTTCCCTAAGTGTTGACATTTTAAAGTCCAAACGTCAAATTTCCCTTTCTCTGGTGCACGGTGGGTGCGCAGGCGCGCGCACGCACATACAAGCTCGCACACAAACACACACACACACACACACAGGTGTACAGAGAGAGAGAGATCTGAACTCCGAAAGAACGTATTCATAAAAGGCCGTTGGCCCATACATGAAGGGGGCTGCTGATCAACTCACTGAATAGTAATAGGAATATACGGTGAAGTACAGCGGTGACAAACAAATGCAAACAAATCCACAGGGAAAAAATCTCTCGACCTTCCGACAGCATAATATCTCTTATTTTAAAGGCTTTATATAGATATAAAGCTAAATTTCTATTGATATTAGGATTACTACATCCTAGGAGCAAACAGTCTAAATGCATTAGGCTGGTTGATATATTTTGCTGGGATATATATATGTTTGCCTAATGTCATTAATAAAGGCAGGGCAACTTAAGACAAAATGAACTTCAGAAAGAGAGAGACAGACAGACGGACGGACGGACAGACAGACAAAGACATAAAGACCACTGCATGCTCAGTTTATATCCATTACAACAGCGCCAGGAAAACAAGAATTGTCACTTCAGTAAGTACTGCCTAGCCTACATAACATATGTGATTTTTTTTTCACACGGTAGATGGTAAAAAGGGAAAACCAGAAAACATCATCTCCGAGGGTCTATTAGTATAAACAACATCCCCACCTTCTGGAAATTCTGTGCTAGGATATTTTCGATCCATCTCTTTATTTCTGCCTCGTTCCTTTCCTTCCTGCTACCTCCTTCTTTGTCTATTTTATGCCTTATGGGTCCATTCTCCTGTCTTTTCTTCCAGAAAGACTTCAAGGATCAGTCTCTCCCACGCCGAAGTCCAATGTCGTGGGCCTCACTTGTCAGGCGTTTAACGGCAGCGCAACGCATTTTCGCTCATAATTATGACAGACAACAGTACTTGCTGTCTGAGCGTTGAATGAAGAAGAAGATAAAAGCAAATCTATAAAAAACGTGTTTACAAACATGCGAAATTGACCTTTTCCCGAAAAAAAAACCACAATTTACCATCTCTGCTTGCATCCAATATCAATGTGTAGAGAGGAATTTTTAAAAATCATGTGTCTGCATCAATACTTATATATGTCTTTATCAGGTCATTCTCAACACTTTTTGTTCTGTCATAGGTAAAGGTGTCCCACAGCCTATGTGGTCGTAAGGGAGCGAGGCATCAGAGACCTCAACTGCTCCAGGGGCCAGCATATTGAGGGCGGTGCCCATCTCCTCTCCCTCCTACTTTACCTTCCATAAGCCGTACCAAA
Organism: Rapana venosa; assembly: GCA_028751875.1. Classification (NCBI taxonomy): domain Eukaryota; kingdom Metazoa; phylum Mollusca; class Gastropoda; order Neogastropoda; family Muricidae; genus Rapana; species Rapana venosa. The sequence continues at coordinate 48,427,805 of CM054139.1, read as the reverse complement.
AACCAGCGAGATTGTCTTTAACACAGACATTTTCTTTTTAAAAAAAACAAAAATAAGTACGCATTGACTCTTGTTTTCACAGCAGTACGCCGTGGCAGAGTGAATAAGAGCGTCATACTTCCATCCTATAAATTCACAAAATCGCGGGTTCGAATCTCGGCAGTGGCGCCTGGTGAATTAAAGGTGGGGATTTTTTTGATCTCTTGGATCAACTAACAGCTCAGGCTTACAAGTGCATTCACATGCAGAAAATAAAATATGCTGGTGAAATAAAAAACATAGTTCATGTCAGGTTCCATGGGTTATGGAAACACAAACATGCCCAGCATGCACCCTGTAAATGAAGAGGAATAGACTCCGCCATGTTCAACTTACCGAAGAGACAAGGCCTGAAAAATTCAATGCAATGCCCTAACAATTCCTTAAGAAGTTAAGGGACAAGACAAAGAAGAAGACAGTGGAGGAAGGGGAAAGGATTTTTTTCATACATACCTTACAACAACAACAAAAAAAAGGTCGTAATTCTCTCACTCTTAAAGCTTTTACTGCCTCTTTCCTGTCAGCACACTCCACACACCACTGACAGAGCCCACGCAATAAGTGACACCCACTCTGCAAGCTCTCCACCACCACCACCACTACCACCTCACAATATATAACAAGTTCGTCACGACACGAAGAAAAAACAGGGGGTGGAAAAAAAGACACACTCCACACACACAAAATAACCCAAACCTCAACCCCTTGTCCTCACTGTCACATCCGAGCAAAGGCCAGACTCAGAATGACTACTACAAGAAATTCCAGGTGAGGTTTACTAGCTTAAAATGGACCGTCACGTTCCGCTCTGTACAGCGCAGCGCAAGACAGCAGCTGTGAGTGGCACGAGTTCGCTGCTTTCTGTCTGTCGCCCTGTGTCCGTCCACGGCACAGAGAGCAAGCAGCACCTGCAGGGCTCGGGGAAGTTTGGCCTGGCCCGTCTGTGCCATATAGCAGAGCTGCTAAGATTGTTCTAGGTGTCTTAGAGAGTGACGAGAAGCCAGTTTGTATACATATACTTAGGACCAGTGTGAACAATATTCGCGTGGAAAACAATGACTCTGTGTCCCCTGGGAGACGTGGTAAACAATTAAGTTATGCAACACTCCTGGAACTGGACAATTTTGACACTTTCGGCTTGCCATAGATAAGTCTAGTCCCCCCCCTGTTGCTGACCTACCCAGAAGCCACTGAGGCCCTAACCTCTGAGCACACAGCCTGGGCAATGTTTCACTTTTCCACTTCCCCTCTAGCCTAAAAGAACTTCATGACGTTAACTTTGTACTAATTTTTTTACCATCTCTGTTCTTTTATCATGGTTTGATAATATGAGTTTCAAAATCGGAGCCTGGTTTGTCATAAAATCATATAAATAAGGAGTAAAACTTCAAATTACTTTAAATTGAAAACGCCTAACTGGGTAACCACTTTTGTCAGACTTCATGCAAATGGTGATGCTAGAGGTGCAAAGTAGGATTAGATCTAGTAATGAATACCACAAATGAAAGTAAGCATATATTCCTTTATGCCTAATTTTGACCCTCCGATTTCATTTAAATAATGTCTGACTATGTTTTAGGATCAGAAACTGTAGATATACGCTGATTTACTCTTCTTACACAAGTCTAGGGTGGCAAAGCTGACCTAGATCTAAGTGACTGGTAGACTTAATCAGCCATCCCCTCTACCCTGCCCCCTACCAGCCTCCTTCTCCCCTTCCAGCCTGTTTCCCTTTTATAATGTTGTTTTAATCAATGGCACCATTTCACCATTATTGAATTAGTTTTTTTAACAGTATTTGTAACTCAAACAGAGGACGTTGTACTTGTCACAGTGACTTTCAGTCATCTACTGTTATCTTGTTTGTGTGAATGTTGGCACAGCCACTTACGTGTTGAATAACCCAGTGCATAAGTATGGTACATCATTAGGATCAAAATCTCTCTCTCTCTCTCTCTCTCTCTCTCTCTCTCTCTCTCTCTCTCTCTCTCTCTCTCTCTCTGTTTTTCATTGTTGTTTCAGTTTTGGTCTCTTTTTATATTTTTTGTATATCAGCTTCCCCACTGATTTGATTTTGTTGATGCCAGATTTAGATTGGCAATATAACTCTCTCTCATATAAAAATAAAACGTTGTTTATGTTTGCATGAAATTATTAGTTGTGATTATTAAAGATAGTCGTCTCTCTCTTTCATAGAAAAACAGTTGTTTATGTTTGCTTGAAAGTATTGGTTGTGATTATTAAAGATAGTCCTCTCCCTTTTTCATATTAAAAAAAAACGTTGTTTATGTTTGCTTGAAATTATTAGTTGTGATTATTAAAGATAGTCCCTTCTCAGGGCAAGGGCCCCGATGAAAAAAAGTATGTCAGTAGGTATCTGTTACCCTTGGGAATAAAGATTATCGATCAATCAATACCTGTTTGCCTGCCTTTCTGTCTGTCTACTTTGTCTGTCTGTCTGTCTGCCTGCCTGCCTATCTATCTATCTATCTTTCTTTCTTTCTTTCTGTGTTTTTGTGTACAAGCACTTGACTCATTAAATTTTTCGACAGATTACCGATGCTATCACCATTAAAGTCAGTACAGAAAATCTTGTTGATCTTAAATGTATTAATGTGCTCGGGAAAGTAATTATGTTAAGTTTATTTAACGTCGTAATGGCTACCAGCACATAGCCTTCACCTCTGTGTGTGTGTGTGTGTATGTGTGTGGTTGGTTGGGGGGTGTCTGCATGCGCGTGCATGTGTGTGTGTGTGTGTGTGTGTGTTACTGCAGTGTTTCAAATTTTACCTATAGGAACTCTATGTGCGTGGGTGTGTGTGTGTGTGTGTGACCGCAGTGTTTCATATTGTACCTGTCTTGTCAATTTTAAAATGGTGTCTTCATTTTCACCTATCTTATCAGTCTAAAAATTGGAACTGTCTCTCTCTTTCTTTCTTCCTCTGTGTGTGCTTGGTGTTTGCGTGCGTGCATGTGTGTTGGCGTATGTGCAGATGCATAAGAAAATGCATTTATGTCTAGTATTATGCAAGTGCCTGTGTAGTCTCTTTAATCATAGTGGAGGCAGTGGAGTATGAGATAACATAGACGTTTGTACTTTGTCATTTTTTGTTGGTTTGGGGTTTTTTTAATCTGCTATTCCCCTATTGCAATTGATGTACTCTATCTATGCAATTAAATCATTTGAGTTTGAGAGTTTCTCTGTGTGTGTATGTGTGCGTGCGTGCGTGCGTGTGTGTGTTTGTGATATTTTTTGTTTGAAGTTTGGAATGTTTATACAATATTAAATGTTGCCCTCTTGTGTCTTTCAAGATTATGATTCGTGTCAGTGTGCCTGTCAGTTTCGTAACTGTCCTCCATGGGCTGATTAAAGTGTTTTTGACTTGACTTACCTTGACTTGACCTGCACTTGGTCAGTTTAGATCAAGAGCCAAAGCTGATCTGACAGCTTGTCTTCAGGCCCAGAAACATGGCTTGGTAATAGTTGTTCAGCTTCATTTTCTGATGAGATCCCTGCTGCGGTTGCTGACAACTTAACATCCATTCCTGATGATGTACTGGATGATGTCACTGAAAGCAGAACTGTCTAGTTAAAGACTCCTGACTTTGCACAAAATATCCTTCATGAAATAGTACTTGTCCTTATTCCTGACAGTGCTCCACAAGTAGATGCCAGGCTTGTTGATGGTGCTGCTCTCATCTAAATGCCATCACAAAGCTGACTCTTTCAGGAAGATGTGGATGCCATATGTCTTTCCATACATTATGTGCCAGCTTGATTCAGTATCACGGGTTTTCATTGCTTTTGATGTCTATAGCCATTAGGGCTGACAGCTTGACGTCTGCTACATGGAAAAAAGCCAGGTTTTGGTGCTCGAAGAAGGGTTATGGCTTCAGCACAGGTTCCAGGAAACTGGCAACATTTTCTGCAGGTAAATGAGAACAAAAATGAACTGTTCAGGTTCCTCACAGTGACTTGTTTGGACAAAGCACAAGTCCATGACAAGATCCTTATATGTACAACTGCCAAGAAAACCCTGTGCTCATCCAGCAAAGACACCAGCAGACTAGAACCTTGTAGCCATGAGGAAGCAGACACTCCTCTAACGCTACATGTGGATGACTGTATCACAGAGGCCCTGCAGAAAGTCTTCATTAGGACAACGGATACTGACGTAGTTGCACTTGCTGTTGCCTGTGTCCAGTGAACTGCAGTTCATGAACTGCAGAGTGCTCTTAGAGTTGGGAAATACTTAAAATACCTAACATCCCACACAACAGCCACTCAGCTTGGTCCAAAGTACTCCAAATCCTTGCCAGCCTTCTATGCATTCACAGGGAGTGACTGTGTGTTCTTCTCTGGAAAAAGAAAGACTAGGGCGTGGAATCATGGACTGCATAGCCACAAGTGACTGATGCCCTCCTGCTCATGATGGAACAACCAGCTACCCTGCCCATACCTGGCTCAATGATGGAGGTTCTTCAACGTTCTGTTGTATGACAGGATCAGTGGATTGCAAAGTGTGGATAACGCCAGGAAAAGGATGTGCACAACGGGAAGACAGCAGCTGAGGCACATTCCATTTATTTTCAGTGTGCTTCAGCAGCATACCTTAACTGTTTACCAAAGTGGTCACATCATTATGGGGACAGTGTTTGGTGAAAGCACCAGCCTTCCTTGCCCTGGACTATGTGTCAGCAGAAAGAACAGGATCATGGATGGAGGGAGACCTGTGTGGACTACACTGCCACAGGGAGAGGAAGCCTATCAAGAACTGATCCACTGTAGCTGTAAACTGCTTGTGGAGAACGTATGCTGTCAATGCTTCAAAGCCAGTTTGCAGTGTATGGCCTTGTGTACATGGGGTGGATGTGATGACTGCAGTAGGGATCAGAGCACATGACAGTACTTTCCCTTTTCCTGCAAGTCCAGGCGTGTGTGTGTGTGTGTGTGTGTGTGTGTGTGTGTGTTGTGTGTGTGTGTGTGTGTGTGTGTGTGTGTGTGTGTGTGTGTGTGTGTGAGTGTGTGTGCCATCCGTGAGCACTTTCAAGTGATTGTGTGTGTTTTATTTTATTTTATTTTATTCTTTTATTTCGAGGATAATGGAATAAGCACTCATGTGTTTTTCTTCATCCAGTCCCTGTGTGTATGTAGTTTTTGTAAATTTTGCCATCCGTCCAACCAGCACACAATGGCTTACTCTTTTGAAAAGTGGAACGGGTTTTAACATGTGCGCAAGATGTTCTGTGTGCATTCACACATTGGACCTCAGTTTATAGTCTCATCTGAAAGACATTTTTGGAGAGTGGAGTCGGCACTGATGTTAATTCCAGAGGAAAAATCCTCTTGAACAAGAATCGAATCCGGGTCAGTAAGTCACGAATACATCACTCTAACCACCAGGCTACCCTCTGTGTGTGTGTGTGTGTGTGGTGTGTGTGTGTGCGTGCGTGCGTGCGTGCGTGCGTGCGTGCGTGCGTGCGTGCGTGCGTGCGTGCGTGCGTGCGTGTGTGTGTGAGCACGTGTGTGCACAAGTGTTTATGTGTGTCTGTGGTTGTTTTTGTTGCTGCTTCTGCTGCTGTTGCTACTTGTATTGGTCAAGTGTTGTTCCTGGTCAACCAAATCAGTAAACGTCATCATCACATTGTCACAGCGCACATGTCCATGCGTGTGTGTATGCGTGTGTACATGTGTGTGTGCATGCATGTACATGCACGTGTCTGTGTGTCTGTGTGTAGATGAAGATAAACATCAGCTCCATACATTTTAAAGCATAAAGTGAAATCCTGGAGCCGTGCTTTTGTGTTAGATAAACAAAGCGATATTTTCTTTTCCCAAATGTTTATGTATGAAAGATTATGCCAAAAAATCTAGTATCAATCATTTCTATATGTATTCTTGCAATCATTTTTGATGCCACAAAGAAACTATGTACAATTAATTAAGAGCTGCTTAAGATGCGTTATAGTTTTTGCGGTCTTTGATAAGTGGGCCATATATCTTTGATCATCAAAATAAGTGGGAAACAATTGCCCAATATGATGTTTCCCATGCCAATATTGTAGAGGAGGGTCCAAAGTATGTGTATGCCAAAATTCAGCCCGTCACTCTCATTTGCAGGGTTTGGCCAATATTCCTGCATTGGCAGCTGGACTACAGCCCAGCGCCTACAACTAACTAGGCCTAGCAGCGGTGGTTCAGTATTGGTGCAGCCTAGTGTAGGTTAGTGTAGCGCGGGGCCGGGTCCCTCCTCTTCCAAGTTTGTTGTCCTCGAGCCTTGTTCAACTTGCCGTGTTTCTGTCTGTGTCTCTGTCTGTCGGTCTGTCTGTCTGTCTGTCTCACACTCACATACTCACACACGCGCGCGCACACACACATACACACACTCACACGCGCGCACACGC
>CM054139.1:48413861-48418861 GCA_028751875.1 Rapana venosa | reverse complement strand
CCCGTCACACACACACACACACACACACACACACACACACACACACACACACACACACACACGTACACACACACACACACACACACACACACACACACACATACATACATACATACATACATACATACATACATACATACATACATACATACATACATACGCACACGAACAAGTCTATCCCGTGTGTGTGTGTGTGTGTGTGTGTATTCGCGTGCACACGTGTGCACATGCGCATGTGTGTGCGAGTCTTTGTCTGAAAAAGGATGGAAGAGTGTGCGTGAATACGTACTAATGCTACCACTGCTGCTGCTGCTGCTGTTGCTGCTGCTGCTCCTGCTGCTGCTGACGATGATGATGATGATAATGATTGTCATCATCATCATCATCATGGTGATAATAGTAAGAAGAAGGAAAAGAAGAAGAATTATATTAATAATGAGACTCATCATCATCATCATCATCACCATCATACGGAGATAATCTTGCAAACCAAGCTGTACGGCCCACGAGGGGAGCTGAAAAGGACGTGCCATTATTTTTCCTAAACACATCTGACTGTAAAAAAAAAAGTGAACGAGAGAAGAAGAAGAATCATCGTCATCATCATCATCAGCAGCAGCAGCAGCAGCAGCAGCATGGCTCATTCAGTTCTTTCGGGCCATCTGGCTCATACGGCCAGGACGATATGCGCATAATTCTAACATCATCGTGAGCGAAAACTGCTACATCACATACCACTTTCAGTGCAGCAGAAGCACACTGCCACGGAAACAAAACAAATGTCGTATCGGTTCAGGGATTTGTAGAGTGACAATATCTTATTACTGCGAGGAAGGAATAATTTTATTTCAATATTTTAATGGATCTTTAATGTGCTCACAGAGCGAGAGAGAGAGAGAGAGAGAGAGAGAGAGAGAGAGAGAGAGAGAGAGAGAGAGGACTGTGTGTGTCTGTCTGTCTGTGTGTGTGTCTATGTCTGTGTCTGAGTGTGTCTGTGTGTGTCTATAATTATGTGTCTGTCTTTCTGTCTGTGTGGTTAGTGTGCGGGCTAACGTGTTTGTATGCACATCAGCCCGTTAGACTGTCTACCTATTATTGTGTGTGTGGAGGTGTGATTGCATGTATGTGTCTTCCTATCCGGGACTCTGTCGTGCACACTTCTACAACAGCATCAACCAAAACCTGACAGACCAGCTGTTACACACACATACACACACACACACATACACACACATATACGCACGCGCGCGCGCATACACACACACACACACACACACACACACACACACACCACACACACACACACACACACACACACACACACACAGGGAGAGACAGACAGAGAATATTCGAATGTGATTACTTTCTCGAGGGTCTATGGAGAAACACAAAGCTTCTTTTCACTGTCGTCACATACCCCACCCACCCCCACCCTCACCCCATTACACACCAAAACAAGACCCCCAAAACTTCGACAAAAACACATAACGTTTCTTCAGTTATTGCTATATGAACATGAGCACACACACACACACACACACACACACACACAGATACAACATTAGCTCACTAACGCATATCATGGCACACTGATGTATGTCATGGCGTACTGATGTATATCACGGTGCACTGAATATCAGACAAGCTATTGGGGCCATGTCCCCTAAACAGCACATCGCAGGTAGCCCAAGAGAAGACACGCTTCACCACTTGTGTATGTTTGCTAGTACATGAAGATCCGTTTCTCAAATAATATATAATGCAGACAACACTTTCCCCTCCGCCTTCCTTCCCCTAGCGTCCCCAACCCCACTCCCTGCCCTGTCCAACCACCAGCCCCTTTTTCCTATTTCTTGTTTTGTTTTATTTTTTGGTTAAAAAATACAAGCTGAAATTTGGCAAGTTGGGGCAGGGTGGAAAAAGGCTGGTGGTTTACCATGTTAAATTCATGATCTGACGGAAAAACAAACACGTAATTCTGCATAGAGGAACAAAATATTTAGTGGGTGGCGCTGCTCTTGTGGCGATGCGCTCTCCACAGGGAAAGCAGCCCGAATTTCACGCAGAGAAATCCGCTGTGACTTATAGTGGTATACAAATACAAAGTACAAATACAGACTGAGGGTGTGGGTTTGAATCTCTACTGATGACGTCTCTGGTGTCATTAAAAGGATTCCTTGTAGCTAACTGGATTCAGGCGTTCAACTGCTCACGATCAAAAAGTAACTTGAAATTATATTTTTAAACTGCTTAGCATATCGTTTTCTGTAAACGCACATGAAAACACGATGCAAAGTAAGGGCAATAAAAAATATCTTACATAAAAATTCAATGGGGACTACCACCGTAAAACGTCAAACTTTCCTGGTAAAGTCTGTTGCTCTAACTATTTGCACGCTCAAAAGACAGATTCTTTTCTGTTCCTCAGCTAGATCTCGGAGGTTCACCAATGTTGAGATTTTTGCCTATGCAACCATTTTCCCCCACCAGTAAGTTAGCCGCATTCAGGCTTCGGGAATACAGTTGGATTTAACTATTCCAGTTTTGCTAGGACAGTCGGGAGGTACCTCCCTGCATTTTCCGATTTTCAACTGTCGTGGGTTCTTTTGACGTGCACAAGTCTGACAGCACACGGGTCCAGCTATATAGAGGCTTCACAGAAAAAGCTTGATGTCCACAGAGTTCGACTTTTCCGTCAAACTAGGGAGAAAGGGCGACGGTGGGAATTACCGAACCCAGAACCTCACGGTTTACTTGTTAGGCAGGTGAAGGTCTTAACCGTCCTGCCACCATCCTTCTTGTCAGATTGATATCGTTTGTCTTTCGATATGCAGTCTGTGCATTGACAGCCCACCTGGTAAAGGAAAGGAGAAGTTGAGCCCGTCCACTTTACGACAAAAACCACTTTACGACAAAAACCACTTTACCATACATGTGTCCCGTTAAAAGAGGAGTTTTGGGGGCTGACTCTATTCCCCTTTTAGTCCCTAGGATGAGACTTTAAGTCTAGGGTCAGTGTGCCAACGCACGCAGACTTTATTGAGCAAACGTTGAAACCCATCCACTCTTCGTTGAATGTCGGCTAAACTGTGGTTATGAACAAATTTACTTATAGAGGGTTATAGAATAAGCATTAACAATAGCTTTTTTTTTTTGCATCCAGCCCTCTGGTATGATTGACGCGAACATACCCAGCATGCACACTGCCATCTGGAGAGGGATGGGCTCATCCAGGTTCGGCTTGCTCACACATCTCGCTTATGTCCCGTAATGCCTCAACAACTCTTCGAGTTTTTGGAGAGGTGAAGTTAAAAAGTGGTGTAGACTGAGGGAGAGAACTCGGGGGAAAGTGGGGAGCGGGTGAGGAGGGGAAGAGGGAAGGGAGGTAAGCAGTGTTACACTATGTGATGGAAGACCTTGGAAAAGCATGTATAATGTATTATGTATGGAGGTTTAGAAAGGAGAGACACTAAGATGGTGTCAACAAATCTCGGGAGGAGAGACAGAGGACTGGAGTCAGGAGGTCCCTTTTAATTTTGTTGTATTATTTGTTGGGTTTTTTTTCCTTTGTGTGTGGTTTGTTTGTTCGCGTGTTTGTATGTATGTGTATGTGTCGGTTGGTTAATTAGTTGGTTGGTTGGTTGGTTGATTGATTGGTCGGCTGGTTGGTGGATGGTTAGTTGGTTATCAGTCGGTCAGTTGATTAGACAGTTGGTCGGATAATTGGTTGGCTGGTTGGTTGGTTGGTTGATTGATTGATTGATTGATTGATTGGTCGGCTGGTTGGTGGATGGTTAGTTGGTTATCAGTCGGTCAGTTGATTAGACAGTTGGTCGGATAGTTGGTTGGCTGGTTGGTTGGTTCATTTATTCGTTTTTCTTTCTTTTCGTCGTCAGTTTGCTCGTGCGTTTAGACATTCAAAAACAGACACTCAAAAGGATGCATCAAGATACTGTAGCACTCTACGCAGACTGGAACACGCTAGTATTAACGTGTGGCCCTGCAGTAAGGTCAGATTTTGTATTGTTCCTGAGTGAGAACACAAGTCCTTCATGTTATAACACACTTCGGTATGCGTGTGTAAATACTTGTCTGAATGCAGACTTCAGTACCCCCAAAAAACAACAAACAAAACAATACAGACAATAATACCAACAAACCACCAACACCAATCTGACAACAAACACCTGAGACAAGAATACCAACAAACCACCAACACCAATCTTACAACAAACACCTGAGACAAGAATACCAACAAACCACCAACACCAATCTGACAACAAACACCTGAGACAAGAATACCAACAAACCACCAACACCAATCTGACAACAAACACCTGAGACAAGAATCCAACAAACCACAAACACCAATCTGACAACAAACACCTGAGACAAGAATACCAACAAACCACAAACACCAATCTTACAACAAAGTGACTAATCCGCACAACCACGATTGGCTGCACCCGTGCTATGACAGGAAGGGAAGGGGAAGGGAAGGAAGGGGACAGTTCAGGGCACCAGCCTGACCCACAGAGTCAAAGAAGGGGTAAAAGGGAGAGGTGGGGGGGGGGCAACAAAAAATAGAAAAAAAGTGGTATTCCTACACTCCAAACCCCCTCAGTTCACCCACCCACCCTCTTAAAAAGTGTAGGTAAAAAGAACCCTAGGGCTGTGGTTTCATGTGTCAACATGTTAGCTTCTCAACCGTGGCCACACAGGTTCACGACTGGTGTATACTGCCATTCAGGGTCTCACACACACACACACACACACTACGCAGAGAGACAGACAGACAGAGAGAACGCGAACAAAGATTTATTCACAAAAAGGCCATTGGCCCATACATGAAGGGGTTTGCTGAACTGCTTAGTATTTTGGTGGGGGTAAAAGCAATAGTAACAGACAATATGTTACTGTATAACAAAAAGTCATCTACAAAACTATGACTTAGGATAACAATATCTCTCTTATTCTGAAAGCTTTACACAAATATAAAG
>CM054139.1:48361361-48406361 GCA_028751875.1 Rapana venosa | reverse complement strand
AGACTTTCCCCTCCTGTTCCGTCTATCTGTTCCTGCCTTCAACAGCCAAAATTCCCATCACCCTGCTGAAGTGTATAACCTCTGTGTGTGTGTGTGTGTGTGTGTGTGTGTACATTTCAATTTGTTAAAAACTGTGAGTTATTGTTGGTTGCATGTGTAGGAGGGCTTGATTGTAAGCGCTTTGATTTGTTTTTGCAAGATATAGCCCTATATACATTCCATTTATTATTATTATTATTATTATTGTTGTTGTTGTTGTTAAATACTGTGTATCATATTCATGCAGCCTGTACGCACTAGACCCCATTCGGAGTCACGCGTGATCCTAGATAAGGAAGCCACTATAAAAAAAAAGAAAAAGGTGTGGGGTGTTTTTTTCTCTCCTAAGGTACAGCTAGATTTCATTTTTGTGACACTTCAGTTAAAGCCTATTTAGGTTTGTAGGGTAGAATTCTGATTAGTCACTGCTTCAAAAAAACAAAAAACAAAAGAAAAGAAAAACCAAAAAAAAGAAAGAAAGAAAAAGAAAGAGAGAGAGAGAAGAGACGGAAAGGGGGGAAAAGGGGGTGAAAGAAAGAAGAACAAGAAAGAAGAACAAGAAAAAAGAAAAGAAAGCTGTAGAAAAGTGGTTCTCCTTTCTCTCTCAGTGCTGGCTAACAATCAAGCTCTATATCAATTATCTATATCGATCTATCTTCTCTGCAATTTGAGTAACCCATTAGGTTTGATGTTCATATTCAAGGATCTTGATTTTTTATCTATAGCTTTGTTCTGTTGTACCAAAGCCAGATGTGGATTACCTTTTTTTAAAAAAAAATAGCATGTATCCTCTGTGTGTGTGTGTGTGTGTGTGTGTGTGTGTGTGTGTGTGGTGTGTGAGAGAGAGAGAGAGAGAGAGAGAGAGAGAGAGAGAGAGAGAGAGAGAGAGAGACAGACAGACAGACAGACAGACAGACAGACAGACGTACTGACAGACAGATACAGGGATTGACAGAAACTAGGGTCATATATCAATTGCTGGTGTGTAGGTCTCAGCTGCATTTTTGAAGTGCGTGCATGCGTGCGTGCGTGCGTGCGCGCGCGCGTGCGTGTGTGTGTGTGTGTGTGTGTGTGTGTGTGTGTGTGTGTTGTGTGTGTGTGTGTGTGTGTGTGTGTGTGTAAGACAGACAGACAGACAGACAGACAGAAAGGTAGACAGACAGACAGGCAGATAGATAGATAGGTAGATAGATAGATAGATAGATAGATAGATAGTACTGAGGTCATATCATCGCCGGTTTTCAGGTTTCAGCTGCATTTTTAATAATAATAATAATAAATGGAATTTATATAGCGCTATATCTTGCAGAGACAAATCAAAGCGCTTGCACTCAACTCATTCTTACACAGTCATACAACCAGTGACAAGCAATAGTTCCATCAAGTCCAAATGTGCACACACGCACACACACCCACACACACACACACACACAGGTCACACACCCTGGCAGGGCAATAGAATCTTGGTTGTGGAAGGCAGGGAAAAAAAACTATGAGATGAGGCAGGAGAGGAAAATCTTAGGTTTTAAATAAATATGTCTTGAGACTGGATTTAAAAGTGTCATAAGAAGGCTTTTGGCGGAGAGAGAGAGAGGGAGATCATTCCACATTGATGGACCAGAAATAGAGAAAGAGCGACGGCCGATGGTGGATTGGTTGAATCTAGGTATTCGTAAGGACAAGGTATCTGCAGCAGAGCGGAGAGAACGAGAAGGAGTGTACAAGTGAAGACATTCACAGAGGTAGGCGGGTGCTGTTTTGTGGAGACATTTGTAACAGAGGGTACTGATCTTATAGTTTACTCTCTGTGGCACAGGAGGTGCCACAGGAAGTGTGTATGTGTGTCTGTATGTCTGTGTATTTGTGTGTCTGTGTCTCTGTGAGTCACAGAGAGAGAAAGAGAGAGATTTTCTTTATTTTATTTTATTCTTTTATTTCGTGGATGATGGAATAAACACTCTGTGCTTTTTTCATACAGTCCCCGTGTGTATGCAGTTTTGTAAATTTTGCCAACCGTTCCGAACCACCGGCACACAGTGGCACAGACAGACAGACAGACAGACAGACAGACAATTAATCAATTAATTGCCAGTGTGCACGTGTCAGCTGCATGTTTGCAGGGTGTATGTGTCTCTGCACGTACGCGTGTGTGTCTGACTGTCTGTTCGTCCGTCCGTCCGTCCGTCCGTCCGTCCGCCTGTCTGTCTGTCTATCTGTCCTTCTGCCTGCCTGTCTGGCTATCTGTATTGATGTCACCCTGCCTGACACGAGTGACATTATGTCAAGAGCACATTACAGCTTGGCGGGTGGGGGCAGTTAATGGGTTTCTTGAAAACAAAATAAGATAAACACACCATGTACAGGTTATCAACAACAACAACAACAGACAATTAAACAATCAACCAACTAAATATAAAAGCAGCCCCCCTAAAAAGCACACACACACACACACACACGCACACACACACACACACACACACACACACACACACACACACACACACACACACACACACACACACACACACACACACACATACAAAAGCATACAACATCCTGTAGTTTATTACGTTTGCATAATTTGTTACGGCAAAATAAGGTGGGTTTGTGTGTTTGGTTGGTTATTGTTGGGCTGTTTCTTGTAGTTTGTTTTTGTTTTTCGTTTGATTGTTGGTGGGTTGTTTTGTCGTTGTGTTTTGGTGGTGGTGGTGATTTTGTTTGTTTATTTGGGGGAGGGGGGGGGGCGCTTGTTTGTTTGTTTTTAGGGGAGTGCTACCTTCTTGTTGTTTGTGTGCTGCTCTTCTGGGTGGTTGGTTTGTTTTGGTGAGTGTTGTTTGTTGTTGTTGTTGTTGTTTTGTTGTTGTTTTGGGGTTGTGGGTTTTTTTGGGAGGGGGTATTTTTTTTGTTCTTGTGTGTATGCGTGTGTGTGCGTGTGTGTGTGTGTGTGTGGGGGGGGGGGGTGTTGTTAGTTGGTTTTTGTTGGTTTTTGTTGGGTTTGTATGTGTGTGGGTGGGGGGGGGGGGGGGGGGGGGGGGGGGGGGGGGGGGGGGGGGGGGGAATTACTAGGGGAAAGAAATACTAAAAACTAATTTTTCAGGAAAGATTGAGGTTGTTTCCCTTTATGATTTGTCGTGTGTGTGTGTATGTGTGTGTGTGTGTGTGTGCGTGCGTGCGTGCGTGCGTGCGTGTGCGTGTGTGTGTGTGTGTGTGTGTGTGTCTGTGTGTGTGTGTGTGTGTGTGTGTGTGTGTGTGTGCAAGCGGCTGTGTGTGTGTGTGTGTGTGGGGGGGGGGGGGGGGGGTGCAGTTTACTGGTGAGAGCGTTCACCTTGCGATCTAACAGCTTTTTTTCTTTTTATTCTTTTATTTTGAGGATAATGGAATAAGCACTCATGTGCTTTTTTAATCCAGTCCCCGTGTGTGTGCAGTTTTGTCGATTTTATCATCCGTTCCCACCGGCACACACTGGCCTACTCTTCCGAAAAGCGGAACGGGTTTTAACATGTGTGCGCAAGATGTTCTGCGTGCGTTCGCACACGGGACCTCGGTCTATAATCTCATCCGAAGGACTTTTTGGGGGGGAGTAGAGTCGGCACTGATGTTAACTCCAGAGGAAAAATTCTCTTGAATGGGAATCAACTCGGGTCAGGAGATCACGAGTGCATCACGCTAGCCACCAGGCTATCCTGTCAGCCTTAGATTGAGCCACCACCGAGGCACCCGATCAAGGGGATTTTTCCTCTGGGGTTAAAATAAGTACTAACTCCCCTCCCTGGGAAGTCCTTTGGATAAGAATATACTGAAGTCCCGTGTGTGAACGCACTCAGAAAATCTTAACGCAGACGTTACAACCCGTTGTGCCTTTCGAAAGTGTAGGCCATTGAATGCCGGTAAGAACGGATGACAAAAACTTTATTTTAAAAAAACCAAACCAACCAACCAAACAAACAAACAAAACAAAACCCTCATGGACACTGGTGTCGTGTTTAGACATCATCCCTGAAGTCAGAATGCGGCTACCTTAATGGAGGGGGGGGGGGGGGGGGGGGGGGGGGGGGGGGGGGGGGGGGGAACGGTCGCATACACAAGTATCTCACCATTGGTGAACCGGGGGAGCTCTACCCGAGGAGCGAAAAAGAAAGAATATTGGAAAAAACAAATACACACGCGCGCGCGCGCGCACGCACGCACACACACAATTTACAAAACCGCACACACACGTGGACTGGATGTAAAAAATAAATAAAAAACATAAGTGCTTATTCCATTATTCTCGATATATAAAAGAATAAAATAAAATAAAATAAAAATAAAACACACCACACACACGCACGCACACACACACACACACACACACACACACAGTTTTGTTGCGATCTCTCTCTCTCTCTCCTCTCTCTCCTCTCTCTCTCTCTCTCTCTCTCTCTCTCTCTCTCTCTCTCTCTCTCTCTCTCTCTCTCTAAGGGTGTATATTGTTTCTTTGTAAGAGTGGCTTTTTTTTTTAACGGGATCAGTTTTGCCAGGGACTATTTATTTATTTATTTATTTATACCACTTTAAGTCACGGCAGATTTCTCTGCGTGAAATTCGGGCTGCTCTCCCCGAGAGCGCGGACATCTGTAGATGCGTGGATTCTTTTACATGCGCTAAGTGCATGCAGCAGGCAGCCCGTGCCTCGCTCTTCTGTGCAATTCGAAAGACTGGCATCAAAGACTAGATCCACTGCTTATGCTCTCAGTTGTGGATGGGGAAAAATTATGAGTCCGATCGGGTTTTATCTTATTCTCACTTGTGTGACGTTTATTCACTTTCACTTCGAAGTGATTTAGACACTATGGAGGGGTAACAGTGTCTGCTGATATTTTTTGTATTCAAACTCTCAAACTTATGTAAAAGCACGTATTCATAAAAAATGCTTGTTATTTTGGGGATGCAGTGGTAAGTGCTGTCGTTGAGTGTGGGGTTTATATGAAAGGCGAAGTGCGAACCAAGAGTGAAAGTAGCAGCCAAGCCAAACAATAATCATTTCCGGTCCTGGCTGTAAGTTGCTGTTTGATTGTGTCCCTTAGTTACAGAACGGAACAATCCAAGATGGCGAGAATGGTAAGGCGTGATGGCAATATTTGAATCAATGTAATCGGGAAGTGTTAGGTCATTGTATGGTCTATTTTTTCCAAGGTATATTTTAGAAGTTATCATAGTTATGTTGTCTTTCCTTATTTTTAAAGAAAACACATTATAGATATTATTTTGTTGATCAGACATAGGACATATTAGCAATAGCATAGAACCCCAAAGAAGGTTCTCGATCGATCTTAGTCATGACATGTCTGTAAATTGTTCAAGACTGTGACTTAGTGTGTATCACATTTACTGGCCGTGCAGCTTTTTACCATGTGTAGCTTTAGTGTTTGATCTAACTTCCTCACTTATCATGAAGAAATTGAAATCGATGGAAATGTTCTGTCTGTGAGTGACAAAAGTCGCCTAGTCGTCTGCTACAATGCAAAGCATTTGTGCACAAACTTGAGCTTGTAAAACGTTTGTAAGTCTGCACTTGACCATAATAGTTACAAAACGCTGTGGTCAACTTAAATCGCCTGATAAAGATTTTTGCTCCACGAAAAGTAGTGTATTACTCGTGTATAAACTTGAAGAACCAAGAAATGTATACAAACTATAGTTTACACTAATTAAACACACAAACACACACACACTCTCTCTCTCTCTCTCTCTCTCTCTCTCTCACCTCCTCGCATCTCCTCTCCTCTCTCTCTCTCTCTCTCTCTCCTCTCATCCTCTCTCTCCTCTCTCTCTCTTTTGTTTGTTTGTTTGGTTAGGGTTTTTTAGGGGGTGGGGGTGTTTTTAGGTTTTCTTTTATTTGCTTGCTTTGGGGTGGGGGGGGGGGGGGGGGGGGGGGGGGGTCTTGCCCTTGTTTCTATTGTGAGACTGTATAAGTATTGGGTTATTATTATTAAGATGTATCCCTACGGGGGGGGACTGGATGTAAAAAAGCACATGTGTGCTTATTCATTATCCTCGAAATAAAAGAATTTCTCTCTCTCTCTCTCTCTCTCTCTCTCTCCTCTCTCTCTCTCTCTCTCATCTCTCTCCTCATCTCCTCTCTCTCTCTCTCTCACAATCATTAGTTGTGATTATTCATGATTGTCCATACTGAAGTCAAGGGCTGGATGAAAAAAAAGTATGCTAACACTGTAACAGTAACACCTAGATCTCATCTGTGCAACCATTGGGAATAAAACTCCTATCACTCAGTCAGTCAGTAAATCAATCAATCAATTTCTGTGTGTGTGTGAGAGAGAGAGAGAGAGTTTAAATACATGACAACATATTAGTACTTCTTGAACTTTACATTTGAAATATACATGTAACTTATTCATGTTTTAATTTAACATTGTAACTTTTGTAAGAGTTCATGAATAGAGTGTCACTGTGTGTTCATGTGAAGGAACAGCAGTTCAGTTTTTTTAGGAGAGGATTGGGCATATGACTATGACCATGTATTGATCATACTAGTAAAGTATTCATGTATGAGATTGAAAGAGAATTCAGTGTGTACACATGTATACAAGAATATGTGACAAATGTGCAGGCCTATAATTATATGATAGATTACTACTTTGTATGTTATTTTTGTAATTATCATACATATCATGCAATACCCAGTAGTATTTATTTGTAATATTTCATTATGATAACATTTATTATCATTAATACAATGATAGTACTCTTGTAAAAACAGTACTTTTCACTAATCTGATTAGAACTGCATTAACAAAAAAATTGAATTGGCTGTGCTCTCTACATCTGTGATCTAATTCTTGTGGCATTAATTAAACATTTCAGCCTAATATTAATGCATGCCAAATTTTGGTGTTCAAAAAATGTTAGACTAAAACAGTAAAAGCTTATTCAGTTAATTTTATTTTTAAGCTTATTCAGTTATTCACTTATTAATTAAGTTATTTAAATAGGAAACAATGAGCCACAGGACTAGTACTACAAGTAGGATGATTATGATTGCAGCAACCTCCCGTGATCCTGTTGAAAGAAGGAACAGACACATCTCAGGGTATCCCTCAGATTATCAGCAACATCAATGCCTGCCAGGCCATTGCTGATGCTGTCCGTACCACCCTGGGCCCTAGGGGCATGGACAAACTCATTGTTGATGACAAAGGTGAGGGGTGTGTTTAGGATGAAATGTGTTGTTTTGAACATGTCAAGTGCTCACACCTGCATAAAATATGCTTGCATGCAACTGCACATGACCACACACACTCACACACAGTGTGTCTTATGATTTTAGATTGGAATTTTGATCAAGAAAACAAATCAGGCATAAGTTTAAGTTTTATTTTATTGTAATTTAAAAAAAAATTCTTTTATATCGAGGAGAATAAGCACTGATGTGCCTTTTTACATCTAGTCCCCGTTTTGAACATTCTGTCATTTGTTCCCACCAGCACACAATGGCCTACTCTTATGAAAAGCGGAACAGGATTCAACGTGTGTGCAAGATGTTCTGCGTGTGTTCGCACACAGGACCTCGGTCTATAGTCTCATCTGAAGGGCTTTTGGGGAGAGTGGAGTCTGCACTGATGTTAACTCCAGGGGAAAATATCCCCTTGAACGGGAATCAAACCCGGGTCGTCAGATCGCAAGCGCAATTTTCTAACCACTAGGCTATCCTGTTCCCCCTTGAGATTACTTTGTTATTCCTAATGAGATCCTGTTTCAAAATGTAACAGTTTATAGTATCAAATTGTCAAGGCCATGACAGACAGCTTTGCATGTAAAAGGAAAAACTTTAAAAACTTTATTGTTGATAATGTAAAAAGTACATAATTTTGTGTTTCTGCCACACCACAGACCAAGCAATTCTAAGTTTGTGTATGTGTGTATAAGGACTTTTTGTTTTTAAATGGCATAGAATAAGAAATATTACAGGGACATATTCAAAGTAATCACTATACTTATAACTTTTTATTGACTCACAGGTAAGGCCACAATCTCCAACGATGGGGCCACAATCCTGAAGACTTTGGATATTGTACATCCTGCAGCCAAAACCTTGGTGGACATCGCCAAATCACAAGATGCTGAGGTCAGTTTGTACTCTTAATCTCCTGTTTTTTCTGCTGTGAGTTTTTTGGCCCAGTGTGAAAAAAGAACTAAATTTCAAAACCCTAAGCCATACCAGCCGCCATGGCTCTGTGGTTAGCGCCTTGGATTTTGGACTGGAAAGTCACAGGTTCGATTCCCATAAGAGTCATAGGGATTTTTCAGATTCCGGCTGGCTCCTACCCAGAGTGAGTGGGCTCAGTGGGAAGACTGGGACCACACAGTCGAGATTCATCCACTTAACAGATCAGATGCAAATTTGAGATTGTTGCTCAAATTACTTGACCAACACTGCAGGTGTCTGTATCTCTCGGGCCCGGTTGATGCTGGGATATATTATGATAGTAAGCATAGAGTACAACCCAGTCAAGTAGTCTCAAAGCATATATGTGCACTTCCACAGCAGCATCATTACATCATCCTCATTTTCATTGATCATCATGCAATAAAAAATTTTTTTTAAATGTCTCTGAATTGGTGGTCCCTGTTGATCTGGTCTCATGGTGACCTCAGATTCGGTTTCCCCATACACTTCTGTGCCTGTGGTGAGTTTGTGTCAAAGCCTTTGGGGTTGGAGGTTTGCGGGAGACGGTAATTAAAGAGATGTTGTGGTGGTTGCCACCTTTGGTGGGCAACTCACTCAGTCTGGCTCTGCGACTAAGCTAATACTGTTGTTAGTAGGGGGCTTAGTAGGTGGTGTCCTGCATATGTTAGATCAGAACAGGCACCACTGAACACCACCAAAGTGACCCAGCAGAAGTGCAGGGCCCCTCTGGCTGGTCGCCCCATGTCGGCTTGATATTTATGGGCTCCCTGTGAGCTTCTGACCCTGGGGATGAGACATAGCGAATCAGGTATTGCTGTGGCGGGGTGATTGAAATAAACGGCATGGAAACAGCAAGACAGGGAACGTCACAGAAGATGAGGCAGCAAAAAAACACCCCAAGCCTTAAACATTTTTCTTTTCTTTATGATGAGGGATGGGATTTCAAAAAAGATTGCTTTGATTGACTGAATTGGATGTTTGTTGTTTTAGAAATGGGCTTGATTATTTTTTTAAGAGTTTGTAGCAAAGGCTATAGAATAATTAGGTCTGTGTGCTGTTATTCTGTAATATCATCATTCATAACTTAAAGTTTCAAATAAATAATTGAAGATTAAAGTCGTCAGATCTAAGTGAATGGGATTCTATGCTTTAATATTTAAGTACATCACAACCACTGTGTATGTGGTGACAGGTGGGAGATGGTACCACCTCGGTGACCTTGCTGGCCGGGGAGCTGCTGAAGGAAACCAAGCCTTACATTGAGGATGGTGTTCACCCACAGATCATCATCCGTGCTGTCCGCAAGGCTGCAATGCTGGTTAGTATGTAGTTTCCTTGTGGACTCTAAAACTTTCTCATGTTCTCAAGTCTTCTGTCTTATGTTTGGTTTGTGTGAATTTTGTAGGGTTTTTTGTGTGCTCAAGATCATGTTTCTATGTGTGCGTATATAAGGTTTTGTCCAGATGATTTTTTTAACAGGGATTGCCTGGTTAAGTTGATATGTGTTTGAGTATAAATTTATTCTATATCCTTGATGTCTTTTTTAAGGATTATGCCTAGATTGTTTTATACTTACTACTTTTTTTTAGGGGTATGTATATTAGAATCATAAGTGCTTTGTAATTGATAACACAGTGTTTAGTGTACATACACATGCAGAAGATCAAATATGCAGGTTAAAATCCCGTAAATCATGTTGGCATTCAGTGGGTTATAATAATAATAATAAATGGAATTTTATATAGCGCAATATCTTGCAGAGACAAATCAAAGCGTTTGCTTTCAACTCATTCTTACACAGTCATGCAATCAGTAACAATTTAAAATAGTTCCAACAAGTCCAAATGTGCACACGCACACACATACACAGAGGTCACACACCCTGGCAGGGTGATAGAATCTTGGCTGTTAAAGGCGGGGAAAAGCTATCAGATGAAGCAGGAGAGGAAAATCTTAGGTTTGAAATAAATATGTCTTTCTATTATAGAAATGTGAACATACCCAGCATGCGTCCTGTACAAGATATTTTTCATTCATTGTATTGTATAGAAATTATGTTAATTTTATGTGTTTGTGTGTGCAGGCTGTGACAAAAATCAGAGCCATTGCTGTACCAATCAAAAAAGACAACCCCAAGTAAGTGAATTCTTGATCTCGGTAGATTCTTAAGTGAATACTTCGTAGAGTCTGAAGTAATTGAAAGAGGCATTAGAACTTCTTGCCTTGAACATATCTTGAAGTGTCTGTCTTACTCAGCCAAAGCCAAACATGTAGTCATGTACAGTGTAAATAAGCATTTCTATTCAACCTTTTTTCTGTTCTTCAGCTAGAGCTCTGAAGTTCACCAATGGTGAGTTTTTGTGCATGTGACTATTTTACCGGCCAGTAAGGTAGCAGAATTCCGACTTAACAGATGATGTCTAAACACACCACCAGTGTGCATGGAGGGTTTTTTAAAACATTTTTTGTCATTCATTCTTACCAGCACGAAAGGCCTACTTTTTTTGAAAGGTAGAGCAGGTTTTAACATATGCACAATATGTTCTCTGTGTGTTTGCTCTCAGGGCCTCAGCCTATTGCCTCATCCTAAGGACTTACAGGAAAATGGAGTCAATACTGATATTAACCCTAGTGGCGCGGTTCCCGGAATATTCCGGGAAAGGCGGGTCTAGGCTGTGTGGCGGATCCCGGAATATTCCGGGATGACGTGGGTGGTCATAGTTGAAAGCTTACTTTCGCTTTCAAAGGTCAGCCAATGAATGTTAAGGCCGTTGTAGGCCCGCAGAAAGGGGTGAAGGTCGTTTGACACACACAAGCAACGAAGAATCTGATTGGTTAAGGGTGTATTTTAATTTTTTTTTCGGACCAGCCGAGATCGTCTTCAACAAAAATGGCGGCCAGCGTTTGCACTAGAATTTCTTCAAGCGTTTTTCGAGCTTTTTTACAAAATTGACAGCGAGGAGGAGTTTTAGAGGCTGGATTTTGTTGAAATAAACAATGAGAGAGACGATGAGGTAAGGATTGTGGAATATTTTTGAAAAACTTGGTAAAAATCGATCGCGATCGGACTGAATCGAGCGGTGCTAGTTTTGCTGGATGGACTTTTTCGCTACTCGGCGATTTCGACGTCACAGATTGTTTTACTTTATTTTGACGCAACGAGGCTTCGAAATAACTGTTGTTGAGTCAAATCGCTATGCTGCTGAGTACTTTGCATCACATGAAATCAAGCGATCTTTGTATTTTTGTCATAGAAAGCCACCACTTCGCACATTCCGCCATGACGGTCGCGATGGCGTCGATCCTGTCGATGAACTTTTCCGAGTATTTGGTGACCGATAAAGCGATACAAACTCCTTATTTTTTGAAAACTAATGTCAAGAAATAGTGTTTACCTAATCTTGACATTTATGCATCGCAAGAACTTTGCTTATCGTGTTAAAATCGATCCGGGGCCCTGACAGTGGAACAGTGATCAGTAGTGCGAACATGATTTTTTTTTGTTGATTTTTTTTTACATAATCATAAACACTACACACTATTATAAAATTATACTCATTTACAAGCATATTATCTCTTCTTTCCAGTGATCTATAGCTTAACACATTTAATTCAGTTTTATATATCAATATCAAGGGTTGTTTGAGCCCACCATGCTCCAAAACAATGCTAGCCAATGTTAATTCAGCCAATAGAAGTGAGGCTTGTTGCTGTTTATTTAGCGCTACTAGGGTTAACTTCACTGGTGACTTAAACCCAGGCTTGATCCAGGGCCATCAAATTACAAGTGCAACGCTCTAACCACCTGACCACCCCTCCCTCATTTCCACTTCTGATTTGTTAGATATATATATATATATTGCAACTTCGACATGCACGTTCACTTATGCACTCATACACAGTTTGACAAAATTTTGTGGTGGAAGAATGAAGTATACAAGGATGGAAGGATTACTCTCATGTTCTGCTAAATATTGAGAATCCTCATGCAATCGAGGAAGTGGAGAAAGTTGAAGGACCTGTACAAGAAGTGACTGAGGATGAAATCAGAAGAGCAATTCATACTATGAAAAAGAGAAACAAGGTGTACCGGAGCACACGATCTCAATGGTTTTGACTTTGTACAAGAACTCCAGATCAAAAGTGGGACGTCAGAAAGCTTTGAGATAAAAGTAGGAGTGCACCAAGGATCCACATTGAGCCCTCTGCTCTTTGTCCTCGTGATGAATGAAATATCCAAGGAAGTGGAGAGGCCAGAAGAGATCTGGGAACTGCTGTATGCTGATGACTTAGTACTTTTTATTTTATTTATTTTATTCTTTTATATTGAGGATAATGGAATAAGCACTTATGTGCTTTTTTACATCTAGTCCCCGTGTGTATGCGGATTTGTAAATTCTGTCATCTGTTCCCACTGGCACACAATGGCCTATCTTATGAAAAGCGGAACAGGATTTAACGTGTGCGCAAGATGTTCTGCGTGCATTTGCACACGGGACCTCGGTTTATAGTCTTATCCGAAGGGATTTGGGGGAGATGGAGTCTGCACTGATGTTAACTCCAGAGGAAAATATCCCCTTGAGCGGGAAAAGTACAAGTACATGTAGCTGAGAACAGTGATGACGCTACTCAAAGATTTGGCAATTGGAAACAGAGATTAGAACGCAGAGGAATGAAGGTAAATGTTGACAAGACCAAAGCAATGACAGTTGTAAAAGGCCGCAGAACACATAGAGAGCAAGGCAAAATTATTGCCCGTGTGGTGTCTGCCACAAAGGTGTAGGGAACAATTCGATCAAATGTCAATATTGCTGTCACAAAAGATGCTAAAAGCTCAAAAGTCTGAAGAAGGAGGACGGAGTATTCGTCTGCCCCAGTTGTATGAATAAGAAGGGTGAAGACAATACCTATGCAGGAAAAGAGGAGCTAGAATTTGAACAAGGGAAGATAGAAGTGGTAGACGAATTCTGCTACCTGAGAGAGATGATGAGCTGCGAAGCAAAATCTCAGTTAGCTGTCAGATCCAGGATTGCGAGTGCTTGGAAGAATTGGCAAGTCTGCTCGGAAATCAGAAAATCCCACTGGAGAGACGCTGTCTGATATATAAGGCCTGCATCAGACCTGTTCTGTATGGCTTGGAGATGTGGGTTTTCACAAATACAGTAGAACTCGGTTATAAGGAGTGCTCGGGGACCGAAAATTTTACTCCTTATAACCGAGGTTCCTTATAACAGAGTTCTCGGATATAAGGAGTACCCAAGCCCAACTACCTTATAACCGGACTTTTGCCGTTTTTCGGTGTCAGAATCAGCAATCTCTCTCTCTCTCTCTCTCTCTCCTCATCTCATCTCTCTCTCTCTCTCTCTCTCTCTCTCTCTCTCGCTCTCATCGCAATGAAACAACAATCTGATGAAAATTACTCAAACAGCTATATTCATCTTTTTTTTTTTTTAAATTCAAAACAAAACAAAAAACAAAAACATAAAACGCACACTTTGTTAAACTGAAAGCGAGTGTAGTAACCAAACAAAAAGAAGCAAAAAGGACGCTAAACAACCCCGTTTAGAACAACAAAACCTGAATCCTGAAAGTAAAACAAATGGTAGCAATAAGTACAGAATTATTGTTAATCGTTGAAACGATAAGTCCTTTATGAGGCCATAGGCACTTCACTTGGGTGAATTCAGTCATGTTGATTGGCTTTACCTACTGGAATACATCATCTGGCATGGTACTGCGTATGATTGAATCAAAATGTGATACGAAATGAAAAAAAAAGTCATTTAGTGTAGTAACTAGCTTACATCACGTAGATCTAACTAAAAATAACATTTTGTAAACGTTCATGAAAAAGCGTACATGAACATAACAAAGCCTGATGACCGAGGGATGGAGGGGGTGAAAGGTCTTCATTTTATCTTGAAATCAAAATTTTATTCATCTTGCATACAGCTTTCAGTGTTTCTTTTTTCTGTTCTTTTTTTCTGTTTTTTTTTTTCAATACTTCACAGATTAACCCATGCACACACATACACAAAGGGCGACCAAAACCGACCCCCCCCCCCTTCCACTCTCTCTCTCAGCCCCCTGTCTTTCCATTCCTCCCTCCGCCTCCCCCCCACCCCCTCTACTCTCTCTCTCTCTCTCTCTCTCAGCCCCCCTGTCTTTCCATTCCTCCCTCCCGCCCCCCGCCCCCCCCCCCCCCCCCTCCCCCCCCTCTCTCTCTCCCTCTCTTTCAGGCCCCCTGTCCTCTAGATCTATGTCTTTAGGCCCCCCCCCCCCCCCCCCCCCCCCCTCCTCCTCTCTCTCTCTCTCTAAGTCTGTCACCCACACACAAACACACACAGAGAAGAAGAAGAAGAAGAAGCCTTACCTTGCACCTGTAAACCATTTTAGTAGATGCTGATCGACACTGTCTAATGTGGCAGATCTCGACTTTTTTCGAGAAAGATCTTCCGAACCTTGGGAAACCTGATTCAAGTATCTTTGGCGATCTGGCCATATGTTACATAGTGTAGTGAAGGGAACCCCCACCTCTTCTGCAATAGCTACTTTCCTTTTTAGAGGGTTGGCTTGAATCTTTCGGATTATTTCAAGCTTTTCACTGAGGGACAAAGACGTCCTTTTCTTCCTCCGACATCTTGGAGACGAACGGAATTGAGTTTCGCGAAAGCAAAGGCCTATGAAATAACTCAACCTACTTTCGGTTTCAAGCTGGTGCAGTCGGCACTCCTTATAACCGGGCTCAGGGTCGATTTGGGGCAATATTTTTCACTTCTTATAAGCAAGGTATCGTATAACCGAGCTCCTTATAACCGAGTTTTCGCAAGTCATAACAAAGAACAAAGTAAATCGGGGATTATTTTTTTGCTCCTTATAAGCGAGGTACCTTATAACCGAGCTCCTTATAACCGGGCCCGACTGTACGTTTGTTGAAGAGCTGTGAAAACCGAATGGTACGCTACATGACAAAGATCAAATGGGAAGACAGGATCATGAATGAAGAACTATGGAGAATGTGCAAAGTGGATGATCTGAAGTCTGTAGCTAGTACCAATAGACCGCGCTGGTTTGGGCACTTTCAACGGAAAGCAGACCACCACATCATAAAAAGAGCAATAAACTTCATAGTGGATGGAAAGAGACCAAAGGGAAGACCTGGCGAAACCTGGGCTGCCTGTATTGCAGATGATCTTAGAGAAAGGGGCATAAATAAGGAGGAAGCTCAAAACAGAGAGAGATGGAGAAGGCTCATCAATATCAAACCTCCCCTGGGAGAAACATGACAAAAAAGGAAGAAGAAGATTGAAGTATACAAAATAATTTAGAATTTTGATTATTATTAAAAGACAGAAAAGCAGCAATAAACAAAATGCTGGAAATTTTTGTTTTAAAGAACTGAGTTATGTACAGGGAGATGCGAGAGCTGCTGTTGAAGTGTGCATCCACAGCCCTAAGCTCCAAGCTGGTGGCTGCTCAGAAAGACTTCTTCGCTGACATGGTGGTGGATGCTGTGATGATGCTGGATGACCTCCTACCCCTCAACATGATTGGCATCAAGAAGGTGCAAGGAGGAGCTTTGGAGGTGAGTCAGGAGAAGTCTTTGGGAAGAAAAAGCCCAAAGGTAAAAGGTGAGAATCTGTAATTAGTGTGAAAGGAAAAATGGTAAGTTATGCCAGTTTCCAGAATATTGTACTAACAGGGAAATGGTTGCATGGTTGGAAAAATGACAGATATCCAAATTCTGTGGAATTTGATGGACTCAACAAAAATGTTTTAGATGTTGAGGAACAAGGCAAGGAGATACCCATGTTTAATTTTTTTGATTAGAAATCAGAGAGGACTCCAAAATTCTTGAAAGAGTGTTGGCTTGTAAGGTGTACTGATTGAATTTGAGTACTCAGCTGTAATCATAGCATGTGTATATGTGTATGCATGCATGGTTTTCATGGATGCTTTTGATGTTGTATTGAAATGTTCAGGAGATGTTTGTGTGTTTGTAAGGATTTCAAAAAGCATGTGGGAAAGATAAAGGCTAGTGGTAATGTTGGTAGGATTTTTGGGACCATCCATTGTACCCATCTGTTGATAATAGAATATTTAACTTACAAAAATAATTACCATAGTGTGAACGTTATGGTTTTCAATATTATATATATTTGAAATCATGACAACATAAAAAGATAGGTTAGCAAGAAAAGGCACTATTTCAGTGTTGCAGTGAACAAAGTGTATGGCTGGAATGACAGTTTTTTTGTGTGCATGTTGGGCAGGACTCAAGGTTGGTGGCAGGTGTGGCCTTCAAGAAAACATTCAGCTATGCTGGCTTTGAGATGCAGCCCAAGACCTACGACAAGCCCAAAATTGCTCTTCTTAACATTGAGTTGGAACTGAAGTCAGAGAGGGACAATGCTGAAGTTCGTGTTGATAGTGTGGAGGTAAGTGTTGGATATCAAAATGAAGTGCCATTGGGAAGAATATTCTGGGGCATATTTTGGTAAAGAATTGTGCTAATCCAATATCTCAAGATGTTAGTTTACAGCATTATCAAAGGAAATCTAATAACTTTTTTGTCCAAAAAAAAAGTTGTATTTTATGCAAATCTTAATTTAGCCTCACTATACTTGGCCATACCTAACCTGTGCAACATAAGGGCTCACAGCCACCCTGGTAGCTGAAAATAGTACCCTTTCAAGATGTTCTTGGTATTAAGACACCTCCATCTGTATGGGTCTCTGCCTTGCTTGCGCGTGCACCTTTGTACTTTTTGGGGGGGGGGGCTACCGTCACAGTAATCGGACGTGCCTTGAACACTCCTGCTAATGTTGGGTAGCTGAAATTGTTACGGTTGCTTATCAAGCATCATACACCATTTTGACTCTAGCCACCCTGGAACGCGTCAGGGCGCCTTGACGCCTCAGCAGCCTTTTTTTCATGTTTTTCCAGTTCATTAGATCCTAGAAGCAGCTTCCTGGAAGAATAAATCAACGTTTACATATTTTACTCGAGTCGTCAGAATCTCCCGCTCCTGTGGAGAATTCGGAATTTCATTTGTGTCGGCGAACTTTGTCTTTGATGCCTCCGTAAGAGTTAGGACCCCCATGACAAAGTTCTGTCCCTCCTTCAGTCCTTGAATTCTGCATAAGTCAGATATGGTAAGGATGGTGAGGCTAAAAGGAGGATTTTTTCCCAAATCCCCGTTTAGCTAGACTGACTGACCATATCTGACAATAACGCCTGTCCATCCATCCCCTCTTTGGACTTGGGTTTGGTGTATGTATATGTATGTACTGTTTCAAAGCCTCAAAATAGGAAGAATTATGGAGGTGCATTTGGAAGCAAGGCAGAGACCTGTATGGGTGGAGGTGTCTTAATGCCGACAATATCTCTAAAGGGTACAAATTTTCGCTTATTTTGGCAGACATGAGTTGGTACTTTGCATAGAATGGTAAGTATGCCTAGCTAAATGGAAATTTTTTAAAAAATCAATGGTAAATATGTCTAGCTAAATGGGAATTTTGATAAAATATCCTCCTTTTGAACACAAAACACATAAGGGGTTTTGTTTTGTTTTGTTTTGTTTTTTTAACTGTTCTGTCTCTTGAGTAAAGTGTGCAACTTTCTACCAATCTTTCCTAGCCAAAATAGGTGAAGTTTGTGGTATTTTCTTTAAACACCACAAGAACAGTTTTACTGATCATGTGCAGGATCGCTTTAACGCATAAAGATAATGTTGTGTTCCCCTGGTATGCAGGAGTACCAATCCATTGTGGATGCAGAATGGAAGATCCTGTACGACAAACTGGACAAGATCCACCAGAGTGGGGCAAAGGTGGTGCTGTCCAAGCTGCCTATTGGTGATGTGGCCACACAGTACTTTGCCGACAGGTTGGTTCACTGTCTTGTGCTTGATCTGGTCACTTACACTCAACTTCACATGGGGTCTTCTTGAATATGTTAATTGACATTCAGCACACTGTCCAGCCAAATGAATTTGTGGGGCAGTATTCATAAGTGACATCATGCTGTGTGGGAGGGGTTTTTTGTTATTGGGCGGGGGAGGCGGGGTATTGTTTGTTTTGTTTTTGGGGGGGGGGGGTGTTACTAGAGGGACACCTTTATTTCTCATATTATATTGTAATTCAATTAATTTTTTTTAAATTGCTCTTTGTCAAAAGATCATTTTCCAAACTGTATACTTTTTGCCAAGTCATCTGAACACATAGTAAGGTAAGAACACAATCCATAATTGTACGGGATGGTACAATTACAATTATAGAAGAGAAAATGTTCTTTCAGAATTTCATTTTTGCTTCACATTTTACTGGGACTACAAATAACATGTTACAATTGGTAAGAAGAATTATGTTCATATCATGGGAAAGATGTAAGAAAAACATAAGTTCTTGGTAAGTGCAATGTGATGTAATCTTCAGTGTGTAGATTGTACAACTCAGCACATTTAGTATGGTTTTGTGCTTATCAAGAACAAATCATTGTTATTAGTTGATTAGTTTTGTGCAATGTGTTTATGAAATGCATTGTTATGTTCCTTCCACACAAAAAAAAGGAAAAATGTGTAGTTGGAAACTTGAGAGCAAACATTTTACTTTGATCTGTAGTGTTCACTAGACAGGGTTGTTCTTAGAAACCCAATGTAAGTACATTACATATAACATAAGTAATTGAACATGCAATTCATAAGCTTTAACTGCATCGGTTTTTTTAAAGCCATCTTGAACTAAGAATGTATAACACTCCAGGGCAGCACGAACAGAAATGTCTGTTGGCTTTGATGTTGATGGAATCACTGTGTTGTGTGGACAGAGACATGTTCTGTGCGGGGCGTGTGCCGGAAGAAGATCTGAGAAGAACAATGAAGGCGTGTGGAGGCTCCATCCAGACCACAGTACAAAACCTGACCCCTGATGTCCTCGGAACCTGTGAAGTCTTTGAGGAGGTGCAGATTGGAGGAGATAGGTATTGCTTTCAACATATTCATACCTTTTTTCCCTTGAAATGTACATATGGTCAGGTATAGTATGATTATGGAACTTGAAAATCTTGGACAAGAATGAGCGTATGTGTGGGCACCTGTGTGCTTGTGTATGGGTGTAAGTGTATATGTATGAAATGAGGACTTGTAAGGACTTAATTCTTCAGATGTTGTTACATTTCTGGACATTTTTGTGTGGTTAACATACAAACTTACGTTCACTTTGAAGGAAAGATTGATACTTACCTTGAAAGACTTTACTTTTTAAAATAAAACTGCATTAGTAAAACATGAAGTAATACATATGCAGTGTTGGTTCTAGGGTGCGCCCTTGCGGGATTCCCGCATTTTTTTTCAAAATTGCTGCAAAACGATGTGGACAGTGCACCCTGATGGACGCAAAAAAATCCTGGACAACGTTTTCGAACAAACAGTGCGCCATCGCAACTGCCGTTTGTATAATCTCTAATATTAAGCGCTACTTCCCCCAAAGTTCTCCATTGATGCTTCTAATTGGCTAAGCGCCACAGTTTTGACCAGTCACAGAAACTGTAGCCTAGTTCGTCCTTTCAGTTCCCGCGGCGGTCATTATGTTGGTAGCCTAGGCTACACCAGGGGTCACAAGATTTTCTGATTCAGGCCTACAAGTGATCACGATCGTCCTACTAAAGCAGACTTGCTCTGTTTTCCTATTCGTTTGGGTCATCTTCTAAGAGGCCTTGTACTCTAAAAACAAGTGATGTGATTGGGACAGAGATCGTTGAGGAGATAGCAGAGCTACCTCCCAGCAGGCTTGAAGCTGGTAGATCAAGTAGCCTGGCTTGAGTACAGTGATCATGGCATGCAGTAGGCTATTGGCTGTGTATCAAACTTGGAAAGAACAATGCCTTCACTATAGGAGGATGCAGTGCCTTCACTAAAGGAGGATGCGCTTATTAGAGAACAGCACTTTGAGCATCAGGCAAAACACTGCCAATCAGCTGGAGGCTGTACAAGATGAAACTCTTCAGAAAAACTTCCATCAGTTAGGCAACTCTATTTCTCTCTCTGTGTACATCTAAAAGGAAGGAAAAAAAGGGGTGGGGGGAGACTTTGACATTGGCTTTAACATATCTAGATCTCTCTGAATGTGGAAATACAACAAATTTGATCTCTCTCTCTCTCTCTCTCTCTCTCTCTCTCTCTTAATGTATGATCTTTGGGGGGGGGGGGGGGGGGGGGGGGGGGGGACCCAAGACTTTGACATTGGCTTTAACTTATTTAGATCTAGACGTAGATCTCTCTCTCTGAATGTGGAATACAAATTTGGCCTCTCTCTCTCTCTCACACACACACATTATACTGTCTAGAGAAAAAAGACTTTGATATTGGCTTTTACCTCTCTTCTCATCTAGATCTATCTTCCCAACTCTGGAAATAAAAATTTGACAGGCCTCTCTCTCCCTCTCCCCCGCCTCTCTTTCTCCCCCTCTACCCCCACCCCCCCTCCCCCTATCTCTCTGCTGTGCCACAATTGCTTACTACAGATTAAGTGCAACACTTAAGGTGAATATTTAATCCATTCTGCTTAGTATCTGCCTGTTTGTTTTGTTTCTCTTCCTTGGAGAAACAGAAACTAAGAGTTGTGAGGGTACTGTAAGCAAATACTTGTTCCTTTTTTTTCGGTGGGGGGGGGGGGGGGGGGGGGGGGGGATGCCCCCTTTTTTTCATTTTAGGGGCCCTTGGGCCCCTTATTTTGAAATCCTAGAATCAACACTGCATGTAGTTTTATTTTGTCTTCTGCTTGAGGTAGGAAAATTATTTGTAGAGTCAGTTTGAGCTACAATTTGCTCTGTTGTTGATGAAGGGTGCATTGCTAACAGCTTTATCTGTATTTCTTTCAGGTTCAATATCTTCAAAGGCTGTCCCCAAGCAAGGACCTGCACCATCATTCTGAGAGGAGGGGCAGAACAGTTCATGGAGGAAACAGAACGCTCATTACATGATGCCATCATGATTGTCCGACGCGCCATTAAGAATGATTCTGTTGTGGCTGGTAAGTTCTCAATGTGTACAGTTTTCAAAGGGTATGATAAGAAATTGGGAAAGCATGATATATGGAAAAAGAAACAGATTGACTAAAATCTTATTCAATGTTCAGTTTTCAAGTTGTATCACTCTGATATTTATTGCTGCTGCTCTAAGATGGTCAGCCAGAATTTGATAAATCTCATATTTCTTTAATTGTTAACTTTTTATCAACACCAATACTTAAGGAGTAGCCTATGTAAGAATATAAAATGGTTCGACTCATGTTCTAGTTAATCTGTTATGAATTTGGATGACGCTACTAGACCATGCAGCAGTGAGTTAACAAATTAAATGGAGTAGTTTTGTTGATTGTGCATCAAATTCCACACAAAGAAAGTGTTCTGAGCACTGATATACTTGTGTTGAACAGGTGGTGGAGCCGTGGAGATGGAAGTGAGTTCCCACCTGCGTGAATACTCACACACCATTGCAGGCAAGGAGCAGCTGTTGATTGCAGCCTTTGCCAAAGCCCTGGAGGTGATTCCACGCCAGCTGTGTGACAATGCTGGCTTTGATGCCACCAACATCCTCAACAAACTCCGTCAGAAACATGCCCAGGGTGAGTGTGTTAATTATCATGCTGTTGGATTGATATGTACTTTGCTGCTCAATTACTATAGAGACAGCTTGAATTTTTTTTTTTTTTCCTTTTTCATAACTGGTTTTGTTTACTTTGGAGCTGAATATCTGCAGTGTCCTTTCAGGGTTTGCTTAATTGCAGAATGAGAGGACAGATAGCATGAAATTCCTAAACTGTGACATTGTAGTATAGATGTTTTCAGGTAGTAACAACCTTTTCATCACTAGATAAAGAATGAGACAGAATTTGGTCTTCAAACCTCTGGAGTAGTTGTATGGGTTGTGCATGCGTTGCCTAGAATTTTTACCTTTTTTCCTGCCTCCTTGCAATCTACTTTTAAATATTCCCGACTTCCTTTTCTCTGTGTAGGTGGCACCTGGTTTGGAGTGAACATCTTGCTGGAAGACATTTCTGACAACCTGGAAGATTGTGTGTGGGAACCAGCCATCGTCAAAATCAATGCCCTGACAGCTGCCTCTGAAGCTACCTGCCTGATTCTGTCTGTGGACGAAACCATCAAGAATCCCCGCAGTGGACAAGGGGATGCTCCAGGAATGGGCAGGGGCAGAGGCAGACCCATGTGATAGATTGAAAATGTGTTTGTAGCTGGCAAGTGTGTGTGGTCATATAGACTGTCCCATTAATGCTGAACTTGTCTGTCACCATCAGAATCCAACCAGAGTGCTTGTTCAAGGAATGTCTTGCATGCTTTTCAAATACCTTGGTGATCATTTTTGTTAAGTTAATAAACCAACGCTTTTTAAAATGTTCTTCAAGTCCTTATATTTTGTTTGCATCTATTGAAAACATTCAGTTGTGAATGGATGTGTGAATTGTAATTCATCTTTTGCTACTTTTTTTTTCTTAAAAATAAACAGATTTGAATCTGGAAAACTAAGAAGTCTCCTGTGTAGGTGTCACTTGTTTTATTGTATGAATTTCTGTTGAAATACATCAGCTTTTGAAGTGGCGCGCATGAAAGTTAAGTGGCAAGGAAGTGAATTTTAGAATGTGGAAAGGTATTTTCCGCGAAATGTTACTGGTGTTACATTTGAATGAGAAAGAAATGTCTCAGTCCAAAAGTGCATTTCTGGATCAAAACAGTGATAAAATTTTTTGGTTTGTTGCCTTTTTTGGTTGGGGGGAAGGCTATTCAGTACTGCTACTCCCTTTCTGCTCATTCTGATTTCCCAGCAGTGCAGGTGGCAAGCATTTTTTTTTAATCCATTGAAGAAGCCACATAATATTGTGCTAACGCACTTGTAATTATTTCATAATTGGAAATCAGTATTTGCAGTATGAGTGTCGTATCTTTACCCTTGAAGTACCTTTGCACAACTGTAAAAGAAACGCTTAAAGAAATGTACAAAGTGTAATTGAGAATAAAGGTTAAACTTGGCAAATCTTTGTCATAAAAATTCTGGTATTGAAAATGTGGGTTTCCAGTGTCATTTTTCAGATGTCAAAATTTAAAAAAAACTTCTTCCCTGGACCTCACTGGTGGGCCAGAGCGGCCTCCAGACCCCCACCCCACATTCTTCCTTTTTGACTTTTTTATGTTTCTTCAGATTTAATGATGAAAGTTTTTATCTAATGTTGCAGGATACCACCTAGATTGCTTACTCTCTCTCTCTCACGTGTGCGCGCACACACTCTTTTCCACACTCCCCTGTTCACTAGTTTTCTGGCGCAAACAAGCAGCGAAATATTGAAACTTGGTAAAAATTTAAAAAATAATTTATTTAAAATGGCCATGAATGTACTGAAACCTGCAGTTTGAGGGTGCACAGGTCTGCTTGTTGAAGTGGGTTCTTTTACGAATGCTGAATGCCTGTTGCACACAGGACCTCGGTTTATTGTCTTGCCCTAAAGACTAGCACCCAGACTACCACTCTAGTTATCTTATGGATGGTAGAAAAGCTTGGCCTCCAACAGAGATCAAACTTGCACTATCATTCTCTAGGCAGGAATGTTACCTTTAGTGGCCGGCAGGCTTCCATGAGGCTGTTTACTCTGAAGTTTTATACACAAATTCAACACAGGTACGCAGTATTAGTGGTGATGGTAATGCAAACTCGCAGGAAAACAAGGGCGCTGAGACCGTTTTGTTTTTTTGGGGAGGTTTTTGTTGTTCGGTTCTGTTGTGTTTAAAAACAAACAACTTGCGATGAATACAGAGCTTCAGAGAGCCAGTTGTCTTTGAGACTGCCTAACAGCTGTTCTCTAAGCCTCTTGCAATGTCAGCTCAGGTCCAGGCATACGATATGCTCAGGGTGGTCAGATACTTCGGACAACTAAACAATTTGCTTCCATAAAATAGGTAACACTCTGGTCTCTGATCCCAGTCTTTCTCTGCTTCAGTGTAGGAGACAATCCCCAAAATGCATGCCTGTGACAGACCATTCCACTGAATTCTGCTTCAGGGTGACTATTGCTTTACTCTTTCATTTCCTCATTTGAATCGCTATGTGTGGAAGGTCCCCCCAAATCCTTTTTCTATCTTTCGTTTTTTGGGGAGCTGTTTCTCTTTTTAAGGGGGATGGCATAGCCTTTTTTTTAGCATTGCACTCGTGATCTGTTGGCCCTGATTTGAGCCACCACCAAGATGCCCGTTCAAGGGATTTTTCCCTTAAACATCAGTGGCAACTCCACTCCCCAAAAAGTCCTTCAAATGAGACTATAAGCTGACTTCCCATGTGCCAATGTATGTAGAACTTTCTCATGTACCTGTTAAACCTATACTGCCTTTCAGTTCGGAAGGCCATCGAGTGCCAATGGGAATGGATGACAAAGTTTACAAAACCACATGCACATGAAGATGGAATGTAAAAAAAAAGAAAGAAAAAATATGCACTTATTCATTATCATATAAAAACCATTCTTTTAATTATATTTCGTCAGGTTTGCACCCAAGTATCTGTGTCAACTGCAGAAAGTGCTTTTCATTACTGAAGTCACAACATAATGGAATTGACAACCACATTACCACCCAAGAAAAAAACAAACACAAAACACATCTTGGTTAATGACAATAACTTCAATCAGAGTTGTGACCTTACTAAAACAGCACCTGATGAGACTCTTTCAAGCTAATTACAGAGGGTCATTTTTAAAGACAGACGTTAAAAACTGTTGGTTTCATGGCATAAAAATAGTTGGATATTCCTGTGAGAAGTTTCTTCTCAAAATAACAGTGGATACAGAAGTTGAAAGTCACCAGTAAGAGATAGCTGTGAGTACATGACATCCCCCTCACACCTTGCAAGTTTAAAGGCACACACCACTGCAGGTTGATTTTTTTTAATTGCATACACGCACACACATTGGGTGTGCATACACATGAACATACATTATGGAATCATTGAAGCTTTGACATAAAATTATTCCTTCTTCATAGTTAAAAATTACTATGCTACCAATCTATTGAATGACAAATTGTTTTTTACTACTGGCCCACAATGCACTTAATAGTGTTACGTCACACAGACTTGATCGTTGGCAACATTTCAATGAGCTTAATGTATATTTTCCTATTAAATATGGGCCAGGTAGCCTGCAGAAACAGCTGAATAAATCTTCCCCATTCTCCTTCCATTTTACACACACACACAGAGTTGGCAATGAACACAAGTGGCTAACAGGAGATGAAGAAAGATAAAAACAAAACTGCTTTTCTAAAAGTACATTTTGACAAGAAGCCTTTTTTTAAGAAAAACTTTCTAAATGCTCTCCAAGCATATCCTGAAAAGAAAAAAAACCCCACCCCAATGTCTGAATGGGCAATGAAATTAAACTTAAAACTTTTTACATTAATTGATGTTTCTTACACACACACACACATATGCACAAATCTTCAGCTAGTAGGCCCACTATTTAGATCACTGCTGCGTGCATTCACAAGCCCAAGGAGGTGATTATTTCAACAAGGGAAATAACTCTTGGAGAAGTAAACAAAGTGGAATTGCCAGTTGTGTACCTGCTTGTGAAAGAATCTTCATAGTACATAACGTTGATGCCTCTTTCTTTTCTTCTTATTCTTCTTTTCATCATGTTTAAAAATAATATTTTAAAGTGCTACTTATTACTTCAACCAATTCTAAGTTGTTTTTCAACAACAGTAATTTCCTATTAACTGTTATACAGTTAATCTTTATCAAATAGTTGATAGAAGTGACACAAGTGTGGACCAGCATGTTCTTGTGCTCCTACATGCCTATTGGCCTGGAAGCTAAGCAGAATATATTGTATAAAAGTATCACTGACTTAAACCCCTGGAAGCAGACAACTTTGTTTGATATCTAAATGTTCTTATCTAATCCTTCACTTATTTTTCAAAATGTAATACAAGTTAATATTGAATTCCATTGGATGTGGCCATCATAAGGTTAAATCCACATGAAGTGGGTGAGTGTGATGTTAGAGCATTGAACTCATGATCTGATGGTAATCTGAGAGAACAGTTCCAGTTGCAGCTGAGCTGTCAGTGAAGACATTTTTTGCCATTGAAGTAACATTGATTCTGCCTTCATTCTCCTGCAAGATAACACTATATACTGAGGTCCCGATTGCGAACACTTGCATAGCATCTTGCGCAAATGTTAAAAATTCTGTCATATCCCCAAAGTCAGAATGCAGCTACCTTCATGGTGGGTAATATAAACAAAAAATGGTTGCATATGCAAAATCTCAACATTGGTGAACCTAGGAGCTCTAGCTGATGAATGGAATAAAAAGAACCAACAAAAACAAAAACAAAAATAAAGGAGCCAGCTGTGTACAGAAGTACTGTGTCAGATCACAATCAAGCTGCAGTTCTTTTATAGGGTTTTAATTTATCTTTTTCCCATCAGGCTGCCACTAGAAGGGTTCTATTCTGCTGCCGTCTCTTCACTGTTCTATGGTTCTTATTGTGACTTGTGCCCAGCTAATACACTAGGTCACATTATCTAAGCCCATTCAAACAACTAGGTGAAATGCCTCTCTCAAATGCTGTGGACACCGTGCACTTCAAAAGATTATATCATGCTCTTCTAATGACAGTGCTCATGAATCTATTAACCAAATATTATTGTGAAATGCCTACTCTCAAAGCATTTTTATCATGCTCTTCTTCATATATACATGTCTTCTTTGTGGAATACTCAGCAATTTTTGTTATCTGTCATACAAGTTAAAATGTACAGTGCTGCCATTAAGCACCAAACAATTCAGGCCCAGTGCATCTGACTTTGACATAAGAGAGAACTACTATCTTTTAAGTCTTCCTGCAAAAAAAGGCAGGAGAATGTGCCAAAATAGGGAGGGGGGGGGGGGGGGGGCAACATAATAGGAGGTAACAGGAAGAAAAGGAACAAGGCAAAAACAAAGAGAGGGATAGAAAAGAGGAAGTTCCTAGCATAGAATTTTCAGATGGGGATGCTATCTAAGACCCCAGCATCCCCACTGGGGAGCATATACAAAAAACACTGGATAACCATATTTCAGTCCATTCTTTTCCAAACAAGTAAAATGAAAAGTAGAGAATATATTGAAACTGAGACAGACTGCATATATTCTATTTACTGCAGGATGATCTATAAAATGGTAATAATGATGTAATCACAGTTATGAGACCAATCCAATCCAATCATGTTTACAGCTCCACCAATGAAACAGACTGCACAACTAATTAGGGCACTCATGTTCAGTAGGACAACTGAAAGTGTCAAAGACACAGAACAAACTGCACTAACATTAAAATTTGTTCCGCCATTTGGGAGAGTAGAGTGTGCTGGTGGGAACAAATTACAACACTTACAAAACTGCATGCACATGGGGACTTGATGTAAAATAGCACAAGAATGCTTATTCCATTATCCTCAAAATAAACAAATGAATGAATTAATAAAGATGATCTGTTGAGTTCTATTGTATAGTTCCTCACACATAATAAACTCTGGCTGCAAGAGATTAAAATTATCTTCAATTCAGAGAAAATGAAATTTTTTTAAATGCCTTACTAAAGAGTGATAGACACAATCTAAAAATTGGACACAATCTGAAAATTATCTTCTTTTTTAAAGGTTTCATATGCCCCATGGCTTCGCCTCTTCTTCATCATTTTCAATTAAGTATGTGAAAGAAGAGAGAGAGAGCCTCCCCCCCCCCCCCCCCCCCCTCTCTTATTGCAAAACCCATTTGACCTGAAAATTAACTTTTTCATTTAAAAAGTTCATAAGCCCCAAGGCTTCCTCTCTTTTTCATTAAATAAATAAACAAATCTATCTATATATGTGTGGGTGTCATTTTTTCCCCAGATGGTACATTGAATAAGCAATGATTTGCTTTTTTTCGTCAAGGTGTGTGTGTGTGTGTGTGAGAAGTGATTTCCCAAAAGAACAAACCAAAACAAAAACACTGCCCCCTCCCGCCCCCCTCTCTCTCTCTTAAAAACAAAACCCACTAAACAAAACACAAATTGAGCACCAGACTACCCAAAATCATTATATCTAACATAAACAAAGCCTCTAGTGGCGATTGAACCCCACCCTCAAAACCCTCAGTCCCCTGCTCTAACCACTGTGCCAAGCCTATGCACTGCATCCGCTTACGATTCTCGGCACTTCCAAGGACGGATAAACTCGCCGATGCTTACAAAGAACACAAAATCGAATGTCACAATTTCTTAAGAAAATACAATAAGCATACAAATAAATAAAGAATCAAACCTTGCTTAAATTTAACGCAAAAGCACAATGAGAAAAGGAGGAATAAAAAGGGGGAAAACCAGCAAAATCTCGGGCACGTGCCAGTGTTTACTAAGTAGCATGGGTTATTAACGTCCACCTTTAAGAAGTTCAGCAAGCGATTGAAAGAAAACAACTGTAGCAAATCAAAGTATTATGCATTGAAAACTAAGATAGTCGATGATATTTAAAGTAGTTTTCTTAACTGGACAAAATAGAAATCGCAAAATATTCAAGCACTTTCAGGTCATCTCAAAGAACAGAAAAATTGTTTTCAAGGCGAGCTAGAGGAATCCCGTCTCTGTCTTAGCCGCACGAGCGTATAAAATGACGCCGACTAAAACTAATTTTCTATTGAATAAAGTCTGTTACAAAATGAAATTAACATTTTTGAACAATTCTAAAATTTGCTTTTATTTTATTTACATTTCATGACATCGAAGATAAATGAAATTGATATTTATGAATGGATTATGATAATAAGAAGCTCGACGTCACAAGGTCTAATTACGGGACCGAAATAAAAGTATTGTCGAAGTTTCTCCATGTCGCCGTATCAGTTGTTTTTGTGAGATATTACGGATGGAATCAATCCAGCCTCAGGTATTTTGATGCGATTTATTTATTTAGCAATATTGTAAATTATTTTAGCTAATTTTGTTAAATTTGTTGTTGATTATGGCTTGCATTTGACAGGATATTTATTGAACGTGTGACCTAGATGTTGAGAGTCGATTATCAGATTTCTGGTAGACTTCAGCTCAGTGTTCACATGCGTGCCGATGGAGAATAGTAACAACGAATTATGTCTGCATTTCAGTTCATTGGCGCACCTTGCGGATCACACGGACCCTACACCTTCTACAAGGCAGTTAAATTTAAGAAGGACGGAAATTTGAACATTTTGAAATTAGGAGAATTTTTCTATTTTAAAATATTGGACGATTTTCCCATGTGCATTGGGGAAATTCAACTGCTTTGGGAGGAGAAGGGCACAAACCAACTGTTAACAAGCGTCAGATTGTACTTCCAACCTCAGGACACACCAGGAGGAATTCAGGAAGGCATTGAATTTGGAGAAGTGAGTGAATTTTTCTTGCTTTATTGTAGAAATGTTAGTTGATTGTTTTTATTTCGTAATTTGTAAGCGATGGGGCGGGGGGGGGGGGGGGGGGGGGGGGTGCACACAGGGGAAGGGAGGGGGGCGCAAAAATTAATTATAGTTAGGCCTAAGTGATTGAGGTGTGTTGAAAAGATGGGATGGGAAGGGACATAGATAATATAACAGTGTACATACTGCTGTGTGCAATCTATGTAGACTAGGCCTACCTACCGTCTTATATTTTTTCCTGATGGCGCTCAAGTGGCCATGAAGCGCTTGCCAGAGGGGTTTCATTTTGTTTACTCCCTTGTCAGAGTGACACAGCTCAGCAGAGAGAAAGAGCGCCCTGTCAGTTAGGCTTTGTGTTGGGGACTTATTGTTGACTGACAGACTTTGCGCTTTTGTAGTGGGCTAGTGGGAAAGAAATATATGATTTAGGAATACTTATTGCTGCTGGTATTGCTGTAAATGTTCTCTTTGTGACTTTGAATTAGAAAGCAGATACATGGTATGTTTTGAATGAGATTTTTTTTTTTTTAATGTTGAAAAGAGAGAAACTGGTTGCAGTGGTTCATGGGTTCTGTTTTAAAAAAAAAAGCCTTTATAGTTAATTATGGCCTAAATTGATTAAATATACTTTGGGTTTGATTTTTTTTTGGGGGGTGCCTAAATGTTCCATGATGTAGGGGCTAAAGTTTGTTCTATGAAAGAGTTTGTTACAGTGCAGTTTCATGACTTTTTCTAAGTTGGAACACACAGTTTTGCCATAGTAAACTGAATCATAAATATAATTGAAACAAATAAGTAAAACAAAAAGTGAAAAAGTCGCACAAGTTAAGTGATTGATAACTTGACTGTTCACGGTAAAATGAGATTAGAATCATTCTTAATCTTTATTTGTGTAGTATAGAAAAACCAGCTTTGTGCAGGTTCATGAAAACTATAGTTTTGTTGTGTCACATGATGACAAAGACTCATAACACTAACAGAAGTCCTCTCTCCGAACAAAAATTAAAAATAAATAAAAGCCATGCAGCTTAAGTAAAACTTTGATTGCTACAAGTAATATGGAAAGGTGTTTTCAAAAGAAAGAATGTTGAGCACATTTAGACAAGCACATATTTAAAAACAAATTTTGGCTTGCATCCATGCTGAATACCTGTAGCATGCTGTTAAATGTACACACACAGACTCACAAGAAAAACATGTATGTTCTCACTGACCGGTCCATATGTTCATGAGTAAAATGGAATGTTACAAACATTCAAAGCAAATGGATTGAGTTCTGGGTCAGTGAAATGTACACTTACATCAGGTATTGTCTGATCCTGGTGTCTCATACTAAATCTACTGATAATAGCTCTTCACTTTTGTATGGTCAAATATAAATATATATCATGTAATCTTTTTCATTGTTTTTGTCTTGTGTGTGGAATACCTTGTTGTCTAATGTTGACCTTGAAAGAGCAGACTTAAAAGGCGTATATATATAATGCAATTTACAACATTGGGAAGCAATTGCGTAGCTTCAGCTTTGTTTGATGAGTCAGCATTGTGCTCTTGATTGTGTTTTATGCTTGTACTGTGTAGCACACGAATAACATGTGTGTCCAAAAAACAAGTAGTAGTGAACATATTGTTATACTTATAGAAATGTGCATAAAAACCCTGACAACAAAAAACAAAACAAAAATTCGAAAAAAGCACTCAAAAAACACACATACCTCCCTTCCCCAGTAGCCTTACAGAAAAACAATCAAAACAAAAAAGAAGCACACAAAAAACATACATGTGTATATCCCCCTCCCCCAGCTTTACAGGAGTAATAGTTTAAAATTATTATCTGAAAAAATGCTGTTGAATGGTTATCATGTACAGCTTGGCACATTGTTACCTTGTGAACAAGTGAATTATTTTGAAAGGGTTTTGTTTTGACCTTGAAGTTAAAGTGTATTACAGGATATTGTTTGTAATTTATGCATACTGTTGACTGAAGAAAGAGCAGTTCTCTTGGGAAGTGTATTTTCTGGTATACAAATCATTTAAAATGTGAAAACTGACTTCTCATGACTTTTTAAAAATTATCATAAATACAAGCTGTCTTTGCAAGCAATTTCCTGTAATGTTATCAAATGATATTTTTATTAGTTTTATATTTTTATGTTGTATAAAATATACAGTTTTCTTTTTAATGGTTGAAAGTCATCTTGCTTATATATCTAGAGAAGAGAGTAACATTTTCTTTATTCTGCGACTAAAAACATAATTTTAATGTCTACCCTGCATTTTTTTTTTATAGTATGTGAATTTTGTGTATTTTGAGGTAATGCTTGTTGTTTAAACAACAATTTTACGCAGCCAGAAGTAAATGGCTGTGTGAGGGGTGCTTTTTGAAAAGGAAAAAGGTATGTTCATGCTTCCACTATCAACTGATGGAGGGAACTTAATGGTAAAGCAGCTTGAAGCTTTTCAATCAGTTAGTCTTTTTGTTTTCATTATTTTAGTTTTAAAACATGAAGATATAAGCACAAGTGCTAAAGACTGGTCTTGACTACCACCAATCAAGCATTACTAAAACTGCAGTGAAAATTCTTTTCCAACAGGCAGATTAGATTATGGCTGTCTGTGGCCGTCAGTATTATTCATTCAAATCATTGCTTGAGTGTTGACTTTTTTCTTTGTTGTTTGAAGTATATGAGAAACCTATACTTGTAAGGTGATTTTTGCCCTTGGTATTAAATTATTTTATTTCAATTATATTACATTTTGCAAGAATGTACTGCGTAATGTATAGTCATTTTTAGTATTGATGACAAAATTTATTGTTGCTATCTGGTCTGGAGTTACATTAACTTTTGCAACCATTTTGAACATTCAAGGTTAGCCTGACCTCATTTTACACAGGCAGAAAGTGTGGAGGGGTGGTAGTGATAACTTTGTGCATAACAAATTTGTTCTCTCTTACTGAGTTTATCTATTTCCTTTCAGTGTATGAATAATCAGCACAAGGTGTGTGTAAAATGAGTCAACAGCAGCAGTAAGTACATCTTTTGGCCCCTCTCCTATACAAAATAACAAAGGCTTTTAGAGAAGGTACCAGGAGGGGAAAGGGGGGGGGGGTGGGGGGAAAGGGATCAAGCAAGCAGGGGAGTAGCTATGCAAATGACGGTTGAAGCAACGCCATTGAACTATTATCGCTTGGGGCAGCTGAGCGTTCCAGGCTGTGTGCGTGCGCCTGTGTGAGTGAGTGTGTGCGTGCTTGATGGGCTATGTTTCAATGGCTCCGCTTACAATCCTGCTTTTCTCTGGGCTGTTCTCGGCCTGGTTATGCGCGTACACAGTTTCTCTGCCAATCACTTTGTTGCCTCTAAATTTGCCAAACACTTGAACTAGGAGTGTTCAAAAGGGTGAAAACCGCACACAATAAAACAGATTTGACCGTTTATTTCAGCCCTGACAAACAATTTAATATTGACAAACAGTTTGACTTGAGTCAGGCTGGAGCTACCGCCCAAATCGAATGTTCCAGGGCTTATTACATGTGTTTCGATGAATCATTGGGAAAGAAAGATTACAGACATGGCATGACATTTATTCACGTGACAGCTTGTAGTGTTATGGTCATGTCATTTGCTTTTAATATGT
Source organism: Rapana venosa (assembly GCA_028751875.1). NCBI lineage: Eukaryota > Metazoa > Mollusca > Gastropoda > Neogastropoda > Muricidae > Rapana > Rapana venosa. The sequence continues at coordinate 48,373,016 of CM054139.1, read as the reverse complement.
TACATCCTTGAGAGGTATAAAAGAAAGAAGGCAAACAATAAACAAACAAAATGCATGCAACACAATCAGAAACTGAGAAAGGTGTATATAAACACATGTAATAAATATCAGTGCAGAGTGCTACACCAAATACAAATAATTGCTCTCTTGAGTACATTGTGCTGTTTTAGTGTTCAATAGAAAAAGAAAAAAAAAGGCAGAAGTTAGTTGCAAGTGTATTAGATAAGTTTCAGAGTTTACCAATACCATTTAGCTGCTGTAAGTGGTTTTTAAAATGAGGATGTGACTATAAGCACACACACACACACACACACACACACAGATGGTGTTCACCAGAGTCTGCCTCTCCTTTCTTTCCACCTCTGCCCTTTTTACTCGGTTTCTTTGTTTCTTTCTTTTGTCCTGACTGAAAATGGTCTTGTCTTTCCAGTTCATCCGTTTGTTTTATTTTTCTGTCACAGTTTCTCTTTACCTCAGATTATATTTTACTGGCCCTTTTCCACAAAGAACAGTGGGGCTTAGATGGTGTGCAAAATTTTGGGTGAGAGGGGGAGCATTACTGATGTTTATGTCACCAGTTTGCAGCTTGATTTTGGAGATTAATTTCATCTTTTCTTTCATGAATTCTTTCTCTTTCCTCTTTCAAGAACTCCAGTTCTTTTGTGAATTTTTCCCCTCTGTGTATACATTTTTTTTTATACATGCATTATTTTTTATGGTAATAATCAGCCTTTCAAGTTTTTAATTTTATGCTAGCATTCAAGTCAACCTGATCACTCGCAGATCACACACGCGCACACACATGCACACACCACACACACACACACAGTCATACAACACACACACACACCTTTTTATTTTTAGTCAAACAGGAACACGCCCCCCCCCCCCCCCCCCAAAAAAAAAAAAAACAAAAAAAAAAAACAAAACAAACATTTAGTTTCTTATTAAACTAAAGATTTCATGAAATAAGCAAACTTGAATAGAGAAAATGTAGTAGAATTTATTATTTGTTAGAACTCCTCTGTTCTCAGTGTTCTGAAAATTGATCAGATTTTTAAAATATTTTAAAAAGTCAGCTTTAACTTGTTGTTATTCTTCTCAGAATATTGTAGGTATATTGATAAAATGGATATATCATGTGGTTTCAAGTGTTCTAATCTACTTCTCAACATTTATCATTTTGCATACATGATACAGTCACTCTGACTTGCATAACTTTTGTCCCCAACTTTTACAATGGATGGGTATCACTGATAAGGTTACAATACATGTGTGTATCTTGCTTTCATTAGTTTCAGCAGTCCATTTATTTATTTTACATAATACACTGCACAAGCTACACTCTGAAAGTTTTAACTCATTCAGACAAACAAAAGACCCAGTAAAACATGGTCAGTAGAGTATAACAGGGGTGTTTAAGATCTACTTTGTTACATACACAAAATGTAATTTGCAAAACCATTGGGGTTTGCTGTTGTCTGGGTCAGTCATTGTTACGGGGTGCAACCCTAGGTGGCCTTGTTTGTAGAGAGGGGGGGGGGGGGGGGGGGGGGGGGGGGGGGGGGGGGGAGCTGTTTAGTGTTGGCAACTGGTGGCAGTGGATTTGCTTCCTCCTGCCCTGACTGAAAAGAATGAGGGCTGGCCTTTGTGTGTGTCCTTCATTCTCCAGGCTCCCCAGGGGAAGGGTTTGGGGCATGTGTTTGTTGTAAAGTGTGACTGGATAGTGTTAGGCCATTGATACAGAGAAGGCTTCTGTGTTGTTACACACACCACTGAGTCATAAATAAAATAAATGGAATTTGCTCTGAATATGAGCTTTTCAGTTAGCCTATCACTGTGGGTGATAACTGATATGTTGTGTAGTGAGCATACATAGACCCAGTCATCCTGTCTGTTATTTTAGCACATCTAACTCTTAGGAATGTACAAATCACAGAGAGTGACATGTATATATATATCCACGAGCTGCCTACTCACACCTACTCCACAATACACATGTATTACAGATTGTTAATGCTTGCACATTGCTAGGTGTGTTTGTGCTTGTACACATATTTATGTGTGTGTGTGTACACACACGTATGTGCATGTGTGTATACCCATACACTTAATACAAAAACCACCCGAACCCTGCTCTATTGTACAAAGGTCCTAATTGTGTGTGTTTGCTACTTCAATCAGTAATTTTTCATCTACCTGGAAATTGACCCTTTTCTTTCTTTTTTTTTTCCATTGATAATTATATAAACAAAAGAGTGGATGTCATTGTGCTTTGTCTCCATTTTTTAAAAATATATTTTTTTTATAGGAAAGTTGTAAAAATCCAAGGGAAAAAAGCTCTCAGGGAAATTTGAGACATGGACTAACTCATGCTGTCAGAAGTGTCTTGAGTTTTAAATGCAAGCGGATTTACGTTAGAAGTCAAAGAATATTATCACTTATGATTGCAGGCAAAGAAATTTTACAGCACTACACAGATAGAATCATCGTTATTGTTATGACACATTATGTACTGTAATTAAACCTAAGCCCATATGGATAGTTGATGGGTTATAAAGGCCTTGAGAGCATTTGAAGTGTACAACCCCTCCCCCCCTCTCCCCCTGCCATTTTCTCTCTACATGTACATATATTAAACTAAAGCCTAGAAACAGTGATATAACTGCACAGTGAGGTTATTTATAGCCAGCCTTTTGGCTTTAGCAGCAAGTTGTGAGCGTATGTATGGCATCTTCCCTAATGTCAGTCAATAAGGGAGTGGTGGGAAAGGGGTGTGTGTGTGTGAGTGTGTGTGTGTGTGAAAAAGACAGGCAGAAGGAGATGTTTGAGGGAGAAAAGAAAAACCCCTCTAACAAGGGATTGCCTGAGAAAGTCCCAAACTGAGTTCATTTTCTTTATTTTGTGTTGTTGGGCAAAATTGCCTTCCTGCTTCTCTCAGCGATGTCATAGGGTTTTTGTTCTGTTTTGTTTGTATTTGTTGAGTTATTTATTTAGCTTATGTGCTTTTGAAGTGTGTAGTTTTGTTTGCAGTTCTTTTGCATGTGTGTTAAAAAGAAATTTTGTTTTGAAACAGCATGGAGAATTTCCACAGAAAAATTATTAGCTGGAAAGAAATGAATCCATGCAGAGGCATCTAAGATGAAAAAGGGTTTGGAGTGGTGATTGCCTTTATTCAGTTACATGATTTTAAATTTCTTAATTGATTTTTGTAATATTATGGCTGGACTGTTACAGGAAAACAGTTCATATGTGCACATAATAATATACACATGCATGCGCGCGCACACGCCACACACACACACACACACACGCACTTTTTGCCCAACCAGGGACTGATCTAAACAGGAAGCTAAGTTCCCATTTTTAAAAACATGGTTCCCATTTTTAAAACATGGTGTACTATGACCATGTACCCACCAGTGATTATACAATCCTGGCAATGTGGAGAGGAGGTCAAGTAATTCTTACATAAACAGAATCGGTAAACTGTGCAAGAAATAGAAGAAAGAGGAAAGGAAGCCAAGAGATCAAGAGGGAAGGGATATATGTCAAAGGGTTTGTTTTTTCTTTTTTCTTTTTTTCTTTTTTTTTGGGGGGGGTCACTTGCTTTCACTGTTTCAGCTTGCTTGCTGGTTGTTTTAGTGCATGCATGTTTTGTTATTTGGGTCATGAGATGTAGGGGAATAGAAAAGAATCACAAGCTGGTTGTCTGTTTTGTCAAATTGGGAAGAAAAAAAAGTGATACAATGTATTCACGTGGGAACATTGCATGCATCAAGAGAGTAAATTGCAAAGTTGACCAGATGTCTACAATATTTTTAAAAGCAGCAATAACAACAAACAACCAACCAACCCTGTAAATGATGGTCATGCTCAGTTTGTAACTTTGATTCTCTGTTGATTTATACAGAAAAGTGTATCACTTTGCTGAGTATTATTCATTGTAGTTTCAGAAGCAAACAGATTATTGAGTTTAGAGCATATGTGTGGAGATTTTTTCATAAACACATGATTATGTGTTCATTTATGACTAAAGTAAATGTCACAGAAACATCACTTCTGGAGAGGAAAATTGAACTGAAACTTTTCAAGTTGAGTGGGGATGTTGCCAAGCTCAAAACAGTGTTATGTGTTGTTATCTCATTTTTTGCAAGTTCATTTTGAAATTATATTAGAAGAATAAGAAATACAAAGCAAGCAAATTTAAGATAAAGAGCTTGAAATATAAGTTGAAGAGCTTGAAATATAACTATTGATCCTCTAGGCATCTGAAGTTCAGCTCATCCTTACAATCTTTTCCTCTAAACGATTTTGAGGTATTCGAACATTGTACATGTACAAAACCTTGTGATTATTGATAGGGGTTGTGTGTAAAAGAGCTCACCACATGACACAGTATGCGTGCCTGGATGTAAAATAATCTCCTGCTACATAAATTAATCCCCTCCTTCCCATTCCCCTTCCCTGCTTTGTTCTCCCTGGACATTATGTGCCCACACACACTGCCTGGCTTCAGCAAGGAGCTAGGTTGTTGTCCAGTCTGACATAATCTGCTGGCCATGTCAGTGTGTAGGGCCATTTGTGTTACAGAGCAGCTAGTGATTGTGTGACACATGGCACTGTTCAAAATCTGTCACCACTGTTGTATAAGATAGTGCTGCAAGCTTGCTGGCTAGCTTCCTGCGTAAAATGCATGCACACAGATGATTTGACAATGTCTTTTGTTTGAGACCACTTTGTTGTTGTTGTTTTTTTTGTTGTGGGGGGGGGGGGGGGGGTGGCCTCAGTTTTTGTTTTGTTGTGTTCCTTCTACCTCTTCCTCTTTCTCCATGTTGACATTTAAAAAAAATTACATTACATTTTACTTACATTTTATTTACACATCCTCTCACACTTAGCCAAACTTGTAGTCTTACACAGTGTGTGTGCATGCATCTTGATTATGTTTTTGATTCAAGATTGCTTATTCAACATTAAATTTCATGGCAAACTTACATTGGCATCATGTGGGGTGTACACATTTGTTGGTGTGTGTTTATAATGTGTGTATAAAGTTTGTTGTCTGTTTATAGTTTTGATTTATTTTAATACCCCCCCCCCCCCCCCCCCCTCCTTTTCCCTCTACATATGTTCCCATTTATTTGAAGTCCATTAAAAAATTTAGAAGCGTTTCAGTATAATTGAGTTAAAAAGCATAAGAATTTTGAAGTGTGCTTTGTAGTTTTCTGGGCAATGTGTGTGTGTGTGTATGTGTGTGTGCACATGTGTGCATGGGCACACTTGCATGTGTGTGTTTGTGTGCATGCACAGAGAACCAGTGTTGTTTGTGTTTTTTTAAGTGAGTTTCAGCCTTTTCGAGAAAGCCTCAACCTGCACAGAATCTTTCTTTCTTTTTTTCTTTTTTAATGTAATTTATCACAAAAGTCAGAAAAATTGTTTTACAAGTTATGGCAGTCAGAAGTTGAAGCCTGTTCATTTTCCTCTATTGGTGCTAAAGTTGTTTAGTGTATTTGTTAAGATTGGAAATTAATTCTTCTGAAAGTGTTTTACAAGTTTATTATGGCGGTCGGCAATTGAAGCCTGTTCATTTTTCCTTTATCATTGCAAAAGTGGTTTGTTTATTTGTTAAGAATGGACAGAGAAGATAATGGCATGTTCTTTTCTTTTTTTTTTTCTTTTGGTCATGTATCTATTTCATTGTTTTATCAGTTGGGGAGCGGGTGCATTTTTTTCATGTTATACTTTAGTCCTATCAACTCCATGGCAAAGATAAAGGGCGTAATGAAAATAATGAAGGCCCTAGAGCTACACAGAAAGCTATTTCGGGTAAAGGAGCGGCTGGCCCCTCATTCAGTAAATCCATTCCATACTTGTGTTACGCGGTGCCCAAGTCGGGATGACCCTTTGACCAGTTGGCAGTTCACTGTGTGTGTGTGTCTGTGTGTGTTTACTGTATGTGTGTGTGCGTGCTGACCTGTTGGAAACACGTTTGAAGCATTCTTATTTCACCTATCCCCGCCGCCTGCTCCCTCCCCAAAGGCAGTTCAGTCTTTCTACAAGGCAGTTCAGTCTTTCTACGGCATTTGCCCCCCCCCCCCCCCTTCTTTTTTTCCCTATAAGTTTTGCTCTGCCCGCTTTGTGTATTTTCTGTCCTTTATTTCAGTGTGTAGGGAAACAACTATCCTATTTTCTCTCTCTCTCTCACCCCCCTCCCCCCCTTCCTATCTGTGTGTGTGTGTGTGTGTGAAGTACACTTTTTCATATCTACAGATATTTCAATTTTCTTGAACAATTAAAAGAAGGGGGGGGGGGGGGGAGCAGTTTTATCTTGTTAAATGTGTAAAAGATGCATAAAAATATGGTAAAGCTTTAAAAAAAAAATATATATATATATATATATATAAAAGTATGTTACCGATTTCGTGCAATGATGATGTTATATAATTCATTTATTAAGATTACATTTTAATTTAATCTTTTGTTAGTTCATTCTTCTATCCGTGTACGCGTATAAATCTACTAATGGAGTGGGGTTAGGTAAAATGCTCATCACAGTAAACAAGTTGGCTATTTTGGGGAGTCGCAGCATGAAGTTGCCGTTCTATGTATGTATTCACCCCAGCATAAGTCTAAACTGGAGTTTATCGTCAAGCGACCTGTCCTTGTCCTCTAATAAACCACACATTATACAATCCGATGACCTGTTTCGCTTGCAGCAAGCAGGATCGCTCATTAAAAAAGTCCGGCTGGTTCAATGATATGGAAAAACAGGCTTAGCCTAGTCAGACACAAGAAGGAGAGCCCCTGGCTTGAAAGAGGTAGTGGCGCTGTTGATACCCGTATCTCTTCCACCTTGAACCCGGCGTAGCCCGTCCCAGCAAGGCGATGGAAATACAGGCTGAGGATAAGGTCGGGAGTCGGAGGGGGTTTATGCACTGTGGAATGAGAGGATGGGGGAAGTAAAAAAGGGGGAAGAGAGCAAGAAAGAGCACAAAGCCGTTGAAGAGTGATTTGAAGTCCCCTGGATAGGCTAGTGTGAAACCATCCAGCTGTAGAATTCAAGAGAAAACTTTACCTTAGGGTTTTTCTCCAGTACATAAGAGGGGTAATCTGACCTAAAAGAGCATGAAAATTTGATGTAAAGTATTTAATATGCTACATTTTCACATACAGTAGTTGGTCCTATTATATATCCATGGACGTGTTAGGATTTTATTTTAAGGGTGAATGTGGTAGAGAAGTTGTGGGAAAGGGAGGGAAAGTTCCAGACTCCAGACAGCTTTATTTTCCCATCAGGATACATGAGAAATGTTAGCAGGTGCAACACCACTAAAACCAAAGACAAGACAATGAAACATTATGCACTTCTCTCAGTTCTTAGACTCTGATCTATGTACTTGTGCAAGTAATAACTGTTATAAGGTTTCAAAGTAGAATTTAAAATAAATTTAAGGGGTAGTCTTTAAGTTGACAGCTTTTATACTGGGATTGCTTGTTTCCCTACCCAAACTTGAAATTGTGGCTTTGTGAATAATAACAAGTAGCAGCAGGCGTGTTTGGAATGGTAATGTCATGCTGTTGCACTGAAGGTATTGATTGAGCAGCTGTGCTGAAGGCAGTATAACAAAACTGACAGGCAATGTCGCCAATAACAGTCAGTCATCTTTCATGTTGTGTAGGGCAAGCCGTGCTGGGAATTAAACTTGAAGGGTTAATGCTAGCATGTGGGGTCTTTAATTTTTCAAGATAATTGTTTTGTTTTGCAGGGTTTTATTTTGGTCTTGTTTCATTCAGTCTGTTATCCACAAGTGTGTTCAGTAATCATTGTCTGTCATTTTATAAAGATCTTGAGTAAATTGTTTCTGCAAATTGAGTGGATTTATTGTTTTTACTCACATGTAAACAAAGCTCAGACTGTGATAATTGATATCAGGTGGGGGATTGGGGTTAATCTCTTTGAAATTTGGCATGGTTTTGTTTATTATCTTGTTTTGGAAACCCATTTCCCTGCAATCTGATCATCTATGTACATGCAATCATTAATGCCCTCTTGTGCTGTATAGAACTTGTTTCTGTGACAATAAGGCATGAACCCAGCCTGTGTGTGTGTGTGTGTTTGCGCATGCGCGTGTGTGTGTGTGTGTGTTTGAGTGAGTGAAAGAGAGAGAGAGAGAGAGAGAGAATATGAACCTTGACACAGGAAATAAACACTGACAAACATTGATCGATTGCATGCATCAGACCTTAGATTTTTCTCTCCTTTCCACCACATCAGAGAGTGCTTTGAGCCTCCACCAGTGTGTTTTGTTGATCCATATATATATATATAGATGGTAAATGGATTAGCTGTATTTTCTGATTGCAATACATGACATTGACAATGACTTTACAAGAGCTGTGTTGTGAGCCTCAATAACAAATGGGCATCAGAAAGGGGGAGGGGACGAGTGTTGGAGGGGGGAGGGAACAGGGACAAATGAAGAGAAGGGGATGGGGTTGAAAGCTGATTTTGTGGGTAAGATCCGTAGTGCACCCAAAAGCACAGTTTTGGGAAAGCAAGAGCCCTTGTTACAGACCAGCAGAGCTTGAAAGCAGTTGTCAGGCTTGTTTGTGTATTGCCCGTGTGTGTGTGGTGTGTGTGTGTGTGTGTGTGTGTTGCATACACCTGTATGTGTGTGTTTAGTATGTTACTTAAATGTGAATTTTTTTCATAATTTGGGGTTTTTGTTGGGTGTTTTTTTTTTTTTAAAGCATTGTTTCTCAGTTTGTACTTTATAAAATGAGAAAGTAAAAAATATTAAACTGTATGTCGATATCTTGAAGGAGTAGTTATCCTGGTATTCTTATGCCTGTATTATTTGTAGCAGTTATTTAAATTATAGTCAGCTTGTGCATTTTGTGTGTGTGTGGTTTGGATTTTCTCTATCCTCTTTCTTCAGCGTAATAATTCATCAGCATACTTGATAACATACAGTTTTTGAGACAAAGCCTGTAGGCAATATTTTGTGTTGTGAAAGATGAGCTGAATCATTTACACCTGAAAACAAGTTTTTGGGGGGTCTTCTTAGCAGCTTTGTAGCATATATAGATTCTGAGTTGTTTGAAAAGGTCATTTAAAAAAAATTTTAACATCCCCAAACCCACCCACCCTTTTGAGCAAATGAAGTAACCAATTAAAGATGCGCAAAAGAAAAAAAAATGAATAAGGATGCAAAACACCACAGAATATAATGCTAAATATATATCAAAGTGAACATCACTAGGACAGTAACATTTCTGTTTTCATAGAAAATGTTGATGTAATAAAAGACAAGAGGCTTGACCAGTTATCAGTTAATTCTGTTTCTTTAAATGCCCCATTTGCATAAAGCTTATATTTTTTCTTATGTATTTTTTTTATCATAAGAACAATAATGGTATGCATACAATGTGCACTCTTAGTTTAGAATTAACATTGCCTGCTTTGTGTATACAGTACTGAGTGTAGAGCTAGAGCTCTATATTACAAAGAACCAAAGTGTAGCAAACAAAGTCCATCTTTCATTGGGAAGATGATCTTATTGATAGAGAGGTCAGATGACAGAGGGCCACACAATGTTTACATGAGTGGGCACAAAACCCAAACCCAAACCCACCCAGAAAGTAAAATAAAATTCCCAGTGTTTCTTTGTTTGAGAGGAAGTTTTAACAATAGAGATCTTTATAGAAAGGTGCAACTGTATCGATGGAATTCTCTGTGCTGTTGAAATGGACAAGGAACTGCCGTTTTCTTCCATTAAGCCTAGAACACAGCTTATCACTATTCTTACAAAACAGCTTTTAACAGCATTTTAACAAAAAAATTATTTACCTAGAACAAAACCCATCAGCATACTCTGAAAGCAGATACTTTTGAATTTATTATTATTATTATTATTTAAATGTCATCTTTTGCTGGAGAAAAAACAAATCTGTTGTAACCTTGCTATGTCTTTGTGGTGTATTGAAAAGAGGATGCCACATTGATAGCGCTTAGGAAAATATCGATTTAGATGTTTTGCAGATTGCATGAGACATTCAGACAGAAAACACCTATAATAGAAGAAGAAATTTAAAAGAGAGAGAAAGAAAGAAAGAGAGAGGGAGGGGGGGGGGGGGGGGGGGGGGGGATTAGCTTCAAAACACAAGGGAAAGGAATACTGTTAGAGTTGGAGATATTTGATACTTTAATTTGTTTCTTGTCTATTTCTGTTGTCTCTGTTTGTTTCTGTCTCTCCTTTTAGTTTTAGACTTGTAATGTAGAGGTTTAAGGATTTGTGTGGGTCCTGATTATTTGTACTTGAAGAAATGGAAATGTCCAATCTTACTGTCCTATTTGCTCGGATTGTTATTTTCTTGTATGATGTTGCTAGAAATATCGATTGGCTATGTTTGCCCTTTCTGAAGGTGCACAAAGCAGAAGCAGCTGCCATCTGTAACTCTTGATTTGGTTTTGATATTAAATTCTGCTGTCAAGGCCTGATTGTAGTGTAGATGTAAAAGGTTCAGGATGATTAATAATTATAACACACTACACCACGCACGCACATACACACACACACATTTTCTCCCAATTAAAAATTACATTACAGATTTTATAAATGAAAGTAAAGCTTTAGAGAATGATGATCGATTGGCTTGATGAGGCTACTTTAACATAAAGACTCATATTGACTTTTTTTTTATTTGGGGGGGGGGGGGGGGGGTTAGAATAATGGTTCCCTATTTGTGTGGATGGGAATGATATCATCAGTATAAAATCTGGGAGGATGACAAGAGGGAAAACAGTGCTAAGGGTGGAAGAGGATTGGTGGCAGGCAGGCAGGCAGGGTATAACAGATTGTCTTGTGTCAGATGGCAATGCAGGCAAATCAATACACCGGGCCCTTGGTCCCTGCTGATGGGCTTAGCAGCTATAAGCTCTGAGGTCTGCTAGGCTGTGTGAAGGCTGTATGCCATGCCTGTTTTTCCTGTACTTCTTCTCATACCCTTGTTCCTGTTTTGACCCTCCCTCCCTCTCTCTATCTCTCCCCCCCCCCCCCTCCCATTACTCCTTACATACTCCCTCCCTCCCCTGCACCTATTCACCTTGCAAGACTCCCTCCTCTCTACTCATAACCCCCTGCCAAGTCTTGTTTGTTTGTTTTTTGTTGTTTTTAATGATGTTTGCTTTTTGAGGGAACATGCACCTATCAACTTCCATTTGAAATTTAGTAATGATGGAATCAATAAACGGGCGTGGGGTGGGGGTGAGGAAGTCATTGATTGAAAGAAACAGCAAACAGGTTTTTTGGTTGTGTTGTTTTTTTTAACCTGAAGGAAGGCACATCAAGAACAAGAAAGATTATACCTTTTTTTTTTTGGGGGGGGGGGGGGGGGGGTGATATTTGCATTTATTGTATGCATGCAATTTTATATCATAACACATATCTTGATCGATAACAATGTATTATGACCCTTCTTCCTAGCTTCAACAAATGATTATTCCTCTCATTCAAATCACTTCATTGAGTGTCAGTGACAAATTCACATCAAATCGATGATAAAGCCTTAAAGGACAATGAAGGATACTTATCAGATAGATGGGTTTTTTTATGTTGTTGCCTTTTGGGGTTTTGTTTGTGTGTGTGTTTA
>CM054139.1:48341361-48358861 GCA_028751875.1 Rapana venosa | reverse complement strand
GTGTGTTTTTTTGTTTTGTTGGTTGTTGTGTTTTTTTGGGGGGGTGACGTTGAAGGGTGATGGGGAGGTGGGTGGATGACTTTGGTTTGTTTATAGGGCTCTGGTTTTCTGAATAGTATAGAGTGATTTGCATAAATTAAGCAAATGAAAGAAGTGAGCGTCAGCCTATCAGTTTCAAAAGAAACCCTCAAGGAGCAGAACAGTGGGGGGATTTCTTTTCTTGCATAGCATATTGGCAAACTTTTTTGTTTGTTTTTGCACATGTTACCGCGTATAGTCTGTCACCTGCCACCACGACCCTCTCAATCATCGTCACGAACTTCTTCACAAAATGAAATCAGCTCACACCACCTAACCAGCCAGAAACGGACGGTTTAAACGTTTATTTATTTCCCCCATCCACCCCCACCCCCCCCCCCCCCCCCCCCCCCCCCCCCCCCCCCCCCCCCCCCTGCCGATTACCTCCTACAGTGACTGTGATAACGCTCTTCGATTGTTGGCCAGCATAGCAGTACAAGCGGATAGGAGAAGAGAGAGGGGGGAGGGAGAGTAATGTTGCAAGTTGCCATTACAGCATGCAACACGGACCTTCCGTTTGATGATGACAAAGTCGGAGTGGGTAATTAAATAAAAGGCCGGATCGATTGGGGGTGTTTGCAGAGACGCTCGTACACAAAGCAGCCTGTAGTCTATCTGTTTACCAAGTCGCCAGGCTGCAGGGGAAAGATGCTCGCTTTGGTCGATGCATTGACGCAAGCTGCCTGCCTGCCTGCCTGCCTGCAGTCGATGAAATGACGTGGCGTGGCTACTAGACTTCTTCTGTCAGGAATAGCCTTTTGTCGCAGTGTTTGGGGGGGGGGGGGGGGGGGGGGGGGGGGGGACGTGGCTGCGTACTCTGAAAGAAGTACTCTATGCAAGACGAAAACATTGTTATCATAATGTCTCCAGCTCAAATACTGAAGGATCATTCCATTATTTTGAAAACGTTCTTGTTGTGGATAATCATATTGTTGAGGGGGGGGGGGGGGGGGGGGGGGGGGGTCCAGGCTTTTTTGGCATTAGTGGGCCAATTTAGAAGCATTGTGTTTAGCAATGGTAATAGTAATAATAATAATAACGATAATAATAATGATGATAAAACAAAGGCTCAGTTATATCTGCTTTTTTTTTCTAAACATAAGAGCATGTTCTTTGTGGACAAAGAAAAGCCGGGCCTGAGTATTCATGAGCTGAAATTCATTTGCTTTTCATTGTCAATGTCGAACTTACGCAAAAATGGGTAAACAAATGCAAGGTAATGGATCCCACAAATGGATGATTATGTTTGCCGAGAGTCGAAGACACATACTTGTGCACTTAGGTATTCTTCCTTGTATGGCAGTGCAAACAAAATGGGAAGGGGAGGGGGGTGAGAGAGAGAGAGAGAGAGAGAGAGAGAGAGAGAGAGAGAGAGATGCAGTAGCATAAAGGAAAAAATACTTAATGTTTCTTGTTTGGTTGGGGTTTTGTTTAATTGTTGTTTTAAGTCCAGTTTTCAGCCTAAATGCTTTGTTCCTATAAGAAATTCATATTGGTAAAATTCTCTCTTCCATTTTGCCTCGGCCAGGTAGGCTATGGGGAAAAAAGATGGGGAAGGGATTGTATAGACAGGTCCGTGTTGGGGACTTGGAATGTTGTCAAGGGAGGCAATCCATTGCGCTAGGTGAACAACTGTGCTTCTAACTCAAAAAGACGTTCAAGCAAATAACGGAATACATTAAAAAAAACAACAACTAAATTTTAAAATCCTACTCGAATCGAGGCAAGAGTTTTAAGGTTGTGTGATAAAAGGAGAAGATGGGTATGTAGGTGGAATGAGTTTTCTTGATTTTTTTAAATCACCTACTGACACTTAAGCAGTAAACCTAGACTGTAAAGTAAAATTTTTGTAATGCAAGACACCCCCCTCACACACACACACACACACACACACACACACATATATATATATATATATATACATATACGCGCGCGCGCACACACACACACACACTTTAAAAAAAATATAGACTTTTATTTTTTAAAATGAAGGGTAAAAACGGCTAATGATTCTATTTTGCAACTGCACAAGACAATCACGTGTATCGGCATGAATATCGCAGATGGTGGAGACTGACGTTGGCGAAAAAATCAATAATGTTCATTACTTCCAAGTTATAAATATATCGAAGGTGAAGACGTGTTCGTGCGGAATGATGGAAACGTCCAGAAGACAATGGCTGAATCTGGCGGACAGGCGGCAGCCTGCAAGTGAGCAGACTTGAAGATCGAAAGCTTCTTGGTCGGTCGTGACTAGTTGGGCTAACCAGAGATATTAATTTTTGTTTCATCGATTCGCGAAGTTTCCAAGCTTAAAACCAGAGCTAAGGTTCTTGGAACTAACCTTATTCGGCTAGCAGTGACGTTTTCGGCTTATCTATTTCCCTCCCCCCCCCCCAATTTTCCATAATTTACCCTCTAATTTCTTTCTAAAACACACACTCATTCTTTCTAACACACTCACACACACACACACACACACACACACACACACACACACACACACACACACACACACACACACACACACACACACACAAGAAAAGAAAGAAAGAAAAATGGTTGATGCAGCAATCGATGTAAAGGTGTTTTAGTTGTTTCTGAAGAGTGCGTGTTTGTCTGGCTTGTCCTTCAAAATTATATTGATTACCGTGCAAGTATCTGTGTCCATGATGTTAACCAGAACTTGGGATGCAGTATTATCGCTCTGTGGGCAAGTGAGCCGGCGTGTGCGTGCGCGCGCGCGCGCGCGCGCGGTGTGTGTGTGTGTGCGTGTGTGTGTGTGGCTTAAACATAGTTATTTTCGAGAAGAAAAAAGGTTACATCGCTGTTGAGCAACATGATGCATGATTAGAGCAACAACCAGCTTGAAGCTTAGATATCGTGCTCGTTCAAAACAATGCACAAAAACTAACAGATTCATGCAACGACGGAACACCATACAAATTGACATTTACAAGGCAAAAATGAATTATTTATGAATACACTGTGATCGTTTCTCTCTCGCTCTCTCCATCATTTTCTGTGACTTGATAGATATGGCGTGGCGTATTAAATTATATTGAAGTGGTCGTGAAAAAGGCGTTATTTTCCAGCAAAGACGCTATTGCAGGAATGCGGAGGTTACAAAAACCTGGTATATGCAGCTTAACTGCGTACACACACACACACACACACACACATGACGGAAAGATCTGAGTAATCTCACTCATCGGTCTGGGCTACCAGGGCCGGCGCGATACGAAGGAAGACAAGCCGATGCGTGTAGTTGAAACTGTATGTTTAATGACAGGTGCAGATGTGCAGTAGTAACTACTGTAGCAGTTCACTACGAGTAAGTAGAGGGCCCAGTATAGTAGTATAGCTCGGAAGCCCCTGCTTGAAAGCTCTGCCGCTCGCCCGCCTTACGCACCAGCTTGTATTGGCGACGTAACGAGTTGCAGAGCGGGCACGCGTAGGAAGGGTGGTGGGGGGAGAGGGATGTCACATACTGGCTTGCCCCCACTCCTGCCCCATCCTGCTCGCTCGCCCATTTTCCCATCTATTTCCGTCTTACTTCTTCATCTTGTTGGAAAGTTTCAAGCTTTAAACTAAGCGAAATGAGGTGGTTTTTCAGAAGCAGGACAATCGATATTTGTATACCATTGCTATCATAGTAGCCGGAGAAAGATGTGTGAGCAATATGTCTGACAGAGATGGAAGAAGCAGCCCTGATGGGGAGGATGAACAGCTAGGGAGCAAACGGCCGCTTTAGCATATAATGTATACATATTTATATGTCCATTTATTTTTTGTAATGCACACACACACACACACACGAACGCACACCCATAAATAATACACATGCACACACACACACGCACACAACATATATACACGCACACACATGTACACACACACACACACATACGTGTGTGTGCCATGTAATTCCATAGCTTGCAGCCTTCACCCCAACCTCCCTTACACTACCACCATCACCATCTTCTCTACCCTATAGAGTAGAAGGAAAAAGTGTTTTATAACCTTTCTGCATCCTGTTCTAGTTCTCTAGGCTGTTTCAAAGATAACAAAAAGAATGGCAGCATGCAGTTCCTTCACATCTCCTGCATGCTGTCAGTAGTAGTTCCCTGCATGTGTCCAAGTGTGTGTGTGCCCGCATGTGTATGTGTGTGTGTGTGTAAGAGAGAGAGAGAGAGAGAGAGAGAGAGAGAGAGAGAGAGAGAGTTTAGGATTAAAGAAAGTAAATGGGTTTGGAATTTTGTTTTTAGGCCTGATCAAGAGTTATTTCGCAATGTTGGCTTGTTGAAAACAGATTGCTTTACCAGAAACCCTTGCTGTTGGTGGTGTTAGCTTTGTTTCATTTGTTGAGCCTGGAAGTGAATGGAGAAAGTGAGAGGATGTGTGAGTGAGGGTCGTAACTGGAACTGATGAAATGGCTTTGCAAGGTGCGTGCTGGAAAGGAATGATATACAATGGAACACTGCAGCCACTTCACATTGGGCTTTTGTTGTTGTTGTTGTTGTTGTTGTCGTCAGTGGGTGTTGGAATGGGGGAGAGAGTTTTAGATTTGATTGTAGTTTATTTTATCAGGGCAGTAATAAAGATTAGTGATATATATATATATATATATATATATATATATATATATATATATATATATATATATATATATATATATATATATATAAATAACTAATCAGGAAGCTTCTCACTGTGTCCATTTGTATTTTAGTGTTCATTTTAAAATGTCCTTTTTCCCCTTCTGTATGTGTTCCAGAGTCACTTTGTGAGTCATTTTATCATCTTTTATTTATAACTGAGGCTTTCTCACACATCCATGTTTACACACACACACGCACGCACGCACGCACGCACGCATGCACACACATGCACATTCTTATCTCTTTATGAACCTGATATTATGCTTGCACAAGGTCTGGCCTTATTGTATTGGAAGAACAGTGTATATTTTCTCTTTGTATTCATAAAAACACAGAGAAGGGTTTTGTCTTGCTCAAAGAGGATAACAGTGTGGAGTTATGCAATGACTAAGGGCAAATGAAAGCATTTCTTTGTCAGACTAGGAGTGGATTGCTATATTTTGTGTTGTCGCACAGTGATAGACTATAGAGAGATCACAATAACACACTCCACTCCTGCCCCCACCCCCACCCCCCTCCCCTCCACTCCACTCCTTGGTTTAATGTCCATTCACTTTACTGGGTGATTTAAACAAGACGAGCATTCAAACAGTCAAGGATTGGGGGTGGGGGCTACGTTGTAAATCTCTGAGAAAAGGAATCAGATATACCCGCCCACACACCCTCCATATTGCCTTATTTTCAGCTTCTGCCAGTTTCCATGTTCCATATAAGTCTTTTGAGAATAAGACAGACAATAAATGGTGGAGTGGAGTGAATAATTACACCATGCTCATGTCACAGCTTGGAGTGTTTTATGTTTCAAGCATTCAAGTATAATTCATAAATGAATGTTACATGAAGTACTTTATTTTCAGCTTATGTTAGTTCCCCTGTTCTATACCAGTTTATGAAAATGGGACCAACAACAGAATGGAGGACTGAGATAGAATTAGACCATGCACATGTTATATTTATGAGCTTTTTTGTGTTCCAAGCATTTGAACACAATTTGTATGCAGAATAGACAAAATACTCCAGAAATGTGCCACGGGCATTAAGTAAATTATTCAAGCGTAATCTACTAACACACTGTGAAGTCTGATTAAATGAGGTGAGACATGGCATCAGCTTGGAATGTCTCTTTGTTTTTCACTGGAAGATGTCATGTGTGTGTGTGGTGAGCACACTTGCGGGGACGGCAGTGTCTTGCCAACATCCTTCAATTAAAGTGTCAGACTGATTTTACATCTGTGTATGTAGATCAGTGTATAAATTGTGAGAACATTTCACCTTTTCAGATCATGACCTGTGTGTGTGTGTGAGAGAGAGAGAGAGTTAGTGTGTAAACAAACATGAACATCCAGTCGCAAAGGGATACTGTGTATTGATAAAACATCTGTTCCTTTAAACAGCAGCAAAAATTCTGTTTAGAGAACCAATTTTCTCATTTTTTGTACTATTGTAGCAGATGGACCAGCTGACGAGGGGAAAAAACCCTACCCTGCCACCCCAACCCCTGCCAACAACAAAAAAACCAACCAACAAACCAGTCTGGTTTGTGTGCAAAGTCTGTCAAGCGTTCTGTGTCATACAGCCAGGAGGAAGGCAGTGATGTGTGATGATTTGATTTATGGAGTAACCAGTGAGTCAGACAGCTTGGCATTGGCTATGAATCTGACATCAGGCATTGTTATTTATCTCACTTATCCCAACCAACCCCGGTGGACATGAAAATTCGGGTTCATAGCGTGAAACAGGTTTTTAAATCATGTTGTTTGACACAACATGGCGCCTGTTGGGGTGTGCTGCGTTTGTAATTGTAGCGTCGTTTACTTGACATCTTTACTTCATCTGCGTGACCGTGTTACTTGATTACATGTTCTCCTTTTGTATTAAAAAAAGAAGAAGATAAATAAATTCCAGTTTGAAAACGCATGCAGGCATGTGCATGCATGCACACACTTACACTCACACACATATACACACACAAACAAACTCATTATCCTTGATATAAAAGAATAAATAAAATAAACACACTCACTCACACACACACACACACACTTTGATTGCCTAAATCTGACATCTTACAGGGTTGCTGGGCAGCTGGAAATGGATGGAGGGAGGCTTGATTATGGCGAAGTGCGTTTATCTAGGGAGCAAGCCATTTCCCCTTATAGATGGGCTCTGAACTTTTGTAGTTCAGCTCTTTTATTGATTTCCCAGCAGATTACCCCCTCTCATTTTTCCCTCTGTGTCATCGCTTGCTGCAGAGCATTGTGTTCAGGGTATGTCATTAATACTTTGTGGGTGGTCAATTTCATCGTTGTTGTTGGAGATGTTAGAGAAAATATTTACTCGCAGGTTTTGTTTCTTTTGCCCTGCAGTTTGTTTCTGCCATTTTATGTGCACGGTCACACTCAAAATAAGTGACATAGCAGGGGGAGGGGGGTATACTGTTGTGTTTTGTGTGTGTGTGGCTGTAAATAAATTATATATATAATTATAAGATTGCAGTCATATCACACTGACATCCACACTCTCTCTCGCTCACTCTCTCTCCCTCCCTCACTCGCTCCCTCCCTCCCCCTCCCTCTCTCTTCTCTCTCTCTCTCTCTCTCTCTCTCTCTCTCTCTCTCTCTTCTCGCTCCCCCCCACTTCTCTCCCTACCTTTTCCCTCTCTCTTTTCCCTCTCTGTTTGTGTGTGAGGGGAGAGCCAGGGAGCAGAGAAATGAAATAAAAACGTTAATTCAGTGAAGCATTTTCCTTCTTTTTTTATTCCCTTTTTTTTGTTGGTTGTATTAGCAAATAGCTGATGTGGATAGTGGCCGCACATTTGCTGAAATCAATACGACAAAAGCCTGTTTAGCAGTGCTTTGGCTTCCCACTGTCTGCCCCCTAGTCCTTTCTTACCTTCTGCCCGATTCATATGATAGCAGCTCTCTCTCTCTTTCTCTCTCTCTCTCTCCTCTCTCCTCTCTCTCTCTCTCTCCTCCCCCTCCCCTACCAACCCACCCCTTTCTCTCCCCTACCCTTCTTCTTCTGTGAGTGTGTATTGTGTGCTGTCAGTTGTGTCTGTGTTACTAAAGTATGAAGTGAGACTGTAAAGTCGTTCTAGACCATTTATCAGCCTTGGTTATAAACAAGGTTTTTTATTTCTCTCTTCCCTTTCTCCCCCCTTGTCTCTTTCTCACGGTGACGTCAAAACTTTACTTTCCATAGCAAAACTGCGTTATGTTTGTGTTGCAGACAACATGCTTAAGTGTAGAATATGCAAACTTAAGTTATATATATATGTTTTGCATAGGGCCTTGGCCTTTTCTTGAATAAATTACTCTCATCCTCCTTTCCCTTGTATTTCTTTTCTCCCTCCTTTCTTTGAGCTTCCACAAGGCTGATCGTGACCGAGGCATAGACCCTTGGGTTATGTGTGGGTGTGGGTGAGCAAAGTCGGGCGGGTCTTTCCGAAAATAAAGCAGTAAGCTTGTACAACGTAGCACCATCCCCCTATTGTGAGGAAACACATTTGAAACCCATGCCAAATTGCTTTATAAACAAGCTGTGTATTATGAGAGAGAGGGGGGGGGGGGGGGGGGGGAGGAAGTGGATGATGATAGATTCCACAAATGCAATATTATCATAGCCTTACTGTATATGTTTACTTCTCATCCCCCTTTGTACTTGACACCACCTCATCCACTCACACCCACTTCTTCCTCCCCTCCCCGCTTTCCGCTTAAGGGGCTAAAACTACTAGGACATGCTGTTTTTCATTACATCCGCATCCAAATTGCAATAATAATGTATGCAGGCCTAGACGAAGTCAAGTCCTTTCCCAAGCTGGCGAGGTGCCGTGTTGTGTGTGCACATTCTACTGAAGGGGGCACACTGCCTCTTAGTTAATACTGAATCGGAGGAGGTGCTGGGTGTTTTGTTGTTGTTTGTGTGTGTATCTTTTATTTTTTTTCTCAATTCGAGAACATTTTGTTTTAAATTAATTGTTTATACACTCGCACGCATGCATATGCACGTGCGCATACACACACACACACACACACACACACCACAGAGGAGACAGGTTACAACCGTGGTTGGGATAGGGAGGGAAGGAGCTAGCTGTTCAAACCCCCACCCCCCCCCCCCCCCCCCACACACCACACACACACACACAAAACAACAAAAAAAGCAACAAAACAACAACAACAACAGCGAAAATATGACAAGACAAAAGATAATCGATTCGTGAAGTCGTTCAAAGGTTGGCTTATTCGAGATATAGCCTCACTGTCCTTTGTAGTTCTTTCTAGTAAGGGGAAACGTGTTTCCTTGAAACACAACCAAGTCAATAGTAAAAAAAAAAAAAAAAAAAGAAGAAAAAAATGCCACACCAGTTCAACAAAGAAGACCGTGTTGTAGGAGCGGAATGGTATGCAACTAACTGTCACTGTCAGTGTAGTGTCACTGTGTCAGTCACTGTGGAGAAATCTATCTACGTTCCTTTCTTGTTAGTCTCACTCTCTGCCTTGAAGCAAGGATGTAGCAAAAGCCTTAGATGTAATTATGTCCATGTACGTGTGTGTATTCAGGAGGTTGCTCTCTCTCTCTCTCTCTCTCTCTCTCTCTTCTCTGTGATTTCTCGAATTTCTCTGAAGGTAGAATTTTTTTTTTTTTTTTTATTTTTTTTTTTTTGGGGGGGGGGGGGGGGTCAATTGACTGTGTTCCTGTCATGCCAGCTTCAACGTATTTCAGTATTTTCAACAGCTGCGCATTTCGTTTTGTTTGTAGAACATATGCCTATGTGTCATCGTGTGTGTGATCGATGTGTGATGTTCTGAGAGATACACAGAGAGAAGGGGGGGGGGGGGGGGGGGGGGGGGTTGATACTTGTACATTTCATTTTATTCGGGGGGGGGGGGGGGGCGCTGGTACATTTCCATTTTTATTGGGGGGGGGGGGGGGGGGGGGGGCGCTGGTGTTTTGGTATAGATTTCAGCGGTGATTTATAGCATGCAAGTGCGTTGTATAAAATTGAACAGTTAAAAAGAGAAAAAGGTCATGGCCTCTGTGTTTGACATTCAAACTGAAAACAAAAGAAAATGCTCTGTGTGTGCGCGCACGCGCGCGTGCGTGTGCATGTTTGCGTGCATTTGTATTTCTGTGCATGCACACGTACGGGCGCTTTTGGACACGAGTGTGTGTTAGTTCTTGGGCCTGTCCAACAAGTTATGGGCCAGTGCCTCTGTGTGTGTGTGTGTGTGCGTGCGCTCGCGTTTGCATGCATTGTGTGTATGCATAAATACATCCACGTGCATGTGGACATGAGTGTATACAATTGTATACATGTTAGACGGACGCTATAGCCGAGTGGTTATAACCGTTCCACTCCAATCCCACGGGTTCTTGAAGTCGTGGGTTCGAAGCTCGGCAGCGTCTGGTGAATTAAGGGTGGGGATTTTTACATCTCCTTAGCCAACTTCAAGAGCAGACTTGCCAGTGCCTGCTCATATATATATATGCATGCATGCAGATGATCAGATAATTATGCAAGTTAGAGATCCCGTAATTTATGTCAGCATTCGGTGGGTAACGGAAACGCGAACACACCCAGCATACATACATTCCCGAAGTGGGAATCATGGTGGACAATCTTACCATTAGTGAACCTCGAACCTCAAGCTGAGGAACGGATGTAATATATTTGGTTATGCCTGTCCAAAACGTGGGACAACGCGCGAGTGTATTTTATTGTTTTATTATTTTTATTTTATTCTTTTATATCGAGGATAATGTATGTCTGTATGTGTTTGCGTGCAGTGTACCCATGCACGCATGCATACATACATTGATACGGCGACATGAGAGTATGTAAGTCCTCTTGTCCAAAATTGAAGGGTCAGTTCCTACGTACCTAACCTGTGACGACGTTGGCTGGTTTTGTTGGACTTGAGGGTATTTCAACATCCTCCCCCCTCTACCTCCAGTCTCTCTGCCTGGCTCCTTTTGACATTTTGTTGATGACACGACATTTGTGAGAATGTGGAATGGGATACTCATACAGCTTTGGCTTTTTGAGAACAGCTTCAGAGTGTGCGCGTGCGTGTGTGTGTGTGTGTGTGAGGGAGTGAGTGAGTGACATGGGAGGGAGGGAGGAAAGAAGGGGGGAGGGGGTAAGGCGGCAAGGTAAATGAGAACAGCGTGTTGTGTGTGTGTGGTGATCTGACATCATCTTTGTGAATCACACGTTCTTACGTTTGGAATTTAGATATTTTGGCAGCTACTGTAAGCACAAAGTTAAAAAAAACTCTCTCTCTCTCTCTCTCTCTCTCTCTCTCTCTCTCTCTCTCTTCTCTCTCTCTTCTCTCTCTCCTCCCTCTCTCTTTCTCTCTCTCTCTCTCTCCTCCCTCCCTCCCTCCTCTCCCTTCCTCTCTCTCTCTCTCTCTCTCTCTCTCTCTCTCTCTCTCTCTCTTTGTGCAAGCCTGCCATGTGGGATGATGTCTTTAAGCATTTTGTTTAACTGTTGGTTATTTTGTTCTTATTTGTTCTCATTCTCTTAAAATGTCGTCGCAAAGTCTTACTATTGATCTTGGCCTCTCTGCCGTCATTTTAGTCAGATCAGATCGTGTACATGACTGTGTTCTAGGGTCAGTGTTAAACTAATGTCAGCATGTGGAGAGATTTTAGTTTATTTTCTACTTTTTCTTTCTTTGTGGGTACACTCAAAGAGGACGCAGAAAAGCGCGGTATGGCGCAACCTGTATTTTACCCTGCTCCATTTCACGGACAAGTTTTGTTTCTTTATTATGTTTGTTTTCATTTGTGTGTTGTAACCAAATGGCCCAAATCTTACTCCAATGATATTGATTAATAATGACATTCTCGTGACCCTGTAGAGGCAGAGATCATTTGATTGCATCTCTCTCTCTCTCTCTCTCTCTCTCTCTCTCTCTTCTCTCTCTACTCTCTCTTCTCTCTTCTCTCCTCTCTCTCTCTTCTGTGTGTGTGTGTTGTGTGTGTGTGTACTGCCGATTTTGTCCTCTTGAAAGAAAACACTTTTTTGGGGACACATAGATTTACCAGAAGTTGGCATTTTGGAAGAAGAGATCTGACTGACGAACTCAAACGTGTTTTTGTTTGTTTTAACTTATTTGTTGTATTTTGTCATCATGTTTTGTTACATCGTGGCCCATAGTTCATCTGTACTTTTGAGCAGCAAAGACGATTGAGAAGGGGGGGGGGGGGGGGGGGGCGAAAAAGAAAAGAAAAAAGACCACCTCCCCCTCCCCTCAAAAAAAGTAGTTAGGTTGGGGAAGTTGTAGTTTTCAAATGAAAGCAATGTCAGCCCGCGAGCCAGGTGTAGCGGGAATGGAAACTACCAGTAGGCCTAGTGCTCTCTACAAGATCGACAACCAGCGGGGGTGACTTTACTCCCTGCACCCCCTCCCGCCCCCCCCGCCCCCCCCCCCCCCCCCCCCCCTCTCTCTCTCTCTCTCTCTCTCTCTCTGTAACTATCTTTGTGCTGCCTCTTTGCTCTTTCTCAACAACCACAACGTTTTGGGGAAAAGGGGGGGGGGGGGGGGGGGGGGGGGGGGAGTGTGCAGTGGAGCAGTGCAGAGTACAGATGAGAAGGGCGATATGAAGGCAGAGAGGAGGCGTAAAAGTCACAGCACCATCTGTCTGGACAGTAGTATACTGGTAGGCCTATGTGAGAACTAGCCTACTACTACTGTAAGTGGATGGAAAGACTAGCGTTTGTTTCTTGCCAAAAGGGCTGAACTTCACTGTTGAAGGGAGGAATGGAGAGAGAAAGAGAGAGGTTATACAATAACATAAAACTGAATAAACATGGTCAGCTTCCTTGTTTGAACAAATTATTAAGAAACCAGGGAGTGTGCAAGAGGGAAGAAAGCTGTGTGGATTTTTAAGAATTTTATGCAATTAATGGGTCAACTGACTATGGATTGGTGCCATTGTAAATATTTATTTATCACACATTGGACCAAAATATAAAAAAACCCAAAACAACACCACCACTTTCTGGACAACTCTTGCCGTGCTTCTCTCCACCACCACTGGTGATGGATGAGATGTGTTTAGCTGACCACAAGAATGCCTACCCCTGAAGAGAACTATTTAAAAAAATGTGTACACATATTAATATTCATTTTCATTAAAATATTAACGTGGGTCGATTTTTCATGTGTATGCACACATTCATGCACGTATAACTTGTGTTTATGCATTTTATTCATGTATAATAAGCATTAAAACAAAACAACAACAAAAACAACAGTAGCAAGAGTAAGCAAAATTCACACTACTGCCCCTGCTCAACAAGTTAGCCTAAGACCTACTCCACCAAACCTACCCTTAAGACCTACTCCACCAAACCTACCCCTAAGACCTACTCCACTAAACCTACCCCCACCCTCTCAACCCCTATCTTTGTTGTGAAGCCATCACCCACCAAGTAACTGTGACTATTCAATACAGTTATAACTGCTACCACCTCCACCACCACCACCTCCACCCCTCCTCTTCTTCTCTTCTAACCCCTCAGCTTTCCTTCTGTTCTCACCCTGAAAACCTTTGACCTGATGACAACTGACTGCTGTGTGTTGTGGGCTGGCGACACCAGCACCCCAACAGCTGTAGGCTAGTGTAGTGTAGTGTAGTTGGTGAGGCCTCTGCCTCCTTTGCCGGTGGGTGACAACACCCTGGCCACTTTGTTAGGTAGTTACCAGGTATTGATTGATCTCGCCACACACTCACTCATGCTTGCATGCAAGTCAGTACAGTGCTGTTACTTGTCCGATGGGTATTGGTCTTCTTGGCAACAACCAGTGATAGCAGAGAAAGTGTGTTGACACATGGTCACTCACACACACAGAGGTCAAGCGTGCACACACACTCGCACAGAGGACAAAGGACACACTGATGTCATTCACTCAAATGTTAAAATTTATTATATAAACATTTATGTGTTTGTTGATTGTAGTGTCGCTGAAATATATGAAACAGCAATAATTATCATCATCATTGTTATTATTAACATCACTGTTGTTATTGTTGTTGTTATTATTATTATTAAAATGTTCAGAGAGTGACCACAAGTCTACAAACAAACAAAAGAAAAGGCAAAAATGTAGTTATGAATAAGCATCTTGAGTTCAATCTCATGAAATCTGTGACAACAGAGTTCTCTGCTTTCAGTGTGTGTGTGCATGCTGTGTGTCTGTCTGTCTATCTATCTGTGTGAGAACAAATCTTAATTAAGGCAGTCTGACTTGCATGTGTGTGTATGTGTCACTGTGAAATCATTGCCATTTTCCTGGCCTGGCATGTGGAAGACAGGAGGATAAGGGGCTGGCAGGGTGTGTGTGATACCACTGCTGCCCATGTATCGATCACTTTACTACCACCACCACCCTCTCTCTCTCTCTCTCTCTCTTCTCCCCCTTCCTCGTCCATCTTCCAGGTCTTCTTCATTTCTTGCCCCCTCAGTCTGGTGCCTGTTTTCCACCCTGGGGACTCCATCCAATCACATGCTGGTTTCCTCTTGTCATATAGTGGAGATTTCTGTTGTTTGTTGCCTGTGTATGTGTGTGTGTGCGCGCATGCGCACAAAACAGTTTTAACTTTTAATATCACAGCTATCCTCTTGTGTGCTCTTTCTCTCTCCCTCTCTCCTCATCATATGTGTGTCTGTGTGTGTGTTTGTATGCATGTGTGTGTGTGCGCGCATGCATGCATGCATCCTGGCATGCGCGTGTCTGTCTTGCTTGTGTATCTGCTTTTTATCCATACACCTTTCCTACCCTGTCAGTCCCTTGCTTCTCTCTTCCCCCCACCCCCACCCCCTAGGTATGGAAGCCTTAGGCAACTATCCCAGGAATGTTGATGAGGGAGTTGCAGACCAACAGCTCTGTGGCTACAATGTGTATATTTATTGCTCAATATCTCAACACATTTCCCAGAGTGCTTGCATGCCTCCTTGCATATCGAGAGCTGACTTACAGCCAAACAGTTAAAAAACAATTGCATAAATGGGTCCCTCCACACCCTCACACTCCCTTCCCCCTTGGCTTATGTACATGTATGCCTGTTGTGCAAAACTTGGGGTTTTTGAGACGCAGCTGAAGATTCTAAGAAAATTTTGTTGGCAGCTTTTCTTATTGTAGATGGGATTGGCTGAGAATCCAGTTGTCTTCATTTTACTGTATAAATAGCAAAGGTTAGGGGATAAACATGATTTCATATTCGTGTATGCTGTTCAGATGGGGTTTTTTATTTGTTGTGGAACTTTTCATGTGCAGGTGTGCTTTGGTGTTGTTTTCCCACAAATGGTTTTCAAGTATGCGGAAAGCGACAGCCTGTATTAAACACAGTGCGTGCCTTTTAGCTGTACAGGAAGATTAAACACACACACACGCACACGCTTTCAATTTTGGTTTTAATGGGGAGAACAGGTTCAGGATTACTATTTACTGCTGAAAGTGTGTGTGTGTGTGTGAAGTCTTTTATTTTCTTCTTTTTTTAAAAAAAGTTGGTGTTGAATTGGATTGCAAACTGTGAAATAAAACAGCCATTTCAAAGAAATTGCAAACTGACTAGGAAGTTATATAATGTATTTCATTCATTCATTTATATTATGTATTCCACTTGATTGTTTGCATGTTGAACACCTTGCTGGCAAGAGAGTGGAGGTGGTCATGTATACAAACTACAAAGATTAGTGCTTGTTGTTTTTCTTGTTTTATTCATTTACATTATTTATCAATGGTGGGTTTTGGTTGGCTAGGTTAGAATTTTGTTTTAATTACCATGTATCTTTGAAATCAGAGTTGTTTACAGCCTTAGGAATGTGTGAGTAGTAAAAGTTTTTGTTTTTTTAAAGTCACCATTTTATTTTCAGATGGTACATTGAATAAGCAGTGCAATTGCTTTTTTCCATCAAGCCATCAATCAAGTGCTGGTGTGTGTGTGTGTGTGCCCATACGTGGCGGGCCTGCCTGCCTCTGTGTGTGTGTGTGTGTGTGAGTGCTATGGAAAAGGTAACAGTACTTTTGGCAACAGGTCAGGGGGGGAAGAAAAAGAAGGCTTTCAGTTAGCCTAGCCTAGGTAGGGAGGAACCTGACAAATGGACTTGGTAGACTTGGAATGCCACAACACCCTCTCCCCCCACCCACCCCACCCCCTCACTCCCCTCACTCCCCTCCTCCAACCCTCTGGACCCTCCATTCCCCCATTCACCCACCACATCCCAGCCACTGTTTCTTTCCCATTCACTCAGTACTTGCTTGTTCTCCTCCATCCAGGCCTTCCTGTTTGTCCACAAAAACTCACAGAGACTGTTTCTGGGGAGGTGGAGTTTGGGGGGGGGTGGGGGGGGGGTTGGGGGGTTGGGGGGGGGGGGTGGGGGGGGGGGGGGGGGGGGGTTGCTTTAATTTTTTTTTCTCTTGAGAAAGGCCAATCCAGCTGCTGTAACCATTTGTGTGTGTGGGGGGGGGGGGGTGGGGGGGGGGGGGTTTCCTGTGTGAGCATGCACTCAGGCTTGGGCTTATGTACTCATTGGTTGTGTGTGTGTGTGTGTGCAGGTGCGCACACACATGCTTCATAGGCACCATCTTTGAACAATTGATAGTTTTAACAAAAATTAATTTTTTTATGCTTACACTAGTCTCTGATCTCAAGAGTGTTTTTTGAAGGATTGACCTAGTGGCACCAGTGGTAATATAATAGGTAAAGGATAGAGGGTAGGGGGTGGAGTTATTAGGTTGTGATTCACTTATCTGCTCAAGATTGCATGGGGGGGAGGGGGGGGGAGGGGGGGGTATTTATGAAGATAGGAGAGGGAGAAATAGTGCAGATGTAAGCATTTGTTTACTAGTGTGTTTTTAAAAGATGGGAGGGGGGGGGGGGGGGGGAGGCAAGGGGTGAGGACTGGTTTTTTGTTGGGGGGTGAGAGAGGGAGCATATATATATATATATATATATATATTTATATATATATATATATATATATATATATATATAAGGAAGATGTGTGTGTGAGGAGTGAGTGTGTATGTGTGAGTGAGGCATGAAAGACTTTCTCTTGGCCATGTTTTCCTTTTGCAGGCACTGTGAAAAAGAAGGGGGGGTATTTTAACAGAGGAGGAAGTGGGTTGTTTTTTTTCTGCTTGCAGTATTTGTATTGTCAGTTTATTTGTATTGTCAGTTATTGTGGATTATTTAATTGTTCAGCATGAAGTGGTAAAATGCTTCCTTTAAAACTGGGACCTTTTTTTTTTTTCACTCTCTCCTGAAGTCCAAGCTTGGGAAACTACAGGGAAGGAAGGAAATGATGCAAGATCAAGAGATCTTGTCTTGGCAACTAGTCATGTCTCATTTAGTTAGCAAAAGTGGCACACACCTAGTCGAGTTATGTCTCCATTGTGCCCATCCATCATGTTGGACAAAATATATCTGCAGGCATGTCATTTTATTATTGAAAGGTGTGAGAAGATACATCAACTGATTTAAATTTATGAATTTACTCTCTCTGTCTCATCCCCTATTCTGTCTCTGTCTCAGTCTCTCTCTCTTCTCTCTCTCTCTCTCTCTCTCTCTCTCTCTCTCTCTCTCTCTTTTCTCTCTCTCTCTCTCTCTCTCTCTCTCTCTCCTTCGGTTGAGACTACTATAAACCAAGGCCCCGTGTTCGAACACATGCAGAACATCTTGCGTACACGTTAAATCCTGTTCCACTTTTCGGAAGAGTAGGCCATTGTGTGCCGGTGGAAACA
>CM054139.1:48093861-48336361 GCA_028751875.1 Rapana venosa | reverse complement strand
GGATTTTTGTTGTTGAGTTTGGGTTTGTTTGTTTTTTATGCTATGAAAAAGAGTGAAAATCAGAATGCAGCTTTCAAAATTTTGTAGTTAAAAAAAAAATTCAAATCTGGAAATCTGAGCTTATTTAAAAGCTATATGAAACTTAAGTATTGATTAAAAGGACATAGTGTGCCTTATTCTTCCTACCAGTGCCCCTTAGAATGTACTGTAGTAGTAAGGGTAATGAGATATTGTGGTCCCTATGTCACCCCCCCCCCCCCCCTCCTCCCCACCTTTCCCCATAGGGACAGTTAGCCCATTTATTATGGTACAGGACTGGAAATTATTTGTATCAGATCCCCATTGCTTTGTCAGGTCGGTTAAATGTGTTCCCCCACTGCTTCATGCAGTCACTGAAGCGTGTCAAGGAAATTGATACTTCAAAATAAGTTCAGTGGCTTAGACTTTACAGAGAGAGAGAGGGTTTCAGAACTGTGTGTTGGAAGGGTTACTTTTCTTTTGGGGATGAAAGTGCAAAGAATGCGTGTATGTGTGTGTGTGTGTTTGTGTGAGTTACGATATATTTGTAGGGTCTGATTTTAAAATTGTTCGGTGATGACTGCTTAGATAATATTATATTGCTTTTTTCCTTTCCTTTTCTTTTTTAAATTGCACTCAGACACTGTGAACAGTGTACAGTTTTTGTTATCAGGAGTGTATCATGTAGCTTCAGGTTACTTTTGTTCAGTATTTTAGTGTATATATATGTATACACATTGCAATGTGTTACAGAAATTGCTTTTTTTATGAGTATGATAGTTGTGAAAAGTGTAAAGAAGTGAGAAATGGTTGTGAAGATGAGGGTGGTGATAGTGCTAAATGGCTGACAGCAATTGCTGTGAAAGGTTAGGTTATTATAGTTGTAGTTGTGCTTATGGAGTACCTACCTTTCCCAAAGGAGCATGACTTACATGTGATCACCTGTAATTGGACCCTTTGTCTCTTCTTCCTCCTCTCCCCTTTTTCTTCTTCTGTCTCTCACCAGGTACATGCATGCACACTTACACACGTGCGCGCACACACACACATTCTCTCTGATATATTTATATAATATATAATATATATATATATATATATATATATTATAAAATTATGTCATAAATGTGTTAGGTTTTTTTACCCCTTTGCATTTGTTTGTTACAGCTTTACTTCACTGCATATTCCTATCATTCTTCTTCTTGATCAGCAACCCCCTTCATGTATGGGCCATAGCCTTTATGAAGAAATTCATTCATAGTAGTTAGCTCTCTCTCTCTCTCTCTCTCTCTCTCTCTCTCTCTCTTGTCTCTCCCCCCCCCCCCCCCCCCCCCCCCCCCCCCCTCCCCCCCCCCCCCCCCCCCCCACCCCCCCCCCCCCCCCCCCCCCTCTCTCTCTCTCTCTCTTTTCTCTCCTCCCCTTTCTCTGGCAGAGAGAGAACTAAGCACACCAACTCTTTGCAGCCTGTGTCCAGTTTCTGCAGCCACAGATGTAGGCTGGTGGTATACATGTGCTGAAGTAAATGAGTTGTCTGATAAGGCCACTGCAGGAGGCTTCCCACCTATAGGCTAGTGACTAACTGTATAGATCATAGATACACACACACACACACACACACACACACATACATGGTTACAGTTGCCAGACAGCTCCTAGTCTTACTGTGTTCCAGGAACTGACCTCCTTAGTTAATATACATGGTGCAGATGATTTTTTAAAAAATAATAATTTAAAAAAAAAAACTTTTTAAAAAGCAATTATAACAACACTCAACAGTGATAGCAGTAACGATGATAGTAATCATGATAATAGTGGTAATAAGTTCAAGCAGGAGAGAGGTGGCCTTGCCAGGTTGCCCAATACATATTGCCTGGAAAATTCATGACAGTGTACCAATTAGTTACCAAGACGTTATATTAGGGTAAAGTCAGAAATGATTGTCAAGTCAGAAATTATTATTTTTTTTAAATGGTGATGCTGAAGGGAGGGGGGGGGGGGGGGGGGGGGGGGGGGGGTGTGGGGGGGGGGGGGGGGGCACTACTTTATTTCAGTTTTTATACCCTAGGTGTATCTGCTTGAATATTATGTGTTTATTGTTTTAGCTGAGCATCTTTTTATTTTTCCAATTTCTATGTAAATATGTTGAGCTCGAGCCCTTCCCTGCTGGGCCATATGCCAGGTTGACTTCTACCCTCATTCTCCTAGGAGTCCTTTGGACTTAGCACTGCAACTTTCAGACAGCCTGTCAAAGGCAAGTTGAACCTGGCAGAGTCCATTTCTCACCAGGTCTCAGATAAGATTGCATGCTGGGTATAGTCATGTCACCCATACCACAGGCCAGAGCTGGCCTGCTCTTCTGTTTAATTAAACAGTAATTCAAATTCAAATTCAAAATTCAAATTCAAAAGCTTTATTATCTCAAAGACAGAGACAGTGGGATTTTACATGCTCATAGTGTGTTCTACAAATGATGATGGCATACAGCATGTAACTTCATTGTCTGATCAATCCAGAGGTCTTGCAGGAGAATCATGAAGTCAGAAGCAGTGTCAACTCCAGGGGGAAGGAAGAAGCCTGAAAGAGGCACAACAGCTCAGCAGGGGTTCAAACCCATGCTCACAGATTGCTAACAGATCACAAGTTCAGTACTCAACCCATCTGGCATCTTGTTTCCCCCTCCTCTCACTGCCCCAAGCATGTAGTGTGATTTGTATGTATTGAGGTTATTGAGAGTGAAACTGTCAGTAGTGTGCAGGGGTCAGTGGTTGAGCCCTGTAGTTGACACACGCATCTGCAGGCTGTAAAAGTTGTTTTCTTGTTCTGATGATAGTGTCAGAAAACAGCCTTTTTCTTCTTCTTCTTTTTTTTGGTTTTTTTGGGGGTTTTTTTTGCTAGTTTGGAACACACTAGGAGTTAAGGAAGCCAAGTGTGTTATTGAATTTGTAAACGGGATCTGTTCCTGTCACTTTTTTTTCCTCATCCTTTATGGTGGGGAGAGAGGGGTTGGTAATGTTTAGGTTTGTTTTCTTGTGTTATATTATCTTGTATGATGTTCGCTTTTGTTGTTGGGTTTTGTGTGTGTTTTTGTTTTGTTTCATCTGTTTGGCCCTGGAGTGCATGGTCAGCTGGCAGGGTTAGGTGGGCAACCCCTGACCTAGCCTTGATCAGTTGACTTGGTTACCTTTCTTCTGGTGGTGTGGCATTTGGCAGGTGCTCTCTCTCTCTCTCTCTCTCTCTCTCTCTCTCTCAACCCCCTTCCCCCCCTCTCTCTTCTTCCCTCCCCCTATCTCTCTCTTTGTGTGTGTGTGTATGCATACTAGCACATACACATGCATGTAATGTGCATATACACATGTGCGTGTGATTGATTTATTTCATCATGAATATATTTTCCTTTTATGGTGTTCATTAGACACTGTTTTGACTCTTTTTTGTTGTTGTTGCTTTTGCTGATAAGATTTGTTCAGAATTGCTATTCTTGTTAAAGTGAAACCACCACACACACACACACACACACACAACACACTCATGCGCACACCAGAAATGAGAGAAGCTTTGAAAAACAAATAATTATTTTCAAGACCATGTTATTTGTGTTGTGTTATATTTTTTTGTTCATTTATTCATGAGCATTTAGTCACTCATTTCATCATTCTCAAAATAATTCTTTTAAGAAAAGAAAGAAGGAAAGAAAATGGAAACTGACTCTCTCTCTCTCTCTCTCTCTCTCTCTCTCTCTCTCACACACACACAAGAGATGGCTCCCTCCTGTGCACAAAATCGGTTCCCATGTCACGTCTTAGCTTTCCCTGATGGTGAGTGTGTTGTGTACAGTGTGGCGAAGTCAGCCAAGTTTACACAGACAGAGAGAGAGAGGAGAGAGAGGGGGGGGGGGGGGGCTAACATTAATAGGGGGGCAGTCCATTGTGTACAGGGCGAAAGGTCCTACTATAGCAGCACCACTCCCCATACCAGTAAAGTTAATCAGATAAGCATGCATGAGGTCTTTTGTTCAATCTGTACCACTGTTTAGTCATGTTAGTGAATGTAGTTAGCCACACAGGTCTGTCTGGTAGCCTGGTGCGGTTCCACCAAACGTGGCAGCAACATCACTAAGACCTAGGCTGCCTGCCTCTCTTGTCTCCTGCGAAAGGCATGTTTGTTCCTGCCGCAAGTATTATCCCTATCGCTCCCCCTCCCCCCCCCCCCCCCCCCCCCCCCCCCCCCCCCCCCCCCCCCCCCATCTCTCTCTCTCTCTCCCGCCCTCCCCCACCTTGCCCCCCACCACCTTTGCATACTGGGTGCTCCAAACCTTTCCCTGAGTAGGGCTGGATACATTTTAGAACATAAACAGAAAATGATGTGTGACTGTCAGTCTGTGTGTTTGTGCGCGCGCGGGTGTGTGTGTGTGTGAGAGAGAGAGAGAGAGAGAGAGAGAGAATACAGGGTGGTATAGGTAGGTGTGTAAGTGAAACAGGAATCCCTGGTGATACATAGCTGATAGGGAGAACAGTGACAGGGGGAAATAAAGGCCATGTTGACTGTGTGCTGTATTGAGTGTCCTCATCCATGTCACAAGTCAGATATAATTTTATCAAGTGTGGAGCCAGGGGGAGAGATAGAGAGAGGCCTGTAGTATAGATAGAGTTTAATTGTATGGTGGGGGTGGGTAGGAGGGTGGGGTAAATAAAATTAGGAGATGGGGTAGTGGTACATTTTGGGAATGGAAGGAAGAAAATTCATGACAGTTTCATGGGTGTTTTTTCCCAGTCCCCGCCCTGTTTCCCCTCTATGTGTGTGTGCACATGCAGGATTGCATGCATTGTACACCACTTTCAGCCAGGGCTGATTTCTCAGCATGAAATTCAGGCTGCTCTCCCAGGGGAGAGTGCATCACCTCACCACAAGAGCAGCACCACCAGCTTTTCTTTCTGGGTGGATTTGTTTCTCTTTCAGAGTGGCTTTTTATTAAATTTGTGTACATATGTTTGCCAGGAATGACTCTTGTTGCCCTGGGATCTTTTACTTATGCTAAATATGTGTTGCACACAGACCCTCAGTTTATCATCTCATTGAAAAGACTAGCACAGGTACCCCAGACCACCTTGAGTACTCAAGGTCAGATACATGGGGGAGAAGTTAGGGTTCAAAGAGGGATCGAACCAGTGACCTTACTTTCTAGAAGGTGCGTTAGTACTAGACCACTCGTCCACATGGGTAGCCAAAGGCACTGGCTGGAGGCTGATCAGTGCTAGCTGAATTCAGTTTTGTTTGGTGGCTTTTGATGTTGTAAAAAGGGCCTGTTCATGTGTGTGTGTGTGTGTGTAAATTTATAACCAGTCACCCATGGCCAGTTAAGGTTCTGAATGTTTGTTGTGTGCTGCTGGATTTGAGCTCTAATGTACTTTCATTCCTTAATTTTATGTTATTTTTATTTTTCATCAAAATTATGCTATTTCCATTTTGTTGTTGTTGAGATGCATTCCTAAAGGTTTGAAGTGGTTCCTGCTAACTTTTGAATAGAAAGTAACGACTTTGTGGATATGCTATCTTATTTTGGTTTTGGAAAAGTGTATTATGTGGATTTAAAATAAAAAAATTATATAGTTTGTTTGGGGTTTTTTATTGACTCATTTATTCATTTTCAAAGCAGAAGGAAGAGGGCAGGGTGCATTTTGTAAGCGTATCTGTTAAATTCATTAATTTTTCTGATTCATGTATATTTAATTTCAAAGAGTATAGGTTGGGGGGGGGGGGGGGGGGGGGGGATTCCTCCAGGGACTGAACAGAAAGTTGAAGTGGAGGGAGGAGATAAGAAACAGCAGGTTGCACTGATAAGCTTTTAATGTTCCCTTGCCTTAACTAACACATGTACATGTGTGTATACATTTCCTTCATCACTGGAGGCTAGGTCAC
The DNA here is from genome assembly GCA_028751875.1 of Rapana venosa. NCBI lineage: Eukaryota > Metazoa > Mollusca > Gastropoda > Neogastropoda > Muricidae > Rapana > Rapana venosa. The sequence continues at coordinate 48,330,430 of CM054139.1, read as the reverse complement.
TGAAGTGTGATTATGTGGGAAGTGTAATTGTGTGTAAAGTGTGATTATGTAGGAAGTGTAGTCATATAGAGTGTAATTGTGACAAATGTAATTATGTATGAAACACATACACATGACTACTGGATGAAGACAAGCCTGTAGTACTTTTTACGTGTACATCACATACATGCATGTATATAAAGTGTAAACATGCATGTGTAAGTGTGTGCTTTGTTGCAGATGCACACACACACACACACACACACACACACACACACACACACACACACACACACACACACACACACACACACACTTATAAGACAAACAGGCATGGGTCATGAGCGTGAAAAAGGGGTCAAGAACTTTTACCAGGCTTTCAAATTCGGTGGCCAAAGTCAACACTAAAGCATTGTTAACACATTGATCAGTCAGCCACAAAGAGATTAATGGAGACAAGAACACACTAGAACCAGAAATTTATACAAAAAGGGTTTATGCTACAGCTCAGAATCACAAGAAAAGGAGAAACTGACATACATATACAACATGTAGGCATCATGTCAGGATAGACTTTTCTGTATGCAAATGTGTTTTTGTTCCTTTTCACTGAGTGCTGCCTGGTGGAAGATTAATGTGCCTGTTAGAATGATAGTGCAGTGCGTTGTTGCTTTTCTTTATGTGTGTTTTGATTGCCTGGTGATATGTACACTCATGTTCACATTCCTGCAGACAGATACTTAGTTGATATGAATACAGACATGCACTCTCTCTCTCTCTCTCACATATATATATATATATATATATATTATATATATTATATTATATATTATTATATATTATATATATCACACACACACCACACCACACACAAACACACACTCGCACACAGATGCTGACAAGCATGCACACAATTCACTGATCAGTGTATTCTCTAACCCACAGTCAGTCCTGGCAAAGCTTCCAAGGATTTTTTGTTTAAAAAGAAGAAACCCCAGCAAACTCAGATAGGTAAGAGGTAACTTGCTTTCGCTTTCACACATGCATATACGTGCTCGCACACACATGCACATGTGTACACAACATCTGTGCACACATCCAGACAGATTAATCTTTATGGCATTTATGTTTTTGAGACAGGTCACTCCACTCTAGGACTGAGAAGCTACAACCATTAACAAACAGTAAACTCTGTTTACTTGCTAACCAGTCTATCATTAGTATCAAAGTGGCCTCTCTTCCAGAAACTGACCCCCACCCACCCCCCCCCCCCCCCCCTCTCTCTCTCTCTCTCTCTCTCCTCCCCCCCCCCTCTCTCTCTCTCTCTTTCTCTCTAATCAGGTGGACAGTAAATGGTCTTATCAGAGTGCTCCCTTTTCCCATTTTTTTCCCTCTCAGTGTGTAGTCCTAGTAGGTAGGTATGGGTGAGGGTCTTTCCCCCCCCCCCCCCCCCCCCCCCCCCCCCCCCCCCCCCCCCCCCCCCCCCCCCCCCCCCCCCCCCCCCCCCCCTTGTCTTGATTATACAGAAGCTTGGGGCCTCTAGGATCTAGATAGTTTACCTTGACTTTAGCACTAAGCATAGAGATTTATTTTATGACCCATATATTTTTTTGTTGCTTTGTCATGCTTTGCAGTCCTATGATGTGTTTGAAAGAATGGTAGTGTTAAAAGGAAGTGTGTGTGTGTTTTCGTGTGTGTGTGTAAGAGAAAGAGAGGGTGTGATGTGGGCATGATAATTTACTTAGATATTGTAATACACACATACAGGTACAGATTTTTGCATTTAGAAAAGGAAAAAAAATTATTATAGCCCAATAACAGCTGAGTCCTGTTTGTTATTAACACGTTTCAGCAAATAAAGAGTATCCTAGAGTGTCAACACCCCACCCCACCCCACCCCACCCCCCACCCCCCTGTTAAAGCTGGCCGGATAACAGCACTAACAGGCAAAGTTTTTATTCACCTAGTGAGTAACAGCTGCCTCTGATGGTGACAGTTTTCACAATCTAAAGTATTATTTTAAATGAACTGCTCAAAACTTGTGTCAGTTTGGGGGGGGGGGGGGCGGGGGATCTGTAAGCAGGCAACCAAATCCGTTGAAAGTGGTGTTTAAGCCTCTATTCAAATTGTCTTTTAGAACCAAATCCAGTTTGAGTTAAAAGTCATTACAGTTCAGAGGATGGAGACTGTGTTTTTATGTATTGGTGGGTTTTGTTGGGGGGGGGGGGGGGGGGGGGGGGGGGTGTTTTTTGGGGATTTTGGGGTTGGTTTTTCTGTTATTTAGACATCATTTACATGTAAAGGGTTTTTATTTGTTGTTTTTTAGAGGAGTTTTCTCTCTGTGTGTGGTGGTATTTAAAAAAAAATAATGTTTATGTCCGTGGTAATCAATACAAGATGCATAACAAGCAAAGTGATCACAGATCAGTCATCTGTGTGTATCAGCCGTCTGTCTGACCACCATGAAGCTAACAGTACATCCAGTGAACCATTAGCTGATTGAGGTCAAAAATGTATCTTTAAAACAACAACAACAAAAAGCTGAATTGAAAAACACAGGTCAGGGTTTATTTCCACTTACCACACAAACAGGCTTAGAAAATGTTGTTAATGGGGAATTTTTTTTAAAAATTGCTTGAACTGATGATGAGTAAACTGTGTGTATTATTTTATTTAATTTATTCTTTTATTTCGAGGATAATGGAATAAGCACTCATGTGCTTTTTTACATCCAGTCCCTGGGTGTATGCAGCTTTGTAAATTTTGTCATCCGTTCCCACTGGCACTCAATGGCCTACTCTTCCGAAAAGTGGAACGGGTTTTAGCGTGTGTGCAAGATGTTCTAAGCACATTCGCACACAGGACCTCCTAGAAGGAAAACTGTACGGGCCGGTGGATGCCCTACAGACGACTGCTACATTCCTTAGGCGAACTGGTCTCTTAGTGTAAAACAAGGCATCGAAAAGAAGAAGAAGAAGACACAGGACCTCAGGGTGTGTGTGTGTGTGTGTGTGACAACACAAAGAGGAGAGAAGAGGTAGCTCTCCATCTTGTTCTGAACAAGTTAACATCCTGAAGCAGAGGGTTGTAAGATGAAAGGCAAAAGAGGGATGGGTGAAAAGAGGACTTTAGTACTAGTGTGGTTGTGTTAGAGACGGACTTGCGACTCAAGACAGAGAGAGAGAGAGGAGAGAGAGAGAGAGAGAGAGAGAGAGAGAGAGAGAGATGAGCCTTTGACTTGTCTGATGTTGACAGAAACTAAAAAACGTGCTTGTGGACAGCTGTGTGTGTATGCAGGACCAGTGTGACTTTAATGCCCAGCTTAGTCCACACTGCACTGGTAGTAGTATTGAGCTTGGACGCACAACAGCCTTCTTTCTGCCTCTCCCCTTTTTCTCACTAAGTCGCCCGACATTGACAGATTGTCAGTAGTGGAAGTGGTGTGTAGGGTAGTGTTAGTGTGGAAGAATAAATTCTCAAAATAGTCCATACTGCCAGGTAACCAAAAGTATTATAGTAAAAGTAAGTTTTGTATTAAACTCCCTTTCTCAGTTTCTGTCTCTCTCTCTCCCTCCCCCCTCTTCCTCCACCTCTCCCTCCCTCCCTCTCTCTCTCCCCTCCCTCTCTTTCTTTCTTAAAAAAATAAATATTGGGTCTTTTTCTGTGTTTTTAATTTCATGTATTGAGGCATCCTTATCCTCCTGATTCTTTGCCTGTCAAGTCAAGCTCCCACTCATTTTACCCCAGTCTCAATCCCCTCTTGTTCCATTCCTCTGTCTTCCCTGCTATCCCCATACCACTACCCCCCCCCCCCCCCCCCCCCCCCCCCCCACCCACATTCCCTTGCCGCCACAAAGCGTTGTCTTCAGTCCATCAAGCTCACATCGATCTGAGGCAGAAGCGGAGATTCTGGAAATAGAGTTGCACTTGTATGTAGATGACTGTTTGGATATTGGTTATGCCGTCATCACTGTTGGCAGGCAGGCAGGCAGGCAAGCTATGGCTGGCCTTAGAACTGTCCGTTCCCATTGTCAGACACAGGAGAAGGAAAAATGAAAAAGATTGTCACATCAGGGAAGTTTATTGGTTTCTTCTTGTTGTTGTTTTTTGAGGTGTGTGGGTTTAGAAGGGGAGGGGTGGGGTGGTGGTCCAGAGTATATATATAAACAATATGTTTGTGTGTGGTGTGATGAGGAGGGAAGGGTAGTGTACTAAGGGGCCGGGGGGAAGAATAAAAAATACATGGAATATGAGAATGAATAATCTCGCTGTATAATGCTAATGATCTTTTATAAGTGTGTGGTTAAATGGGAACTGTGTACTGTAGGGGGTTGCGTTAGTTTAAAGTAAGAAAAAGACTGACTAAAGAAGAAAAAAATCAATAAGTAATCTCGCAGTAATGCTAATGCCATTCAAATGTCTGTCGTCATTGCACACCAATAGTATGCAGAGGCAGAGGTAGACACACACAGGCACACAAAGATGTACTTCATGAAAGATAAGTAGAGGCTTGCATTCTCTTGTGTGTTTTACTCGCTTAGGTGAATGCATTGTTAGTTTGGATGGGTAAAATCTTGCGTGCAGAAGAAGAGGAGCAAGTAAGTGAATCAGCCATGTAATCATGGTAAAAGGTATTCAGTATTAAAATAAAGGAATGTAAGCACACACTCTTGTATACACACACACACACACACACACACACATTCACACACACATACACGCACACATACACGCACATGCGTGCATATGATATATGCACCAAGTGGTGTGTGCATGCGTGCGTGCGTGTGTGTGTGCATATATGCATGTGTCTTGTTGCCCATGTGCACTCATATGGCTCATGTTCAGTACACATGATTAATATAGACATATTTTTTTCCAAATCTATCTGACTTTCCTCTCTTGTTTCACCTCAGATCTATTCCTGCCTAAAACAGTCAAAATCCCATCACCCTGCCAAAATGTATAATCTTTCTCAGTTTGTGTGTGCGTGTATGTACATTTGAATTTGTTAACCCTGTTAATTGTTATTGGTTGTATGTATGGGTGTGTTGAATGCAAGCGCTTTGATTTCTTTTTGCAAGGTAAAGTGCTATATAAATTCCATTTATTATTATTATATCTGACAACCGAAACCACTTCAAATACTTGCATTTTGATAAAAACAAAATACTACCCAAAAAAAAAAAGAAGAAAACCACCAACACCCAAAAAAACCCAAGCAAACCCCCGCCCTTCCCCACCCCCACCCCCACCAAACAAACCAACACACACACACACACATCTCATCAGCTCCCTACAAACACCAAGTTAAGTAGCCATTTCAGTGGAATGACTGTATCTCCATTGTTCCACAGTGTTGACCTCGTGTTTCATTGTATTCATGGGTTTGTGTTGAGTAACAGCAGGGCGCCTGTCAGGCCCACTGACTAAGGGTTAGGGGAAAAAAGCAGAAAGGGCAGAGTGATTTGATGTCATTGTGGAGGGGGGATTGGGAGGGGGTGGGGGTGGATGAAGTGATAGCAGCAGTAATCAATACTGCTGCTTTCCACACCTTGCCAGCTGCAGTGGATTGAACTAATTGCCCACAGTCCTCACTTCATTACTGCTTCGTTTGTTCAAGACAATGCCACTTCACTAACTATGTCTTTGTTTTCAATCCCCACGTGTATCCTCCATTATAGGGTATGTGTAATCCCAAAGCGTGTCCAGGCGTACTACTAAGGTTTAATCTGATATTCCCTGTTGCCTACTTCCGCCTGACGACTTTGTACTGCTGAAAATTGAAAGAAAAAACATTAATGTTAGTGTCAATATTTAGTGTTTTGTGATATCCTCAATTTTGATAGTTTGAGTGACTGTCAGAAAAGATGGTTTGATTCGAAGGGGTAAAAATTACTGGTCTTGTAAAGAAAATCAGTATGGAGAGTGTGTTGTAGGACTGGGAACATACGAGAGCAGGAATATATATACACATATGCTCTCATAAGAGCATGCTTGTAATTGTATGCAAAGTTATATACAACTTGATAATTGGCTTTTTTTATATAAGAAACTTTAATTTAAGCTTACATCTTACAAGTAGCAGTTCATGGGAAAGCACGCGTGTAATTTTAGGAAACAAGTTACGAACAGAGGGCTGGGCGGTGAGCCAGCAGCAATGTTTATGTTGTGGTGTGTAATTGAACAATTAACTGCAGGCCTGGAATCCAGGTCTGCAAAAGCTAACCCTTGCTTTTCATCAGCACTGCAGGATGAGTAAGCAAGGGAAATAGGAAACTGAGAGAAGAGTGTACTTGTATAGATCTACAGAATAGCCATAAGCACTCTGCATTCATATCACGTTCATTTTAGCATGCTGTGTGTGTGTGGGAGAGAGAGAGAGAGAGAAAGTGTGTGTGTGTGTAAGTGTGTGTGTGTGTAAGGGAGCACTGCTTAGAAGCAGACCGTGTGAGTGTTTGAAATTGATGCTAGTTGTCACTTCATGTGCAAAGTGAAAATGCTTCTTTACAAAAATTTGCTGAATGCTTAACGCGGTTTTGTGGCATGCGTACATGAATACATACATGTATTTATAATACAAAGAGGGCACATTATTCACTGTTTTATCTGTTCATCAGGAGTTAAATTACTGACTGAGAACCCAGCATTCAGTGTCACACCCAACAAGCCTATTCAAAAGAACAGTGCACAAAAACGTGAACCAAACCAAAGCTGGTATGGTGGATAATGGGGCATGCATTTGTACAATGAGGGCAAGATAAGTGTTTGGAAGGGTGAGGTCTGGGTGTGGTTTGACTTTTAGACCTGTTGTGTCAGTGACACACATGAATTAAACAACTGTTTCTTCCTGAGCCCATTGATCCATGCTTGTCTCACTCTTCTGGCTGCTTCCTTTTATCCTCCCTCTATTTTGTATGATACATTGTTTAAAGCATTGACATAACTGTATTTTACAAAATGACAAAATAAATAACAGAAATTGTAATCATCACAGGGTATCAAAGTTATTGCTTAAGTTCAAGTTATCTTTGATAAGTAACAATGTCACTGGGTTAATTTCTTAAGATTTGAATAGGGTCATATAACAAACCTGTTTGTGTTAGTTTCTGGGATTATACGATTAACAATTCTTTTTTTTTAATTTAAGTGTTCACGGTAGTCATGTCTGTTCATTCATCCATTAAAAACATACACAAAATATCAGAAGCTATTCACTATTCTATTAAAAAAATAAATAAAAGGATGTGTTAAAATAATCAGAACAACTTGCATATCATCCCACTTGGTTAGACTCACAGCTACTCTACACGATCTCCCACCCCCACCCCCCAAAAAAAAATGTTGCAGTGTCTTCAAATCACACTCCATCCCCACTTCTCCCTCCCAGACAGGGAAAAAAAACCCAACCCAGGAACAGTGACAACAAAGAAAAGAAAGCGGGAAGGCAGAGTGACCCTGTGACATTTTGTTTGTCCCCTGTATTTCCAACCAGTCCTTTTTGAAACCTTTACAACAACAGCTGGGGCAGAGATGAGTGAAGGGTGTATTTTTTTGTGTAAGGATGGGCCACTTAGGGAGAGGGTGGGCAAGATGGATGAAGCAGGGAGAATGACAAGGAAGAAAGGGAAAGGGGGGGGGGGGGGGGGGATGACTGAGCATGAGGGTCTTTACTGACCGTTCAGACAGTGGTATTGATTAGCAAATCCATGTGAGGAGGTATGGAGGGAGGTAAACTGACTGCTTTGGACAACAGTCAGCAGCCACTGCTGATTCCCTTTGCACTGGGAGAAAGGGGGGGGATAGGGGACTGGGGACAGATTGAGATGGGAATGCTGGTGGAAAATGTATTGCTCTTTGATTTCTGTGGGGGGGGGGGTGTCTGTGTGCATGGGCATGTAACTGTAAGCCATAGACTTGCATGAACATGAGTGCATGTTTATGGTTTCTACCTTTTCTGCGTTCTCTCATTGACTTTCACATTTTTTCTTCTTTTTATTGCCTTCCACTGGGCTTTTTGTTTGTGTCTGTGTTTAGTTTTTTGTTTGTTTTGGTTTTAAAAATAGTTTTTTAGAATGACTGAAAATGATCAACTCTAAAGGTGGTAGGACACCATCCAAAACACAGCCTCATCTTTCAGTTTGAACCAACACAGTGTTTTAATTAATCATTGTTTAGTTTCTTTGTCATGTGCCTTTGTCGTCATTTGTCATCTAAATGATTTATTATGAAGTGATACCACCACTGTGTTGGCTTTCCTGTTGGCTTGAATAATCATATGAATAATTGATAAGTGCTTCATGTGTTATCTACAAGGAGTTGTAACTCGGCATAATCTGCTTTTGCATGTTGTTAAATCATGATGAAATATTACCCCATTTGCAAAGCTGCATAGGGAAACTGACATTCAGCAAGCACTCTATCTAAATATAAGTTTACCAGACAATGAAACACAGTCCTTTCCAGTTATCTTGCTTACACTTTTTTATCAGCAAATTTATCTGTTTATGCTGTAGTGAAAAAGTAAAATATGTTTGGGGGGGGGGGGGGATCCAAATTTAATGTTGGGGTTTTTTCCCGTTTGTCAAACACTCAGGCAGCAACTGCAGTTGAATCATAATGAATGAAAATGTATTGTGCTGCTGTGAAGCTTCTGACAAGTCAGGCCCAGCATATCTGTCTTTCTTTTAAGTCTTTCTGGGAAAAAGGCAGGAGATTGGGCCAAGAAGGCAGAAAATAAAAAAGAAGATGACAGAAAGAAAAGAAACAAGGTAAAAGCAAAGAGAGGGATAGAAAAGAGGGAATTCACAGGACACAGTGGGGATGCTGTTTTATACTGACAGGCACTTGGCATCCCCACAGGGAAACATTTTGTTGAATAGCATAGCTGTGCACTAAATAGTGTTAGATGTATGCTTCACTTATAAAGGACAGATTATATCACCTTATGAATAGCCAAAGCAATGGCTGTTAGATTGATTTTTCAAACACACTGTACCCACACAAAAATTTCATTAACAGAAGAATAAAAGGTAATTGGAATTTAAAAGAAAGACTTGTGAGACATGACAGACCAGCAGCTGATGCATCATATAAAACGGAGGTAGTGGGGAGGTGATATGTGTCATGAAAATAAAAAGTAATGTGTACTGTGGGAAGAAACAGCTACTTACTGAGCTAGTGGTTTTTGCCCTCTCCAGCTTCTTCTTTCTGGGTTTTTATTTTATTTTTTATTTTATTCTTTTTGTTCTTGTTGGGTTAGTTGTTTCTTGATTGTTGAGGGTTGATGACATGGTGTAACACAACACAGTATTATAATATAGCACAATGCTGCATGATTTTTGACAACACTGCACATCACTGCTGTGCAGCACACATCTCACAGCATAACACTCATTGTACCATGCAGTATGCACAAGGTGCAGCTTGATGATATGCAGTTACAGTGTAATACAATGTAACTTATTGTAGTACAGTGCAGTGCTGTGCAATGCAACTTGTGCATTTATGTGCCTGTGTGTGCACACATGTGCTTGTGCACTCATGTGTATACACAACAAGTACATATATATAATGCACGTGGATTGGGTTTTTTGGTTTAGTTGGTTTTTGTTTGGTTTTGGAGGGGTGGGGGTCGCATTTAGACAGAGACTTGTCAGCAACATGTTGCGGCATAGAATTGCTGATATAGTAATTGAACATTGAGTTCACCTAGTAGTATACACTACACCCTCAAAACTACAAAAGTCAATATCAGATTACCTAAGTTCAGTATCAGTGCATTGAAGTGTTCTGTGTAAATAGCCATTAAAAACAAAATTTTAAAAACCAAGATCAGTATACTGTGCTGCAGAAGATGAAAAGTAATGAATCAAAATACTTGGAATACACAGTTATTGAAGACATATGAATTAAAATAGTAGGAATATACAGTGTTTAAAAACATCTCCCAAATAATACTAACAGTATGATCCAGAGCAGAAGACTGTAAGACTCAGGCTGGGGGGCCATCTCTCATCCCCCCCCCCCCCCCCCCCCCCCCCAAAAAAAAAAAAAAAAATATATATATATATATATATATATATAATATATATATATATCACTTTCTTTGCCCTAGCTAGGGAATCATTATTTTATACCACTTTCAGTCACAGCCAATTTCTGAGTGTCCATTCAGGTTATAACATCATCAGATTGATGACTCCACATCCATTACCTGCGCATTGTGAAAAGTTACTATGGTAGTTAATTAAAATATGTAGCATAATGTTATTGTTACTGTTAGTTCTTGCTTCTGATGAATATGATGCTCCTTACCTTCTTTTACGGGAAATCAGATGAACAATAGCTAATTTACCAGTATAGGATCAATACCGTCTGGATGTATCATGTCATAAGAACTGATTAGATCGCAAAGCGCCAGACATTGATTAGGTTGCTGTGTAGTGCATACACATATTCATGCAGCGCTGACATCAAAGCAAATCCAACCCAAGTTCCTAGGTAGTGTAAACAAAGGAACTCATATATGAGGATATTGATAGATGATTTTATCCTTGTTGGCTCATATCATCAAGCTTACAGTGAGGTGCTGTTATGTTGGGATAATATGTATGTTTGTTCAGCAAGCAAATGTGTGTGCAGCATCCACAAATGTGCCAGCAAGTAACTGCAGAAATAAACTTTTTTTTTTAATGTTCCCCGAGTGTGCTATAGTTTATTTGCACTACATTGATTTTTTTTCCCTTCTGTAAACTGTCTGTTCACTGGGTATTAATTTCATAGCGTGTTGCGCAATAAATGTTGCATTTTCCCATTGTTGCTAATTATATCGTAGTGAAGGAATAAAGGTGCTGACAGCTTTCTGCAGTAAAATGACTCATTTTCTCCATGTCTGGTTCCTAGAGCCTGGGAAATAAGGAAAGAGAATGGAGCATTTGTGCATGTTTCACTCCCCTCTTTTGGATGCCTGCAATCATTCTCTTCCTTTATGCCTGCCCATTTTAGTTCTTTATGAGAGAGAGAGAGAGAGAAGAGAGAGAGAGAGAGAGAGAGAGAGAGGAGAGAAGAGAGAGAGAGAGAGAGAGAAAGCGCTCGTACTAGTAACTACAGAACATCTGATTTGCAGAGAGCTTGGGAGACAGTATAGTGTAGTCATTATGAACAGAGGGCCACAGAGTTCAATGGTTATGTGTAGTTTTATGACTACTTGCACCCCTTCTCCCCTCCTGTCCTTTTTTGTGTTAGATTGTGGAATTGAGGTCTTTAGTTGGAATGACAGACATTAATTAATGAAATGAGATTGTGAAAGTGGGAGTACAGCTACAAGTCTCCATGCCAAAAAGACCCAAACAAACAAACGAAAACAAAAAACACTAAAAACATAAACACCAACAAACAAAATAAAAGTTAAGAGATTGAAAGACAGAAGAAAATATATGTATCAGGTTAAGGAAGCAAGCTATTAAAGCAAAATTTGTAAATATTGCATTACTTCAATTTTAATGTTTCAGTCATTTAGCAAAGGAGATTAGTCCAAAAGAAGCATAGTAATAACAAAATTATTCTGTAATTTCTTTGTTTTAGTGACACCTCCCACCCACCCACCCCCATCCCCCACCCCACACACACAAAAAAGAAAAAAAGCTGCACACAGGTTCCTGTCTTACACATATAAACATGTATAGTTGTTTTCTTTCTGGACAGAAGCATGCGGTTTTTATTTTATTCCTTGCAAGGAAAATATATCTGTAGAAGAATTGAGAAAAAGTTGTTCAGATTGAAGATCAGTCTTTATTCTTCTACAAAAAGTTTTTCCTTTCTGACATTTAGTTTCTTTTTTGTTTCGTTCTCTCTTTTCTGGGCATTTTATCTCTCTGTCTTTGTTTGCTCATAAATTTGTGTGTGTGAAGCTGACAAACTTGTGGTACAGACTTCCTGACGATCCGTTTTCTGTGCCTGTTTCAGGATGAAGTGTTGGCGATGTCAGAGAAGCTCATCGTGTCGGTGGAGGACCTGGTGGTACGCCTCCTGCCCCCCTCCATGCCTTGGAGCTATGGCCGATCCTTCCAGTGCTACCATGACCTGGCCTCTGATGGCCAGGTCATTGATGACGGCAGCCCCAGCCTCTGTGCTGCCTTCACCAGCAGCAACCTGATGCGCATCAACTTTGATGATGTGGAGAAGGAGCGGAAAGACTGTGGTGAGTGTGGTCTGGGAACATGTCTTTGAGGTTACAAGTCTGCTTTCATTTGAAGCAGCAGCTAGAAGGCAAAGACTTGTGGTCTTTTGTTCTGGTGTGTTGATGAGAGTATGCACTTTGTGCGTGCGTGTGTGTGTGTGTGCACATGTGCATGTGGTAGCATGTGTGTGTACTTGCATTAGATAGATTTGCATGTGAAGAGAGTGACACTGTGTGTAGGTAAAGATGTGTGTGTCTGTGTGTGTGTGTGTGTGCTTGGCATTGCATGCAAAAAAGTGTAAAAGGATGGCAAAGCCTCTTTTTCTTTTGGTGTTTTTTATGTCTTCTTTTATTTTATGATCTGTTATTTTGTGATTTTATGGGGGTTTTAGTGTGTGTGTGCGCGCGCATGCATGTGTATACCTTTCGTCAAACTTACAACCCAAACTGTTGGAGTCACAGTAGACTTATCTCTTTTTCAGGGATGGACCCAGACAAGATTCTGGCCCCTGTGGCCATCATGACCTATCCTCGGTACTGTCGCTATCGCACGGTGCTGAAGCGTGTGGAGGCAGTGAGCAACGCCTGGCTGAAGAACATCCTGGTCATGGCCATAGGCGGCATCACCAGCCTCCACCGGGGTGTCAGAGTCATGTTCTGCCGGGAAGTCTTTGAGTACCGTGACCTGGAGGATATGGAGTTCCATCTGGAGCATTTAGGTAGGTCAACAGCTTACGTGCATTACTACCAGCTCTTGCAGTTTACTCTAGCTGTATCTGGCTGGCCAGAACTCTACTCTAGCCACTATCGGCCACAGCCCACCCCCTTTTGAATCGGGCCTGAAGGTCTTTCCATTATGCAACAAGCCTCACTTTGTTGTCAACACTCTTGCAGAATGAGTGGAATGGTGTGGTAGTAATTCTGTTTTACTCTGTGTGCTGAAAAAGGCTGATTTTATTCACCATCATAATGAGACATGCTGAAAACCATGAAGAGTATATCAGGGAATATAACATGAATGAAGAAAGGTTTTTTTAAAATGTTCCTCAGCTAGAGCTCTGAGGTATGACAATGGTGAGTTTTTGCATATGCGACCTTTTTTTGCATACCATGAAGGTAGCCGCATTCCTGACTTAGGGGAGGAAACATTGAATTGTCCTTTTTTTTAAAAATTAAAAAGTTATTTACTCAATTAAAAAGTATAGATTAATTCTTTTTTCAGCACTATGTCTGTGCAATAGCTTTTTTAATTCTAATATCAATTCAGCAAGGTAGTTCTAGTAGTATGAATATAGACTGTAAGGTGTCCCATAAGCTATGTGGTCGTAGGGGAGTGAGGCATTAGAGACCTCAACTTCTCAATGGGACAGCATATTGAGGGTGGCACCCATCTCCTCTCCCTCACTGCTTTACCTTTCCTGACCCATAGGGAGGCAGGTATCCATTTACAGCTAGGTGAAGTGGGGGACTGTACTGAAACCAAGGCGTGCAAACGGTCACCCATCCATTTGGTAACCACACTCGAAGCTGCTTAACCTTGGCTGGGGGAAGTGAGTCCCCGACGGGATAGACTGTATAGCATTATAAATGTGTTATAAGTAATTACAGTAGTGAATTATTTAAATAAACTTGTGTTCAGCTAAGGCAAAGAATTGCACTTACTTCAGTTCTTAGTGAAATATTGCTTTTTGACAAGTTCAAAACGAAATAATGCTTTGAAAAATTAAACAACTTTGCAGGCTGAAGTGGTTTATGTTTGTTTGTTTGGTGTGTTTTTTTGGAGGGGTCTTTTTTTTGTTTTGTGCTTTTGTTTGTGCGATAAGGAAATAGCATTGTCTTGAAGTTGACTTGTACTGTGGAACTGCCCGTCCTGGGGCTGAAAAGCATGTTGTGTAAGGGAGACAATCAGAAACCTGTGGATCATCAGGAAATGCCCTGTTGACAGTTCCACACAGTTCATTGCTTAGATTCTCCTAATTGAACATGATTTGTTTATTATGCCATTGATAACCTAGTTTTTATTTGTGCAGAACACCTTCATTGATCTATACAAAATATAGAAACTGAAAAGTATAGCTGCTTTTCTTTGCCGGTAGTAGAGCTCTCTTATCCCTCTTTCAGGGTTTTACTGTCTTCTTTGCCAGCTGTTTTCTTGTTGGCCCAGAGACAGGCAGATGAAACTGTTGTGAGAAATGAAATAGAATAAGATCACTGAACATCATCTTTTAATGTGATAAATAATTGCGGTCTGATGATAATAGAATTGTTACACATATAATAAACCACCATCATATTGGTCACCATTTCTATGCTGATGATACTCAGCTTCAATGCAGTGATACTGTTGAAAACTTGCCTTCCCTCCTGACAAATATGTCCTACTGCCTTCAAGACATTCAAAACTGGATGAGTCAGAACAAGTTACAACTTAATGCTGATAAAACCGAAGCCATGCTCATAGGGGCCGAGCATAAACTTTCCTCCATCGCAACAACTTCAATAGAATTCGGCAATACGACCGTTCCTTTGGCCAACTCTGTGAAGTATAAGTAGTCTTTCGGATGAGACGATAAACCGAGGTCCCGTGTGTTACACGTAATTATTTAGCGCACGTAAAAAAAACCACGGCAACAAGAGAGTTGTCCCTGGCAAAATTCTTAGAAAAAAGCCACTCTGATAGGGAAACAAATACAGCTGCAGAAAAAAAAAAAAAAAAAGGGTGAAAGGGTGGCGCAGCGCTAAGTGGCGACACGTTCTCCCGCTCTCCCCTGGGAGAGCAGCCCGAATTTCACGGAGAGAAATCTGCCGTGACTTAAAGTGGTATGAAATAAAATCTGAGCGCTTTGATTTGTTGCTTTACAAGATTCAGCGCTATATAAATTCCATACATTATTATTATTATTATTATTATTATTATTTAGGAGTAGTTCTGGACAACACACTCTCTATGAAAAAATTCATCACCCAGACCTGCCAGTCTTGCTACTATCAATTACGGTGCATAAGCGCAATTTGCAAGTATCTGTCTACTGACGCAATTTCCCAAGCTTGTAACTCTCTTCTTCAGTTTAATATTGTGTTTTTTTTGGGTTTGGCCTACCAGCATCACCATCCACTCTCTTCAAGCTAAAAAACTCTGCAGTCGAGGTCCTAAAAAAGAAAAAATCTGAAAACATCCCCCTCTTCTGCGATCTTTTCATGGTGCCTGTGCCCAAAAAGGGAATTTAAGCCAATACCCTCTGTTTCAATGTCTTCCAAACTGTACCCCTTTTCTCTAAGCTGTTTTTACCTGATACTCCATCCCTTCCCTT
The DNA here is from genome assembly GCA_028751875.1 of Rapana venosa. Lineage (NCBI taxonomy): Eukaryota > Metazoa > Mollusca > Gastropoda > Neogastropoda > Muricidae > Rapana > Rapana venosa. The sequence continues at coordinate 48,314,959 of CM054139.1, read as the reverse complement.
CGTCAGCTGCGATATTTTTGTGCTTTTGAACCCCGATTCAAACAAACCATGTTCCCGTCGCTCTTTCCTGTGTCAGGTCCATCCACCGAAATGAAATTTCCCTTTTTCCCATTTGCCAAACCCCTTCACTTGATACCTTAAAAACCCAGCCTCAAAAGAAATTTTTTCCTCGTGAACTTTCCCCCCTCATATCTTTTCCTATTTTTAAAAAAGCATCCTTCTCTCCTTCATCCCCACCTTTTAAAAAGCTCCTTCATTCCTTCATCACCCCAAAGTGGTTGTGTGTGGTGGTTGCAAAAACTTGAAATTCTTTTTATTTGAGGAAAGTTGATGCGTGTAAAAGATTTTAGTGCAAAATGCTTTGATTTGTTTTTTTACAAGATTTAGTGATATAAAATTCCATTTAAATTTTTTTGTTATTAATTACGCACATTTTTTTCTCAGAAACCCCAAACTGAAAGGGGCGGCCACGAAAGCGGAAAATGAAGAGGGGTGTTCTGACAGCAACGGGATAGGATAGACCACAGCTCCCACCCCTTCCAGTTCGCACCCAAGGTCAAAGGGTTTGGTTTTTTTTGAGTAGAGTTGGAAAAAGGTGTGGGTCCGTTAGTTAGAGAAATATTATGTATATGTATACTGTACATGTGTTTTTTCATTGCGGGCTAAAAAAGAGCGATAGCATGTATGTATTTTGGTAGATGAAGTAATAAAATATATCCTTTGGGGGGGGGGGCATGTGCCTGGGCTTTAGTCTTGATTGTAACTTGCGGAGATCTGGCCTCAGGGTGACATTTCCAACTTCAAAATCATTTCACTGACAGGTTGCATGCGGGGATGTTTGTTTTCCAAATTAGGGATCTTTTTTTTATATTTGATCTTCTGCATGTGTGCATTCAGGAAAGGAATTATTAGACACTGGCAGGTCTGCACCTGAAGTTGACCTGGGAGATCGTAAAAATCCCTCCCCTTACTTCACCAGACACCTACACCAAGATTCAAACTCAGGGCTTCACAGACCCATAGGATTGAAGTGTAAATGGTCTTAACCACTTGGTAATAGTATCCATATATAAATACAGTTGTGTGTATAATTGCGAAACAAGACCAGGAAGCTCAGATAGAAATATATTTTGGTCAGCTAGTTGAGGTGGGAAAAAATATAGATGTAGATATATATTTGTGTGTGTTCATGCGCAGTTGATGTTAACATGAGTGCTTATACAAAACCAGGCAAACACATGGCTACGCTCATTCGTGCAAGTACTTATGATCATGCAATAATGTAAATCTGTTGTCTGTCTGTGTGATCAGTCATTGAGGATCCAGAGCAGAAATGAGAGCAGAAATGGAATCACAAGATCGGTAAAAGGCAAAGTGAGTGAGGACGAGAAGTCATTCCTGAAAAAGCTGTACAAATTCATGGCCTCGCTCAACTCCCCCATCGACCGCCTGCCTTCTCTGGGATTCAAGCAGAGTGAGTGGGCCAAAGAGGGATTTTGAGGGGCTTTTCTTTTTTAAACAGTGAATTATCAGTAGGAGTGAACTTATTTGCGTGGTGTTTTACTAAAACACAGGGATTGGGGGGGGGGGGGGGGGCAGGATCTGCTTCATGTTATTATTTTTTTTTAAATAGCAGTGGGAGGAAACCTATTACATACTAAACACATGCTAAGACATTGCTCTGTGATGATGCTAGAGGCTTCATTCATGTATGAATGAATGCTCACTTCCAAAAATATATATTGCTGGAAACTTCTCTCCGCCTGTATTACTGCATGTTTTATTGTCCGGTTTGTTGGGTTGGCTGGTTTGTTTTTTGAAAACCTATTTTAGGCCCCTTTTTTTTTGGTTTTGGTTTTGTTCCTCAGCTAGAAGTCTGAGGTTAACCAAATGGTGAAATTGTAGTGTGCACGACCTCCCTGGCCACCATTTAGGTACCCACATTCCAACTTCAGGTATGCTATCTAAACATGACACCTGTGTGCATGTGTTTTTTAAAACTTTTGTCATCCGTTCCTACTGGCACGAAATGGCCTCTTCCAAAAGGCAGAACTGGCTTTTAATGTGTGCATGAGATGTTCTGCATGCATTTGCATATGGTGCCTGGGTTTATAGTCTCACCCAAACGACTTAGACATTCAGTTTTATTTTCTCATCAAACTAGGAAGAAAGGGCAAAGCTTGGCATCAAACCCAGAAACTCACAGTTTACTCGTTAGGCAGGTGAACGTCTTAACTGTCTTGCCACCTTCCATCTTAGACCTCTAACTTACTGCGTTTTCTAAAAAGAAAATTTTTTTTTTAATTCTGCTTTCGTGTAGCATCTTGTTTATACTGTATGAATGTTTTTTGTATTCTTGGGGTTTTGTAACCTTTTTTTGTGCATTTTGTTTTTTGTTTTGTTTGTTTTCAGTTGACCTGTATGAATTCTACAAAGCTGCTAAGCGACTTGGTGGCTATCAAAAGGTAATTTCATTGACATTTTGGATTTTCATGTAAGAGTTCAATCTTTCTACTGTTAAACAAATATTTTTAAAAGCTACATGCCATGATATTTGTCTGATGTTCTTAATCTGACTGCACTTTGAACTTAGCATTTCCCCAGATTACTAAATGTATTATTTGTAGCACTTATATTGGTATCTGAAGTTGTTCTGAACGTCTCTCTGTATGAACACTGTCCCATAACCTACTGTTCCTCTTTCTTTCCCTGACATTCTGTCTCGCAGTTCAGGCAAGGTGCTGTTTGTGTCTGATCCCGGTACTGATTTAGCCTCATAGGATCTCAGCAGGGAAATATTGGCAAGACTAGATATCATAGATAAATGGTACAAACATTTGTTTCAGATTTGCGAGAATCGCCAGTGGAAGAACTTGTATGATGAGCTTGGAGGCCATGCTAGCAGTACAAGTGCTGCCACCTGCACCCGACGACATTATGAGAGGTCGGTGTTTTGTTTGTCATGTCAACTAATGTAGCACATACTTCAAAACAGGGCAGTGGTTAAAGCGATGGGGTTCCTCTGGTTGAAGTATCCCATTGGTACTGATCTTAAAGTAAATATTCATACAATAAAGCACTAGATACCGCTTATGCTCTGTAACGCCAGGGTTTATATTCAGCTTTCATTGGGGAGGGAACCCTTATTGCTAGTTTTGCTGTATAATGCTCAGGTGAAGGGGTCTGTGGTGTGCAGGTTGATCCTTCCCTATGAGAATCACCTGCGGAAAGTCCAGCAGGCCAGGCAGAGGGGAGTCCGAGTGGGCCCGAAGTCGTCACGCACTCTGCATAACCCCTCCCTGAGAAACTCGGGTCAAAACACACAGTCGCCTGTACACAATGGACAGATGAAGGACAAGACAGAGAAAAAGGTGCGTCATTTTATTGTGTTGTGTTGTCTCAGACAACTGCGGAGTGATAACAGCAGGGTATGGTGGGAAAGTGTTGCGTAACCAAGTGTTTGCCTTGCCAACAGTACGATCAGCTTTAGTAGCTTTCAGATATCCAGGGGCAATTTTGAACCATCGTGGTGGAGTTGGAGACATGCTCAAATACATGACTGTCAGATGGTATGCATGTGTACGGCATGCCTACACACACTGACGCGTGTGTATGTGCACCTGCACACACACACACACAGTCGCTCACTTTTGTATGTAGTTTTTGTTGTAGGTCAATCTTTTGATTTCCATTTACTTGTCCACTGGTGTTCAAAATATGTGTGCCTCCACCCTCAAACACTGATCCAGACACCCCCTTCCCCCCCACTCCCCACTTTTGCATGTCAGTCTAATATCACAATTTGTGAAGAGACTTAAAACAAAATAGAACACTCACTCACTCACACTCATACACTCAATTTTTGTGCGCACACACACACACACGCATGCACATGTTGATGGTTATACATACTATCTCTCTCACAACACACACACACACACACACACCACACACACACAACACAGTCCGTTGCTTAGAGCAAATACTTAAAGACACCCCTTTAATGAAAGATATGTATTGTCATTAACTCATTGTCCTATTACAGATACCTATAGTACATTGTATTTTATTTAGTTGTAGAAATTGCAAAGTTAGTGTTCGAGCTGTTATTTCTATCTTTTCAAAGTCTTTTTTACGCTTTATTATTATTAATATTTGTTAATTGTCAATGATTAGCTATATGCATCCCCTTACACACACACACACAACACACACTTTCCCGTCTGATATCACTGTTTAGTGGAAGGACGTTAAACTGAAGAACTACTACTACTACACACACACACGCACACTCATAAATGGATGGTAATAAATACTATCTCTCTCACTCGCACACACATACTGGCAAGGAAAGGCAATACAATGTGTCTGACAGTATATTAATTACACCGGCCATTCTTTAGTGTGTGGGGTTCAGGGGATATCTCATATTCACAAATCAAATATGTGTGCGTGCGTGTATGTATGTGTGTGTGTGTTGAACAGGAATGCATATCCCAGACCGGCCGAAGTGAAGGACAGAAGGAAGAGACAAAGCCCAAGTCCTCCTCCTCCTCTGGTGCCGCTGACACAGACAGCTCTCAGGTACTGCTGTTCACCTTGGATGGTGTACATGCATGGATGCCTTCCACCACCGAGATATACTAAAGTGCATGTATGAGGGCTCTCCCCCCCCCCCCTCCCCCACCCCCCCCCCCCCCCCCAACCTTGCCTGCTCACCTGTCACCCAACCCATCAGAATAAGTGCATACCTTCAATCCCTTTAACTTGCTCCGGCGTAAGAGAAAAGGAAGCTAGTATACATATATTACACACATACACACACACACACACACATGTATGTATAATGTAATGTCACATACACACACACGTACACACACTCTTACACACACACACACACACAAAAACCACACACACACACAACACCACACACACACACACAACACACACACAACCATATACGTATAATGTAGTCACACATACACACACACACACACACACACACACACACACACACACACAACCAAACAAGAGGCCCTGTGTTTTGAAGTCTGAAAAAAAAGTGTCCTGCAATTTGTTTTTGTTTTCTGTCTTGTTGGTGTGCTTTTGTAGGATTTGTTTTCTTTTTAAGATGTGATGTGTTTGTCTAAACAGCTTTGGTGTATTTACTGCCTTCACGTTTTCTTGTTTTTAGTTGGGTTTTGTGACCTGGCTTTTGGTGAGATTTTGTTTGTATTTTTTGTTGGGGGGGGCACTGCTTCTCAAACCCTCCGTTTAGTTTCCCAGCCAAAGTTCATGACTGGCAGCTGGCAGGGCGTGGATATAAATAAACAGGGCAAAAGGAAAGGCAGCACTAGCGGCTTGCAGCTGTAGCCGTGTTCAGCCGTAAATTACCCTTGTGTCTTTCACACATCCTCTTGCACAGTGAATTGTTTAAAAATGACAAGCAAAGCACTCTTTAAAATGAGCTTTAAACGAGCTTTCTTTTGACTCCAAACTCCATGTACTTTCTTTCATACTGGTTGATGTGACAGCAGTTCAAACAGACATGAAGATAAACAGGAGAGGTGCAGGAAGAAACACAATCACAAAAAACAGACATTTCTAACTCTCTCTCTAAAAAAGCATATATTTATATTATATAAACAATGAACATAGAGAAAACATTGAATATGTCTGCATGCAGACTAACCTTTTGGGGGGGCTGCGGAATTTGAACCTGTTGGCAGAACGAGGCCATAAATAAACACACCATAGCGGCTACCAGCTACCGCGCGCGCCAGCGCCGTGAGAGGCAGGGTGATGGAGAGTGTGGGGAGAGAGTCTGCCGCAGTCATTAGTGTCAGCTATCTGACTTCTCTATAAACATTCCTGCTGGTCAGGCGTTACAGCACGTACACAGTCTACTGTTTCATCAGCTTTTAGCGGTATCCTTGCTACAGCTGAAGGTTGGTTCATGAACCAATTCCAGTACAGCTCATAATTATAACCCCGAGAACACAGTAGAAAACAAATGTCTTGTCAGTATCCTATACTGTCATCAAGCCAAGATACCTCACAAATGGCTCAGGTTTTTATTTCACTGATGTTTCTGATACTATTCAAAAAGCATTTTCTGATCCTGTTAAGAAATTGTTGTGATCAAATGTTTATCTACTTATCAGTCCTGTGTTGTGTAAAAAAAACAAAAACAAATTGCACACAGGCCTACACTTTGACATCAAAGCAACACCCAAAAAAAAGCGGAAAGAAAACACACACACACACACACACACACAAAACGGATGACAAAATTTACAAAACTGCATATACACGGGAACTAGATTTTTAAAAAGCACATGAGTGCTTATTCCATTATCCTTGAAATAAAAGAATAAGCAAAATAAATACACACACACACACATGAGCGCACATGCACACACACACATACACACACAAGCAGACAAACATACACACACAACACACAAAATGGCATAAATACATATACGCATACCCTATACTCACACATACACGCACACTCATACACGCGCACGATGTGCACACCACACACATGTAACTACAAGAAGATGCGCACGGCACACATGTGCTTGAGAAAACTAACAACTTGAAACTGACACACAGCCAGGAAGCACCTGGCACATGTAGGTGTTGTGGCCGATCACACAAACCACACACACACACACAGTTCACACATGCATACACAGGGCACACATACACGCACGCACACGTACTGTGCGCGACACACACACACACGCGCAAACGCACACGCGCGCGCCCACACACGCATGCACACTCACATCCCCGCACACACACACACACAATAACACACACACACACACACACGCATGCATGCAGGGACGCACACACACACACAAACTAGATCTCTCCCCCCCTCTCTCTCTCTCCTCCCCCCCCCCCCTCTTCTCCCTCTCTTATGCAGTCTATTTTAGGGTTGTCTGAAGACTTACTTACTTACACACACACACATACACACACACACACACACACAGAGAGAAAACACACAAACACTCAGCCCTTCGTTTCTTGGGAAACACCATGTTTGTAAAAAAAATGTTTAAAATTAGTTAACCTAATTAGCTGTACAACCGTCACCACAAACAAGTAAAGCAGGTATTAAAGTTTTGTTCACTAAAGTATGAGTACTGTACAAATCAAGTAGGACATCCAGCAGCGAATGATAAATAAGCCTTTCAAATAGAAATTCGCCCAGTTGCTAATAGACAGCAAAGAAGGAATGTGTGCTGGCACCGCGAGACGCTGGACTTGGACCACTGACCACGCGGTGCCTAGATAGCAGCCAGATGGTATTTAGGTTACGGAGTGAGAGTGCCAGCCGCAAACTAAAGAGTCGGGTTTTTCCTGTTTTGAGCAGCCGTGGGGGAGGGGTGGGGGGTATTTTCGTTCCTCAGCTTGAGCTCTGAGCTTCACCACTGGTGAGATTTTGTCTTTGCCACCGCTTTTAGCCACCATTAAGCTGGCCACTTTCTGACTTCAGGGATATTTTTGTTTGCCTATATGTTGGATTTGGAAGGGGGGGGGGGGATACTTTGTCACATTTTAATGTGATACACTTGTCACATATTTTCATTGTTATATATGGTCAATCACACATTTCTTATTGTCATACACTGTCACTTTTTTGTTGTTGTTATACATTACCACATACTTTGAATTGCTTTACAGTGTTAGCATTATTACAAATTTTTATTGTCGTTTATATTCTTTCTTTTTTTAAAATCACCATATTGTTTCACACATTTCCCCATTGTTAGTTTTTAATGTCACATGCTGTTATTGTTATCAATTTTGTCACATTTTAATCCATGTTGCCTTTTTAAAATCTTGTTTATTGCAAATTGATTTTTTTTCTGTACACGATCGCACAATTTCAGGGCCATACACAGACTGTTACATTTACTACTGTTGTCCGTTCTTTTACATGTTCAAGAGTGGTGTCTTTGTAGTGTGCATTGCTTTTATGAGTTAAGAGAAGCAGCATACTGAAAGAAGACTGTGCTGATGATGTCTGAAGTTTATTTAGAATATGGATGGGGGTGAAAAATGTGTTGGGCCTACATACAGTAAAGTACAGCTCAATATACTTTTGAATTTTTAATTTGCAGCACATGCTTGTGAAAGAAGTATGGCTGTAATCTTTGTATCCCACAAAGTTCCCCATCGTTCCCCACAAACAGGCCGCCTTTCCCCACCAAGCCGAGTCTCCTCAGCACAAAGCACTTTGTGGGATACAAAGTCTGTCTGTCTTGTCTGTGTGTATGCATGTGTTATATGGTGTGCACATAACAGTGAGATTAGTTTCATTTGTCTTCCTACAGTCTTTGTCTGAGTTAACATTGATGGATTCTGTTGTTCATGCATTTTCATGCTTTTCTTTGCAGAAAACAAACATTTCCTATAAAATTATATTCACATTCATGACAGAGAAAGTGTGGGGATGTTTTGCTTACTTTTCAGTGTATAAAGTAGAGCATGTTTGTGTTGCATGATTGTTTTTGTTTCCTTAAAAAAAACAAATAATACAAACAGTGACCTGTAACAGTTTACAGAAAGGTATCACTGTCACTTTCATATTGTTATTGTGGGTGTATATGTTGTTAAAGCCTCTGGGTAACGGAGGATTTTGCAACGGCACTCTAAGGTAGGAATTAATACTAAAAACAAAAATAGTCTGAGCTTTTGAGAAATCAAATTTTCATATGGGTTATTATTGTCTGTTCAGGAAAAAGCAGCTGTCAAGGAAACAACGAAGGAAACCAACGGAATCAAACCAGTCCCCAACCCAGAAGACCAGACCCACACATCCACTGCCACCAACACGGGCTCTGAGACCCCCCACATACCCCCTCATGTCAATGCTCCCTCCACCATGAATCCTCAGCCCATGCCCTCAGCCCCCAAGGTGTACAAGGTGGAGGATCTGTATCATGTGGAGATGAAGCCCACCTTTGTGCAGCGTGCCTCCCCCTTGGAAGTGCCTGTGGTCCCGCAGCGGGTAGCTAATAGCGCCATGTCCCCCATCGTCCCCCACAAACAGGCCGCCTTCCCCCACCAAGCCGAGTCTCCTCAGCACAAAGCAGCTCTGCCCCGCGACTCCCCCATGTTGAAACCTCCTCCTTTCTCATCCCATCCTGCATACTCCCCCTCAAACGCTTTGAAAAGTGACCGTTATCGCAAACAGCAGCAGCAGCAGCAGCAGCAGCCCCCGACCAGTATTCCAGGCAGTAGTTCTGGTCAGCAGCGTGTGTCTCAGTTGTTCCACCCTCTTTCAGCCAACAGCCCTCGTCTTCATTCTTTACACAGCTCAGTGTCACCGTCATTCTCATCACAAGTTCCCATGGCTCACCAACGAGCCATGACCTCTCTGATCCACCATCTGAACCTTAGCAGGGAACACATGTTGAACAATAAGTTTGTCAGTGAAGCGTTAGCGATCCCCTACAGCCAAGATCCCCATGTATTGGCTTCACAGCCCACTATCCAGTCCTTGCAGGAGCCTCCTCCTGCACACTCCTCTTATGTGAAGGAGTGCATCCCTCCAGACTTTATGCCTCCCCCTCTGAGGATCATGCCTTGCCGTACGCACAAAGAACAGAGGACCAATCCTGTGGACCGCTTCCCACATCCCAACCAGGTGCTCAGTCGCATCAACAGCCAGCATCAACGGTCTGCAGCTGAAGTCAAACGTTCCAAGGCGGCCAACCCCAGTCCCTCCCCTACTTCAGCTACAGCCATGTCCAAGTCCTTGGAGAACAGTTCTCGTTTCCCGTCGACTTCAACATTACCAGGTGCTTCCTTGCTGAGCAACGGCAAAGACAGTGGTAGCCACAGTCAGAGCTGGCGAGGTGAAAAGTGGGCAGTCGGCAGGCCCTGTGGCTGGCAGTAGTAAGAACCACTACTTGCCTGGACCTGGTGGTAGTGGCAGCAGCAGTAGCAGCAGTCATGGTAGTAGTAGTGGTGGTGGTGGTACAGGTGGGAGTACAGGCAGCAGTCACAAAGACAGTCACCTGGACAGAATGGCAGAGGCTTTGCAACAGCAGCAGCAGCAGCAGTCGGAGGTTTTGCTGCAGTCTGCACTGTTTGGAGCGCAGTTCACTGCTCTGCCTAGGGTGAGACTTTACATATAATAATAATAATAATATATGGAATTTATAGAGCGCTATATCTTGCATTTACAAATCAGAGCGCTTATGATAGAAGTGGGTTGTATGGATATATGAAAATTTGGATGATAAGCCGAGTATCTGATTTCACTCTCCCTCAGTTTCCCAGGGTGTCATCGGGGCACTGCATTGAACCTTTCTTGCAGCATGTCACTGACAAATGGAGCCTGGTGGACCTCATCCCACTCCAGGTGGTAGATTGCATGCTGAGTATATGAGTGTCATCCATACTGCCTTGATGCATGTGTTCACATTGGGTGTCTGGAGTCTGATTGCAAGGATTTGCAGGCGACGGTTGTCTCAACCTATGTTAACTCTAGGGGGAAAATCCACATACATGGCGGTGAGCAAACCGACACCCTCAGCATCGATTTTTCATATAGGTGATACAGTGTGTGTGTGAGAAAAGGAGCAAGCATACAGTGCCTCATATGAATGTAGGGTCAGAATCCTCCCGCTCTGGAACCAATTTAATCACAAATTTAGCAAAATCAGTAGTAGAAAGAAAATCTTTACATTAAGCTACTGGAATGTTGAAATTTCAAATCGGGTAGCAATGAACATTTTTTTTCACAAAAGGCAAGTTGTGCATAGCAAAAGGCCCCACAGTATACACACATGATATATGGTGGTTTTAAGCAGTTTCGTTATAATTTTTGACTGAAACTTCTGTGTTGAACTTTAACAAAATTGATCAGAATTATCTTTGACTTTTATAATACAGAAAAATCATTGTTTAGTTTTTCCAAGCTGGTAATGAAAAGTGAACTCTCGAGAATCAAAAATAGTATATACTGCAAACTGAGCGTTGCTTTCCTATTCTTGCTAGACTACTTCAGTTGCTAAATTCAGGTTCACAGCCTCGCATACATGTCATTGTGATTGTGGTTTTGCAGCCTGCCCAGCCAGCCGATGCTGTTCCCGCCTTCCTGCCCTCCTTACTGGCGCCACACGCTGCCTTTGCCCTGGGCGGCCAGGCCTTCCCTGCCAGCTCTGTAGCCAGCCCCCTCAGCATGTACCAGCAGCTGACCCCAGCAGCCCAGGCCCAGCTGATGGCCTACAGTGAGGAGATCCGACAGAAAGCCTTGCTGTCCCCCTTCATGATGGCCTCTTTACCCGCACCTTTTTCACAGCCCCCAGCCAAAGACTCCTCCCAGAAATGAGGGTCTGCCTGCCTGCCTGTCTGCCTGCCTATCACCATCAGCAGTGCTGGTTTCTTCCTGCCACACCTGAGTGATCCTCAGGGTCAGACGGAACTCTGCTAGGGAACAGCCGCTGTGGTCTTGAGTGGATCATGTTATTTGGTATCTCCTCTCTGTGCCCCCTACCAAAGAGGCTGATCCAGGAATAGCCTTCACCTTTTCTTCTTTGTCTTGTTTGTTTTTTTCAAAACTCTTGTGAATGGCGGTTTGGACCATTCATATGACGATGACCTTAGTAGGAAGACTGTTCCTACCTTCAACACAAGGCCCTCCCTCATCCTGAAGTAGTCCGAGGTGTGGATATGTGTGTGACTGACTGATCATCGTTTCCATGGCCAGCTCTGTTGCACCTGTTGTCAGACTTGGGGCTGTTCTCGCCTCATGAGAAACGAGTTAGCCTCCCAGTTATTTTTGATTTGCAGTGTGAGGTTGAATGGAGGAGACTGGCCCAGAGCCAGGGAGGAATGGCAGCAGATCTTCAGATATTCAGCATTGCATGTCAACGTGTTGAGCAAGAGATGTCTATTTTGTGTGACCTTCCCCCCCCCCCACCCCCACCTCCTCTTTGAAGTAAACCCTGGTCATTAGTATGTTTTTTGTGTGAGTTTTTGGTGGCAGGTGTATACATATGGGAAAACTTGTATTGTAGATTGTGAGTTGAAAACATGAGAGTTGTGAGAAACAGGAGCATTGGTGAGATTTGTTGTTGGTGGTGGTGGTGGTGATGTCTAATATGTGGCAAGCACCGCCGGGGCAAGTTCATATTAATCATTCTGGCAGCTATTTTAGTGTTCCATTTCAACCAGAAGGGAAAAAAATTGATAAAACTGGGGATGAGGAGACCACAGTATTCTTTGTATCATCTTCCTCCGTTTTCTCTGCATCTTCTTCAGGTTGGTTTTTTTTTTTTTTTTTGCTTTTTTATAAAAAATAGGAATCTTTTATTTACGTTAATATATACATTTATAAAGTATTCTCTTTGACTCCTAAGACTTGTGACATTAAAGCCGATAATTGGCTATGTGATGCGGTACTTTTTTTCACTTCGACACACCCATCACAGACATTAAAGCCGATAATTGGCTATGTGATGCGGTACTTTTTTTCACTTCGACACACCCATCACATCAAGTTCTTCCAATCATTTTCTTTCTATTTTTATACTTTTGTATTCCCCCATGGGGATGCCAGGGGGCCTATCAGTATAGATAGCATCCCCACCTGAAAATTCTATGCTAGGAATTCCTTCTTTTCCATCCCCTTTTGTTTCTGCCTTGTTCCTTTTCTTCCTGTCGTTTTCTTCTGGTCTATTTTCTGCCTTTTTGGTCCATTCTTCTGCCTTTTTCCCAGAAAGACTTAAAAGATAACAATTCTCTCCCATGCTGAAGTTGGATGTGCTGGGTCTGACTGTCCAGCATGTAATGGCAATGCAACGCATTTTCACTTGTATAACAGACAATAGTTGCTGTCTGAGCATTCGATGAAGAAAAAGAAGAATACCTTTTCATTATTTGCATTTTCATTTTTATCATTATAAAAGAAACATAACTTTTTTTGGTAAAATGCAATTATGCCTTTGGGCAAGCAACAGAGAGTTAACTTCTTTGTAGTTTTTATATTTGCTAGTAGTCGTTTAGCTATTGGCATCACCTCATCTATCAACACTTATTATTCAGATGTGTTGTAAGACTGGGTATAGTTATTTAGATGAACAAACAGTATGGGTAATGCATAAAAGTCATTTCCATCTTAAAGAAATGATGGTTAAAGTTTTCTGAGAGACTATTGACAGTTTTTAGATTTCATTTGCTCCATTTAATTGTTTTGCAACAAATGGTGCAGATTGCAATTTAAAACAAATTTTTAAACCCCCCAAAATATACTACATAATTCAGCTGTTGTCTATGCTGTCGGGCAACAGAACTATTTTGTATGTGGACATAGTGATAGTGAAGAAACCTGTACAGAAATGGAAGCTATTGGTCAGTCCTTTCCTGTTAAAACTCACAGAGCCTCTCTAACCCTGAACCCTCCTGTTTCATGTTGCTTGTTTTTGTGTGGTGTGGAATAAAATACGTATGTGAAGACGTTGTGTTTGAGCCGTTAACTCTGTGTCATGACCACTCTGCCTTGTTCAAGTTGGTCTTCACTATCAAAAGGTCTGTCTCCCCACTTTGGGTGGCTTCTTTGTTGTTATCAGTTGTCTTTTCTTACTTTTTTAATTGTTCGTGATGAGCGTTATCATATCTAACATGAATGGGCATTACAGTGTACAGTTGGTGATTGGATGAATGCAAAATGAAACACACACACACACACACAATAATGATGATGACTCTTCAGAGCTGGTGTGCAGACTAAGATTAATTTATTCTTTGCAGACAGAAGCATTATGCTGTTAATGTGTGTGTGTGAGTATTTATTTCTCATGGGTAAGAATTTGGGGGAAATGTTTGTATTTCTGTTTGCATTTATCTACAGATTTCCTCTCTGGGTCCAGTAAATGCTCTCGTCTCTCTCTTTGACACTAAAAAAAATGTTTGAAAGTTTTGTATCAGGTGAAGAGAAAAGTGTTCTTTTGTCCCTTCTATCTTTATTTTAATATCTATTTATTCTTTTATTTCGAGGATAATGGGATAAGGACACATGCTTTTTTTTCTCCTCCAATCCCTGTGTGTATGCAGTTGTGTAAATTTTGTCATCCGTTCCATTGCGACAAAGATATCTGTCATGACTTTGAGTTAGTTCGATTTGGGACATTCTCAGTTGTTATACTACCATACATTTTTTAAAGATTTTAACATCAATAAATCTTTTCACTTGCCATTTCCAATTTTGTCCTTTTCTTTTGTAAGAAAGTATACAAACCAAACTTACCTTATCCAGTTGTAGGAATCGTCATGAAGAGGTCTGATGGGGATGTCAATGTTATTTTGATCACCTTCATTCAAAATGATCTGCTTTCCAGTTCTGACAGTATTTTCCTGGTAGCATTGAAGGTGAAGGCCTTCTTGATTAACATCTTACAGGATGGAAGTGCATCAGGTGTCAGTTTGTTGATATCAGAGATTCTTTCATGCTTTAGTATATGACAACGGTTGAGTTTATATGCTTACACATACACAGTGAGTAAAAGACACAAGGTATTGTTTTTTTGTAAACATTTATTTTGAATTATTAGAATTGAAAGCAGTCACAATCTCATGATAAAATCTGGGATGTAACAGTGGTGTGCACGCGCGTGCGCACACACACACACACTGAGAAAATTGCCTTTGAAAAAAGTGGAATTCAAACCACTAGAGTAAAAATAAAAGTAGGAGGGGGGGGGGGGGGGGGAGAAGGGGGCAGATAAGAACAACCCTCTTAAAGCCTTAAAATCCTTCCAATGAGACTATAAACCGAGGTCCCGTGTGCAAACACATTCAGAAGATCTTGCGCACACGTTAAATCCTGTTCCGCTTTTCATAAGAGTAGGCCATTGTGTGCCGGTGGGAACAGATGACAGAATGCACAAATCCGCATACACATGGGGACTGGATGTAAAAACGCACATAAATGCTTATTCCATTATCCTCGATATAAAAGAATAAAAATAAACATAATTATTATATGAACCTTAACATTAAACATGATTCTTTCATAGGTCTGGTCCTTTATTCCCAACTGTCTCCTAAATCTCAGACTTCATACAGATTTACCCAGAAGAAAGCTGCAAGTCAAGCCCTGGCCGTAGGCTACAATTTTTCCTGATTCCTCTAATTTGGGGATTGTTCAGGCCTAAAAGGAATCTTGTTAATTAAACAAGCATGGGTTCCAAAGTATATATATATATGCTCAATTAGAGGCTAGTCTTCATGCTACTTTTTGATGTGATACATCTTTATAAGACTGCCTACAGAGATTGTATCAAGGATAGCTCCATTATAACTGTGAAGTCTTTTTCTTGTGTAAAGGGGGGGTTCTTGTTTGTTTTTTAATTGTGTGAACTTTTTGTTAATGGTCTTTGGTTTGAATTTGGATCTTTGCCCTTCATTTTGGGGAAGAGAAGGCAAGGATGGAGTTATGGTAGGAACAAGGTTATTTTGCATGGTTTTTTGTGTGGCTTTTTTCTCTTGTGATGATTTAAATTATCCATGTCAAGTGTACAGTTTGATAATATGTAGATGTGCTTGTGGTCCTATGGTTGTTATCTATGGAAATTAATCTTTTAAGACTTGTAAGATTACAGACATAGGAGACATTGATGGGAAATGTTTGGTGCAAATGTAAGGATTATACAGTGTATGATCTGTATTTTACACGGAAAGTTTGCAGCAATAGACATTATTTGTGTAAGTGAGGTTGTCAGTTATTGTGCAGTGTATTGTATTGAGGAGTGTTTGTGACCACGTCATGTTGATTATGCAATGCTAACAGCCTCAGGTCTGGTCAGCTCCAGTGGGTGTGAGTGAATGAATGCATGTTGTTGCACAGGTGACCGTTACTTGTCAATTCCCTATTGCCCCTGAATCACGCCTTGAACCTGTTGCCAGCAATCCCCCTACTCCAGTTCATTTCCCACAATTTACATAATTCACTCCATTCAGTGCATTCTTTTTCCCTTGCCTTCTTTTTTGTATGTATGTGCAGGTTTTCTGTTTCTGACACCTCCTTCTAATCTAAGCAGATAAATTGAAACCTACTTGTAAGCAAATTGTTGTGTGGCTTTTTCTTTTTTTAAATCTATCTCAGAGGCAGCCCATACTGTTTTCAAAAAGTAAAAACGAAATATCAAAACAAGGTGAGGGCAGAGAAACAGGTTACTTCAAACAAGAATGATAATTGACATAAAAACTTAAAAGCTTTGTATGTGTGAATGCCAATTATTTCAGGAATTGTTTTTGAACTGAAGAATAAGAGTTTTTCTTTGAATCCACCCAGAATCCTGTTGAACTCTAGACATGTGTGGACAGTTAAGGATCTATGAAAAAATGTCGAAACATGAAGTACATATCCCCAAAATATAGTGTATAGCTTTGCGATTGCTGGCAACAAGGTCCACAAAAATTTCCAGTGCCTTGGTAGTCCCCAGTGGATTTTGATGTGTGTTTGTTAAAACAAAGACATTGCTGGGCCATCATGATGTTGGAAACATGGTTACATACCATTCAGCCTGTGCAATAGCTCCAGGATGAAACCATATATTGATCATTATTGTCTCCATGCTTTCAGTCATTGTTCTATGTCACTTTCATCATATACCATTATTATTATGCTATGTACACAGTAAATATTCACTATGTAATGAGTCAAGAGTATGGTGTCTGCAGGAGAGCATGATTGTGTTGTTGAATGGCATGTTGCATGCTGCTTATGGTCTTGCTTATATACTGAGAGTGTACAGTCAATAATTCTATCAACTCAAAACAGTGTGATTCATTTCATGCAATCATCACAGCTATCAGTTTCCTCCACTTTCAGCTGCTATCCATCCCATCCCAGCTGTTGCTAAATTATAGCAGAAACACTTGGGACTTGGTAAAAGGGAGGGGCTCATGTTAGCACTGGGCCCTGAACCCTCGACAGTTATGTTGGAATATTGCGTTGTCAGTCTCGAGAAGAAAAAAAAATTTTTTATATAGAAATGTTGAGTGGATGTTGGAGCTACTTTCGGAATCAACAAAGGTGACAGCCTTAACATGGACCGACCGTCTTTGTAGATGGTAGGGCTGTCACTTCATGAAGAAAGCACTGTCAGCTAGGACCTACCACTTTAATCAACTTTTTTTTTTTAATCCATCCATTTCTGCATTATGTTAGTCGATCGTTTCTTCACTCTTCTTGAGCACTCTACTCCACTCTTCAGGAAGTGTGTCATGGGCAAGTTGAACCTGGTACACAGGGTGCATGCTGGATATGTTTGTCATTGTCCAAACATCATGTCATACATGCAGTGCAATATATACACAATATGTTTGTCATTGTCCAAACATCACGTCATACATGCAGTGCAATATATACACAATACGTTTGTCATTGTCCAAACATCACGTCATACATGCAGTGCAATATATACACAATATGTTTGTCATTGTCCAAACATCACGTCATACATGCAGTGCAATATATACACAATATGTTTGTCATTGTCCAAACATCACGTCATACATGCAGTGCAATATATACACAATATGTTTGTCATTGTCCAAACATCACGTCATACATGCAGTGCATATACACGTCTCACTCCCCTGTGGGAATGCCAGAGGCTTGTCAGTATAAAGAGCATCCCCACCTCAAAATTGTCCTTTTTTTTCCCCTATCTCTCCTGTGTTTCTGCCTTGTTTCTTTTCTTTCTGTCACCTCCTTGTCTATTTTCTGCCTTCTTGGTCCATTTTCCTGCCTTTTTTTTTTTTTTTTACAGAAAGACATAAAAGACAATGATCTCCCACTGGGCCCAACTTGTCAGGTGCTTAACAGCAGCGCATCAAGTTTTCGCTCATATGACGGACACTAGTTGTCTGAGCATTTGAAAAAATAGAATATCTTCTCACTAAATTGAAAGAACAAAATCATAAATACTTGCTTTGAAGGAAGATACATCAGTTTATTTACAATATTTGTTGCAATAAACAAAGTCAAAAGTGCACTTTATTTTCACATGTAAGTATAAAAACATTTTCACTCAGGACAAAAAAATGATTCATATACATTTTAACAAACATCTCCATTGAGAAAAATAAAGCAGACGATATTATTCACTTGTACTAACTCCATGCATACAACTACCATCTTTAAACATCAAAGAACAACAACAAGAGAATATATTACCACTCCTCAAATGCTGACAAACAGAACTGTAAAATATTTAACAATAATTTATTCAGCACTTAACTAATATTCACTTAATATACAAAAGCGAGAGCCCTGATATGGCCTCTGGTTGGTGGGGCTATAAACAAGATAGGATTGGAACAATATACTTGTGGTTATTGTTTTACAGGATTTACAACCCATACTTAGAGATTTAGAAAATTTAAGGTCCAAGATCTTTGGCACAAAGGTTGGGTTCTTTTTTTTTTTTTTAAATCGCTTGAACGCTTTGTTAGTCCATTTTATTCAATCTTTGTAAGGAACAATGTTCACAGACCTTTTTATGGACCAAAGAATAAAAAAATGCAGGTAGGAAAAAGGTCTTTGTAGATGGTAGGACTGTAACTTCATAAAGAAAGCACTGTCAGCTAGGACTTACCACTTGAATCTCTTTTTTTAATCATTCCATTTCTGCATTATGTTAGTCGTCCGTTTCTTTCTTCACTCTTCTTGAGCACTCCACTCCATCACTGGTTCCATAGTGACTAAATCTATGGGAGTTTAAAGGCGAGAAATGGCAGGTGATTTTTACTTCCCAGATTAGCCCTTGTTCCTTATATAAGTGTGAATTTACATGCCCTTAACCAAATATGCTTGGTAAAGATCCTGTTATTCATGACAGCATTTCATGGAATAAAATTAGGACATGTTTTGTAAACACCAGCAACAAGTCAGCAAACTGATGTTAGCCATTGAAAAGACCAGACATTTCAGCATATTTTGAACAAGTTCATCCACTTTGTTAATCTTGATTTAAAATACTATTTCATTGTAAAGTTCAGACAGGCATTAAATTTTGCTACTGCAGTCTTCACACTGTTATCTAAAGTATATCCCCCCCCCCCCACCCCTCCGTCTAATTCAGTACGCACAGTAACAAAAATTGATAATACAGACCAACAGTCAAAGTAAAGTACCTATGCTTTGTGAAAATTTGTTTAATAGTAATGAACAGTATCAACATCAAAGCATTTTCTCTTTTTTTTGTTTGTTCCTCGGCTAAAGCTCTGAGGTTCACCAATGGTGAGATTTTGCCTATTTGGCTGTTTTTGCCCACCATGAAGGTAGCCGCATTCCGACTTTAGGGATGTATGCTGGTATATTTGTTTTTCTGTAACCCATCAAACACCAACATGAATAAGGGTATCTTTGATGTGCATACTTGATCTTCTGCACGTGTATTTACACGAAGAGAATTAAGACACTAGCAGGTTCACACTTCAAGTTGACTTGGAGATCGAAAAAATCCCCACCCTTAATTTGTCAGACAACACTGAGATTCGAACCCACGACTTCATGGACCCATGGCTATAGCATCCATCATCAAAGCATATAAAAAGATTGTAAATATATGCTAACAAATGAAAACCAATCTATGATGGCTAATATATAAATATGGACTTAAACATAATTCTATTTACAAATAGTCAATGTTTTCAATCAGGTAATAAAAAGATGTGAATGGCTGGATGTTAGCATGCTGCATAGTCTGGTTGGTTGCCTCCAGCTTTTTTTCTTTTTAAAAAAAAAATCTTTATTCAAAATCAAGAGCACAATGTAAAAGAACCCACAGCAACAAAAAAAAGGTCAAAGAGCCCAAAGCAACAAAGTCCATCTTCCCGGGCAAAATCTGTTAGGGGGGAGAGGAGAAAAGTTGCTCTCAAAGGAAAAAACATTTTTAAAATATAAAAAAAATATTTTTTTATAAAAAAGATGGTACTGCTCTGGCAACACGTCTCTCCTTGGAAAAATCAGCCCAAATTTCATGCAGATTTCTCTGCTGTGGCTGAAAGTGATATACAATAATCTGTGGCGATGGGCAAGGCGATACTTCCATGCATTCACACCAAATAAACAAATATACAATAATCTGTGGCGATGGGCAAGGTGATACTTCCATGCATTCACACCAAACAAACAAAACAAGAAAAGTCAACAACAAAAAATGACTGCTACCAATACAGTGTGCTGCCAAAACCAGGAGGTAGCTGTATACATATTTTTGCAGGACAAGTCCAGTCATTTCCTCAGATAGGGATTTGTAGTTGAACATTTCAGGGAATGACACATTTCATCATGCTGCCTGTAGTCATCTGCAGGTGTTCGTTTTTATGTGTATTTTTCACTTCATTATGTACATTCTTCTTTACAGCTGCAATGTTTGTCATACTATTTTTTTTAAAGCAGTCGGGCATACATTGGCCCCATAACAATTCTTATTCAAGACTTATTGGAGCATAGCACACACATTTAAGTTTATGACTCAGCTAAAAAAAAACATTCAGAAAAACAACAAAAAACTAGCTGTGATTATAAACCAGTGTCAAGACCACATGAAGCATACTTCTACCTAAATGTTACCTTTTTTGGCAGAAGTGAGAACACAAATAACAGATGAATGATTACTTTTTCAACAAATAAAGCTGAATTTTTCCAGAGACACATTTTCCATCAGCACTGACCCCGACTCCACTCCCATGAAAGACACTAGAGATTTAAGTCCCATGCAGAATTTCTTGTGCGCATATTAACTGTTTTGCCTTTTAGAAAGGTAGGCCATGGTGTGCCAGTATGAAAAGATGACAAAATCTTTTCAAAAAGCACGCACACTGGTGTCATGTGTAGACATCATCCCTGAAGTTGGAATGTGGCAACCTTAATGGTGGGAAAACAGTTGCACAATCTCACTGCTGGTGAACCTCCATGCTCTAGCTTAGGAACCAGTTAGGGTGAGGGATGCATGCACCTCTTTTTTTCCCCTGTTAAATCTGGAGTCCTGTCTTTCTGTGTTGTCCATGTCTTCTTATACATATTCTCTGCTAAAAGCACTTAAAACTGCAGTCCAAAATTAGTGACATCAAAAACACTAAGTACACTGATGAAACCTTTCTTCAAAAATAAGAAAACTTTGGTTGTTTATTACTGCTAGGGTATCATGGAAGAAAGTTGTCTTGATACTGAAAACTACAAAACAGCTACTGTACATTTTTCATACCTTTAGTCTGTTGACTACATTTGCCAAAGCTCTACCCTCTTTCGAGCCATGAAACCTACCACAGTAATAAACAGACTTGTCAATGACACTGTTGTCAACAACAAAAAAGTGTCAGCAATGACTTATGCAACAAACTGTGAAAGAAATAAAAATGTTCTTATTCACCACATCATCTCATCAATAAGAGTGATATTCCATTTTAATTGCCCAAACAGCTGACCAGGTAAAGTGAAAGAAGTTAAGCACTGGATAGTTAATAACTTAATAGATGCAGAATCAAATGATTCATGGAAACTGGTAAAGCAACATCACAACAAACAAGGAGCCACCACACAAATTATGCAACATGAGAATTCTGCATATAATTTGTCTGTACAGCTGGACACAATGGATCAGTAATCTTTATATAGTTATGTTATGCTACACTCACCAGGAGGGAACTCAGTAAAAGCCCAATTTGCAAATCATTTCTGATGGGAATGAGAGTGGCGATGGTGGAAGGATGGGACCTGTAATTGCACTGATGTTGCAATGAGCAAAAGGGGTATTTTGGTCATTTCAATTTCCAACATCAAATGAAAACATGAAATTATGGCATAGTGTAACCATAACAAGCAACGGATAATTATACTCACAAATCATCTAATTCTGTTAACTTCAATACCATAACACATTATATAATAATTCTTCCTAATCATTGAATACAAAAATTTTCAGTTTGCATAATCTCTATATTTACAATTTCTATTCATCAGGACTAATTTCAATTGCATCATATACTTCTATTGTAATGTGAACGTTCACTTCAACAAAGTTTCTTCGGTCATTTACATAAAGTGTTCCCTCCTCCTCTGGAACAAGCCAACACTTGCCCAGTTCACTTCATCTCCTTGCCTTCATCCTCTACTTTGTTATCTTCTTGGTTTTCTCCCCTCTTCTGCTTCCATACATTTTTCTCTTTCCCTTCCTCTGCTTCTTCTTGGAGTCCAATCTTCAGCTTCCCCACATACTGATTCAAGTGGTCCTCCTCATCCACCTTCTCCACGCCGTGAACTTGAGCTTCTTCTTCCTCCACTGTCTGCCACCAGGGTTTCTTCTGCCCTGACGCGGCTGAAGGCAGGGGAGGGAACTGCTCCATAGCCTCCAACCAGAAATCTTCCTCGTCCAGGTCCAGAGAGGAGAGATCACATTTGGAGTCAGGGGTGGTGACGTAGCCTCTGTCAGAGGGGGAGCTGGTGATGCTGCTGATGGGCGACATTCCTTCCCCCCTACAACACAGTTCACATTCACCACTGTAGACAAGTGCCGATGAAATCTAACACAAAAACTTAGCTACAATCCTCCTGAAAGTATGGGTTCAGTTACAGATGTGTGTTGCATCTATTACAAGCCACTGCCCAATTACAGACTGTCTATATATTATGGTACATAAACAATATTACCAACATAAAATTTAATGTTGTCAAATACTGATTTTTTTTTTTTAACGTACATATCAGACCACTAAATAAGAGGCTTTGAATGAAAAAAAACAAGAGAGGCAGAGAGTTAATAATAATAAATTGAATTTATATAGCACTGTATCTTGCACAGACAAATCAAAGCACTTGCACTCAACTCATTCTTACACAATCATGCAACCAATAGCAATTTAATAGTTCTAACAAGTCCATATGTACACGCGTGAACACGCACACACACAGGGGTTATACACTTTGGCAGGGTGATGGTAGTTTGGCTGTTAAAAGAAGGAACAACTATGAAATGAAACAGGAGAGGAAAATCTTAGGTTTGAAACAAATATGTCTTAAGGCCGGATTTAAAAGTGTCACAAGAAGGTCTTTGGCGAAGAGAGATTGGGAGGCTATTCCAGATTGATGGACCAGAAACAGAGAAAGAGCGACAGCCAACTGGATGAATCTAGGTATTCGTAAGCACAAGGAATCTGCAGCAGAGCGAAGGAAATGAGGAGTGTACAGGTGAAGACATTCACAGAGGTAGGACGGAGCCGTTTTATGGAGACATTTGTAACAGAGTACTGATCTTTTAGTTTATTCTTTGTGGCACAGGCAGCCAGTGGACAGATCGCAAGAGAGGGGTAATGTGCTCAGATCGTTTTCTTTCTGAGGACTAGTCGAGCTGCAGTTAGTCTAGAACAGAACCAAACATTTTTCTGTGTATGTGAGGGCAGCCAAATAAATGCACAAAAGTCTAAGAAGACAAAAAACCAGAGAGGAAGGGAGCATGTCTACAATAAAGATCCTCATTGACAAGTACCGAGATGGAAAACAGCCATGGCTAACCAGTTATTTGATACCCATACTTACAAATCCGAGTATATGTACATGTTTATGCAATGTCTTTCCTGATAAACACCTACAGTTCAGTCTCAAACTACTCACCTCCCCAAAGTTTTCTCCCCCTGCCTGATTGGGACCTTGGTGGGAGAAGAGGAGGGCGTGCTGTAAGCACTCTGCTTGGAAGGGACGTCCCAGTTATGGAGAGCACGGCGCCAGTTGCGGACACCGACATCCCACGTTCTGCGGGGCACCTTGCTGTGCTTGTCTGGAGTCTGGGGACACAAATTGCCGCGTTGCTCCCTGCACACACACACACACTTAGAATGGTTAGATTTCCTTCTCTATGTTTGGGATCTAGCAATGTCTCTTCACACTACGATATAGACTTGGTTTATTCCTTATATATATATATATATATATATAATATATTATATATATAATATATATAATATAATATATAAATGGGGACACTGTTCCCTATAGCTTTCAAACCATGCATTTATTTCATGTACTACACCCTCTCCATGGTACATCCTTGGTAGCAAATGCTTTCCATTACTTCCTTACACACATATTAAGGTCTATTTTTCATTCTTCATTACACAGAACACACTCAACAGTTTCATGGTATACAAATGTGCCTTTGAGGAGATTGTGTATGTTGCTGCAAACAGATTTTACTCACTATATGAATTGAAACTCACTTGACAAGGTACTATCTAATAACTGCCAGACTCGTGATTAACAAGTGGAAGACCTAACCCCCCAACTCAAACTCATGGCAGCATTTTTAAAATCGCAGAATCTGTAACACTCTTTTGTTGATTCAAGTAGCAAGTTCTCTGTTTAAGGTTACTTATTTTCTGAAGCAGAAAGACAGACTGTTCCATTAAATCCATTCCATTTTGTTCAAACAAATAGAAAACAAACAAGAAAAAAAAACACAATAACCACAAAGAATGGACAACAGTTATGAAATTATTCAAATCTGATCAAGTATCCTGATTGTCAACCAAACCACACTTTGTGGATGCAAATGAAAAGTGTGTACGAGTCTACACAGGCGTTTGTGTAAACTACTTAAGAAACACTGATATGGGGCTGGGTGGACAATAAGACAAAGGAAATTAGATTTCATTTATTACCATGTAGTTACTGCTCACATAATGACAAATCAGGTTGTATGATCTTGCAAAAGGCATCTTAAACACAGCCAGTCCACAGAAAACCAAGACATTCAAAAAAGAAATCAGGGATCCAAATACTTACTTTGGCACTCGTTCCAGATAGTTTTTGTAGCCAACTGTGGCCTTCCCATAGTCGATGTCCTTCTGACGACGTGTTAACTGCTCTTTGGTTGGTGTTTTGGGGGGCTCACGGGCAGTCCTGAAATACCAAGAAAAACAAGTCATAACGGTGGCCTTTACTGCAACCACCCTATTCTCTTGTTTAATAACGGTAGTCTTTACTGCAACCACCCTATTCTCTTGTTAAATAATGGTGGTCTTTACTGCAACCACCCTATTCTCTTGTTTAATAACGGTGGTCTTTACTGCAATGACCCTATTCTCTTGTTAAATAATGGTGGTCTTTACTGCAATGACCCTATTCTCTTGTTTAAATGATACCATGAGTAAAACCGTATCAAAATAGCCATCAGATTATCACTTACATTCATGAGTAGTAGCCTCCAGAATTAACAATTCTTTAAAAGTCTCTCACATGCACACAAGACATCAACAACAAAAAATACAAAGACATAAAAGGAAACTTGTCTAACAATGTTTCTAAAGAATTCTCAATAAAACATGAACAAATTGTTGTTTTTCAGAGACGAGCTTTCAAAGAATTTTTAACAACAAAGTTTTCTTATGTAATTCAAGTTGGCACAGATTCATTATTCTCTGAACATGATCTGAAAAATACAATCAAGAAAGGTAATGACGTACTGGCAGGCTAACAACAAAAAACCACCAAACAAGAAGAACGAAAACTGCGACTTTTTTCCTCAATGCCCCAAAAATGTTCAGGAACAAGTCAAAGAGTTTTGTCCTTAACCCTAGTAGCGCGGTTCCCGGAATATTCCGGTAAAGGCGGGTCTAGGCTGTGTGGCGGATCCCGGAATATTCCGGGATGACGTGGGTGGTCATAGTTGAAAGCTTACTTTCGCTTTCAAAGGTCAGCCAATGAATGTTAAGGCCGTTGTAGGCCCGCAGAAAGGGGTGAAGGTCGTTTGACACACACAAGCAACGAAGAATCTGATTGGTTAAGAGTGTATTTTTATTTTTTTTTCGGACCAGCCGAGATCGTCTTCAACAAAAATGGCGGCCAGTGTTTGCACTAGAATTTCTTCAAGCGTTTTTCCGAGCTTTTTTACAATATTGACAGCGAGGAGGAGTTTTAGAGGCTGGATTTGGTTGAAATAACAATGAGAGAGATGATGAGTTAAGGATTGTGAAATTATGAAAAACTTGGTATAAAATGATCGCGATCAGATGTAATCGAGCGTGTATTTTTGCTGGATGACTTCTCGCTACTCGCAAATTCAGTCACAGATTTTTACATATTTCGACGCAACAAGACATCGAAATAAAATTATCAAAACTAAGGAAACTTGATCCATAACATGTTTCTAAGAATTTCTCATAAAAACATGACATTCAATTGTGGTCGTCTTTTCTTTCAGAGACGACTTATCAAATATTTTTAAAACAACAAATGTTTTCCCTTATTAATTCAAGTTATGCACAGACAAACTTTGCTTATCTGTTAAAAATACAATCAGAAAGTGTCATGACGTGGGATTTTTTTTATTGCATCAGGTTGTTAATGCAACATAATCTTCATTTCTACACTTTTATACAAAATAATACACTCATAAAAGATATACTGATACTTCAGCTAAATACTAACACCAAAAAAGTTATAATCAATATCAGCGTTTTTGAGCCCATGCTCCAAAATTGCAGCAAGTAATTCAGCATAAGAGGTTTTGCTGCATTCAGCGCTACTAGGGTTAATAAAAGAGTACTAAACTACAAATGAGTATATCTCTGGCAAAGCTAAGAATGTTCTGGTGTTGTGTTATACTTGTAAACCTACAGCAACAAAACAATCAGAATATACAAAACTACTCCAGAGTTTTCTTTTATGTTAACAATGAGAACAAAAATGTGCACTGCATCCAAATGAAGAAGAAATCCATCAGTGATTTGTGCATCAAAAGAAATCAACTTACTGTCCATTGATTTGTGCATAAAAAAAAATCAACATACAACTTACTGTCCATTGATTTGTGTATAAAAAGAAATCGACATACAACTTACTGTCCATTGATTTGTGTATAAAAAGAAATCAACATACAACTTACTGTCCACTGACAATTTGTGCATAAAAAAGACAACACTGATGCATAACTGTTTGTCAGATGAACAGTTTCATCCCTATTCAACAATGTGCTGGATGATGGTCCACATGCTTACACTGGTTCATCGGAAAGGTCCTCCCCATCACAGAAAGCCTCGTCCTCCACTTCCTCCGCCCACAGACACTTCCTCACACGTCTGATCAAACAAAATCAACTTCCAAATGCAAAAGAGAAATCATATGTGCATGTGAGTTCAGTGCAAATAATAACAACATAAATAACACTGAACAAAAACATTATTCTGCAAACGATGCAAACAAACATCAATGTGCAAACTTAAGTCAAGGCATGATAAATGGGAACAGTTTTGATTAAGAGTGAATATAAATGATTTTGCTATAGATCAAAATCTGTATTTTTGTTTCTTTTCAGCATCACACACTGGATCCTGATGGTAAACCACCAAATATACCGCTCATTAGAGCAACTTTTTATGTGAAATTCCTGTCACTATCAGCAATAAGTGCATAATTATATAACATAAAAGAAAGCAACACCACAAAAAAGGTAAATAAACTGTGTGAGAGCCAAACATTTTTGGTGTAGTATCCCCCCTCATCAACTTGCCACAAAAGTTCTTCCCCCTTTTTTTCTCTGATTCTTACCCCTAAAGCATTATACTCACTGAAAAAATGCTTTGCAAAAACTGTGAATGTTAAAACAGTATGTTGTAACTGTCAGGATACAGCAGCATGCCACCTTGTTAAAGAAATGTGAAGAATTTTTATTTTGTTTAAAAAGAAGATGGTGCACAGAAAAATCCAGTGTGAAGCCAGCTGGCAGCATTCAAATCAAAGAAATGGGAACGCAACAACCCTATTCTTCTTGTCGTCTTTCTCTTTCAACTCCCCTCCTCTTCCTGCTGCAGCTAGCTTTTCTCTTCTCATCCACTCTCGGAACTTCCTCAGTTCTGTTCGGAGGTCTGCTAACCAATCAACTGGTTTGCCTCTCTTCAGCGCGCACACTCGCCGGGTCACCTGGCCGCCATGTTTCTGAAATCTACCTCACCAATCATCTTAGAATTTTGTCCCAAATCACTTCTACTTAGAATTAATCATTTTAGGATTTAAGACAAAAAGCATATGCTGTTCTTTGTGGACAGGGTACACTTCTGTTGAGGTCTTAATGCCAAGCACGTTGCAATGGGAAGGGATCCACTGCAGGATCCGTGTAGGACTCCTGCAGAGGGAGGCAAAAGTGGGGGACAGGTCGTTTAGGTCAGTATCTCTGTTGGACTTTAGGGTCTGTAATACAGTCTGTCAAGCAGACTACTCTGTGGGAAGTATATGGGCTGGTTATGATGTGGGCTGCTGCTCTCTGTAAGGCATCTGCCTCACCTTTGTAGTTTGTGGAGTGCCAAAACAAAACAATTTAATGCCATAACTTTTTTCTTAAAATGCACAAATACATGGTAATATCATCAGATCACAAACAAAATATGGGTTGAAAGACCGTCAAATATCACAAATGTAAATGAGGTTTACCATGGTCTTTTTTCTAATTCATTTCACTGTTAACTGAAAAGTTTTAAATTTGAATAACAAATTTTTTTTTTTTAAACCTAATGATTTCTTCTTACAAGTTTTACAGAACCTAGAAACTTTTTTTACAATGTAAATAAAAACATTCTGCCACAACAATACACTCACCTGTCATTTGACTGACAATGAGCTGCATTTTCATCTTGGGGTGGCTTTGACACATCAGATGATCTTCTGTACAGACATAAACCAATGGATGATGTTTGTTTTGTTTAATAGGTTTGGTATCTATTATTTATCTGTTAAAAAGTATGAAGATGACAGTTTACTCCTCTGATTTTAAGAGATTAACCATTTAGAACTGACACCACTTTTAAATATACAACCGTTTCAAATACAACACTGACGGACGCTATAGCCAAGTAGTCAAAATCTTTTGACTTCAATCCCATGGGTCCATGTGTTTCTGTAACCCACCAAACGCTGACATGAATTATGGGATCTTTTAACAAGCATATTTGATCTTCTGCATGTGTTTTTATAAACATAAACTGAATTAAGGCATTGATAGGTCTGCACTTCAAGTTAACCTGGGAGATTAAAAAAATCCCCACCCCTAATTCACCAGACGCCATGATACTCAAACCTACAACCTCATGGACCCATGGGATTGAAGAAGTCGGTGTTAACCACTCAACTTTAGCATCCATCATGTTACCTAAATCAACTCAATACACACACAAAAACATAAATCTACAAGCTTACTGATAACAGCTTACCTTATTCGACATCCCCTCTGTTTTGCACTGAAAAACAAGAAAGTGCAATGAGAAAACCAAAAACAAAACAAAAAAACGAAGAAGAAAGATATCAAATAATCTACAATCTAAACAATGAAAAACCAGAATGGCATATCAGACCTAAAAACAAATTAGTCAAATGCATATTCAAGTGGCATCTTAAGCAATATGTAAGTGCATTTAGCTCTAACATATTTTTATAGATATTCTTTTCAGCCATACGCATTTACTTTTAGTTTTCATGTGATCTGTGATGATAAAAGAGTAGTAACTCACATGACTCAAGTTTCAGCTTTACTGATCTTTGCATCGGCTGAAAAAATGTAACTACATATTTGTTAAATAAACAAACGTGCATAGTCCAACAAAAAGTAATAAATTAAGTTTACACACACAAAAAAGATTAAACAAAACAGAACGGGCTACCTTCAGTAACTCCCACAAAAAGATTTCTTTTTAAAGTAAATAAAGCATTTCTTTGATTCCATAGCTCTACAACTTGCTTTACGCTGTAACGTTCAACATCTTGCTAAAAACACACCCGTTGTTCCCTGAACTGTGTGAAGCATGGCGACCACGATGTGGAGTTGTTTCTTGAAAACCCCTCTGAGTTGTGTGCAGAGGGCTTCTGAGCGGGGACTCCTTTGTAGTGTGTTTCCCGACCCTGTAGACAGCCAACCACCACTCCTTCAAACTCAGCATACAGCCACTTCAAACTCAGCATACAGCCACTTCAATACTCAGCATACAGCCACTTCAAACTCAGCATACAGCCACTTCAATCTCAGCATACAGCCACTTCAAACTCAGCATACAGCCACTTCAAACTCAGCATACAGCCACAACAACATAGTGTAGAATAATGAGACACAGGAAAAGGTTTTGACAGGTCATGAAGTAACACAATGTGAAAATAATTCATGTGTTCACATTCCACTTTAAATATCTCATTGCTGACCAGAGGTTGACATGATAAAAATGGGTTCCTGCAGCCGCTTTTGTCTCCAAAGGACTATATTAATCAGTGACTTGTGCCAAACTCTAAATCACCTGGCTCACAGTTTTCCAGTTTTGAGGCCTTGCCTTTTCTCCAACAAGGGAGGTTGTGTTTTATTACTTTTATTATCATATTTTGGAGATTTTGCATTCTAAGCCAGGAAAAGATCTTTTGGCACCAAAATACTCCCTTGACACAGGTTTACAGGCAGTTTTGGGATCTCATTCCCACACTGGTTCTCACTATGAATACAGAGACGACTGAAATATCTTTCATTAGTGCTCACTAGGATCCTCTACATGTAACAAAATGCATAGAGGGAATAAGCACCAGTGACTGCAAACCAGCACGATTAGAAATCAAACACACTAGCTCTTCACCCACTGCTCTTGTTACAACTTCCAATGGGGAAAAAAATTGAAACTAAAATACAGAATCATACAAACAATACTGCTGATACTGTTTTACACTATTGTGTTTGTTGTTGGCTTGGTTGTGTGTGGTTGTTTGTTTGTACAAAATATTCATGAAAAACACAATTGACAAAGACAAAAGAATATATCAGACAATACCTGACATGTGCATGATTTTCACCACATTCAGAAGAACTGAACTTGGACATCAGGTCAGGTGCAAAGCTGAAAAGACAAATATAATATCACCAAGTGACTATTTCAGTAACCCCCAACCCCACTCAAAAAAAAAGAAAACAAATGGTAACGATTAAACAATATCATTTACTAACTCTAGAAGATCAATTGAAACTAAACACTAATGACTAAACATTTTAGTTACTTTATGAACGTTAGATTATCAATCATTTAATGATACTTTGATAAATGTTTTAAATGATAAAACACCTCACGCCCCCACACCCCATACACAGGCGCATGCTGACAAAACTAACCCAATCACGCAGCAAACTTCATAAACAGATCTTACTTAAAAAATGCATCCATGCATCAACAATAAAAAGAGTATACAATATCAACTTACTCAAGCAGACATGTACTGTGTGACAGGCGGCCTGACCTGGAATCACAGTCCCCAACACATTAATCAATGTATGGTCTACAATTTAAGTAACATAAACTGTACATTCCTACGACAATAACAATTTTTTAAAAATAAATAAATTGATTTGAAAACAAAACACACTTAAACTAAACAAACTCCAAATACATGCACTGCACACAAAAATGATATGGACTAACACATTAAAAAAATATATATATACTGAATTGAAAGAAAAAGTGTAACAGGGAAGAAATGGTGTGGTGGTGCAATAGGAGGAAGAGTTGCCCAAACTGGTCACAAAACAACGTAAAACAAAAACAACAGAGAACAAAACTGCTTCGACTTTATAACAATATAATTTTGTTGACATCAAAGCTAATACACATCTGATGAAAGTGGTCTACAAAACACTTTCAAAGATTTTAGAAGTTTTACAAAACGCAAAACATTTTTCTTCAGCGATATGATTACTAAAATTATATCATCTGAAATATAGGCTCGCCAGTAATCAGAAATGAAGACACAAAGAAAGAAAGCGAATGAAAATGATCATTGATGCCTGATGGGTAGATACGTAGTTCTGTACTTAAAGCATATTATTCAACTCAAACACTTCCGCAAACACAAATGACAAGGTTCAGACCAAAAACAAAACGAAAATTGCTTCCCCCCCCCCTCCCAAAAAAAAACCCCAGAATAATCAAGCCAAAACAAAAATCAGCAACAATTCTGAGTCAAAAGCAAACAATGGTTGGCAGCTATGATGTGGGAATAGGGCTGCTTTCAAATAATGAACAATATTTATTGATAAAACAAATGATTATAAGCAGAAAATGCTAAAAGCACCTTGATCTCTGACTTTGCAGGGTCCGTCTTCCACCCCTTGTTTGTAATGACGGTTTTCCATCTGCGTTTTCTGCCTCCCTGAAGATGCGTGAAACAAATTTTTCAGTCAAAGAATTAACTCATGTTCCATTATTTACTGAAATATACAATCATTTACTATCTTAGTACTATGAATTAAGTTATATCCAAAAGTATTTACACACATATGACTCAGAATCAAATTAGTGTGGGATTGTTTTGACAGTTTACTTTTGGGTCAAGGTTTTTTTTTCACCAGTGGGGAAAGTATTCAAGTCCAGTTAGGATTATTGCATAATTTCCTTATATAATAGTTACAGGATCCCCCCCCTCCCCCAATAGAAAAAGGTTTAATTATTTAGAAAATGTACAACTTTATTTATTGTATTATTTACTAGATTTAAGTTTTAACACATCAAAAAAGGTACTGTTGCAACATGGGCAAGATGAAGTCTGTCAGTGTCAGACCTTCATAGACAAAGAGTTCTCGATTTTTACAAAAAAATTACCCAATAAATGGGAAAACCACCATGGCATACACATAAAACTTATTATTAAAAGGAATAAATTATATTTTCTACTATACAAGAAAAGTCTGTCCACTGGATTCATAATTATACAATCAGTTATCTATCAAAAGTGAAATGGACTCTTGAATAAATCCATAGGTTGACCATATCATATGTCTGACTATGGCCCAAGTCAGATCAGGTTGCTGGGGCGAAGTAGTGGAAATGCCTTAAGTATAGATATGCCAGTTTCCAGTCCAGGCAAACTGCCCTCCCTCTGACACTTGACCTACTGACCCTTTGCTAAGAGTTTACTCAAATGCTGTGAAATGGCATGTTGCCATGTTAGCAATCACAACAGGTCAAATGGGAAAGCTTACTGAGCTGTGTCATTATTACTTCAGTAAGGCAATATTCTATAATAATTAGTACAGATCAGAGCTCTTCAGAATAATTTGCAAAATGCAAATGTACAAAAACACACTGTAAAAATATTTCTTTTTCAATGTTTTCTTACAAAAATGCTCTTGGAACAGACAGAGGAATGACTTCTGCATCTTCCCCTAATTATGTCTTATGCAGGCCACTGTACTCTATATTAGTATATAGTATTTTATTTACTAAGGTATCATCCAGCACCAACCACATTCTTTAGATTTTATTTTACTAGGAACAGGACACCGACAATTTGTATCACAATCATTAAACAATTTCATAAGCTGCAAGCGTTTCAAGTTCTTGATAACCCATAGCTAGGCTACTGTTATGCCAGCCTAGTGGTTCTAGCAGTAGGCTAGGCCAACATCACTTGCCTACAATGCTACAAAAGAACATGATGAGAGGCTTTTAAGTTTAACAGCATGCAACTTTTTTTCACTGTCACAGAGATAGATAAAAGCAATGCAGTGATAAGCTTTTGGTTGGTTTTTTTTCTCTGTAAAAAAAAAAACAACGAAAAAAAATCCAAGAGGCGAAAAGATCGACAGACATGGGGAAACTGATGGAATAGGCAGGCTAGCTAGGCCTAGCGTGGACTTGACAACAATGATCCAAGAAAAGAGGCTGTAGAAACGAAACCCTGGCGATATTTTGGGGCAAAAGTAAAAACAACAAATACTCACATTTTTGTTTCGTCCCTGGCGCGTTTTCTTTCTCCGATCTGTGTTTCCATGCTGAAAATGTTCTTTCTTTGTAGTTTTTCCCTCAAAGTGTTGCCAGCCAAGCGTCTGGATAACGCGCCAAATTTCCTGTGCATGCGCAGTTAACCAGCCTAGGCCACACAAAAATATAGGCCTATTGTCACCGTAATTATTGACAATGCTGATTTTATCACTTTAGACTTCAGAATTCAACAAAACAGATTTTATACGTAGTAGACAATTTTTTTCTTACTGGGGATAGAAGCAACTCATTATTTGATTTTGTGATGATTAGGCCTAGGCCTAGTTTACTTCACAAAGTAGGCCTACCCTATGTCAAAGGTCAGCGCATGATTCCGTCTGATTGGTCGAAAATGGGGCTGCCCTGGTTATGTAGACTGGCGGTAGACTTGAAAGCTCACTCTTCCTGATTGAACTGGGCTAGGCTAGGCTAATGTGGAAGGGACACTACAGCTGCAGGGCACGGGGAAAGCACCGAGTATAAACAGTGTGCAAAGTAAGGTGGTTCTGTTTTTAACAAAGAAAAAATCTCAACAAATGAATGAATACTAGACAAGAAACCCTGCATATTTTCATGTGCTTTTAATCGTGAAACCGAAAGCAAGAGTTAGTGAAAACTTCTAGCGTAAGACAACTAGTTTTTAATTTATAGCCTATAACAACTTTGAGGTTTTTTTAGCAGCTTATTCCACTGGAAGAAAAAAGAATGTTGCCGAGAAGGGATTTACCTCGCCCAGAAAATGAAAAGGGTGCTGAAAATGAAGAAGAGCAGATGGAGACAGAAGCCCATCCAGGTACTCCACAGATAGGCCAAGGCCTACCATCTCTACTTCAGGCTTCTGTAGAAAATTCACCAGTGGCCAGTTTGTCAGGAAGCTTGAGTCAACTTTCAACGAACAGCCAAAGGTACCACTATAAATTTACAAAAATATTCAGACATTTTTATCCAATCCCAAGTAAGCTCATTAGTCTAGCTCCAAGTTGAAAAAGATCCCCCCCCCCCCCTCCTCCCAACCACCCAAGTGTGCCCCTAAAGCTGTAAAAGGGTAGGATTCACTAGTATATAATATAGGAAGCTGTTGCTTACAACTGAAGTGTTTATAAATGTCAATAACAGGATTTGATAATGTAACAAATCAGTGTTTTTCATTTAAATCTAATACATGGCTTGCGCAGGCTACACTGTAGTGTACAAAAGTACCTAGGCCAATTACAGTATAAAGTTTTTCTTTTACCATATTACTTATTAGCTATTATTATTATATTAATAATGATGAATTAGCTGATATAGACTCAAACACCAGTCAAAGGACAACCACCAGAAGTTACAGTGAGATCTTCATTCCCACGTTATTCATCTGCATTATTGTCCCTATTCCATATCATAAAGCACAAAAAGGATTGTTGACATGTGTGGTTTTTTGGTTTCAGACTACCCAATTGTCTTAATAATATTTATTAATTATTGTACTAGGATTCACATTTGTAACCCTCCACCATAAAATTAGTTGGATTGCACCTGACCCACTTTTCCGCTTGGAGTGGTTTCAGGCAGGTGGGTGTCAGGTTGTCAGTTTTATGATTATAAAACTATACACTTTCATCTACCTTGTGCCATAGTATTAACTAATTAAGGCATACTTTTGTTTTAAAGCCCAAACCCTGCATCCTGACCACCTATTATGAAGCAAAATTCATTTTGTCACTTCCTGGACTCTAGCATTGTAATTTGTTTTAAAACTATATCATAGAATTGTCAGATTTTCAATTTGTAAAATTGCTATTGCCGATTATGAATTTGTCATTTAAAAATGTATCTTGGTACATTGCGGCTCTTAAAGTTAATGTGGTGGTCACATTTACTGATTTAGTACAGTCTGCTCTCTTCTATCAATGACAATGTCACAATATTTTTTTAATTACAAGAGAGCAGATGTGTATGATGTAAATATAACTATTTAGTAGGTCAAAGGACGGAGGGAGAGCAATTGGAAATCTTTCTTCTGCCTTGAAGTCACAGGGCCTATACTCCCTCTCCTCATGCCATGTTCATATGTTCCTTCAAGGGAGGGTATCTAGGGATTAAACATTAAACAAGAAACCCTTTTTAAAAAATTGTATTAAATTTTTTTTTTTAACCTGTTGCAGTCGTAGGGCATTGGTTTTAAAAATCCTTATGTGATTATTTCTCTTGTCAAAATTCAGTGTTCAACTTTTTGGGGGGTTCCTGGGCTAGTTGTAGTTTACCAGTGGTGAGATTTTGCATATGCAACAGTTTTTGCCCACCATTAACTGATTAAGGAAGCAAGATTTAAATTTTGGGGATGTCTAAGCACAAAACCAGTGGGAATGTGTAAACTTTTGTGTGTGCGTGGCCATTGTTGTTGTTGTTTTTTTGGGGGGAGTTGTTTTGTGGCTGTTGGGTGGGGTTTTTTTGGGGGGTGTCATCTGTTCTTACATGCATGCAATGGCCAACTCTTCCAAAAGTCTTGGTGGGTTTAAATGTGTTTGCAAGATCTTTTGTAGCACACAGGACCTCAGTTTGTAGTCTCATATGAAGGACTTCTGTGGGAGTGGAGTTAGTACTGATATCTGGGAGGGGGGAGGGAAACTTGAATGGGAGGTGGAGTGCCTCCATGGTGGCTCAAACCCAGACCATCGGATCACAAGCTGAAAACTGTAACCACTAGGCTACCCCCCTCCCAGTACACACACACACACACTTGTCAACAAAAATCCCCATCCACCTTCACTGAAGGTTGGGGCAGCAATGGCTGGTGGTAAGGGTGACAAATAAATAGACCATGCGCTTGCTGCCTCAGTGTGCCTTCGGACATATGGGCTCCGCCAGGTTCAATTTGATCATGAGATGCTGCATGAAAAAGTCAGAGCAGTGCCCCATTGACTTCTCAGGGAGTTGAGGGAAAGTTAAATGTCTGGATACATGGGTGTCAGTGTCACTGTGTTGTGTATACGTGACTATGTGTGAGTGCATGTGTGTGCGCTGCTTCTTCTGCTGCTATAAATCACTGTTGTACAGTATCAAGGACTGGGATGTGACTCGAGGAGTATTTATGGTGTGCTTGCAGACAAACTCCTAAACGTAATCTAGAAATGAGTGGTGATGATGCTGACCCGGGGCCCTCCTCTGAAGGTCAGTTGCTATTTATGTGCCTAAATTTTAGTTCAGTAATATTACATTTAAAAAAAAATTCAGTTCATTACTGTGTGTATGGGTACCTGTGAGAATGTGTTGTGTGTGTGTCTGTTTCTTCATTTTAGTGGTTACAATTTTGTAGGATTTTAACAGGAGTACATGCTCTTATTAGCTTTTTTAGGATAAAAGAATATTGTTTCTGCATCAATATGCAAATAAATTGTAAAGTTCTATTGTAAAAGAAACCCATGTTGACTAGTGCTCATGTGCCACCAAAGCATTTCCCCTTATATTTAAAGCAAATGGAAATAATAGCAACATGGATTTAAAGTAAACATAAATTAGGCATGAAGCGTCTGTTGTCAAAACATCACACAAAAATGTGTATAAAAAAATATTTAAATGGCAGTTAGTTCATTCACCTTATGGTATTGCTGTCCTTTGCCACATGTCTGTGCACGTGTAACTTTAGTGTATCTTACATTCTAAGGTAAAGTTAGGTTGTTTTTGTTTCTTGAGCTTTCATGTTTTCATTGGGATATTTGAGGGAGAGGGGTGGAGGAAGCATATATGTTGTCTTTTCAAGATATTACGTTTGTCCCCTGCATTCCTCCTTTTGTTACAAATGTGATCATGTATGTGCTTGTGCATGTCAGGAGTCTTTTTGGATTCTCCAACCCCTATTTATTCCCCTTCCTCTGAACTGTGGAACAGGTAAGCTTCTTCAGATTTGTGCATGCCTGCACAGGTTTTTGAAAATTAAAACATAACCTAGTTGTGGCATTTTGAAGCAAAGAATAAGGGGGTCGCTTTCAAACGCTGAAGTGCGCTGGGCCTGTCTTGTCAGCGCAACACATGGTAGCACAACACATTTTCACTCATTATGACAGACAATGGTGGATGCGGTCTGAGCATTCAGTGAAGGAGCAAAATACGTTACAGTGAATAGTGTTTTTAGAATATGATTTCATTCTTCTGGTTCAGTATTCATGCTAAATTTCTGTGCTGGGCTTCTGTAAAGTTGTTTGTTATATATATATTATATCTTGGATGGCATTATCTACAGTTGACATGCTTGACAAGTCTTAAGAGTTCCCAAGGACAGAACGGAGTACTTAGACATTAATTTTCTGATGTCACCGACTTTATTTTCTGATGTCACCGACTTTTATTTTCTGATATCACTGACTTCCCTATGAAGGATGAAAAGTAAAACTGAACTTGAACAAAAACAAAAAACAGATGAAAATATCTGTCGACATAATAAATTGCAACGTTTATTCAGTAGGAAACCAGCAAATAAATCGATCTTTCCAGTCTTAGATATGACTGGCTTCATTCCATAATTCAGAAGAGAGATGGGGTAGGGGTATTTGTGTTTGATTCTTGCAGTGGAATTGATCCTTCGGATGAGACTATAAACCGAGGCACCGTATGCGAACACACGCAGAACATCTTGCGTACACGTTAAATCCCGTTCAGCTTTTCGTAAGAGTAGGCTATTGTGTGCCGGTGGGAACGGATGACAAAATTTACAAAACTGCATACACACAGGGACTGGATGTAAAAAAGCACATAAGTGCTTATTCCATTATCCTCGATATAAAGAATAAAATAAAATAAAAATGAAATAAAAATAAATGACTGAAAGAAGGAAACTGTTCTATTTATTGTCTTATTTGCAGGATTTTTTCAACCAAGCTGTATTCAACATTTACTTTTTTTTTTCTAATAATTTTTATGGGTTTTTGGAAAAAAATTCACAAATACATGAATTTCATTTTTTTAATTTCATATCATGAGTTTTTCTTTTATGAGTTCATTATTTGTTGACATACCCCTCCCTTTCTTTTTTTATTACATATTATAAGAGCTTTGATATAGAAAATGACTACTTTGCCACAAATTGTGTATTAAGAATAGGTGGGAAAAATCCACTTAACAGAGTTGTCATCTCATTGTTTTTGCTTTTTTCGAAAGTTTAACAATCTTTTCAGTTGTTTAAAATTCTAATTATCTTATAACGACTGTTTCAAAGTCAACTAGTTTTATTTGCACTTTATTTACTAGTTCATTTATTTTTACTTTAAAATCTCATTTAACAATCTTATTTTCAGTTAATTCTAATAAACTTGTGATGTCTGTTTCAAAGTCACTAGTTTTATTTGCACATCAGTTTCTTGTTCGATTCATTTCAAAAGAGTAGTGAAAATATTTTTCAGTGCACCATTATTTATTGTTACTGGTTGCATGACTGTAAGAATGAGTTGAGTGCAAGCACTTTGATTTGTCTCTACAAGATATAGCGCTATATAAATTCCATTTATTATTATCATTATGCCTTTTGGCATTTTGCTGAACATTGTATATTTTCTAAGTGCCTGAAAGTGTTCCTTGATGAGAAAGCCCATCATCATTAAAGGAAATTTTACTACTCCATCTTTGTTTATTGGGGACAGGATAGCTCAGTAGTCAGAGCACTCGCTTTTCCCCAGCAATGTTAAGCAGCGTCAAGCATGGTTACCAATTGGATGGGTGATCGTTTGTGTGCCTTGGCTTTAGTACAGTCCCCCAGTTCACCCAACTGTAAATGGGTACCTGCCTCTTTATGGACAGGGAAGGTAAAGCAGCGAAGGGAAGGAGATGGGGCCGCTCTCAATATGCTGGCCCCTGGAGAAGTGAGGTCTCTGATACCTCACTTCCCTACGACCACATAGGTTATGGGACACTTTTACCTTTACTTTCTGCTTATATACCATAGATTTCTTATTTTTGTTAGAGTGCCGGTATACCATTGTGCCATAGTAGTTTCACAATCTTCCAGGTCATTTCAATGTGCAGACCAGCCAGTTCTTTGTTCCCTTCATAAAATATGTATGCATATGATACTGCACTGTTAAAGATCCTGTCATTCATGTCAGCATATGAGAGATTTTGGAAACACAAAAGGAAAGTTATGCGCCCTAATGTGTGTGTACTCACAAGTATAACTATAAGCATATCCCTTTACTTTTTAATGTGCATATATGCATGCACATGTATACATGCATGCACATGTATATATACACACATGCATACCTGTGTGTGTGCATGTGAACATAACAACTATTCACAGCACGCATGCTCACACACACACACACATATTCCCACACATATTCCAACAGTAATACTCTGAACACAGGGAGGTGTTTTTATTCATTTGACTGGTTACTGTTTTAACTGCTTATTTATATTCCTGACATACCCTTCAGCTGGCTGTGCCCATTCTGAAAATGTGTGTACAGGAATGCATTTTCTTTTAGAATGATTTTCTGGCACAAATTATGGGATTGGTCAAAGTAGCTAGTAAATAGAATTGATATATCTTTTGTCTATGTGTTTGCTCAAGTATGATAATTGATGTGTTGGTACATTCTTTGTGTCGTTAGGTCTGTATTTTGAAAACTTGAGCTTTTTCTATAATAATAAAATATGCAAAGCTACGAGTAGTTTGGGTAAGATAGCCATGGGAGTGTCTTTTTTTTTCTGCTTGCAGGAGCCAGAGGAGGATGAATCTCAGAAGGGTCTCTTCTGTAAGTTGAATCTGTATTGGATCCACAACTCTTGTTATCAGTTGTCAGGGTTCGCATAATTCCGTGCATAACTTTTTGCTGTTTCTTTATCTGGGTGCTAGTGCTTTCCTGTGTTTACGTGCACATTTTTCATGTATGTGGTGAACTCCAGCTTAGTGGCATGCACATTCCCTTTTCTCTGCAATTTTGCATGCAGGTTAGCTTCTGGTGAAGTTCCTGGTCATGAGTTAGGGTTTGGATCGTCAGCTGAGTAGCAGCACCTTTAAATAGGAGGAGGTCTTGACTTGAGGAAGAGGAGGAGGAGAGTCAGTCTTTGGCTGAAGAAGTCCGTTGGTCACCGTTCCAGCATGGGCTGTTGGGCGCCGTGTGGTGTTCTCTATTTTGGGGAGCAGTCACCTTGGAGTAGTTCAGGTTCCTGTGAACCCGGTCTTCGTTCTTCGTTGTAGCATCTGTCCATCCTGTCAACGTCTTCCTTGGGGTCCAGGAGTGCACCTTACTTCCTGTGGTGTTGTGTCTTCTCTTGGAGAGCAGAGGGGAGCAGTCATCTTTGAGGTGGTTCAGGCTCCCAAGAACCAGTCTACGTTCTTCGTTTGTGCTGTCCATCTTGTCAACATCTTTCCTGAGGTGCAGGAGTGCACCTTGTTCTTTCTCAGTGACAGGTTCCTGTGGGTGCCTCCAACGGTGGAGTCATGCCTGGAGAGGGTGCAGCCCGGTGTGCCCTGAGGTGTCGCCGACAGCTTGTCCTTGGCCTTCTGTCCCTTTATCCCCTGGAGTCAATATTTTTTTCCCCACAACCCGTTTCCCTTCTCCCTGTTGCCTGTCCACCCATGACCCTCCTTGAGGACTTCAGCCTGCCCTGAGCTACCCCAGGGTGGCAGCATGTGAAAGCCGAGTTGTGACTGTGAAGGAAGTGGGAGGGGAACATTACTCAAGCTGGGTTCAGAACTGTGAAGAGGGGAGGGGATTATAGATAGGGTTTAGAGTGTGGTTGGTGATTGAATCTGTCTGTGTGGAAACCAGTTTAAGTATTTGTCTGATGTGATTTTGATTTTTGGAAAGTAAAGTCCAGAACTTTTCTTCTATGTTTTGTTGTCAGGAAGATAGTTAGAGAAGGCATGGGTGGGGGTTTAGCCACAATCCCTTTAGGAGCGTGACATCAATAATTCAGTATTTCTCCCTGTCTAGTCTGTCTGCCAATCTACCTGCTTAGAATCTGCACTTTCCCACCCCCATCCTGCCACAACAGGCTTTCTGGTAGTGCTATGAACTGTGTGTGTATGTGTGTTTTAGGGAGGTTTGGGGTTTTTTGTTTGCTGGTGTCTCATTGTTGTATTAATGGTGTTATGAAACTGCTGTTCTCTGACTCGCGTCCCTCAGTCTTACTAAACAAGAGC
Source organism: Rapana venosa (assembly GCA_028751875.1). Lineage (NCBI taxonomy): Eukaryota > Metazoa > Mollusca > Gastropoda > Neogastropoda > Muricidae > Rapana > Rapana venosa. The sequence continues at coordinate 48,273,027 of CM054139.1, read as the reverse complement.
AGAGCCAGGCATGACCCTGCAGCATCCTGTGGAACAGTAGTAGCTTCGTTGTTGAACCTGAATGAGTGAGATGACCACCATCATGTCCTTCCTTGGACTCTTCCCAGTGAATCCCAAAGCTGTGACACAAATTCACTACAGGCACTGAAGCCTAAGAGGAACCAAATCTGGATTGCTTTGAGGCTAGGACAGCAGAGCCACTAAATCAGTTTTTTCTTTTGAGGAGTTTAGGCAAAGTTCATCATTTTGAGCATAAGAGATAAGCTCTTATATACTTTGTAGGAGGGGGTTGTATCCAGCCTCTGCCCTTTTAATCAGAGAAGAGGAGGAGGGTGTTCTGGAGACAAAGCTAGGCTTGAGACTGTGTGTTGGGTTTACTTGGGTATTCTGCGCTTTGTTTTAGAACATATCTTCCATCAGCTAGGCCACCACCGATGAGCTACTTATTTCTCAGCCATTTGATTTGGGAAGTAACACTGACAAGGTTACTTTAACTGAAGTATGGATATTTGGCTGGTTAGTCTTTTTTCCATAAACTGCTTAACTGAATGAATTTAAAGATTACTCCATTTATTTTCAGCTGAACATAGTGACAGGACGAAAAGCTTGTGTTGGTGCTGTTCTTCCCTTGGAAGGCCTTTCTGATTTTCACTCAGTTTGTGTCAGGTGTCGGATGCTTTCCAGCCAACAGGAGAATTAGTTTCATGAACAAAGACCCACTTCTCATTCTTCGAGCTAAAGGATCTTCAGTTTTACTCCTTGACTGACTGAAAGACTACCAAGATGGAGATTGTAATGAATGAGAGTGACTTTAACCCTCTTGCATTCAGATTCTCTGAACACAAATTGCTCCTAGATTTTGCATTCTTTCATTACTTTGGGCCTAAAATCGGTTAGGTGTAAACCATGATTTATTTCGACAGTGTTTGAATGTTTACAAGAATGAAACTCAGCAGGTGGCTTTATAAGACAATGCACTATAACTTGTACTATATTGTTTATGTCTGGGAGGGGACGGAAAACTACTGTGTGTAAATCCTGGCTAATCCTGGGTTGGGATTAAGGGGAGCGAATAATTTAATCCCGGCAAATCCCAGGTTGGGACTAAGAGGGTTAAGAGGCGCTATAAGATCAGCCCTGAATGAGAGCGACCATAACTAGAAACACTGGAATATAAGAGGCTTTTTTTTACACCACCTAGGTTTGTTATGGGCTTACTTGTGTGTCTATGGTTTTACAACTTACTTGGTGGGCTTTGAAGACCCTTTCACATATGGGTTTGTTGTGTAAAAGATTGTTTTTTCACCCGATTTGTGGGTTTATGGCCAAACAACTTTTTTTTTCAACTTCTTGTAGTGGGGGTGCACAGTATAAAACATCTGCTTCATGAGTAAGCTTGTTCCTGAATGTGTGTCATACCTGTTCCAACAGTCTCCAGATTTGAAGGTATATGGCTATGGCACCACGGTGAAGACAGAGGCAGAGAACAGCAGTAAGAGGGAGAAGCCTGTGGCCTCTTCGAGCGGTGTGGGGGGGGCAGGAGGGGGCAGGAGTGGCAGCAGCTTGTCCAGCCAGCCAATCATGGAAGAGGAGGAGGAGGGTGAAGACAGTGAGATGCCAGATAAGGTGGGTGCTCGATTTGTCTGTCATTTACTTCAAATCTTATGCTGGGGGGGGAAAAAGTTTCTGTGCCTTTCAGGAGATATTGTGGGAGTGAGTGTGTGGGTGTGTGTGTGGTGTGTGGTGTGTGTGTGTGTGTGTGTGTGTGTGTGGTGCACATGAGTGTGGGTGTGAAAGCTTGCTTTTATGGTTGCGTGTACACTTCACTACACTGTTATGCTGCGCTACACTACACTGCACACACACCACACCACCACATCACACCTACCACACACACCACACCACACCCCCATACATCACACCAACACCACACCATACACACCACAACACCACACCATACCACACCACATACACCCACACAACACACCACATACACCACAACACCCACACACACACCATACCACCCACACCATACACACTACAGTACACCACACACATCCCACAACCATACCACAAACACAACACACACTACCACACACACACATCTCTCTCACTAACACAGAACACACACTACTCACACACTGTGGTTGCGTCATGTCTCCACACACATACCTGGTATGGAAAGTATCATATGGCATGCTATCTGTCACCTGTGCATGATCCTGGCTTAAAAGACCGGAACCCTTCTGACAGCCAGGGGGATGTGGGGAACAAGGACAGCGCCGAGAAAGACCCTCTGCCTCGTAAACTTTCCAAGGGCTTCAAACGATCTTTGGCCTTTGGTTCGGTACATGGGCAGCGCACATCATAGTACATCATAGTATATTGTAGTACATCATAGTATATTATTTGATCGCTAAGTTCTGTTCTAATTCACGATTGATTGATGTTAACGTGTAAATTGGGGAGGCGGGGGAAGGGATGTGTTTGAGTTCTTTTTGTTGTTGGTCAAAATCCACCTTTGTGCTCACACCGAGGTTCCCTCCCTCAGCTCTTCAAAGCAGTTTACCATAAAGGTTGGGGTTTTTTTAAGGAAAACACACATGTGTGCACGCGCACACAAACTACACACGCACACACACAACTACACACACAAAACTACACACAAACTAAACACATACACACAACTACATACACACACAAAAGCACACACACACAACTACACACACACACAAACTACACACACAACTACACACATACACTACACACACACTACACATAACGCACAACTACACACACACACACACTCACACTTCATTCACACACGCACAACCACACATACTGTGATCAAGTCAGTCTCCACACACACAGTTGGTATGCAAAGTATCATACGGCATGCTATCTGTCACATGAGCAGGATCCTGGCTTAAAAGACCCGAACCCTTCTGACAGCCAGGGGGATGTGGGGAACAAGGACAGCGCCGAGAAAGACCCTCCCTAGGGAACATTCCAAGGGCTTCAAACGATCTTTGTTTTCTGATCAGGCACGTGGCTTGTTGTGCAAATAACTAGATTTGCCGAAATGTTTCCACGGTGTGTGTGTTGGTGTAGAGTGTGTGTATGTTGGTTCTCATGATTGTGTAATGAGGAATACTGCCTGAGTAATGAGGGAACCCATGGGAATGCCAGGGGGTCTCCTAGTCTGGATAGCAGCATTTGCACCATCTGGAAATTTCCTCTTCCCTGTATTGCGGTGTTCTGGTACCCAGGTGGTAGTGAAATTGTAAGTACAGGGATAGGCGCAGGATGATTGTGGTGAAGGTGGGGTTTTTTTGTTTATTTGGAGGGGTTTTGCATAGTAATTTTTCCAGGTACACTTTATACACGAGTTACTATGTATAGACTGATCGATCTGTTAACTCAAAAAGGATTCATTAATGTCCAATGTTAAAAAGGAGAAATGGTAAAAGATAACATTTATTGGTGAAATACTTTTCACTGGCAGGTATAAGGTAACCCTTACCTTCTCTTTACATATGTTATTGTAATCATCATACATGACTCTCACTTCTTTTTTACAGGAGGGTGAAAAGGACAACACTGGTAGTAAGACCCCCTTGGGCCTGAAACGGACCAAGTCAATGTTAAAAGATGAACAAGAAATACTTGGCGATTTAATGGCATCATCTGATTCCGATGAGGAGGTGCGGAAGAAGGTAAGACCAATATTCACCTAAGTGTATGCGTTTTTTGGGGGGATGCTATATTTTATTATAATAATCCATGTTGTATGTTTAGCAAATCCTATAGTTAAAACTGTCTACTATTACAAAATTCGAAGTAAATAATGTCGTTCTGTTTTTCATTATATTATAAGGATCTTATGTTATGCCGCCTTATGACCACCAGCCAGAAAGGTCCTGCGCTGATGCTGGGTCACTGTGGTGCTCAGCAGTGCCTGTACTGTTGAAGCTCATGATTGGTTTATCTTGGAAGTTGATGTCGCCTTTCCAAAAAAAAAAAACTTATAAAAAATAATAAAACACCAAGGGTTGAAGAGGAAAACCCCTAGAAATTGGACAGAATTTAATAGATCACCATTTGACATAAATACAGAGAAGTGTAAATTTTGTCAGGGTACAGAGCTCTTTATTTGTCGGTGCCTGTGAAGCACAAATTCACAGACAAACATGTTTCTGTAGACCCCCTGTGTGGAGACTGAATGAACACATCAGTAGGACATGCACTGAACTGCCCACAATGTTCATTGTGCTGAATGAACACGTCAGCAGGACATGCCCTGAAGTGCCTACAATGTTCATTGTGCTGAATGAACACGTCAGTAGGACATGCACTGAACTGCCCACAATGTTCATTGTGCTGAATGAACACGTCAGTAGGACATGCACTGAACTGCCCACAATGTTCATTGAGCTGAGTGACCGTATCGGTAAGACATGCACTGAACTGCCCACAATGTTCATTGTGCTGAGTGACCATATCGGTAAGACATGCACAGAACTGCCCACAATGTTCATTGAGCTGAGTGACCATATATCGGTAAGGCATGCACTGAACTGCCCACAATGTTCATTGAGCTGAGTGACCATATCGGTAAGACATGCACAGAACTGCCCACAATGTTCATTGAGCATCAAGCTTGGCCAGAAATGTGACAGAGGGAGGAGTTTATGTCAGTGGATTGGAGGTCATATACTGGTCTAGAGCATGAGAGGTTGAGGCTTCAGTTCCCATCTGGATCCAAACCCCCCCCCCCCCCCCCACACCCTTCCCACAAGGCAATGGGTGGTTAGTCTGGCTGCTAGCCTCTATGTTGAGATAATAATTCAAGGGCATGCACATAAGGGAGAACCCCACAGTGCAACAAGAGTTGACCCTGTGAAAATCTATTGAAAAGTCGTCTCTTACAATTGGGAGAAATACACCTGCATTGAACATCTTCTTGCTCTTGCAAAATCATAATGGTGTTTTTGTTCATGTATGCACCTCAGACAACATAATATTTTTGCTTAAAAAGTTGACACGGAAGCATCCAACTCCTATCTGCTTAGGACAAATTCTAAACATTGATTCATTTTAAAACAAGAAAAAAATCATTTCAGTTTCCAGCAGAGTCCTGTGATTGTTGTCACCGTTCATCAAATCCGTGTTGCAGCGCAGGAGGAGATCAGCACTAGCAGGCGAAAAGAGACAGGAGGCAGTCGTTGCCGAGCCTTCTGCATCCTCCGTGGACACTCCTCCTGCCACCGTTCCCTCTGCTACCGCAAAGAGCATGAAGCCTGATTACGAAACGCCTGTGGTGTGTATTTCTCTTTATTCTTCAGCGTCAGATTTTTTTTTTCGAAATTTTTTTTTTCTATATTGCATTAACTTTTTTTTTCTATATTCCCATTAGTTTCTTCCCAGAATAGGCAGGAGTGGAAGCGCTTTGTTGCTGCCCTACACACCGCTGGGTGTAATGGCTAATGATGATGATCAGTTTCTTCGTTATATCTAGTCTTCAGGGACACTGTTTTAATATGACAGTGTGTGTTTTATATCTGCCACTCCTGCCAACTTCCAACGGCCCATTCATGTTAAGAAACGGCAAAAGGGGATTTAATGTGTGTGTGAGGGGGTAGGTATGTGTTTACGGATAAACCACATGTCAACCCAGAATAAACCACATATCAACCCAGGGTAAACCACATGTCAACCCAGAATAAACCACATGTCAACCCAGGATAAACCACATGTCAACCCAGGATAAACCACATGTCAGCCCAGGGTAAACCACATGTCAACCCAGGGTAAACCACATGTCAACCCGGGTAAACCACATGTCAACCCAGAGTAAACCACATGTCAACCCAGAATAAACATGTCAACCCAGATTAAAGCACCTGTCACTAGATTAAACCACATGTCAACCCAGAATAAAGCACATGTCACCAGATTAAACCACATGTCAACCCAGAATAAAGCACATGTTAACCCAGAATAAACCACACATCAACCCAGAATAAACCACATGTCAACCCAGAATAAACCACATGTCAACCCAGGATAAACCACATGTCAACCCAGAATAAACCACATGTCAACGCAGGATAAACCACATGTCAGCCCAGGATAAACCACGTCAACCCAGGGTAAACCACATGTCAACCCAGGGTAAACCACATGTCTACCCAGGGTAGACCACATGTCTACCCAGGGTAGACCACATGTCAACCCAGAATATACATGTCAACCCAGATTAAAGCACCTGTCACTAGATTAAACCACATGTCAACCCAGAATAAAGCACATGTCACCAGATTAAACCACATGTCAACCCAGAATAAAGCACATGTCAACCCAGAATAAACCACACATCAACCCAGAATAAACCACATGTCAACCCAGAATAAACCACATGTCAACCCAGAATAAAGCACATGTCCCAGATTAAACCACATGTCAACCCAGAATAAAGCAACTGTCAACCCAGAATAAACCACACATCAACCCAGAATAAAGGACATGTCAACCCAGAATAAACCACATGTCAACGCAGAATAAAGCACATGTCACCAGATTAAACCACATGTCAACCCAGAATAAAGCACATGTTAACCCAGAATAAACCACACATCAACCCAGAATAAACCACATGTCAACCCGGGTAAACCACATGTCAACCCAGGGTAAACCACATGTCAACCCAGGATAAACCACATGTCAAGCCAGGGTAAACCACATGTCAAGCCGACTTTCTGCGTATTCAGTCCTGTATGGTTCTTAAAGGAATCTTTCCTTCAGTGTGAATGAACTTTTTCTTTGTTTGTTGGTTTGTGTGTGCAGCGGGAGTATCGGCTGGCCAAGAGGGGAGCGCAGTCTCAAGCCGTGGATCTAAGCGCTGAGCATCGGAAGCGACTCGATATCTTTGCACAATCTCCACCGGTATGAAAGGGCTTGAGCCCTGATTGCATGCTTTTTTTTTTAATGTAAGTGTATAAGTAAACGGGTATCTTCATTACGACAGCGGAAAAGGCACTGATATGAAAGGACTTGAACAGTGATTGTGAAGAGTTTTAATCTGTATATTGATATATAGATAAACAGACCTGTTTTGTTGTAAAAAAAAAAAAAAAATTCGGGGGGGGGGCCTGTGTGCGTTTTAAAAAAATCACTTTAAAATGACTGCAATGATTGGACTCGTATTGCTTTGAAAATACACATGAAAGTGTTGTATCGATCAATGAGAGTAAATGTACTGCTACTCAAACAAATTTGGGGGAACACATTCTGATTTAAATCTCATTACTATGACTATATGAACATGAATGTCTTCTGTTCCAGACCTTGTCACCAGGTTCGTTACGGCGCTCTTTGTCATTAACAGAAGACACCATCAAAGATGCTGTGCGTAGGATGAGTGAGCTGTCCAACGTGATTGCTGATTCCTCTAAGGTTTGTGGATTTATTGGGTAGGTTTTTTTTTTTGTTTTAACCTTTTGTTCGCTATGAATGTCTTAAATAGTGCTACAGCTTTTAATTTAGTAGATTATTATTTTGTGGTGAAATAGTGTTTATAATTTTATAATGTTAATTTATGTTGCAGATGTGTTTGTTGCCAACCATTTCTGGCAAGCATCAGGACCTGAAGACTATTTCCCATGAAACGGTAAGATTGTTACACGTCTGCTTAATCATTATTTCTGGGGGGGGGGGAAGTGTTAAGACATTCAGTTCGCAATTTCTGGGAGCCTGATTGCTGACCCTGACTCATAGTTTTATTGTATAAAATATACTTTACCCTATTGGAGAGTAACAAGCATGGCCCCCTGTGTATTGTCTGCCTGCCAGATAAACGTGAACCCCCACCCCCCCACCCCCGGTATGAGTGACCCCTTTGACCTGTCCACCACAGTGCTCATGTCCAGAGACCACTCCATGCATTCCCAATCAACAATATGTGCAAACATGCTTGTCATTCTTCAGTACATGAATCCATGAACCAAATGCTAAATTGAACTGAATTGAATACGACTACCATTCATGGCAGATTTCTCTGCTTGAAATTCTGGCCGTTCTCCCTGGGGAGAATGTTGCCACAAGATCAGCCCCAACTTTGTTTTTTGTTCTTTTTTTAAAAAATTGTCCTGTTTGCAAGTGTATTTGTTTCTCTGTCAAAGTGGCTTTTTTCTACAGGATTTTGCCAAGGACAACTCTTGTTGCTGTGGGGTTTTTTACCTGTGCTGACTGCGTGTTGCCTATAGGACATCAGTTTACCATCTCATCTAAAAGACATAGTACCAGGTCCAGAAGATGGAGGAAGAGTTTTGGCACAAATGGGGATCAAACCAGCACTTTTGGCTTTCTAGTGCCTTACCTCTTGATCACCAATCCATGTTATGGTCAGCTGAATGGAATGTAAATGGTTACTGGTGATGTCTACAGATCATGTGCATGATTACAGAGGATGTGTCTCTGTGTTGAACACCCTGTTACATGTATACAAAACCCCTGAGACACCCTTTTTATATGAATTTTCAGATGGCAGATGTTTTGAAAGGAAAATATGCAGAAAAACTTGAAAATTATGCTATTGTGGATTGCCGCTACCCCTATGAATATGCCGGAGGACATATCAAGGTAGGAGCAGATGTATCATTTTTTCTGATGAATTTGTCTGTAGCCTGTAGTAGTTGTTATGCATTCCCTGATTTAACACCCTGGGGATCACCCAGAATATGACTTGCTCATTCAAATGGAAATTGAAGCAAGATTGGAAGTACACACTGGATGAGAAGTTGGCGTGTGTCTCTTTTCAGTACCTTGCCACATCAGCAGCCATACTCGGACTTCAGAGGATTTTTTTTGTATTTCTTTAAAGAAGGGTGTAGATTTTTGGGCTAAGAGCTTGTGGCTGAAGACAATCTCAACAAAACATTTCACAACATTTTGATGTAGGCTTTGGCACCTATCTTACATTCATAATTGACTAAGCATTTGGCCTTGGTCAAGTCTGCATCCTGTTAAAGACCATCTTTTGCTAAAGACCATTGTCAGAGGTTTGGCTGCTGTACCATCTGACAAAATGAACAAGACTGCATTTGTATTACAGTGGCCTAAAGAAACTGCATAAAAGTAACCATGCCAGGTAAAAGGCAGTCCGTAAAAATTAATGGGCAAAATGGAGATGGTGTTTGTATCGTAAAGATATGCAGTTTTAGTAGTTCTTAATGCTCAAAAATACATGCTGAAAATTTAGAGAAGGAATAATGTGGACCTTTCCTCTCTTAAGATATCAGTAATTCATTTGAATGATCAAGCTTGAATAAAAGCATTTTCTATGCCCATTAATCGCCAAGTCTCTTTTCATCATGCCTTTTGTTCAGGGGGCCGTGAACATCTACACGAAAGATATGCTGTTAGACAAGTACCTGAAAAACCCAGTGAAAGTCCAAGACCCTGAAAAACGATACATCATAATTTTCCACTGTGAATTCTCCTCAGAGAGAGCCCCCAGCCTGTGAGTTATGTTTGTTATGTCACTTGTAAATGTTCAGGAATGTCTGGCTGAAATATGACTTGGGGCAGGGTAGCCTAGTGGTTAGAGGGTAGAGCTCGCCATCTGATGGCCTGGGTTTGAGGCACCCATTCAAAGGGTTTTTCCTTTGGAGTTACCATCAGTACCGACTCCACTCCCCCAAAAGTCCTTTGGATGAGACTGTAAACCAAGGTCCTATGTGTGAACGTATGCACATCATCTTAACGCACACATAAACGCCCATTCCACCTTTTGGAAGAGTTGGCCATTTCATGCCAGTAAGAGAGGATGACGTGTGTAAAAATGCATGTACACTGATGTTGTGTTTAGACAACGGCCCCAGAGTCTGAATGCGGCTACCTTAACGGTGGGAAAAAACCGGTAGCATACACACAAAAACAGCAACATTGGAGCTCCAGCCAAGGAATGGGGAAAAAACCCTCATAAATGTGACACAAAATACCCATACGCATGCTCTCAGGAATGTGCACACTCTACCATGAGCTGTTAAAATGCAAACTTCTACCTTATGCACGAGCAGGCACATGTGTACAATACTTAGTAAACGGATGTGGTTTTGTATTACACACACAGTGCACAAGACACGTCATTTTGATTGGAATGAACATATTCTGTAAATATTTTAATGAATGTGTGTGTTGTTTTTTTTGGTATGTAGAGGATAATGGATTAAGAACTCCTGTGCTGTTTTAACATCCTGTCCCTGTGTGTATGCAATTTTGTAAATTTTGTCATCCATTCCCACCAGCACACAATGGCCTACTCTTTAGAAAAGTGGAACATGTTTTAAAGTGTGGTGTGTGTGCATGCGCGCACATGTGTTGTGTGTGTGCTGCACTGAGGGTAAGAAGTGAAAAAGAAATGAGAAAATAAATCATGTCAGTGTGGCTGCTTCTCTTCTGTTTGCTGTTTGTTAGATAAAAGCCCTGCAGTAGAGCAGATTCAGATACCCTTTGAGTAATGCTTATGCAAATTGTTTTCAAAGTTAAAAGCAAAAAACATTTCCATTGATTTTGACATTCAGTATTTAAGAAGATAATGCTTTTCCAAGCATGTTAATGTTTTTATGATAAAACATAACTATGTGCACAAATACTTTCTCACTGAACTATGAATCCCCTTTAAAAGCAAAAGCTCAAGAAATCAAACAGAAATCGGCAGAAATGTTTGAATGATTTACTTCTCTTTGTACCTTTGAATCAAAGGCAAAAATACCAAAAGATTGATGATTATACGCTTGAATAGATTATGGAAGCATATTTTTGGAGAGAGTGAAGTTGAGGATTTTTTTGTTTTTTCTTTTTAATATGTTATTGCATCAACCGATTTTGGTGTTGTGTTGTCAGATATAGACAGCTGCGAGCATATGACCGACAAACCAATTCTCATCGCTACCCCGATTTATTCTACCCTGAAGTTTATCTCCTTGACAGAGGATATTCTGCCTTCTATCTCTGTCACCGGGTGAGCCTGTAATATCTAAAATGTTTATTGTAAAGTTTGTATTTTTTCATTCATTCCTTTGAATTTTGTTTGTTTTAGAGGGGGTGCGGGGGTCGGAATGTCAGCATTTATGACTTCAGCAGAGCAGACTTAGTTTTGTGCTAACTCGGGGGCAGGTGAAATAATCATGCTGTACAGATCTCAAGGAGTGGAGTGTGTATTTCTTTTTAGAACCTGTTGGGTGTGTGTGTATTTGTGAAAGATTCTGTGTAAAGCAGATATGTGCGGCATGAGGTTGGGTAGGGGGGTGGGGGTGTCTTTTGGGCTCTGCTTTCTAACACAGTGTAAGGTGCTGGCTGATGATTCTACTCTGTCAATGAAGGGGTCAACCCTCTGTCTACAGAAGCCTTTCACTTCTCATTACAAGTCGGGCCAAGCTTAATTGAATTTCTTATTCTAGTGTTGAAATCAGTGTTTTGTGTTGTTCACAGGTTTTCAACTGAGGGCATGAAATATTGGAAACTGAAAATTTCTGTGTTTAACCTTTTCTTCAGTATATGTGCACCAAATATTAAAAATTATTGCTGATGTACTTTTTTTTGGGGTGGGGTGGGGGGTATGTACACTGTTTCAGTATTAAAGTGCTGTCTGTGAGGTATAGGTAAAAAGGTAAAGTAAAGGAGTCCCATAACCTATAAGGTCGTAGGGGAGCGAGGCGTCGGAGACCTCACTTCTCTGGGGCCAGCATATTGAGGCGGCACCCATCTCCTCTCCCTGCTGCTTTACCTTCCCTGACCCTAAAGAGGGCAGGTACCCATTTACAGCTGGGTGAACTGGGGGAACTGTACTGAAGCCAAGGCGCGCAAACGGTCACCCATCCAGCTGGTAACCACGCTCGACGCTGCTTAACTTGGCTGGGGGAAAGCGAGTGCTCCGACCACTGAGCTATCCCGTCCCCTGTGAGGTATACCTAAGATAAAAGAACAACCAGCCACCATGGCGCAGTGGTCAGCACCTTGGGTTACGGACTGGAAGGTCGCGGGTTCGATTCCCATAAGAGTCATAGGAATTTTTCGGACTCCGGTGAGTGAGTGTGCTGTGAGCTCAGTGGGAAGACTGGGACCACACAGTCAAGCGTCATCCACTTAACGGATGTGAGTTTGAGAGTTTCGCTCAAATTACCTGACCAACACTACAGGTGTCTGTATCTTTCGGGCATGGTTGACACCGGGATATATTATGATAGTAAGCGTAGAGTACAACCCTGTCAAGTAGTTTCAAAGCATATGCACTTCCACAGCAGCATCATTACGACATCCTCATTGTCATTGATCATCATGCAATTCTTACTTACTTAGGCCCATCACTCCCCCTGGAGCATAGGCCGCCAACAACAGTCCACCAGAGTGCTCTGTCCTGGGCTATTCTCTCCAGCTGTCTCCAGGTATATCCCATCTTCTTGGTTTCTGCCTCAAGGTCATGTCGCCAGGTGTTTCTTGGCCTTCCTCTTTTTCGTTTTCCCTGGGGGTTCCATGATAGTGCCATGCCTTGTGATGTTGCTGGCTACAGTGAGCAGTCTCCTTTGTCCTGACTGTGTCCAACGGGTCTCACTGATGCCAAGCAATGTGAGGTTGTAGCTTTTCATCTCTGCTGCTACTTGTGTTGTTTTTCCTGTCTCATACATGGTCCTCACATTCCATGTTCCGACGTTGATGGTCCTGGTCGATAAAAGGGGGGTCGGCCTTGTGGCTTCCGTAGACTCACGGCTTTCACCACATGGCGTCATACATCCTCTTGGCGAGGACCCTTCCTCTCCCAGGGCAGTAGTCTCTTGGTCCATTGTTGGCGTTTCTGTAGCAAGCTTTGTTTTCACGGGGTGGGGTTGCTAGCCCCACGCCCAACCCTCCTCCTTTCTCATCCGGGCATGGGACCGGCCATGGCTGAGTTATCATGCAATTCAACAACAAAAAAATGCCTCTGATTCGGTGGTCCCGGTTGCTCTGGTCTCATGGTGACCTCAGATTCGGTTTCCCCATACATTTTGTGCCTGTGGTGAGTTTGTGTCAAAACCTTTGGGGTTGGGGGTTCACGGAGGACTGTTGTTGGAGGGACGTTGTGGTGGTTGTCCAGTCTGGCTCCGCGACTGAGCTAATACTGTCGTTAGTAGGGGGCTTACTAGGTGGTGTCCTGCGTATGTTAGCTCAGAACAGGCACTACTGAACACCACCAAAGTGACCCAGCACAGTGCAGGGCCCCTCTGGCTGGTGGCCCCCCCGGCGGCTTGATAGTGATGGGCTCCCTGTGGACTTCCAACCCTGAGGATGAGACATAACAAGTCTGGGTATGGCTGTGGCGGGGAGATTGGAATGAGTGGTGTGGGAACAGCGGGACGGGGGATGTCACAGAAGATGAGGCAGCACCAAAAAAAAAATTAAGAAGAAACCCAACAGACAGAAGAAACACTGAGAGATGAGGTGAAGAAAAGCCAGAAACAGAACTCTGCCATCCTCATTGATCATCATGCAATAAAAACAAATTGCCTCTAATTCGGTGGTCCTAGTTGCTCTGGTCTCATGGTGACCTCAGATTTGGTTTGCCCATACACTTCAGTGCCTGTGGTGAGTTTGTGTCAGTCTTCAGGTTGGAGGTTCGCGGGGGACGTCGTTGGAGGGACGTTGTGGTGGTTGCCACCTCGGGTGGGCAACTCACTCAGTCTGGCTCCGTGACTGAGCTAGTACTGTCGTTAGTAGGGGGTTTAGTAGGAGGTGTTCTGCGTATGTTAGCTCAGAACAGGCACCACTGAACACCTTCAAAGTGACCCAGCAGTAGTGCAGGGCTCCTCTGGCTGGTGGCCCCACGGCGGCCTGATAGTGATGGGCTCCCTGTGGACTTCTGACCCTGGAGATGAGACATAACAAATCTGGATATGGCTGTGTCAGGGAGATTGGAATGAGTGGCGTGGGAACAGCGGGACGGGTACGTCACAGAAGGTGAGGCAGCAAAAAAAAGACAAAAGAACTATTTCAATGAAGATCATTATGATGACAGGAAAGATCTGTTTTGTTAGATACAATGGAGGACGACCCCAGGATTTTCAGCTCTCATGGTCTGAAGTGCACTGTTTTAAGTATAAATTGCGTTTAGTTTTTCAATTATAACTAATCAATGTAAATCAAGACAGTTTTAACACAAAATAAAATCTGTGGGTTCTTTTTCTTCAAAGTATTTGGTTTTGGTGAGTATTTCATATAGTTAATGTGATTGTGTGCAAAAAGTCAATTCCAGTACCAGTCTTAGGCAAGTGTATATAGTTCATGACAATTTTACACATCTTGTTTCAGGATCTGTGTGAGCCTCGGAATTACGTTTCCATGTTGCACAAAGACTACTCAGAGGCGTTGGCCAAGTACCAAGCAGAAAGGAAGAAAAGCAAGAAGAATAGAAGAGAGAGCACACTGGACAGGAGCTCAGTGAGTGGCGGAGCGAATCGTAGTCTGAAGCTGTGACCAAACATGGGTATATATATATATATTTATATATAATATATGCTTCTGCCCAGCAGCGTGCTTTTTCTGATAGGATGTGCACATTTTTAACAGTATAACTTTTTTTTAAGTACAGAAGTGCTTTACTGATTGCAATACTTTTTTTTTGAGAATTATGTCCTGGTGGGTTAGTTGTTTTATATGGTTTTAGTGTAGTTGTTGTAGAAAAGCAAGTCATCAGGTGTTTTAGTATGGACTGAAAATTTAGTGAAGAAGCTAGTCATTGGATTCTTTAGAGTTCATAATGTTGAAAGGAATATATGAAAAGATGCTGTGTTTGATTTTGAGCATCATCATTGTAGATGTGAATTTTGTTCTGTACTAAAGCAAGAGAGAGATTTTTGTGAGAAGCTTTCATTCCTTTTAGATTAAAAACTAAATCAAAGCAACTCCCCTTCCCCCCCACCCCCCAAAAAATAAAAACCAAAAAAAACTTAACTCACTTATGTTGACAGCTGGCTTGAAAATATGGGCTGTTAGTGTGATTTATGGCTTACTCATTAAAACAGATTTTTAAAAAAAAGTATTATCAGCAGTCCAGCTGCTTCAGGATACAGATTTCCTTCAACTTCAGCCATCAGGGGAGAAACACTGATACCCATTGTGATTGCCAATCACAGTGCTCATGTCTAGTCAGTGTAGGATGTGCAGCTATGTAGGATGTTGCGTTTGTGTGCCTTTGACGCCATACGTAAATAGATGTAGCCAAGCTCATATGACCCTGTTGCTGTTTTAGATACATCAAGGGCTGACCAACTTGATTGTTGAATGTGCCTGAAAATGAACTTAGGGCTACAATGAATAAAGTTGATTTTTTTTTAATTTTTGGTTGAGAAATTTGCACCTTAGGATTATGTACTTGTGATTTTTTTTTAAAAACACAAAACCCATGCCATCTTAAAACCTAGTCTTTCAACTCGTTTCATCTTGCTAAAATGTATCATGTGCAACTTTTTTTTTTTAATCCTGTCATGAATTTTATCTTCGTTTTTTACCTCCAAGAAAGTTCTTTTTGTAATGCATGTTGTAGTTGTGTTCATGACTTGCGGTTTTGTAACGTGATGTAACACTTCAATTGCTATCAGGAAGAGAAAAAAGAAAAAGGAAATTTTAATAAAAAAAAAAGTTTTGTGTGAATGGCTCTCACCAGCTACCAGTACCCACCAGTCTGTTCTACTATCAACATTTTACTTTTGGGGGTATAAATTTACAGCTTCTTTTAATAAGATCCTCTTGCATATCGTGGTGTTACCAAAAGTGATGAAGACCTCGTGTCTGGTGTTACAACACCATAAGGATCCCACCCCCCTGTCTTGGCTTGTGGCAAGTATTGGACTTTTTCCGTGCCATCGTAAGTCAGGACTAGGAAGCCTGGAGACACCCACAAAAGCCATTTTAAAAAATGACTTGTAAAGAGTGCTGTGCACATTGCATCTCTCCTACAGAGGAAAGCTATCTAGCATAATTTTTTTTATCTTAACATTTTTCTTAAAATCCTGTTTGAAGGAAGAAAAAAGTAATTAGTCCGTTTCCTTTGATATGATCTCTCATTTTTATCCATTGCATTTAAGCTGGCAGGTAGGACTGAAATGGACCTGGTAGCTGGTGGGAGACACTTTTTAAAAAAAAAGATTGTTTTATGTACATTTAAAATTTGTAAGAACAGAAATGGAGGTATGCAATATTTTATGTCTTTTTTTCTTTTTTAAAGACATTTCAAAAATGCAACTAAACAAAATAAAATTTTATGAAACTATGAAGAAAAGTCTTAATATTCATTTCATGTTATATAGCGAAACTTGCATTCATTATTGCCATCTCCCCCCCCTAACAACAAAAAAAGAGAGAGGGGGGGGGGTATGTCCGTTAAGACTGGTGGGAGTTGGTCTGTAACTGTATCACACAAGAATCGCAACGCAAAAAGATAAACGGACCACAGCGTGCAAATCCAACATCACTCGGTCAAGAACACTAAATTTTAGCACACCCTTTCCATATACCTGGTCAAAGTGTGGTCGGTTCCTGCTATAATAATAACTAGCACCACCTGGGATGGGATGGAATGGATAGCAGCTGAAAGTGGGGGAAAAGTACAGCTGTGGGACAAAATGCATACCATGGCTCGGTGATTGAGTGTGTGAATGTTGCATATCTCATTTTCTCTTCAAGATACAACCACAAGAGCTGGAACGTTGATCTTCAAGCATTTTATTTCAAAGGAAATACAAGTATAACTCGTATTTAAACCCTTACAACTGTATGGTGCACTACAGTCCTGTAAAAATAATCAAAAACAAATCGTGACTGAAAGGAAAGGAGTAAATAATAGTGGAATAAAAGCAATGCATATTTTGCAACAGTTGTATTCATCCTAGAAAACAGATTTTTCAAAATACACTGTGCAATAAAAAAAAATACCCCCCCCCCCCCCTCAAAGTCAAAACAGTGCCTGTTCCCCTAAGATAAGCATTTACATAATAGTAATACTAAAAAATATTTGTAAAAGGTTATCATATTCATACATGAAAATTATAACTCAAAAACTGTACTCTCATTTTCTTGAACAATTCTTTCAACAAGACGCCTTTCAAATCTCCAACATTGCAACACTGAATGAACTTATATTCCAGAAAAAACTTTCAGTTTTGCAGAGGAAAACGGCATCCAAAGTAATGATCTTGAAGAGAGAGAGAATTTCCCAGAGATTCAAGAGGACAAAAAAGGTGTCAGTCTGTAAAGAATCTTGCTTCATGGGACCCTTGTTTCCTAGATTTCTCTTCAAACCAAAAGAAAATTACTAGATTCTTACAACACTGATCACGATTTTGAATGTTTTCCTGTTGCAACCCTGCAGCTGCATTTGTCGAGTAGCTATGCATAAATTGTGACAGGATGTTGTGTCTTTTAATAATAATAATAATGATGATGATGATATAATAATTATGATAATAATAATCAAAGAAATGTGTATATCTTGCAAAAAGAAAAGTGTAAGTGAACTATATCATATCATGACATAACTTTTAAGTATAACATGATAACATGCAACACTCGTTTTAACTTCAAACAGGCAAGAAACCATACAAACTCTGTACAAAGCTATTTTTAACACCAAAATTGTTCATACAAGGACGAAACACACTATTCATGAATATCGGTTTGTATTAACAGGATACACATTTTATATACACTTAAGTGAAGACGAGGCAGAAGGATGGGACAAACTTGTAGCATACGAATGATTTTGCTGGTAAATAGTTCAAGAAAGAAAAACCCTCAATAAATCAGGCACGGGAATTGCCAAAACCCCTTGGAGTACAGGGGCTGAAGAAAAGGGGCTGACAGGGGGGGGAAGAGGGGATGACAAAGCCCCCGCCCCAGCGAAATTGATTTTGAAGGCCTTTCAAAACATCTCCTGGCAGGTTATACTTATTTAGCATGCAGCATACAAACCAAAAGAGGGGGCTTAGTAGGTGATGTCCTGTGTAGGCACCACTGAACACCACCATAGTGACCCAGCAGCAGTAAAAACATAAATAAATAAATAAAGAGACCCAGCAGTAGTTCAGGCCCCACGGCAGCCTGGCATTGATAGGCTCTCTATAGACTTCCAGCCCTGTGGATATGACACAATTTTTTTTTGTTCCTCGGCCAGAGCTCCAAGGTTCACAAGGCTGGAAGTCTATAGAGAGCCTATCAATGCCAGGCTGCCGTGGGGCCTGAACTACTGCTGGGTCTCTTTATTTATTTATTTAACTTTTTTACTGCTGCTGGGTCACTATGGTGGTGTTCAGTGGTGCCTATCAATGGTTCAGTATAGGTGAGGGGAATAGGATGCACTCTAAGTAGTGATCACCAGGCACACACTGTGGGTTTGTAGCCAGATAGTAGCTCTGTGCCAAACTTCTCACAGTAGTCTCGACCTACAGAGCAGCCGAGGTTGCTATGTTCTGACTTGCTAAGGTATATTCATATATAACACTGACAGTCTATTATATATGAGGAGGTCTCACTACAGGAGACTAGCACCACGAGAGGACGAGCAAAAAATTCGTCATCAGATGCCCTGAGAAGCAAAACCCACAACCTGGTTGGGTTGTTTTGGTTTTCTTGAAGTATGACCCATTGTTGGGTCATTAAGTACATGACCATCACAGCCACAGCTCAAGTGGAATGAAACAGTCCTGACTGAAATGGTGGTGAGATTAGGGTTCTTCTAATTAATACACCAAAACCCATTCCTTCAGATGTCTTTTCATGTTTATGCTTTTTGAACCCTGGCATCACCTGTAATGTTTGGAAGAAACTGCATGAACACAAGCTGCCATGATCAGATTTTATTTGATAACAGTACTTTGATGTTTGATTAAAAATACTTTCACACATGTTCATCAGTTTCCTAAAGAATTAACCATGATAACGACTTTCTAAGAAAATAAAACTCTTGTGCTATATCAACAAGTTACCCAAACCTTTATTTCAGAACGTCATTGACATAAGAGAATGGCAGAGATTTACCACATTTCAGGTTTCTAACTAAAGCAAATGCCACAGTTACATTTTATCACAGACCGGCATAGGCATACACACAAGCTCAAGCTGGCAAATAACCCATTACAAAAATTATAGAAGCACTGCTGATTGCTGATAAGAGTGGAACAAGCGAAAATTCCTCATTACAGTAAGAATTCCTGTTTGCATATATGATCCTGAATCTTCAGATATGCAATTATCATATGCCCCACTCATTAAAATAAACCTAATTCTTTCCCGTTACATGCACAATCAAAAACAGCTTAAAGGAATACTCCACAACAGCAGAATAAACATTTTAAAAACCTCATTTGAATATGATGTCCAATTAATGCATCAACAAAAGGTCCTCATAAGCAATGTCCCTTTCCATCATACAGCACTATAAAAAAGGTACGCTGGCCTTCATTTCTGGATTTTTTTAATGAACTGCATTTTTCCTCTGATTTTTTCCCCTAAACATGTATGCACACTAAGACTGCTAATGGTTGTAAAATAGATGTTAAACTCTTACTCACAGTATCATAATTTGAACCAGCCAACTCTAACCAATATCATGACCAGACGTAATGTAGACTGAACATATGTACACAAACACATATATACGCGCACACACTAAAAAGCACCATTTTGTAGTAGAGCATTATGTCACAGGTCAAATGATTCAGGGTAATCTAAATGCAAATCAAGATCATAAGTTGGGTTTTTTTCTTATTTGACTAAAAAAAAAAGTTAGATTTAGATTTATTTTGGAGTAATCTGCTACTACTATTGGTGGTTCAATCCATGCTTGATCCTGGGCCATCATCCATCATGTCGTAAGCACAATGCTTTAACCATTAGGCTATCCTCCACGCCCCCCCCACCCACCCACCCCAACCCCCATGTCCCTTCTGAAGAGAAACTATCTTCCAGCCTAGCGACCATCCAGCAGATTCAAACTCATAACCCTTGAAGCAAGCATCAAATTCCTATCCAAAGGACCAATTCGGTTTAACAAGGTTTTTTGTTTGTTTTATCTCAAGCCCACCTACTTTCATTGAGGTTCAATGGAATTGATCTAATCTTGATACAGACTAGGGAACAATGAAAGAAAACAAATTTTCCAAGGTGGTCTATTGTTTTCCATTGTGAGTTGCTCTCAGTCCTGTGCAGTTAGATCAGTTGCATGGTGTCACAACATGGTGAATGTAGTGTAGTGTCTCCTGAAGCTTTTAAAATGAAGAGTAAAATATGTACAATCTTATGCATTCTGTGGATAGTTTTAAAAGCTTCAGAGAAATTTTTGATAGAATTCAAAAGCTTTAGATAATCGTTTTTAAACAGAAATGTGAATATACACATACAAAAAAAGGCAAACGTGAACTAAAGCGAAAGGGTCCATACCTGGCAGACGAGCAGTCTCCCATGCAGATAAACTTTAAAGGTTTGGGGGCTTCCAAACTAAATGAATTCTAGACCACACACAAAAAAACACACCAGTGACGCACCAACAAACATTACTTCATCACATTCCACAGTCAATGTTTTCAGATACACAGTCAGTCATTTTCTCTCACACATAGTGACACCCACACAAAATGATAAACATTCTTATTAATGTGTAATGGAGGTATTTCAATAAAAGCTTTCCACTGCCTTCTGGTCAGATTTTTGTGACTAGTATTCTTGAGGTCCCCATCGTCTTACAGCCCTTTAACCCCTTAACCTGTCAATTTATCCTGCACGCACAGCCCACCCATGCACACAATACTGAATGCTATCTTTTCCAAAGGTCCTATATAAACTTGCATACTTTACAGCTTCCATCCAATTTCCTTTTCATTGTTTTTTTGTGGGTTCTTTTTTTTTTTCAAGTTTATAAAAATTCATTACTTTTTTTGTTGTTCATTGAATACTTCAATGAAGAGAGCGTTCTCCAGTCACAGTGTTTTTCCTTGACAGGATGTTAACCACAGCATAAGCATTTACATATATTATTTTTTAAAATTCAGTGCAAGTTTTTCTCCCTTTTGTGCAAAAAAGTGGACAAGGGGAGGGGAATTAATTTCCCAAAAATCTATCATTGGCTGCTATACTTAGCCACCCTGTCAAACAGGGACTTGCAAATTTCATGCACTAAAAAGTTTATGGAAATCACTTTATCATGGCAAATGCTAAAGGCTTCATCCAAGAAGACAGGATTACAAACTCGATATAATAAATTTTCTGGAAAGCATGAATTTGAGCACAAAAATTTTCCCAAATCTATTTTACTTTGTCAGAGTAAAGTAGAATTTGATGCCATGAAGGAGCTAGTGGTTTCTCAAAGGGCCAAATTAACAGGATGTTAGCAGTGATAAAAGTCTCGGAATCTCAGGCAGTGCTTTCGCCTGACTTAACGCAGTATATTACATGACACCAAACATTTATTCATCCAATGGCAAAAATCTAATAGTGGATCACTGTAAGTGCTGCAGGTATACTTCAAAGCTAGTCATACTGGAGGTCACTTCAACAAGAACAAAATACTTCTTAATGCAGTGCCACACTCAAAGCACACAAACATCACTTCACCTCACATCCATGAACACAATTCAATGCAAAAAGGCAATCTGCAAATGCTTGTCCATGATTAAAAACGGAGCCAGGACAGTTATGTAATAAATATTTTGGAGATAAGAAATAGACTTCACATCAGTTTTGTTGCTTGACAAAACAGCACGACTATTTGGCCAAGGCCTGTCACAATGAACACAGAGGGTAAAAAGGTGTCACAGCAGTATGGCTGGCTGCACCACCGTATCATATTCCCACTTTCCACAGGACTGAACCACACAGCAGAATACTGAATCATCACAAGGGCACAATCTGGATATCTGCATGTCTGTGTCTGTTTCTAATCAATGCTGAAGTGGGGGAAGGCAGATATTGCGGTGGTGATACAGAACAGACTGCACACAGACACACACACACACAGAGACTCCTCCTTCATCTGGGGCGGTGAGGGCTGGCTACAGAGGAAGGCACCACACTGCTGCGACAGTTGGGTCTGGCCGTCTGATTCAGCCCTTTCTGCAAAACAGCACAGGACACAAGTCAGGCAGGATTCAGACTGATGGCACAAAACATAGAGCTGCAATCCAAACTAAACTTCGCCCCTATTTCTGCCAAGATCCAAGACACATTTGACCACAATACTGACCGGGCTGTTGTTTTTTTAAACTATAAAAAGAAAAGAGAACTTTTATTTCATTTCCATTTCAAGCTCTGACAACATAGTGAAACTGACTGTGCACAAAGGCAAAAAATGATGCTTGGACTTTATCACACTCTGAATATAATCAGCGAAACATGAATGTGACATCCTATTTTACTCAGCTGGAATGGAAACATCATATCTAAGTTAAAGTATTTTTATTCTGTCAAAACACAGTCGTCACCATATACCTCTATTTTTCTATTCACAGTGTTGTCTATAAAAAATGGGGAAAAAAATTAATTTCCATGCAACAACTAATAAAACAAAAGAAAATTTGGAGGTTAAAAACAAAAAAAAACCCACAAAAATTATGCCGGAGAATTATGAGAACTATACTAGAATGACGATTAGGTAAAACAGTGTAAGATAAACAAAAAATATATGACAGAAACAAAAAACACCTTACTGTCAGAACAGATTAATTGTTAGTGAACATCATATAGAAGAAAGTTCCAACAAAATACTACTATGTTACAAATGAAGGAAAGATACAGACCAAGAGAAATAACTGATACCAAAACAAAATTGTCATGAAAAATGTGGTGAGCACTGAAGTAATGGTCTGGCTAACTTCTAGCAAAAGAGGCGAATTAATCCTCCCCCTTCCCCTGTGGGGATGCCAGGGGCTGTCAGTATAAATAGCATCCTCATCATCATCATTAACCATTACACCCAGTGGTGTGTAGGGGCAGCAACAAAGCGCTTCCACTCCTGTCTATCCTGGGCCAACCTAGTCACTGATCCCCAGGAATGCTGCATGGCCTTCATCTCACTTTCTACAGTCCTTCTCCACGTTGCTTTTGGTCTTCTTCCTCTCGGCTTTGGCCATCAGCATTCATACAAGTCTCACTGGACCAGGGAGGTCCTTCGCACACAGAAGTAGAAATTTTCTGTTGCTGTTTCCGTAACTTCACTTCTTTTACGGGACAGGGTTGTTAGCCCTGTGCCCAACCCCCAACCTGGAGGAAGGGTTCCACCTTAGTCGCCTCTTACGACATGCCTGGTTGGAGGGCAGGGATCCTATTCTTGCAATGTTCGCTTTGCAAGCATTCCCCAGGAGTCCCACGGGGAAAATAGCATCCTCACCTTCACTAAACTCTGTGCTAGGAATTCCCTCTGGGGTTTTTTCTGCCTTGCTCACATTTTTCCTTTAACCTTCTTCGTGTCTATTTTCTGCCTTCTTGGTCCATTCTCCTGCCTTTTTTCCAGAAAGACATAAAAGATAACAATTCTCTCCCATGCTGAAGTTGGATGTGCTGGGCCAGACTTGTCAGGCGTTTAACGGCAGTGCAATGCATTTTCACTCATATGACAAACAACAATAGTTGCTGCCTGAGCATTTGACAAAGAAGAGACCTCAGCCTCAGTTTGCTTTACAAGGTCTCCTTTCATCTTTTTTTCAAGATATAATTCTGAAATAATAAGAAAATACCCAGACATCTGAACAAGCAGAATGATGATGAAGGACATCTGAATATTTGGTGTAAAACTAAAAGTTTACTTGTTACTCAGCAATAATCATTACCTTCATTATCAATCACATTTCTGTTGTGAGTCATAACAGTTGGTCTTAAAGTTATTTGTTTGGCAAACTGTCCTTTTTGTTTCAAGTATTAATGATGTTTAAAGTTTATCACCAAAGAATTTGTTAATGAGGATTCTTTTTAATGTACTTAAAAAACTAAACAGACAGACAAGAGTAGAGAAAATGTTGAAATTTCTCAAACAACACATGCAATAAGAAATTGACAGTCCATTTCCATCCATAAATGCAAGATGAACCTCCATGCAAAAATACAGTTATAAATGCACTCAGACACATACAGAGAAGAAAGTGACAAACGGGACAAAAAAACCTGGAAATTCAGTCCAAAAGTTTTGCCCAGACAACATAATCAGCCAAAGGTGCCTTGTTATTGCGTTCTTTTCTCCTTATTTTTGTTTTTGTGTGTTGGGGGGGGGGGGGTTAGCTTGATTGTAAGTAGTTTCTTCTTTAGTCCTTTGTTATTAACAAAAAATGACTCTTACAGAAAGGCTGACTAATCTCAAAACAAAATCGGTTTCTTTCACTCACTTCACCTAATTCTGCTTGTTTATGCTACACAAGAATCATAACAAAAATGCAGTACGTTTCCAATGCCTCTGTGCAGACCTGTATGAAAACAAACACTTTTTACATACACATACGCTCCAAAACAAGTAATGCTTCATTCCGGCAAGCTATTTCTTTTGTGCTGTCTTCCTTTTCTTTGGTGACATATGCACAATCAACTCCAGCCCAGTGTTTTGTTTCTGGGTGACTTGCCCTGACTGGGCATCTCCCTAGCTTCCTCAGCAGTCGCTTGAATTCAGTTTATAACTGCACACTGGTTTTCAATATTGGCCCATCATGATTTTCTGTGTCTAACATAAAGTTTACACTTTTTGGTGAATTCCAACACTTAATTGATTAATAACTGGCTAACCTGTTCAAAATAGGTGTAGCACACCAGACCAAAGTCAATTTGCATAGGCTTTTTAAAGAAATTTTTTGAAAATTTTTAGATAATCTATTTCAAGAAGATGGTATGAAGACAATGTTTGCAGATTTAGAGACTAAATTATGAAAGTGTTACATGCATTATTCTCTTTTCTTTCTTTTACTTTCAATCTTAGCATGCAGTCTTATCTGAATAAAGCATGCAGATATACTGGAAAAATCCCAGCTAGAATACAACCAATCCAACACAGAACTAAACAAACAATTTCCTACCAGGATTTCCAGTGATTTCTCAAACATGCATCCTTGCACATTCACGATACAAACGTCTCCGTTCAACTCAACAGATAATAAACAGCCCATGACAAAAGATCAAAATGCAAACCAGGTGTTAAGGCAAGACACCACAGCAGGCAAGAGGGCGGGAGAAAACAAACCCCAAAATGATACACACAGCAAATTCATGGTAGGATCCTGTGGCAGCTATGGAGCCGTTTCCGCTGGGCGCTTCTTCACTTCTGCTTACCGTGGTATGTGAGAACAAGTTAGGCTGGACTTTGTTTTCCGTTCCTTTCGCCACCCCGTCACGACCAACGCTGGCTTTCTGCATACTTTCCCGCAAACATTTCCGTGCCTGGCGTAACGATCTCCGACGAAATTTGTTCATAGCTGTGTTGGAAGGCTGTAGGGAGAGACAAAAATAGAATACAGTCTGAATTTTACGGGGACGGGATAGCTCAGTGGTCGGAGCACTCGCTTTCCCCCAGCCAAGTTAAGCAGCGTCGAGCGTGGTTACCAGTTGGATGGGTGACCGTTTGTCCGCCTTGGCTTCAGTACAGTTCCTCCAGTTCACCCAGCTGTAAATGGGTACCTGCCCTCTTTAGGGTCAGGGAAGGTAAAGCAGCGAGGGAGAGGAGATGGGCGCCGCCCTCAATATGCTGGCCCTAGAGAAGTGAGGTCTCTGACGCCTTGCTCCCCTACAACCTTATAGGTTATGGGACTCCTTTACCTTTTTTTTAAGTCTGAATTTTATATTATTTTATTAGATCTGCGGTGTACATGGCTGCTCAAAACAGGGAAAACCCGACTCTTTAGTTGGCGGCTGGAACTTTCACGCCGTAACCTAAATTCCATCTGGCTGCTATCTAGGCACCGCGCGGTCAGGGGTCCAAGTCCAGCGTCTCGCCGTGCCAGCACACATTCCTTCTTTGCTGTCTATTAGCAACTGGGCGAATTTTTATTTGAAAGGCTTTTTTTATCATTCGCTGCTGGATTTCCTACATTTTTACAGTACTCATACTTTAGTGAACAAAACTTTAATACCTGCTTTACTTGTTTGTGGTGACGGTTGTACCACTATTTTGGTTAACTAATTTTAAACATTTTTTTTACAAACACTGTGTTTCCAAAGAATGAAGGGCTGAGTGTTTGTGTGTTTTCTGTGAGTGAGTGTGTGTGTGTGTGTGTTATTGTGCGTGTGTTATTGCGTGTGCGGGGATGTGTGTGTGCGTGCGGGTGTGTGTTCGCGCACACGTGTGTGCGTACGTGTATGCATATGTGCCCATGTATGCATGTGTGAGCGCGCGCGTGTGTGTGTGTGTGTGTGTGTATGTGTGTATGTGTGTGTGTGTGTGTGATCAGCCACAGCACCTACATGTGTCAGGTGCTTCCTGGCTGTGTGTCAGTTTCAAGTTGTTAGTTTTCTCAAGCACATGTGTACCGTGCACATCTTCTAGTAGTTACATGTGTGTGGTGTGCACATGCGCGCGTATGTGTGAGTATAGGGTATGCGTACATGTATTTATGCCATTTTGTGTGTGTGTATCTGCTTGTGTGTGTATGTGTGTGTGTGCACGTGCGCTAATGTGGGTGTGTGTTTATTTATTTTGCTTATTCTTTTATTTCGAGGATAATGGAATAAGCACTCATGTGCTTTTTTAAATCTAGTTCCTGTGTATATGCAGTTTTGTGAATTTTGTCATCCGTTTTGTGTGTGTATGTGTGTTTTCTTTTTGCTTTTTTTTTTGGTGTTGCTTTGATGTCAAAGTGTAGGCCTGTGTGCAATTTGTTTTTTTTTTACACAACACAGAACTGATAAGTAGATACACATTTGATCACAACAATTTCTTAACAGGATCAGAAAATGCTTTTTGTATAGTATCAGAAACATCAGTGAAATAAAAACCTGAGCCATTTGTGAGGTATCTTTGCTTGATAACAGTGTAGGATACTGACAAGACATTTGTTTTATACTGTGTTCTCAGGGCTATAATTATGAGCTGTACTGGAATTGGTTCATGAACAAACCTTCAGCTGTAGCAAGGATACGGCTAAAAGCTGATGAAACAGTAGACTGTGTACGTGCTGTAACGCCTGACCAGCAGGAGTGTTTATAGAGAAGTCAGATAGCTGACACTAATGACTGCCCCAGACTCTCTCCCCACACTCTCCATCACCCTGCCTCTCACGGCGCTGGCGCGCGCGAGCCTGTAGCCGCTATGGTGTGTTTATTTATGGCCTCGTTCTGCCAACAGGTTCAATGTCGCAACCCCCCAAAAAGGTTAGTCTGCATGCAGACATGTTCAATGTTTTCTCTATGTTCATTGTTTGTATAATATAAACGGCTGCTTTTTTAGAGAGAGAGTTAGAAATGTCTGTTTTTTGTGATTGTGTTTCTGCTTGCACCTCTCCTGTTTATCTTCATGTCTGTTTGAACTGCTGTCACATCAACTAGTATGAAAGAAAGTACATGGAGTTTGGAGTCAAAAGAAAGCTCGTTTAAAGCTCATTTTAAAGAGTGCTTTGCTTGTCGTTTTTAAACAATTCACTGTGCAAGAGGATGTGTGAAAGACACAAGGGTAATTTACGGCTGAACACGGCTACAGCGGCAAGCAGCTAGTGCCGCCTTTCCTTTTGCCCCGTCTATTTATATCCACGCCCTGCCAGCTGGGGGTCATGAACTTTGGCTGGGGAACTAAACGGAGGCAGTGAGAAGTAGTGTGTAGGCTTATAACACTAGTCATGAATGAAAATATGTCAAATGTAAGCATCTCATACTGATGGCAGGACTAAAACAATTGTCACCCTAAAGGTGTCCAACTGTGCGTGACCTGTCAGCTAAATATATAGCCTAGATTTGTCAGTCATCAAAATCCTCCAGTGTTCCTTCATAGTTTTTTGGTTTGTTTGGGGGTTTTTTGGGAAGGAGGGGGGAGGGTTCCAAAAGAAACTTCACTTTTGTTTCGTTTTTATTCTTTTAAGTGGCACAGTAGCAACATGTGGATCAAAATTGTCCATCCAGAACACTACATTATTCATACCAATTTGATAAAGTTGATTTCACCTGAAAGACATGAGTACCTTACCTTCATGACAGAGAGAGGTTGCCTGGGCTGAGCTGTTCGACCAACAGTAGCAGGCGTCCTGTGGTTTTCATCAGCCTTTGAGCACAAAACAACACACACAATATGACTGTCAACTTGCAACACGTTTCCCTTGACTTGCATATCAAATACCTGATCAGGTCACAGTTTCATCATTAGTTTTCAGTGTCTATTACAATCAATCATGTTAAAAATTTTACACTCATTCTGAAGACATTAGGAAAATCCCTTAGAATCTTTTGATAATCTTAACTTTTATCATTGTACTGTGCTAAGCCATTTTTGTATCATCTTGAATGGCATTGTATGTTATTGATAAAGGCCAATTGTGCATGGATACTGTCCAAAACATAGGCAGTAAATCTCTACTCCTGAGTAGGCCAGGTGACTGATAGGAAACTGATCACTGTTTCCATATCACTGAATAATTGACCAGTCCTGAAGCCAAACACCAAGTAGATCTACATTTCCCCTACCAAAAACAAGAGCTCTGCATGAAACAGAAAAAAAGCGAACAAATGCAATAAAACAAACCCTTAGATTCTAACCTATTATTTAAGTAACAGTTCTCAAGTTGAACATTTGCTTGTTTCTAAGGAAATGTAGATTTTATCAGGAACCAGTTTTGTTAGCCATTAAGTCTAAAGCATGTTAATTTAAAACTCATATGACAGTGACCTTGGCACCTCCCCTCTCTAGATGACTAGGAATTTGTTTATTTAAATCAAGACATACTTTAACCACATAAATCATTATCCTATGACAGTGTTTCCCCCCTCCCTTCCAAAACCCTTTTTTTCCAGTCTATACATGTCCCCTTGCCTCCTAGAGTAACATGTTCCATCTCAGCTCAATAATTTTATGACATCAGTAATGTAATATTTACAGGAAATTAATACACATGCAAAGCATTCAAAACACTGTCATGAAGTCAAGATCAGATATATGCATTGGTGAAGGAAAACAAGACCAAAAAAAAAAAAGTGCTGCTAAAATTCAGTTTTACAAACATGCAGTAACACTTCATAAAAAGAGAAAAATTTCAGACCTTAAAAGAGATTATAGGCACATTATAAAATATTCCATAATCATTGCATTAGCACAAATGAAGAACCTATGGCTCAAATCTTGGCAACACCCGATGAGCTTAAGGTTGAGGTTTTTACACTCTCACAAGTAGTGTATGTAAAAACTTGCTTGAACCCACTATGGCTGTGTAAATAACTCTATCTTTCTACTGGAAATTAAAGAACTTTGGAGAAACAGCTCACACAGAACACACTGGGATAACAGAGACAGGGTACACAGTAAAATCAAACCATCCATGAGAAGCAGAGTTATCTGAGAAAGCCAGAAAAGTAAATGGCAACTCTTTAGCCAAACACTTTTACACCCTGCACAGCATGCAGCCATATCCAGACTCCTTGTTGCAGACCTATAGATAGTGGTCTGCAGAGGGCTTTCAATTTCAGACCACCATAAAGCTACTAACAAGAGGAGACCATGCACTGCTGTGAGATCATTTTGCGATATTCATCAATAGCTGGTCTGCTTCAACATTAAGTTTAACAGGCATTCCAAAGATAGTGTTAATACTGAAGTTTCTTGTAAAAAAAATCTCTAGATGTTATCCATCTCCAGAGCCGATTCATTTTCCAAGACTTCAGTTAAAAAAATGCACAAACAACCCAACAAGACCACTTTGCCACAATCTTGATTCCATTTTCTACTGATTACAAGGTTCAGGAACCATAATTCCAAACAGCAACTACTTTATAAAGATGCAGTTTCGAGAAAATCTACTTATTTGTTTGCTGTTTATGCATTAATTTCATCATACCTCAGATGTTTGTTTTTATAAATTATTTTTTTACTTTTTATTTTATTTATTCTTTTATATCGAGGATAATGGAATAAGCACTCAGTGCTTTTTTACATCTAGTCCCCGTGTGTATGCGGTTTTGTAAATTTTGTCATCTGTTTCCACCAGCACACAATGGCCTACTCTTCCGAAAACGGAACAGGATTTAACGTGTGCGCAAGATGTTCTGCATGCGTTCGAACACAGGGCCTTGGTTTATAGTCTCATCCGAAGGCATGGCATTCTCTACATTGAAACACTGACTTTCCTCAACTTCACCAATTCAAAGAACCACTTTTTTTTTATGTGCCTTGGAATCTGATAGGAACTAAGCCGTCATCGTAGTCAATGGCCTGATACATAAAACTCTGTGTCAAGGCAGAAAATAGAATGATCAACTAAAGTAATGCAGCCATTACAGCTGTTCAAACTTCAGAACAGACCATTCATTCAAACTCTTAGTTACAAAACACATTAGTCAGTTTGAATAAATGCAGAAAGACAAAACGGTTCTCATAAGATATTCATGTTTAAAGACAAATCAGAGAAATGGGTGGTGTGGAGAACCAAGCAAACAGTGATCAAAATCAGTTACCTGCATATACTCAACCTTCACGCGTATAGTGACAGAGTTCTCACCCATAACCTAGGCAGCAGTACAATATGTTTTAAAATGAGAGCAAAAGCAATTACAATAATGCCTTCCCCCACCCACACCTTAAATGCCCCCATGCACATGGCAAAATGTGTTCTGTTCATTTTTCAAATTTAAAAACACACACACACAAACAAAAACAAAACAAACTTAAACAAACAATAATCAAACAAATCCAACTTGTTCCACCTTTTCCCTAACCTAACTTCAATTTTTTTCCCAGTCTAAATATGCCTACAAATAAACACCCATCCCATAAACATATTTTAAAAAACAAACAATGAGTACCACTGCATTTTGTAAAAATGTTTACAACTTGAATATCATGACATCATCTACCTCACAAGCATGTTTTCCAAAATAAACTTTTGAAAAACATCAGCAACATCTTAAAAAATTATACAGAATAAACAATAAACTATAGGAAAACAACAATAATCCTTCAAGACAAACAAATCAAAGGACAAAAATAAAAACACAAAAAAGAAACAAACAAATCAAACTAAACAAGAACGCAATTCTTCTCTCCATGAAGGAGTGTGTAACTCACTATGCGAGCTTTCATGGTGTGCGTTTGCGTATGGAAAGCCTTTTGACAGTGTAGTGTGGTTGCTCGAAGACATTCCTCCTCATCAGTTTGCTCGAATAATTGCTGCATCACAGATATGAAAGAAAGTTAGTGTGAAGCTGAGAGTGAGGAAGTGTGTGAGTGTGAGTCTACATGCCATGTGGTGTGGTGTACACTGTGCGTGTGTTTATTTATTTAGTGTTATTATCTTTATATCGAGGTATGGAATAGCCTTGTGCTTTTTACATCGTCCGTGTGTTGCGGTTTTGTAATTCTGTCATCCGTTCCACCGGCACACAATGCCTGCCTTACGAAGCGAACAGATTAACGTGTGCTCGAGTTCTGGTGCGTTCGCACACAGGACTGGTTTATAGTCCATCGAAGGACTTTTGGGAGAGTGGAGTCTGCACTGATGAACTCCAGGGAAATATCCCCTTGAAGGGAATCGAACCCGGGTCGTCAGATTGCGAGCGAATGTTGCCATAGGTATCCCCCCACCGTGTGTTTGTACATGCATGTGCGTGTGTGTGTGTTTGCATACGCATGAATGCTCTTGAAGTTGATAATAGCAGACTTTCTGAAAAATTTCAGGACTTTTCCGGACCCTACAGGCCCAAACTTGACTTTTCCATGACTTTCCTGGTCTGGGAAAGGTTTTCCCACTTTTCAAGGACTTTCCCACACTTCCAGGGCTCTGTGTGAACCCTGTAATAGTGTGTCATGGTTCAAGTGCTACCTGATAAACCAAAGGCCTCTCTTGAGCCTTGTCATTCCAATGGTGAGCCACAAACTGTGATCACTGGCAGTTTGCAGATGTCTGAGAGAAAAACAACATAAAGTAATGATATTTCTGCTAAAATGTTCGAAACATTTCAAGTGTTGAAGATGTTTCAAAATTTTCAGCACAAGGACTGGTGCAAAGCAGAAAAGTCAACAAATCACAGGTAATAAAACATCATTTTTTTAAAAAGAGGTAACTAAACACTGTAAATTAGCACACTGAGACAGGTTTGTCAATACAATACTGCACCTTGGTTATACAGGAATTATATCAATAAAGTCCTAAATCGTTCACAGCCTAGCAAAGGAAGAAAAATCAAATTTACAAGCCAAGACACACATTTAACCCATTCAGTTACTAATAAACCAACGCAGGGTGATAACTTCCAAAATGCAATGCTCCATCCCTGACTTACTCTTTCTTCTTTCTCGTGCTCTTTCTGCTGCCTGAGGTGTGCCCACTGTTGATCCACGTACTGCTGATAGGACATCCCCTCCACCAGAAACTGACGGCCATGCTCCTCCTCCCACTTCTCCATCTCTTCCTTTACGTCCTCATCCAGCTACACACAAAGGCACTTACCAATATTAGGAAAAGATAAAAATAAAATTTTAAAAGAAAGAAAAAAGACACCCCCCTTCCTCCTCCACCCCCAATCTGTTTCCTTTAAGCAGCCTTCTCATGTACTAGTAAAAATCTACCAATCTTTTAATAATTTTTTTTTTTAAAGAGAGAGAGAACAGAAACTTTGAAGCTTCTAAACAGTCTTCATAGGTCGATGAATAAAATCATTTAGCCAACCTTGCCACAAAATTATATGAAAAGAATCAGGAGGCAAAACTCTCCTCTACAGCGGATGCATTTACAACAGCAGAAGTCAGCTGAAGGTACCAGGTGACTCTGGCTCCTTTAACAAAACAAACTGGACCCTTTTCATAAAACCATTATTCAGTAGTGACCACCAAAAGATGAATGAATATCGACATACAAACAATTGACTTTTCACACACACCCACCACGCCACGCCACGCCATGCCACGTCACACACATACCTTGGGCAACTCTTTCATGAGTTTGTTGCGTGCTTTCTCCTCCTTTAAAAACTTTCCACCTCTGTCATTGAAAAACCGCTGAGGGTCACTAGCTGCCTTCTGCAAAATAAACAGTCTTCTTCCATATGCTGTTTTTGTGTGTGTGTTTTTTTAATCAATCAAGAAAAAAATGGGGAAGATAGCCCTTTTTATAACTGTTTTAACAAAAGCAAAACAAAACAGAAAAGATTGGAGACAAAGAATAGACAAGAAGATGGAAAAAAAAACCTGCCTACCAGTGTAATTTTCATAGGGAAATACATGAAAACCTGTTCAGATAAGTCTTATAATGCACACTTAGATGGTCTTCCATCTGTATATCTATCTGGGTGTGGGATAGCTTAGTGGTTAGAGCATTGAGCTTGGGATTTGCCAGCCTGGGTTTGGGCCACCGCTAAGGCATCTGTTTGAGGGGATTTTTTGCCTGGAGTCAACATTAGTACCGACCAACTCCACTCTCCTGACAGGCCTTCGGATGAGACTATAAATCAAGGTCCCATGTGCAAATGCACACATGTTATCTTGCACACATGTTACACACCCAATTGCCTTTCAGAGGAAAATGCCATTGTAAGCTTGTAGGAATGGAGGACAAAATGTTCAAATACATATGCACACTAGTGTTGTATTTAGACATCATCCCCGAAGTTAGAATGCAGCTACCTAAATCATGAGTAAACAGTTGCATACACAAAATCTCACTGTTGGTGTTGGTGCACCTTTCAGCTCTAGCCAAGGAAGGAAAAAAAGGGGTAAAAAATCCCAAACCTGCTACATTTGTGTCATCAATAAAATTGACTTGACATGGCTTCATTATTGTCTAAACTCTCATTTCTACTTTGTTATCATCTTAGCTTCTCCATTTTACATGACTTGATAGACTTCAATGTGTTGATACCTAATAATCATTGCTCAAACTATTTCTACACAAAAAGAATGTAGGTGGCAGGACAGTTATGACATTTGCCTGCCTGACATACAAGTAAGCCACGAGGTTCTAACAATATACATCAAGTTTCATAGTACTTTTTCTCTTTCAAGAAGTAAAAGACAAAAAAATCAGAGACATAAAAACATGTCTCTTCCAATAAACAATTAGTTTCCTGACAGAATGAATTCTGACCCTTTAACTGCTCAGATACATACCCACCTCAAATTCTACCATGTTCTTCCACAGCTTCTCTCTTTTGGCGACAAGGTCCAGAATGCTTTGGTTTGCTTTGTAGTAGTCCTGTAACCTCTTCAGCTCCTGTTCATGCTGCTGCAGTAACTCTTCTGAATACACCTCTGTAGGAATGGGGGGTTATAGTTAGTAGTACACTAAAACAAGACAGTGATCTCAAACCAGACATTCAGGAATGTAACATAATATTTTCATAGTTTAAAACACGCAATTTATTTCATAAAACTATGTACCATAAAATAAGTATGTTTCTTAGCATTCCTCTTCAATCTGAAGCTGAATGACCTGGATAGTGAGCATTAGCATATCTTAGGCATTAAAAAATGGGTTGAAGCTAAGGATAAATGTATTAAAAGATTTTTAACTTTAGCCAGTTTCTTTTCAATAGCTAGCCTTTCTTTTATCTTTTACAACAAAACCCACTTTGATTATTAGCTGTCATTGTATGTGTCATTGTCCCTATTTTTGAAACAAGCAAAATTTTTAAGCTAAAAGGAATTATTTTTGGGGTGCTTTAAAAAAAATTTCTGTGCAGTCAATTTGACTTTTCTCCCTTGTTACTCCCTGCCAATAAGTAAGATATCTCCAAAATAACGATAACAATACTCCTGTCACTAAATGTATAAAGCTCTTTCAGAAAACTAATCCATCCATAACCATGCACTTAAATAAACACCACCACTGTAAAAAAAAAAACAACAACAAAAAAACAAGTTAAAGCTAAGCCATACATACCTTCCTGGTACAATGTAAAAGCGTCACGCTGTCTTGCGCTATAGTAGCAACGATCCCACCAGTCTTTAATCTCCTTCCTAACTCCTTCAATATAACGACGCAGGTTAGTGTGCTTCAACTGTTCACAGCGATGGACCTCAGCCTGGAGGTCTGACACAACATCTCTACTATGTCCCTTGTGGCAAGAGGAGAACTCTGTTCTCTGGTCATCACTCAAGTCTATTCTGTCCCACAAACTGTGAATGCGTGTCCACAAGTCTTCTGCTTCTCCTTGGAGTTCCTTGTTCTTTCTCTCCAGCTGTCAAGAACAAAAATATATGTATGCATTATGTCTTTGTGGGTAAATTTATGTTAAGAGAGGAAACTTACAGACAAAATCCCTTTTTATTTTCTAGACAGGAATGATTATGTGAAAAATATCTAGGGACATAGAATGAAGGCAGCACTGAGATATGATCAAAGGTGGAAAAAAATACCAAGTCATTTTCAAAAAACTTGAGTTCTACTTTGTTATTTGTGTCATTCTTAGTACATTCTCCAAAATTTATAATCTTGGTACAAATTCTCAATCTAAAAAGGATGCAATACAACTTAACCTTTCATTCACACTGATTCCAGAAAATAGGTGTAGGTATCCAATCAAATAAAGAAGAAGTGTTGTTTGTTTGTTTTTTTAAAAACTATACTAATCAGAGCCTTGTACACAAAAAATGACTAAATTTTATATTTCCCTTTGTTTTCATACCTTAGATACTAAAATGTGTCTTTCCGACTTGTTGTTCCTCCCCTCATCCCTTTGTCCTGCACAAAATTGTTCTCTTTCAACAACATAAAAACTGCTCTAAATTCACCATGAAATATTGTAAGCACTAGGTGGCTAAGATTTTAAAAACTCAGTTTTGGCATTTTTACTACAGCATGTTATGATAGTTCATATGGGACTCACATCATGAAGAATATTTTCAACAGACGTCATGTGTTCCTTGGTGAGTTGAACTGCATCATCATCGTCACAGATAAGGTCTTGCTCAAGGGAGGTTTCTGGTTTGTAATCTATTTCCCGGCAGAGAATCAACACTTTCTTCTTTGTAGACAAAAACTGTTGCTGCCGTTTCTCCTGTAACCACCGAAATTATGGCCATGAAAAGCTGAAGAAAAGTAGTGAATGATTCCTGACAAGTATTTCATATAGCTGTCAACACCAATTAGTGCAAAATCAGCATGCACGCACCCTCGCAAACATGTATGCATGCACGCACACCACAGAACATAACAAATTGTTGGTATAATGTATGTCAGACCACAAAAGTTGTGAATATAAATCAGCTAAAATCTTGCAGCTAGGGAGAGAAGAATGCTTTGTAACTGATAGTTTTTCAAAAGCATTCTGTACATGGGCATGAAAAAAATCCAACAACTGAATCATGTTCTGTCAAGAGCAACTCAGCAAGAAGTCTGTTCACTATTAAAACACAACATGACACAAGCCATTAAAACCTGTGTATGCTCAGGTCAAAGTTTCTTCTTCTTCTTCTTCAAGTGTCCAGTCTGGTCCTGCAGACATCAACGATCATGGCTCTCCATTCTTCCCTGTTCTTGGTCCCTCTCATGAGCTCATTGTTAGTGCCCTCTTTATTCGTTGCGAATTTGTTTAAGCTGTCTGTGAATTTTGTGCGTTGTCTTCCTCTGCTCTTGTTTCCACAGATTTTGCCACTCCATAACAGTTTCTCTAGTCCGTCAGCCCTGATTATATGGCCGAAAAATTTGAGCTGTCTTTCTCTGATGGTGTTGAGAAGGGATCTCTTGTACCCAGCCATTTCCATTACTTCTGCATTAGTTTTTCTTTTTGTCCATGAGATTTTCATGATTCTCCGGATGAACCACATTTCCACTGCTTCTAGTCGCTGTTCTGTGTCTTTGGCTAGGGTCCAGCACTCTCATCCGTACAGAAGAATGGACCATACGTAGGCTCTCAAAACATGGATCTTTGTCTTGAGGCTTATCTTACTGTTGGTAAAAATGCATTTCATGTTGTTAAAAGTTGCCTTAGATTGACCGATTCTCTTCTTGATTTCTGTGTCACACTTGCCGTCCGGGGTGATAGTACAACCAAGGTATTTAAAGGTGTTTACTTGTCTGATTCTCTCTCCTTTACAGGCTATGTTGCATTGTGGTATAACAGCTTTTTTCGAGATCACTATGCATTCTGTCTTCTTTGCATTGAGCTGTAATCCTTTCTTTTCGCTTTCGTCTGTTACTGTTGTTAAAATCTTTTGCAGTTTTTCTTCAGAGTCGGCGATAAGGACTGTGTCATCTGCATATCTCAGGTTGTTGATGTTGTGGCCACCTACACTAATTCCCTCATGATTCTCAATATTTCGTAGAATTATTTCACTATATACATTAAATAAATCAGGCGAGAACACACAGCCCTGCCTCACACCCCTGCAGATTGGTCTATATTGACTGATGTTATTGTCGACTCTAATGGCTGCCTCCTGTTCCCAATATATGTTTCTGAGGACTCGAAGATCTTTCCCGTCGATGTATAGCCCTGCCAGAATATCAAACAAGTCGGAGTGTCGTACTTTGTCGAACGCTTTTGAGTAGTCAATGAAGCAGAGGTACAGGTCTTTCTGGACCTCGATGGATCTTTCCATGAGAGTTTTCAATGCGAAGATTGCAAAGTTTATGAACAGCTATAATATGTGTAATGTTTTGTTGTTTTTTTAATTCAACTTTTCTCTTCCTGTGGTATGCTACATTAAGACTCCCTAATATCAACAGCCTTCATAGATCTACATCTTGAACCCTTCTGCTCTATAAGCTCAACAGCCTGTATCTACATCCTAAACAATTACATTGTAAATAAACTGGCCATCAGTCATCCTGAATAAAAAGAATTTAGTTGTTCCTTCTGGCATATTCATATATCCATATCAATACACAACATGAATACATTTATATTATGAGGAAGGAAAAATACACCAGTGCTTTTGGACATGTACTGGTTCACACAAAAAAGAGTATCTTTGAAAGGTACACCGACTTACTGATGCCATGACGAGTTTGAAAAAAGTTTCTACAAGTAATTTACATACATTCACTGCCCAATACCAGGTGTCAAATCCTGTTCTTTTCTATTCTGTTTGCACAATACCCCACATGTACAAATCAAACTTGTACTTTGCTAACCTACGCATAAAACTTTTTTCCCCCGAAACAAAACAATTTTCTAAAATAATGATCTACATCAGAAACAATAACTGAATAGTAAAATCTATCCAATCCACTTGCCTTTTCAGCCTGCAGACTTTCACGTGGTCTTCCAACTGCTGAAGCTGTTCGCTGGTGGGCACATTGTGTCGGGAGACGTAGAACGGGGTGCTGCACAGGGACTGGCACAGAGCCTCGTCCTCCTCCAGCAGCTGCCTCAGCCTGCCCATGCGGTCCTGCTTTTCTTGCTTCACACTCTCCAGCTTGACCCGCAGCTCCTTCTCCTTCTGCACCATGGACAGATGGTCAGCCACCTGCACAAGGTGAAAGTAGAATGAGACAGACAGACTGCATGAAGTGTGAATTATGATAACCATATCATCATGTGAGATGATCACATGTTCACAAACTTTACATAATTCTAAACTTATTCTTTGAGCTGAATGCATAAATATAATATATATGTGTGTGTGTGTTGTATACTATAGTGTGCATGCACATGTGTGTGCTTGTATATGCGCAGGGTGTGTGCACAGCACATATTCACATCAAAGGGATGGAAGAGAGGCCAGTGAAAGTGAGTGAGTGAGCAAGTAAGTGCACACATGTGTGTGACTCATTCTGTCTGTGTCTGTCTACATGTATAAAAGAATGCCTGAGTGTATCACTGTATGCCTTAGTTTAATTTTTTTTTTTTTTTATTCATTTATTCTTTTATTTTGAGGATAATGGAATAAGCACTTGTGTGCTTTTTTACATCCAGTCCCTGTGTGTATACGTTTTGCAAATTCTGTCATCCGTTCCCACCAGCACACATGGCCTACTCTTCCGAAAAGTGGAGCAGGTTTTAACGTGTGCACAAGATGCTCTGTGTGCGTTCGCACAGGGGACCTTGGTTTATAGTCTCATCCAAAGGACTTTTTATGGGGAGTGGAGTCGGCACGATGTTAACTCCAGAGGAAAAAATCCTCTTCAACGAAATTCAAACCCATGAGTGCAATGCACATCACTCTAACCACCAGGCTATCCCATCCCCAAAAAGTGAGTGGAACAAAGAAAATATTTTCTCACTATGTATAAAAACACACCGTTAACCGAGGTGAAGTGTTTATATTATATAGCACATGTATATGAATATTTCAAGAACACAAAGAAAAATCATTTAAAAAATGAAATGTTTAGATAGCAAAAGAAAATATAAAATTTAAAGAATGATAAAATAAAAATTTTAAGTTCACACTTTTCTTCCAAATCCAAGTACTGTAGAACAGATGATAGTTTGTTTTTTTTAAAAAAATTTTAAATAAATAAATAAAACAATGTTAGTCATGTCACATACTATCAAAGTTACAAAGTACCAAGACTACCAGCCCTAGCACTTCCTACCTGAAAAGGAGGAAGGTGCATCTCCTGGCAAAGTGTAGACAGGTCGGAGAAGTACCGCTGAATGTTGAGGGCCATTTCATCATGCATCTGCTGCTCCTCACTCACCATCTCATCCAGCAGATGAACCAAGTGGACAGCCACAGTGCCTGCCCGCTTGCCCATCTGAACCTCGTCAATGCCAATCTTCCCCCACAGGTCATACAAGACGTCCAGAGCTGCATCCAGCTTCCCTATCACCTTCTCTTTCACCTGCTTCCTACTGCAATATATAATACTCTACATATTACTTACTAAACCTGACAAGTGATGGGTGCATAATTCACATAGTATCATCAAAAAAAATTTTTAAGTTTAAATATTTTCACATCTATTGGGCAAAAAAATTAAAAAGAAAAGAAAAACCTGAAGGTTTTCATTAGATAAGGTAAAATAATAACAAAATGTTTGTTTCAAAAATTATACTGTAACCTACATTGGGCTACTAGATGACATAACAATTAACATTCAAAAGACTTTTTTTTATCACTTAATACAGACTGAGATTCTTAATATTTGAATAAAGACACCTACTTAAACATGATTGCTAATTTAGTGATTATCTTTGCATGAAAATGTCCATTTAATTATAATGACAATTTTGCTTTGCCACAATAGGTAAAAAGAAGGTGTTCCATAACCTAAGTGGTCGTAGGGGAGTGAGGCATTAGAGACCTCAGTTTCTCTAGGGGCCAGCATATTGAGGGTGTACCCATCTCCTCTCCCTCACTGCTTCACCTTCCCTGACCCTAAAGAGGGCAGGTACCCATTTATAACTGGGGGAACTGTACTGAAGCCAAGGCGTGCAAAGGGTCACCCATCCAATTGGTAACCATGTTCAACACTACTTAACTTTGGCTGGGGGAAAGCAAGTGCTCTGACAACTGAGCTACCCCGTCCCCAACTGCTACAATAGCAAACCATAATTCACTTTAATTATGCCATTTATACTTGTAACAATAAGTGTTATCTCTTACAAGTTACAAGTCTTATGGCTAGATTAGATCAGCTTAAACATCCATGGTCATAGTAAAATTAGATTATATAGTAATGTGTGTGTGTGTGTGTGTGTGTTGTTTTTCATTTTATGTCTCTTCACAAGTTGTGATATTAGAGGGGGGGGGGGTGCATATATGGTATCATTGTATTATCATTGTGTGTGGCATATTGGAAGTGAATGGAATTGGAAGAGAGAGACTCTCAGAGAGAGAGAATGATAACGAAATGTTATTTTCTTAGGGTAGGCCTAATAGAATAAGTACAAGACTTTTTTACATCCAAGCAGCCCAAGAGAGAGAGAGTTGGGGAGGGGTGGGGGGCTCGACAATGAAAGCGAAAGCGAATGTCGATATTACTTCATCCGCTTCCCCCCCCCCCCCCAAAAAAAAAAAGTTCAGGTTTGATACATAAAGTACTAAATGTTATTTCATACATGGACGAAATGACACTAATTATTCCGCAAACGAATACATCTCTCTCAGGATGACAAAACAAGTAATTTGTCAACGAAACAAAATGTCTCATCACTCAAGAATGTTGATTATCGGAATCCTGATTTTTCAGCTTTTACGTCAGCATCCATACATTTATACGACACTTATACTATGAAGTCATATTCTTACCTTGATCCTGACATTTAAAAGGTTGTTGGTCTTCTATTTATGAATGTACTTTGGACAAAAACAATCGAACTACAGTTTCGTAGTTATCCACAAACAATACAAACTGGCGGATGTTTCGTTCATGTTTCGAACGCAAATTGTTGAAGCTTTCTCATTGGTCATTATTTGTCCAATAACATTGTAAGGTCTGAGGACCCTAACCAAAACGCTTTACAACATAATAACTCGGCAACGTTACTTTTGCACAAAATCTTGCATGTTGATCCCTTTATTTGTCGCTATTCTTTTTATTTAATTATTTTTCACAAAAAGAGCTATTCTTGTCCCTGTTTCGCAGACACTTTTGCAAGTATCGGCTTAGTTCCTGTGCAAATTTCCCGTGAGACACCGCGCGAAGAGGCGTGTCTAATTTAAATATAGTAGAACACGTGGCGGATTAGGTCAAAGGTTACCTGTCCACTTCACCTTCTGCACTAGGATCTGCATCGATCACAGAGTAAAAATGTGAAAGCGACTACAGTGAAATATACTGGAAAAAATGCACTGCCTTGCCATGCCATTCATTGTAAAATGTAAAGCTTACACCACATCATCATCTCATGGTTTTTTCTTGTCAACATTCATGATGCTTACTTATTATTTGATATAGAGTTTTTGGAAATAAAAGGTTACCTGCTGTCATCAAAGACTGTATTGGCTTGACAGTTAGTGAAGATGTTATCAATCTGATATTTCTTCCTCTCTTATTAATATCCTTAGTGCATATACACATCATCGTTTATATCAGTTAATGGGAACAAACGGTTACCTGGTGTTGTCAATGACTGTATGCAGTTGATAGTGCTCAGGTAAAGATGTTTTTTATTTGATTTTTTGTTTGAGATATTCATTAGGCTGCTATACTTTTTTTCTTTTTTATAATCACATATTTTATCATAGAATGGAGTCATGCATATCATGGGAGGTGTGTACCACATGTCTACATTTGGCCTTGTAGCCCAAATTGATCAAGAGAGGCTGGATTAGGTGTGCATGCAGGGAGGGGGTAAGTGTTGCATGCATGTGTGTGTGGTTGTTGCTGTAACTCTTATTGATCAAGAAAAGCTGGGTTGGGGGGGGGGGGAGGGGGGTGTGTGCGCATGCGTGTGTGTGTACATGTGTGTGTGCATGCGTGTGTGTGTGTGTGCATGGGGTGTGTGTGTGAGTGTGTGCGTGTGTGGCTATAGCTCTTACTGATCAAGAAAAGCTGGGTTGGGGGGGGAGGGGGAGTGTATGTGTACATATATATGTTTGAAAGAAAAAAATATCAAGGCATGAACATCAAGTGCATTGTACTGAGTAGCATTAATTTTCAAACAGTGTACTATTTTTAATCAACTGTTTCCTCTGCATGAAATTGAAGTTACTCTTTGTGGCTAGATAAATCACTACAGTGTGTCCCCACTATTTTCCATGTTCCTTTTCCCTGTGTGCTTGTGTGTTAGTTGATAGGGGTGAATTTATGTCACAGAATTTTGGCCAGGGACGGCTCTGTTGTTTCCATGGGTTTTGTATGTGTATTAAGCAAACTGTGAGACCAAATTTACTGCCTCTACAACTGTCACACATTCTGGCTGGACTGAATACACGGAGGCACCTTCAACCAGGTCAATATTGGCCTGAGATGATGTTTAATAGTTGAGGCAGTAGCAGGTCTGCATCCACAATGGTCTTGTGATCTTATAATTACTTTTTTTCATTCTTTGGCGAGAGCTATGAGGTTCACCAATGGTGTGATTTTGTGTGTACAATTGTTTTTACCCACCATGAAGGTAGCTGCATTCTAGTATTGGGGACATATGATGGGTATATTTGTGTTTCCATAACCCACCAAACCTTGACATGAATTATGGGATATTCAATGTGCATATTTGATCTCTGCATGTATATGTACATGGAGGGAATTAAAGCACTGGCAGGTCTGCACTTGAAGTTGACTTGGGAGATAGTAAAAATCCCCTACCTTAATTCACCGATGCCACAGCAATTCAAACCCACAACTTCATGGACCCATAGGATTAAGTCAAACCGTCTTAACCACTCAGCTGTAGAATCTGTCATAATTACATACAACATGCAGGATCTCGGAGTGGGGGTATGGGTACCATTGTTGGTTTGCTAACCCACAGCAGATGCACAACAGCATCTGTTGCAGAGAAGGTCAAAGATATCTCTTTATCATACTGAAATCTCAAGATCGAGTCTCCATCTGCCAAGGTGATTTTTTTTTTCTATGGAGTTACAATTGGCACTAAATGCACTCCCTTGAAGAAGTCCTCCTGATGAGGCTATAAACTAAGGTCCCTGTGTGAATGCATGCATGACATCTTGAGCACAAGAGAAAGCCAGCTAGGTGGGACGGATGACATGAACATCCCCAGCATGTATTCTGCTACCTGAAGAGAGAAGAGCTCAGCTCTGCCAGGTTCAGCTTGCTGGACTCACACTGCCTGACAAAATTCAGTGCAAAGCCCCAACTGGTCCTCAAGGAGTTGCATGAAATTAAAGTTTTTGTCAAAATGGTTGTTTCAACTAGCAATAACCACGCCTTAGTTACACTTTATTGGCTACGGTACCACCACTGTGCAAAGCTAATGGTTGTATCATTAGCCAATGCAGTCATATCTCTTTACTATGAACAATTTTCTCAGGTTTAAAATAGTTGTATTAAGTAGATATTGC
This sequence comes from Rapana venosa, assembly GCA_028751875.1. Taxonomy (NCBI): domain Eukaryota; kingdom Metazoa; phylum Mollusca; class Gastropoda; order Neogastropoda; family Muricidae; genus Rapana; species Rapana venosa. The sequence continues at coordinate 48,228,989 of CM054139.1, read as the reverse complement.
AGTACACACACACATGCACACACACACACTTTTTCCATCTTGTCTCTCATCAACTCAAAGAAAACAAGTTTTTAAAAAATGATAATGAAAAGGAAATTGTTTATTGAGCAATCCCTCTGTAATAATTTTTTTTAAAACTAGAAAGGTGTGGCAGTCAGTTATAAAGTTCACACAAAAAGTAATACACGAGTATAGTTTAAAAATAACTATTTCCACACACCAGAAAGATCAAACACTCGACAAGGGTTTCCACTGATAAAGATCACAGAGAACATTAGTCATTGCCTGCTCCCTCTAGTTTTGGCCTGAGGAACTCCAAATTGCACTCCTATCCATATATCCACTCAAATGAATGTTGAGACAACAGAATAATCAATACATATCATACCGATTTTACTTCCTTTCTATATTGAATAACTCTGCAATTTTGCAACTGCACTGTTGGACTGTCTTTGTTTCAAATTCATATGAAATCACTTCTGTCTTGTTAATTAAAAGAAAAAAGAGACAGTAGTTTTGGAGTTGCTTAGTTGTATTCACTCGCAAACAGGTCAACTCAAATGTCATGTTGCTGCTCTGTGTGTGTGTGTGTGTGTGTGTGTTTTTGTGTGTGTTTGAGTGTGTGTGTGTGTGTGTATTGATGTTGGTGTAGTTGTGGTTAATTTGTTACAAAAGCTTTGTGCAGACATAGAAATAGGATTACTTTCCTTACACATTAGCAATTTGTATTAATTTTTTCTTGTAGTGTAAGTAATGTTCATATCACTTGTTCTTCTAACCTAACCTCAAGATTCTTGTTTTAAAAAAACATATAATTCTAGATTCTATGTTGTAGTATTTACCAGCTGTTATAACCTAAAAGTCTTTTTTTTCCCCAAAGTTTATTTATCATCAACTATTTGATTCGCTTTCACTCAAATCTGAACACTTTCTTTCATACCTATCCAATGATTTACTCAATCTCTTGTTCAAAACAAAAGTTGTCATTGTAAATGGTCCAGTCAGAGCAGTTTGGTCTGTGGATGGGAGTCGTGTTTATCTCTATGATCAACCATTTAACCAAAATGCTGTTCGAACACCCTGGAGCAGAATTATGCAAGGAACCAGAACGTGAAAATTTCTCTTGACTTCATATAATTATACACTTATCAACTTGATTTCTTGCAAAAGGCACTTGATAAGTCATTAAATAGAAAACATATACACTTTGTTTCCAGCTGTGATTCAACATTACAAGTCAGAAACGGAAGTATGACACACTACTTTCTCTTTTCAGCATCAAGCAAATAAGGAGATCATACACGTCCATCAAAACAGCAGCAAACAACAGAAATGGTAACACTGCACAATTCAAAGAGTAACACACATACACACACGAAGGAATGATATAAGAGTAACTTTTCTCACATTGTGATAAAGGTAGTAGCAAAATATTTCATTTTCCAAGAAACACTAGACAACTCTGACAAAACATATTTAAAAAATAGTAGATGGTGCATACATAAGCAAGTTACAAACTCTACTAACAAAGTAACAGATATGTTATTATGAAACACTGGTGAGACTAGGGGACCATTTTTTTAAAAAGAAAAAAAAAACACCTCCAAATATGAAAGGTAACTTTTGTTCCTTCTAAAAAAAATTTAAAAACCAACTTTTGTTCCTTATAATACACAAAAATTAAGCTGTTTCATCCTTAAGGGTGGAAGAGAGGTTACCATTCCAGTTCATTATCTTCGAAATGGTAACAGAACAAAGCAGATGACTAGTACACAACAACAAAAACAAATACACAGTTCAGTATTTCCTACATTGCTAACACATGATTTCTACTGAAGTTTCCTCGCTTCTGTAACATAAATCATTAAGTACCAGGAACATTATGAAAGAGAACCTACCACATTCCAATATGGCCATTGCTGTATTTTCTTGTTGGTGCTATCAGAGCTAACACAAAGTTATCAGAATTTTTTCTGCAAATGTCTTCTCGTAATATTCATTTGATTCTGATTTTGATTTTTTGCCTGTGCAATCTATCTGTTGTCATTTTCTTTTATTTTTTTTTGGGGGGGTGGGGTAGTTTGGGATGGGTTTTTGTTGAGATTTTTTAAGGTCTTTTTTGTTTTTTTTAGCAACATCACATTTTCTGTAAATTGTGTACTAGAGATTGTAACTGTAAGATCCCTGTCATCATCTTGTTTATGAATCATCTGACAATCTCAAGAAGTCAGTTTCTGACAATGAAAGAAACTTTCAGTTAATTACTTTATATTTGCATTGTGATATTTGTTTTTATGGTTCAAAGCATATTGCATGCAATATCAATCATCAAAAAGCCATAATGAAAGTAAAATCTTTTGATCTTTATCTCATTATTTGCATCGTTAAATGCATGTATGTAAACTAAAGCAACGCAAGACTGGCTGTATTTGATACACAAACCAGCCTGTCGCAGAGTATTCTCAGTCCAGATATAATATTGCATGAACATAGTCACTCTATCAAACTAGTCTACATATTACAATACATAAACAAATTCACTCTATCAAACTAATCCAGATATAACATCACATGAACATATTCAAAATGAAACCCTGAAGTGAAGGATATATATATCAAAACTGATTTCAAATGAAAGGTTCATGGTTGACAAAACCCTGCAAAAGTAATGGTAGCACAGGAAGATGAAAACATTATGAACATTGAGAATTGCTCTGAAAAGTGATTAAAGCTAAAAGCAAACAAATCCAAAATCATTTTTCTTCAGTCCCCTTCTACCTACAGTTAAAACCACTGCTGCTCACAGAAAAAACATGGATTTATGTACATCTGTGAAGGATCGATTATCTACCACTTGTCACAAACAGAGACAATAATAAATGATCACATCATTTTAAAATGGATTTCAAGGATACTTTAATTAAACGAACAAAATATTATTGCATAAATTGTCAATGTGCAGTAAAACTCAGCAGTAAGGCAGTCAAACCTGGACATAAACAGTTAACTTTTGGAATGACCGAAGTTTAAAACGAAAGCCAAGTACACTCAATGCTGTTCCGGTTCAAAATAAAGCGTGTCAGGGTGAGGATACATTGGCTTGTTTTTGCTCATAATGGCAGCTCCCTCAGCAGCAGTAGTGATTTTGAAGTTGTCAAAATCAGCCAGGCCATAGGTGTCAGTGCCAATGCCAGCAAAACCCTTTTTGCCAATTTTAGGGGCTGCCATGCTGAAGACATTGTTCCCATTAAGTGCTCCCTGAACTTGTGTACCCTGTTAGAAAAAGCCAAACTCAGTTTACATCATCAGTAAAGAGTCTCCTTACAGCATTTAAGAGACTCTCTTTCACTCTCTCCAATAAACATTATTATATGTAGAAAATAATCCTTAAGAAAACAATACTGATGCAGAGATGGCTTTTAAAACATGTTCCTTACAGTGTTTATCAGCTAGATTGCCACATCTCTAGCTAGCGCATCTTAAAACTTCAGACAATGATCCCAGCCTTCTTGAACACAAAGGGTTCTCTAAAGAGGTACCCGGGGGAAACCTCATGCATCAAATGACACGGGAATATGTAGGCCCAGGTAGGACATCCCATATCCTGAGGTGGAAAGAGACATGTTAGCAGCCTTGGTACCTCTTTCAGTTTTTTCTCTTGAATTATCAAAAGAATAAATAATAATAATAATAATAATAATGTATGGAATTTATATAGCGCTGAATCTTGTAAAGCAACAAATCAAAGCGCTCAGATTTTATTTCATACCACTTTAAGTCATGGCAGATTTCTCTCCGTGAAATTCGGGCTGCTCTCCCCGGGGAGAGTGGGAGAACGTCGCACCTTAGCGCTGCGCCACCCTTTCACCCCTTTTTTTTTTTTTTTTTTTTTTTGTGCAGCTGTATTGTTTCCCTATCAGATGGCTTTTTTCTAAGATTTTGCCAGGGAAACTCTTTTTGTTGCGTGGGTTTTTTTACGTGCGTCTAAATAATTACGTGTAACACACGGGACCTCGGTTTATCGTCTCATCCGAAAGACTAGCGCCCAGACCACCACTCATGGTCTAATGGATGGGGGAAAAATTTCCGGTCCAAACGGGGTACGAACCGCCGCACACTTCAGACCCGGACTTTTCGCTTTCTAGACAGGCGCGTTACCTCTAGACCACCGATCCACTAAATGACTTTGATCAAAACAGCCACTATGTTGAAGGGGTCTCACTCACAGACAGACAAAGATTGTAAGTTGAAAACTTTTAAGCTATATTAATATCCTAGATGACGTTCATTTCTGGCTGTATTGTGCTGTGTTCCAAGCAAACTGGAGAACAGCAACCAGACATTCTTAATTTTGACACTTGATGAATGCACCTTACAGTATTGCTAAAAATGCCTCCACAAGTTCAGCACTTATGTTCACTTTTTCTTCTGTCTGAAATTTACCATACTTTTCACCCCAGAATCTCCCCACTGTTGGTGGGTTTAAGGGGTCTCTTCATGGAAAATAAACAGAAAGCAACGGTTTCCATTCCAAAACAAGCAGTTGTTATATTTGCAGTTTGGTGGTCTAAAATGAACTCCACCCTCCAGAAAGCAAGAAGTCTCAAATTCAAATCCTGTTGAGCCTGTATCCCTCCCTATACACAGAACCATGAGTGGTATCTATTGCTGTGCACTGCACAGTTTTGTTTGTCATGTTTGTTTTAGGTGTTCTGGGTTTGTTTAGTTGGCTGGTTTTGTTTTTTTTGCTTTGTTCTTTTCTCAACGATTTCTTATACAAGGAAAGTGCATTTATCAGTTTTAAACTTATTTGCGTGAACATTTCCAAAATAGAAATTGAATCTCACCTTCACAAGAATGGAAAGTTTGTTCCAAGTAGAGAGCTGAGTGGTTATTTTGCCTTGAGCCAGAACTTGGGTACGTGCTGAAACACACAGGACATTATCAAAACTGTATTTGCATGTAAACCATGTTTTTATGAGCACAATCAACATCCATGTTCTATCAATTTCTGACGACTAAGTGAAACCTAATAAAAACAAATAAACAGCTACACTGATTGTAAAGTTAAAAAGATTACATCCTAGATCATAGGCAACAATGTAACAGCATGTTCACCATAATCATAGGCCACAATAAAACAGGATCTTTACCATAACCATAGGTGACAATGTCACAGCTTTCTTTACCTAGATCATAGGCAACAATGTAACAGCATGTTCACCATAATCAGAGGCCACAATAAAACAGGATCTTTACCATAACCATAGGTGACAATGTCACAGCTTTCTTTACCTAGATCATAGGCAACAATGTAGTTCTGTGTCTTGGGGAAGACATAGAAGAAGATCCCTTGGCAGAGTAAACCTGGCATCCTCCATTCCGCACTCTGGCAGCCACGAAGACACCATCTGTGTTGTTGACAGTGCCGATAGAAGCCTCTACCTCCACGTAAATGTCGGTCCTGAAGAACGTAATAATAAAAAGGTTATTAATTATAATAACAAAAGTCAGAATGATAATAATGATAAAAAATGTTGGTCAAATTACATGATTTACTACTCTTAACAAAAACTCCATTAAGTCATGAAAAATGGGGGAAAGGTCTAGTACATGTAGCCAAGCATTATGAAATGTATCTGTTCTCGTACATATAGGATCTAATTAAAGATGATCACATTTTAAAAACAATTTTTATCTCTGATCATGAACTACAGTTTTGCATGTAACTCTTCAAAATGGGTTTCAGTTTTTTAAAAAAATCTTAATTAAGTAGTCTAAACACAGTTTTAACCAGATAGTCCTTGTGCAGCATCTCTAATAAGCTGTTCTGACTGACATTTCCATGAAGTTGTGCTGTCAACCATTAAGGAAGAGAAAACAATAAATTCACAAAGTTTCCCTGCATTCATAAATCATGAAACAAAATCAATGCAAACTGATCAAGTTAAAAACTGATGTTTTCTAAAAGGACAGAAACATGCATAACAGTTACTGTTTGTTTGTATGGACATCAGACCAGCAAGTGAACGCTTTGGGAAGATCTTGATTGCAGGATAAAGAGGGACAACAGCAGGGATGTAATAAAATGGCTTTGGTGGCAGGTTACGGCAAATGAAACAGAGTTACCACTAAACAGCATCACAATATGTGAAAGCAAAACAAAAACTTGGCATGGTTTGACAAAACTAAGAAATGGAAGAGGTGAAAAAAATTTAAAATGAGCAGGTAGGAAGCATTGTTAAAAAGAACATGTATAGCAATAACTAAAATAACATTTCCTTCAATTCATATTTTCACATATGAACATGCGAACAGATAAATGCACATTCACATGAACAATTGTAAATAAACAGGCAGGGAGACAGACTGTCAGACAGACACAGACAGGCAGACAGTGAGCTTAACACTGAAAATAGTTATGTAATTTTGGGGCAATACTTCTTCATATCTTCAATTTTCAGTTCTTCCTTTACTTGCTCCACTTAATGTGCAGGATTTGTTGTTGTTGAATACAACATATTCTAGTTCTTCATTGACTCTAGCACAAACTCAAAATTCAGATTAAACACACACAAAAGTCAACATGAAAAAAATAGATGGTGATGAGAGGAGTAACATCTGATGGCAGCCTTCTCAAAACATACTGTTCTTCTGTCAGCATACATTAAGAACACTTTATTACATCTCTTAACTCCATGTAATAAACAAAAACCTAGATCATTCTCTCATAATACAGCAATTGACAAAAACAAATGTTTACATAGCTATAAGAAAACTTGGGACACACAAATCTGTGGCCCCCCCCCTTTTTTTTAAAAAAAAAAATCAGTTCAACACATTCTAAACATTTTTAACATATTTGAAATCTGAGGGTGGGTGGGGAGGAGAAACTCAGCAAAGACTCTTACAATCCTTTCTACGTTTTAAATTATATACAAAGGTGTTTACAATAGACAAAATGCTGTAGTTAAACCAAATGAAACCCGTGTGCGAATGCACGCAGAACATCTTGCGCACACATTAAATCCTGTTCTGCTTTTTGTAAGAGTTGGTCATTGTGTGCCGGTGGGAACAGATGACAGAATTCACAAAACCGCATACACACGGGGACTGGATGTTAAAAAGCACATAAGTGCTTATTCCATTATCCTTGATATAAAAGAATATTAAAAAAAAAAAAAATTGTGTTCAATGTTATTCCCTTCACTTAAAAAAGCTGTTTATTTTAAAAAGGCAGGCTGAAACATGCCAGTGTGTGTGCATGCACATAGTGCTACCATGCATTAAAGCTAGATAATGTGCGCATTATGCATACAATCTGAACCATAGATGATTATTGTTGCAGAATGTGAACATTTGGAATGAATGCAAATATCAAATATCTTGATCATATAATATCTAAACCAGCCTTATTTGTAATACAGAAGATATTGTGATAGGTATACAATTTCTTTATGTAGATAAAGCTCGCTTATGTACCATACATTTAAATATTTAATAACCACTTAATGCACCTAGTTCTGTCTCATGATTTAACTCCAAGAATGAGTTTAATATCAAAGGTTCACAGACAGTATGCAGTGTTAGTTAAGTATCAGTAGTTTACAAAACAGAATAGGGTGAACAAACAAAAGAAATCCAATCTACAAAAAGAATAAAGATGCTCTGTAGACATTAAAGATCAAAGCTTCTAAAGCTAGAGAAAGAAAACTACACACAGACACAGATACATGAAGTCTTCCCTAACACTTCTCTAATCTCTTAAACTATAAAGAGACACTGAACTGTGGAACCAATACTACTATATCTTTTAATTAAGGCATACTTCTTGTTCCTTGTTTTCAACTGTATCTCCCCTCCATTCCTGTCCCCAAACTTGTGATATCTTTATTTCTTCAATGTCCCAAGCCTTTCCTGTCTTGATTTCCATACACATACATCATCTGGGCTGATGCTGGACAACTCTTCTTACTTCACAAAAATATGCACAAAACAAGAAATTTATATACTAAACAACTACCATAAACCATTTCAAGTCTCTCTCACAAACTCTTTCAGAAAAACAAAAGAAACTCAAGACCATACATAACAAATAAACCAAACATAATATCAAACCATGAAGAAAACAGCCACACACAAAAACCAAAACAGAACAACAATAATAAAACCAATGAAACAAAACACACCCAAACAAAACTATCCAAAAGTCCACAAACACAAAGAACCTACCAGTTTCCGCTGCCCCCCAAAGTAATGGGAAAGACCAGATTAATAGGACACCACTCTATGGGGTCAGTGAGTACCATCTGCCGCAAAACGTGGCCATGTTTGGAGTCAGAGCTTTTGATCACCTCAAAGGAGCCAATCTGCGGTGCTAGGTTAAAGGGCTCTGCAAATGTCGTGTAGTCTGGCGAAGGAATCAGAAGCAGTCCCTTTGAAAGTACGTATGTATGTGATGCAGTGTGCTTTAGCACTGTTCAACATACATGCCTACATCTAGTGCTCAAGTGAACTTCTCTACAGTGTTTGGTGATTCTGTGTTTTTGTGTGTGTGTATGAGAGTGAGCAAGTGCATGTGTGTGGACATGTGGTATGTGGTAACAGTGTGTGAACACTTCAAGGAAAGCTGGGTTTGTACATGCCAACAAATCAAGCCAACAAAGCAAAGCCAAAGCTTGCATAAGCACTATCCTACTAGAATAAGAATTTACAGAATATAAGCAAGACCAGTACTAACCCTCTTGCGCTAAAGATATGACCATGTATATTGCAATGGAGAGGCCAAGATAACATGATGAGCCGATGAAGGGGAGGAAGAGGAATCTTTCTGTTCTAGCAAAGAAATGCAGTGACATATTGGATTCTGCAGTCTGTAGATGCAGAGCTCTATAAAGATGTTTGGTTGATAAAGAAATTCAGAGTAATAAACAGTGGATAGGTATAAGAAGACAGAATTCTGAGTTTTGATTCTTCATGCTGATTGCAGATATTCATTTTCTACAGGTTAATTCATCCCTCTTTTACAGGAAGACATATTAAAAGATTTTACCAAAAATATGGTTCAGTGTGAGGTCGAAATAGCATGTGCCCAAAGTGACAAAGAAGTGAACAATCTTTGGGTTAAAGAGGAATTTTCTATTTGTTTTGTAGTTTGTTTTTTCTTTTACATGTAAGCATGCAAGTTACATAGGGGGAAAAAACCAGGAGAAACATCAAGACAAAATGGCATAGGGATCAGGATCTACATGTTTAAAAGAAAAGGAAAAATAGGGGGGGAAAACAGATTTAAAGGATTAAATGATAAACACCCACACATAAAACTTATCAGTGCAGAAATAAATTTCTGAAGCATAATCAGAAAAACTAAGATACGATGATTTACAACTTCAAAGAAAGTGTCAAATCTTTTGTTTACTCAAAGGAATAACTCAACAGAAAGGCACTCTGAGAATAAAAATTAGATAATATAACAAAAGAAGATAAGAGATGTTAGTGTTTAGTAACCACAAGTCAGAAAAGAAAAAATCTTCAAAGTGATTTTACAAGCATGCATAGATTAAAAATAAAGGCAGGTGATGCTGGAGAGAACAAAAAGAAAACAAAAAGGTGAAGAATTGCTCATAAAACAGGCTGAAAGAGAAACAAAGATTACCAGCTGGAGTTGCCAATAATATCAATGGTCTTTCCAACATTCTCAGCAGAGCACCAGAACACAGCCTCTTGCAGGACCATTTGACGCAACACTTGTCCATGACTGGCATCTCCAGCAACTACTTCATACGCACCTGTCTGCTGAACCAAATTGTAGGGTTCCTCCGATATGGCATAACCTGTGTTGGTATGCCAAAGGGACATCATGTCAAAGTGGCACAAAAAAGCCCCTTCGCTTTTCTCAGCTGACTTTGTTGCTGATGTCTGAGAGATATAACTATTTCGTTCATGTTTAACAGTTTAAGCAACAAACAAACAGTGCAACTTGAAACAGGACATCCTGCATATGATAAAGCATGCTTTTATTTATTTTACAGTTTTCTTTTCTTTTAAGAAACAGCATATTTCAAATTACATATTGAGAAACAGCATATTTCAAATTAGATATTGACCAAAACCAAACCCAAAATGAGAGAGAATCAAAATAACTGCCCCACCTATTCTGTACACTGGAAAGAATAATCCATGCCCCAATCAACAAACCCTCTTGAAAAGGCATGCAAAAAAGGCGTGTATTCAGGCACAGAAAAGCTACTTCAAGTAAGCAAGCAAAGTTAAAACAAACAAAAAACCAAAACAAATACAATAATAAAAAGTATTTTCAAATAAAATAAATATGCACATATGCATTACTTTACAGTTTTCACACTGGTGAAAAATTTTTCATTGATCTGCATGTGTCCTTTTCTTGCATTCATTACGATTATTTGAACCACTGCCAGAGAATTACAGGCATATCACATTTTACTTCATCTATCCAAATCAATGTTATCAGACATATCTCCTTGCTTACGTCTGCTCAAACGGTGAACAATCCCTTAATAATGACAAACATAAACTGATAATTTGTCTTACACTATTCACTTTCCATGCATCCTTCTGCCTTCTTAGGCATACAGCACTTTTTCATGTCTTTCACTTTGCCCAAATTTAAGTTACTTTTGAAATAAATGTTAAAAATAGGGAAAATAAAAATTTCTAAGCATTCTTTTTTTTGGATCTGCTTTCAGTAGGCTGCCTTGTAGGCCAGAAGAAAAAAAGCCTTTCCCCTCTTTCGAAGCCTGAAATATATATTTACATTATTTGTAGGTATTTATTGTCTTTGTATCATAAGGATTGAAAAGGTGTTTTTTTACACCCAAAGTCTTCTCCTGAATTAGATCTAACTTTTTATTTTTTACAACACACGGTCCTCTCAGATATAACCACAGAAAGGTTAGTTATAAAACTGTACTTTGTCTCATACTATCTCTCTTATCCTCACAATGTTCTATATTCTATCCCTTTTCTTCATCTCTGACCCTTATGTCATGCTTATGAAATAAAAATAATTCACCACCACCCTCCAAACCCCCCCCCCTCCCCCCAGCCAATATCCCCACAATGCAACCAAGACGAGGTACCATCCATGAAGAGGGCTGCAGAGAACTGAAAAACTTTGTACTAATTCTGACAGTACATTGAATAAACCAAACTTATCAGAAAAGAAGGTAACTAAATCCCAAACCCCCAAAATCCAATGGGAAAAATAAACCATGCTGAATTTAACGTATTGTACCAAACAGAACAAATAAGTTTTATTAATGTCATCAAAACATTTGGAGAAAAAAAACACCAATATTGTTGCACAGTTTATTGCTAACCCATCGACTTTTGATCAAAGCCTTACTATTAGGAATGTAAAACTGCAAAAATCTAGGAATAGAAGAAATGAAAGTCTCTAAAATTAAAGAGTGCAAGCTTAATACATCAGTAATTCTCTAGGGATTTGTGTCTGACACTGGGCCATGCAAAACACAGAATCACAATGGACAACTATCTAACACACATGCAATTATGAAACATGCACAAGTATGCATTAAGAAGCAAATTCCTACATGCTCATGCTGATTGAACTGAATACAGCAGCAGATTTCTCTGTGTGAAATTTAGGCTTCTCTCCCTAGGGAGAGCAAGTCACCACAAGAGCAGAGCCACCCATACTTTTCCCATTGTTTTCCTGTTTGCAAATGAATTTGTTTCCCTGTCAAAGTGGCTTTTCTCCTAAAGAATTTTGCCAGAGACAACTCTCTTACTTCCAGGGGCACTAACCTCTTTTATGATGCTGAATGCCTGTTGCACACATGACCCTGGTTTATCATGTCATCAAAAAGACTGATATTTAAGCACAAGCCTGGACTGATGTTTAAGCACAAGCCTATGTAACTCTCTTGCATGTTCAAATGTTGGTTTGAAACAGTGAAAGGGCCAAACAGTCCAAACTGTTCCTGGATAATATGGTAAAGGTTAGTGGTTGTCTGCATTTATAATTTGAATAACTTTGTGGTCTGGTTAAGATAGATTCTTCAAAGCAGCAAAATGAAGATGGCTCCATGTTTATGATGCTCCATGTTTATGATGTGTATCATTCATCACAAGAAGTAAAAAAACAAATGCAAAGCTTGCATTTTTCTGGATCTTACATCACAAACACACACACATATTTAAACTCTTTTTGAAAAGAAAAAAAAACCACGGAGAAAAAAAGGTTGAAAGAACAAATGTGAAATGAAAAAAAGAAAAAGGTTTAGATTCTATCTGGAGACTACCAATCCAAGGTGTCGCAAGCAAAGCCATGCTGATTAATGTCTTTTGCACATGTATAAACCTCCATCACCTTTTGTAGAATAGAACCCCAGCTATGACTGGGGATATGGATGATTAAAACATACATTACATGCAGTCTGTGACCTGGAGAGGGATGGGCTTTGCCCAGTAAAACTTGCACAAGATACACTGACTGATCATTTCAGAGCAGAGCCCCTGTGATTTTCCAAGGAAAATCATGTGAAGTTAGACAAGCACCATGGAAGGAAGCTGCATTCTGACTTTGGGGATGTATGCTGGGTATGTTCCTGTTTCCATTACCCACTGAACACTGACATGAATTATAGGATCTTTAACGTGCATATTTGATCTGCATGTGTATATATGGAAAGGAATTTAGGCAATGGCAGGTCTGAACTTGAAGTTGACCTGGGGGATAGTGAAAATCCCCACCCGTAATCACGATCGTTTCCATCACTGTCAGGATTATCAAAAGTTTTATTTGCCACTTTTTCAGCTGTGTAAAGTTATTGATACCTTCAACGAGAAGTGTCAGCCATTTTGAACAAGAACTGCCCAAGCAGTCACGCATAATAACACAAAATAAGAGCTATAAAAACGATAGTTTTTGCCATGGTTTTGCAGCTGGATGTTGCCAAGCAACAGGAGAGTGATCCCTATACTTTTGGAGTTCTTTCCCTTTAACCGTAGTCAAGGAAGCTGGCTTCTTTACTTTGGTTCGAAAGCCCGGAAATTTTCCAGGTTGCAGGTATATAGAGTGCATATTTAGCCCCTGAACATTTCCAGGGTGGGGCAGTCAAGGGGTTAATTCACCAGATGCTGCTGAGATTCAAACCCTGGGCTGAAGTTGAACAGTCTTAACCACTCGGGTATGGCGTCCATCACTTGACTTAAAACCAAACTGCAGTTTCACTGTATCTCCTAATAAGACAGCAAAGAATTGTTCACATTGACTCAAAGCTAATATCCATCTTTCAGAGTGAGTTGAGATGAGATTTGACATGTAAAACTGTACTGTTTCGGTGTTTCCAACTGACTGAATTGAAAACAAAATTGACTGTGCAAGTGTGTGTATGTGTGTGCAAACATATACATGTTTGTATGCATGACTGCATGACCATGTGCACATATATGAATGCATGCATACGTGAGCGATTTTTGTTGTTGTCCTTTTGCAAATCACCCCATCTTAAGAGACATGTATCAGACCCCTTATGTATTATGCCAAACCTGGCAGCAGAACGCAGGCACCCTAATATGCATATTTAACAAAGAAAGTCATGTAGTGTGATGATGCAGACAGATATAATTTGTTATGCAATGCCAGAACAACAAGCACAGGACTGCAAACAGGATGCATATACTGAACACAGAATGCCAGGCAATGATAAATTTCAGGACTCTCTTAAAAAAGAGAAAGAACAAAAATTGTATGAATGATTTCTTTTACCTAAAAGAAGCTCTACAGATGCATGTCAAACACCAGCTTTCCTGTCGTAAATACTATCTATATGCACTACGTAAAATAATGTGCCAGCATCCACCTTTCAATAAACATGTTCTTACAAGCACAGCACACAAATTAAAAATCTTACGCAGTTATCTAAAAAAGATGGGTTTTTTAACAATATTTCAAAATGAATAATTCATTTCAGCTGACTTTTTTTCTGAACACCTGATGCAACAATGTTAAATGTATATGTATGGCAACCGAATACAAATCATCTGTTAAACATCTTTTACAATTAAAAAAAAATAATTGTTGAACACCAGGGTTGTACACATTATCATATGCCAGATCAAAACAGAAAATGGGCTCACTGTATATGAACTTAATATTAACAACAAACTAATATGCCTGAAAGAAAAGTGAACAAAAGCTACCCTTTTTTCAATTGATCAGAGATAACAGGCAAAAAATCAGGTGAAAAACCTCACAAATGTCATATCCAGTTAATAAAATATTGACTACCGCAGCAGCTGTCCATTTCACATTGTTGAAACAGAGGATTTAAAGAAGAAACCAACTTTGTTTTTTTACAGTCACCAGAGGTCACTGATCGTAACACTATGAAGCCTGAACAAAACATTTTCAAACTCACTTTCAAAATCATCCTGATAGGGAAGGGGGAAGGGTTGAGAAGAAGGTGGGGCAGTGTACTGTCCTTTATTTCCACGTGTCAAGGTGGTCAAAGTGTACACTTCGTCAAGACCAAGGCTGAGAGAGGCCATGCCATTCTTGAACTGCAACACACAGCATGGTCACTTCTCTACCTGGCCACTGCCATCAACTGAATGGTGGTTATTCTCTCCACTTTACATCCACATTAACAAGATTACAAAGCCAAAATCATGATACTATGATTTGTGCCATTTTATAAAATTGATATTCAGGTTTCTTACCTGTCAATATTCATAAAGATTTGGAAGAAGGCTGATTTGGTGTTTAATATACCCCAACTGAATATTTTAAAAAAACTGAGCATTCAAGAGTACATGACAGAAATTACAGTGAAATATGGCTCTGATGAAACAACATACTGGTACATGTTTCCAAGTGCAACATACACAATCACATCCAGTCTTGTCCTGGTGTACCTGCACAGATTTATTTCAGTCTCTTTTACATCAAGCATTATTTTGCAACCATTTCAAAATAATTCCACTTGAAGAAAACAACAAAATGAAAACGACAAAACAATTCAATCTTCATGCTATTTGGAAACAGTAACAGTCTTGCTCCCTTCCCATCTCCTCTCCTCTACGCACATGACATACACACAAGTTCAAAGACACAAGCAAAACTTACCTTAATAGGCTGTTTGGCTTGGAAGAGGACAGTTGGCTCTTTTTTAAACCCAAGTTTGCTGTACCACATGTTCATCTGAGGGATGTTTCCCTGACAAAGTAAGCACAAACATAAACAGCAATCAATATGAGCAATATGATTTTACTGCAAGTAACATGACCTATAGTGAAGAAATGGACACGACAAAATGCATTAATCTCAAAAGCTTATCATTCCTATCACAAAAATAGCTTTCTCTTGCTTATCCTAAGTAAAAAAAATCAACAACAAAATACAACAGCACAAACAAGAACACTTTATAACTAGCACAGAGTATAGATTGCATATTACAAAATACATTAGGGAATAGAAGGTTAAAAAAATCCACAACAAAGCCCCCCCCCCCCCCCACTCCTGAAAATGGATTTGGCAGAAAGGACAATGATGTAATTTTATAGCTGTCTCTTCTTTGTCTTATTTGCAAAAGTGGCTTCCACTAAAAGAGAGAGAGAGAGGTGATGATGACAATGGTAAGGGTAATCTTTGTTTTTGAGAATAAGACGAACACTTTTATTTTCATCTAGCCCTGAGGGAGGGAGCTCGAGAGTGAGAATAGAGAAAGAGGTCAAGGTGGGTTAGAGACAAGATAAATGGAGGAAGTGAAGGAGAGAAGGAGAGAGAGAGGGAGAGAGGGAGAAGAGAGAGAGAGAGAGAGAGAGGCAGGCAGGGGTGTGCTGATCAACTCCCACAAAAACATCAATGCCTGGTGCTGAACATAGGTAAGGTAAAGGTAAAGGAGTCCCATAACCTATAAGGTCGTAGGGGAGCAAGGCGTCAGAGACCTCACTTCTCTAGGGCCAGCATATTGAGGGCGGCGCCCATCTCCTCTCCCTTGCTGCTTTACCTTCCCTGACCCTAAAGAGGGCAGGTACCCATTTACAGCTGGGTGAACTGGGGGAACTGTACTGAAGCCAAGGCGCGCAAACGGTCACCCATCCAACTGGTAACCACGCTCGACGCTGCTTAGCTGAACATAGAGAGAGAAAAAATACAAACACCCAAAGTGAGACTTGGGGAAACAAAACAAAAAAGCAACACACAAGTGGCCTTACAAAAGATCCTCCCAGTTTGATGTTTATGGTCTGAGGCACAACGTCATACTTGGGTAGCGGAGGTCGGATGCATCGGGAGTGATTATGACTCTGAAAAACAAATAGTGTTTTGACAGTGCGTAAACACATCTCTAGCAAGTGCAGGAGCAACATTCTCTGATTTCTACTGTCAGAATAGCATGGTTTGCAGCACAGGATGACATTTTAAGTTTTCTGGACTCTACTCATCCTCTGCTTGTATATGCTACCTTCATGAGTTACCCTTTTTTTTCTTTATGAGATGATTTCATGCCAACTTCTCCATTTTGAAAAAAAAATTCACCTTGCTTATAAAAAAGAAAAGAAAAAACCAGTTTAAGTCATGGACTGCTTTTGTTATCATTTAGGTAATAGCTTGCCCTCCATACTTACTAATCCAGGCTTTGCGCTCTGAAGTGTAAACACCTAGAGCGTAACTCCATAGTCTTATGAGGCTGATGGATGCCTACAAACATAAGGCCAAACTAAAAAAATATCAACTAACAAAACTAACACATAACTTTCTGGAAAATGAAAAATGTGATACAGCTGTACTTTCATACAGGAAGAACCTGATTACAAAAACAACAACAGAAACAAACCCCAAACAAACAAGCAAAAAGAAAGCAGAAAAAGGTGCATGGTAATATCATTCTTAAATCTCAAATGCACTAACAAAAAGTATTCCCTCCAGCCTGCTTTTGTATTTCCTGCAAAACATAATGAAAAGATTTTAGAAACCGAAAACAAAGGGAGTCTAACCATGGTTTCAATGACGATGGTTAAGTCTTTGCCGTCAGGGCTGACCAAGGACACATAGCTTCCTCCCCCCTCCAGAATGCCGGCTCCTGCTCCGTGCCGTAAATATGTCCACCCAATCTCTGTGAACTGGGTCGTGTGAGCTGTGTTTAAAAAGAAAAAAAAATTCCCGTAATGTTACATAAAGATTACAAACACAATATCAAATGAACATGCATTATCACCTGGGTAACAACAAACGTGCATCAACGCACACACATGTGCACGCATGCACACACACACAAACACACACATACACATGTGCACACACACACACATTGACAGATATATTCACACAAGCAATAAGACTAACAAACTTTTTTTTTTTACTCACCAGATAACCAGATTGGGGTTTCCACAACGTAATTACCACTCCAGGGTTCCACTGCTGTCATCAAACCATCACGGAAATAGGGCAAAGAGTCGTAGTAACTAGCAATCAGGTTCCATGAAATCGTGCTGCACATACAGAATGAATAAATAAATGATCCACAGAGTGCATTAAAATCTCCATAACCTGAGGCATGATTGCAACTCAGTTCAGCAATTTCATTTTAACGGTAGTCAAGATTTAGGGTAACCAAAGATCCTCCATTTGTAAGAAGCCAAGAAAAGTGTGTAGTGTTATGTATACTTCGTCCTAAAGCAGAGGAAATGATTGTTTGCATATATTTACTGTATTATGCATACCTTATCATAAAGCTGTGGATATGTGTGTTTGTGTATATGGGAAAACATATACCTCACTGAAAAGCAGAGGGAATAGTGTGTTTACTATATGTATGACCATCACAGCTTCAATACTGCAAAAGTTATTTATTCTTTTTTTTCCCGTTCCTTGGCTAGAACTCTTAAGTTCACAAATACAGAGATTTTGCATTTGCAACCGTTTTTACCTGCCGTGAAATTACCCAGATTCCAACTTTGGGGATATTAATCCTTTTAAATTGATGCCACCTTCTCCCCCCCCCCCCCCCCCGGAATGCTGGGGGCTATTACTCCCTTTGTTTCTGCCTTTTCCCTTACCCCTATCTCTCTCTAGTTTATTTTTGGGCTACCCAGCCCATTTCCCTGCCTTTTCCCAAGAAAATCTGAAAAAAGGGTAAAAAGAATATACACAACATTCATCCAGCATATAGATCAATAAACACATTGGAAGCCTTTTTATACCCCATCAGCGGCTGTTCAAAATAAAAGTAACCTGAAATTCAAGTGTGCCTTGGTTTTAAATGTTTATGTCCTTGTGTATTGTTTAACTTTGAACATCCTTGCCACCCTCGTTTACACCATTCAAACCCCAAAGTAACAGTTTTACTCACGAAGTCATATTACCAACAGCGTAGTTCTTGTTCAAAATCTGAAAGGAACAGAATAAAAATTGTCAAATGTTGAGACACAAATGTAAGAATACTTGTACATACAGCAAGAAAATAAAATAAGGCAACACATTCATATTACGCAATACCCTATTCAGTTTTCAAATTTACAGATTAAATACAGTACATGAATTTACAAGCTTCTCTGAAAGACATTTGGGCCAAAACATGATCTTAAAAAACTGCAGTGATCAAACAAGAGGATTTTGTTTCAAATCTCTGTTTAGCTAGATAGACATACCGTATCTGACTTGTGCAACAGCCACCCTGACACTAAAGAAGTGTCCCAAAATAAAAGTGTTTTTAGTAGAAAGACACCTCCTATCCACATGACCCTTGCCCTGCTCAAACATACACAGTATTTTCCCTCTCTATTTGAGACTTGGACACGGTACACACACACCAAACCAAAGCACACAGGGCCAAAGAGGGGATGACTGGACAAGTATTATTGTCAAATATGGTAAAGTTTGGGATTTTGGAAAAATCCTCCTTTTAGCCTAACCATCCTTGCCATATCTGACTTTTGCAGAATTTAATGATTGGAGGAGGGACAGAAGAATGTGACTCCACCCTGGAGACACTTAGGGTATAAACCTCACTCCTTGTACCAAAGCCTGGGCAAGAAGGAACCCTGTACTGAATGTCACAAAATGAAAGATTGTCTCTGCCACAGGCTCAAAGGGAGGCTTTCTGGGAGATTTGGCAAGGCCCCATATATGCTTTGTGTTTTATCTCCCAGAAAGCCTCCCTTTGAGCCTGTGGCAGAGACAATCTTTCATTTTGTGACATTCAGTACAGGGTTCCTTCTTGCCCAGGCTTTGGTACAAGGAGTGAGGTTTATACCCTAAGTGTCTCCAGGGTGGAGTCACATTCTTCTGTCCCTCCTCCAATCATTAAATTCCGCAAAAGTCAGATATGGCAAGGATGGTTAGGCTAAAAGGAGGATTTTTCCAAAATCCCAAACTCTGTAAAGGATTTAGCAATAGGATTTACAGGGTGAGGTGGGGTGGGGTCTGGTAGTGGAAGAGCGAGTTCCACCTATCGAGAGACAGTGGGTCAGAATTTCCCTCCCAGGGGGGCACCAAAGCACCATTCTTCAAGATGATGACAACCATCCGCAGTCAGAGTGAGGCAGTTGGGGTTCTGCTTGGGAGATTGACACCAACTGAAGCCTCAACATGTTCTAACCTGTGACGAGAGAAATTATTTACTGAACCCCACCTCCCCATGATTAAATTGGGAAGTAGGCTATTGTGTGCTGGTGGGAAAAGATGACAAAATCTACAAAACTGCATGCACACTGGGACTGGAAGTAAAAAGCACAGGCCACAACTTAAAACACACACACACACACACAGAGTACATTATATTGTGCCTACCCGTGCCCAGCAGCCTCCACCTTGCTCATCATTAAAAGTGCTGTAGTCCTCGGAGGCCCAAAGTGGCTTGCCTGTCTGTAAGGCTTCCTTTGTCGTCAGTGTCCCAGGGTAATGACATCTGCACAAGAGTGAAACACATGCACACTTCATTTCCATTTGCTTAAGCTAAAACCTTTTTTTTTTGTTTTTTGTTTTGTTTTGGTTTTTTGGGAGTGGGAGGAGGAGAGGGGGGATGATAACCTATAACGACTGCTTGTCATCCACCTCTATAATACCTCATGTATTTTTGTGTGTATACGTTTACCCATGTGCTCATATATGAGCAGGTACACTAACTTGATAGTCCAACCTAGAGATAATGATATTAAACAAAACACACTGCCTGACAAATTCAATGTACTGCCCTAATAACTCCTGGTGAGGTTAGGGGAGAAGTCAGTCTGCCCTATTAAACATTTTTCAGTTTTCTTAACAGGTCTGATACCTTCTGGTGTGCTGTACCAAAGCTCATGAAGATGGATGTGTTATATAAGTGATATCAAAATAATGAAACATGAAATGAAACAGACTATGTTTATCAAAACATGAGAGCTGAAGGTCTTCTGAATGACTTCAGAGCTTAATGTATTCACCACTTCTGAATCTTAAAAAAAAAGCAAAAAATAAGATAACACAAAAAGAATGCCTAAAAATGGTGAAACAGAACATGAATTAGTGCAAATTGTAGCAACATCAACAATAAAAGCAGAAGAGTGCATACACTTCAGTTTACACTCCACAAAAGAGTACTGCAATTTCTTTAGGTCAGTAAATACATGTAAATTCACCTCATGTCGATATTGTTGCAGTTAATACTAAAAAGAAAGATGGAAAAAAAAAGGACTTATAGAACAGACACGAAGGAAAAGAAAAACTAAAAGATGTTGACTAAAAGACTGCAGTCAATAAAAAGAAAGAATGAGACCGACAAAAATATAGAAGTATAAGAAAAATTAGAAAGATGTTCACTAAAAGAGAGCAGCCAATTCCAAACCAGAAAAATGACACAGGGGAAAAAAAAGAAAAAAGGAGATACAAAGAAAAAAGATGTACAGAGAAACCAGAATAGGAACTAAACTTCTGAACAGTCATCATGAGAATGAAAATACAACAGAAAAAAAGAGACTTTTTTATTATTTATTTTATCTTATTTTATTCTTTTATATCAAAGTTAATGGTATAAGCACTTATTTGCTTTTTTACATCTAGTCCCCGTATGTATGCATTTTTGTAAATTCTGACATCTGTTCCCACCGGCACACAATGGGCTACTCTTACGAAAAGTGGAACAGGATTTAACATGTGCACAAGATGTTTTGACTTAAAACAGTGAGGTGTCTCATTCAATCTGGCTCTGCAACTGAGCTATTACTGTCATAAGGGATGATTTGCAAATGTTAACTCAGACCAGGCACCACTTAACACCACCAAAGTGACCTAGAAGTAGTGCAGGGCCCCTCTGGCTGGTGACCCCCTGACACTGTTTAAAGTACTAGTCAAGTGAATAAATGTGAGCTGTGATGGGTGAAAGGGAGGAAGAGTGTTGAATGTTTTTATCAAAGTGTTTTTGTCATGTTTTTCACTTTAATGTACAATTACTTATACTGGTGTATGTATTTATTATGCTGACGATATATTTCATGAAATGTATGTTATAATTGTGTTATAATTTCGCTTTGTTGCTCATAACCTTTATTGGTGTGTGTGCACATGCTCGTGTTTGCACACGTGTGAGTGTGTACATGTGTGTGTGTGATGTAGAGTGTTGTCGGCTTTTAAAATATTATGTTAATTCTTAATCTGTATTGTTTAATAACGCATGCTGTGTAATTGTAATTTTAAAATACCATTCATAATTTCTGTAGTTGTGGCATAAAAGTATTCTTGAGTTTTGAGTCTTAAGCTCCCTGTGGACATCCGAGTCTGGGATGCGACATAACACATCTGGGTGTGGCTGGGGTGGAGAGACTGAAATAGGCATCATGGCAACAGCAGGACACAATGTGGCAGAAGATGAGGCAGCCAAAAACAACAACAAAAAAGCCAGAAGTTCAGAAACTCACATATATACCATAACAGTACACAATGTGATACATTCTGGACTAAAAGCAAGGTAAATGCACACACAAAGTTAGCACATTTTCAAGCAGAAATGTGACTGTGCTCAAAGTATCACATGGTGAGTTAAGTCAGGTCATAGTGAAAAGGCATAGATAAAAAGAAAAGTCATATCAAGAAAGCTGTGCAAATCCCCAAACAAAAACAACAAAAGATCATAACAATGCATAAAATAAGCCCAACTGTGACAGAAAAGTGAAAAATATACACTTCAGGAACAAGCCGCTGCGAGTTCTGAATCTCATCACGGAACTTTTCTTACAATATGAGCCAGGCATTGTGTGTGCGTGTGTGTGTTTGTTTCTATTCCGTTCTGTTCTTATATTTCGAGGATAATGGAATAAGCACTCATGTGCTTTTTTACATCCAGTCCCTGTGTGTATGTAGTTTTGTAAATTTTGCCATCTGTTCCCACCAGCAAACAATGGCCTATTCTTTCAAAAAGCGGAACGGGTTTTAACGAGTAGGCAACATTTTCTGCATGCATTTGTACACGGGATCTCGGTATATAGTCTCATCTGAAGGACTTTTAGTGTGTGTGTGTGCGTGCGTGCGTGTGTGTGTTTGAGTGTATCACAAGCATGTGCATGAATAAACGATGCTAGATGTTTGTTTCATGAAAACCACTGGGTTTGTACCTTATTGTGGGTTATAACAGTGTTGCTCAGTAGATACAGGAAATGACACATCTCAAACTAATTCATATCAACTTAAACCACCATTCTGCTAAAGGAAATCTGTAGTCAGGTCTGACAACCCACTTCAATAAGGCAGCTGATGTCAATCTCTGAAAGTCTATGATAATAAAGAACAAAAACTTTTTGTTTTAATTGCAGGAAAAATAACGTAACTCAGGCCAGTGATTCCTAAGCTACTTGATCAGTAAGCAAACAGGTAGACAAACAAAAGACATGGGAACAAATGGGAATTTTCTTTAAGAAGCAATGAAAGCAGCACTGCATAACAAAATCAGAAAAATTTGGCGGGAACAAAAGGCTATATGATTCCAACATCTAGAAAAAAGCAATGTCTCTTGGTAAGCATCTTTTCTGAGAAGCACTGCAGTATACAGTCTGTGATAAGCAGATCATCATACCGGGAAACATCCTTAAAATATTTCATTCATTCAAAGTGCCAGAGATGTTAGTCACAACACATCAGGAGAAATTATTAAAAAGGCTTCAGTCCAGGATTGGAAAATAAAAGCGTCAACCAAAAAAAAGCTAGAAAACAAAGGCTTCATTCCAGGAGTGAGGTTGAAAGCGTCAATCCAGAACCAAAGGGAAAAGAAAGTACCCAATAAAATCTACAGCCTTAGCAAGGTCAGCATCTGCCAGGATATCCTCAGCAATGAGCCATTTCTTATCAGCTGCCACAATTCTCACATGGGAGTGGCTGCTTTTGTCCAGCATCTTTCTTAGTGTCTGCAAAGACATCACAGACAAGCACAAGCCATAAAAAATCAAACAGTTACACAGAAATGCTTGAAGATTCAAAAGATGAAAACAAAAAATATATACCCAATAATGTCAACAGCAGCAGCAAGTTCGGCATTTTTGTTGATCTCATTGGCGATGCTCCAAGAACCATCAGCAGCAACAATATGGGTGCTAGTAAAACCTCTGGAGTCCAGCATCTGCCTAAGAGTCTAATGGCACAGACGTAATTAAAAGGTATATAAACAGTTCTAACAAATGGGTCAACAGATAACAGCAAATGAACAGTGATGACAACTATGGTTTGAACACTTAACACGAAAGCACTCCCCCTCCCTAAGAGTATATTA
Source organism: Rapana venosa (assembly GCA_028751875.1). Classification (NCBI taxonomy): domain Eukaryota; kingdom Metazoa; phylum Mollusca; class Gastropoda; order Neogastropoda; family Muricidae; genus Rapana; species Rapana venosa. Next base: position 48,205,251 of record CM054139.1, on the reverse strand, counting down.
AATAGATTCTTGAGAATCAACCTTTACCTGGAAGTGTCGACCACTGGGATGGCCTAATGACTTTCAGTCCTAGTCTTGGGATCTTTTTCCTACAGTTTATGAGGAGGGAGTGAGTCACATTCCGAAGATATGTATCAAGGTCCATCTTCTGCCTTATCTGTTATGAGCACTGAATGGCAAATGGTTCTTTCCTTCTCTTTTCGCCCCCTAGAATTCTTCACTGTGGAGGCCACTATTTTTGTACTTTCCCTGGAGATTACTCCTGTCCGGAGCTTCTGAAGTTTACTCTACAACTATTGAGGATGATCTTTCAGCACTAAGATGTTCCCCCAGCTACGGATCAGTTCAGAACATATGCTGGGGTAAGTATTATTCTCAATTACATGGCAAGTGTCCAAAAACAATATCTACAATCAAACACACCCATGTGCACATACACACACACATTCTCTCTCACTTGTCAATACATGAACCCATCTTAGATATATAACTCTTTTCCGATCTTTTGCCCTCTATCACAATTGATGTATTTTCAGCTTAATAAGTTTTTACTTTTAATCTTACTGTAGCATAATGTACCTTACTATATTCTACTTCATTACATTTTAACTTAACATTAGTTTTTAACACAAATGAACCTATCAAAAAATCAAATGGATCCTTCACATGATCGGAAGTCTTTTCATGTTTACACCAACATTTCCAGTAAAACACACACGCACAACACACACACACATGCAAACACACACACACACGCACACACCCCACAAGGTGTACTGGCAGTCACAAAGATTGGTATACAAACCTTAATGTAAGGTACATCGTAAGGACGTTCATTCCAGATCTGCAAAAAAAATAATTTTAAGTCTGCAAATAGTCTGCACAAAGAACAACTAGTTGTCTTTCTTATGAAAAAAAAGCAAAAAGTAACTTATAAGAATCTAATGATCCCTGATCCTGGATTTTTGCTTTTAATGCCTGATCAGCAACAAAGTGGTCTTAATATTCAGCAAGTGAATGCCGTTTACTACATCAAAACTTCATATCCACATTGCACAAGCTGTTTCATTCTCTTCTCTCTTTTTGTTCAGTCAAGCTAAAAATCCATAAATCTACAATGTAATTGTTTGTTTTATTATCAGGGAAAGGGGGTAGGGAGGGAGGCTGGGGCTGGTTGTATGCTTGTTTGATCGTTGGGTTTTGGCTTGTTGGTTGAGGTGGTTTGGTTTGTTTGCTTTTATCTATCAGTAAAGGTAGGTAGAGGGATTCTCTCAATCTCTTTATAGCCACTTTTGTTGCATTTCATGGCCACCCATCCACCAGCTTATATTGATGTTTGGAGGCACTTTGTGCTGCCTTTTCTGATCTGACACCAGCCACTACCCTCAAACCCCCAGTCAAACTAAGTTAGCACCTAATGTCAAAGCTTTTCAATCATCTATCCCTATGACTGTGCACACCTTAAAAGACAGGAACACAAGCGTCACAGGGAAATTCATACCCAAGTTCACAGTAAAATGGCAAACAAAGCCACCCCATGAAGACTTTTTCTTCTTGGATGACTGGTGAGAATAACAACAATAATGATGATGCTATATAAAGATGAAGTCTGTTTTGAAACAAAAGAAAAAGGCTACAATACTATTCCAAAATGAATCAAGTAGTAAAAAGATACACAAGCAGTAAGTCATGTCCAATCAATCTTATGTCCGTGTAGAGGCAAATAGCAAGTAACAAATTATAGGCATACAAAATAAAATAAACATGTCATAAAATCATACAAAGTTTCATTTGTGAAGTGAATGATTTAACTCTATGGTTCCACTTCTAGTATTTACACTGCACCAACAGCATAACCATAATCCAGTTGAAACATCAAACCACATACAAACTGTGAAACACATGAGCACATGCACAGACATACACACACACAACCAACACATACACACGCACACACACTCATCATCATCATAATCATCAACTATTCCTTGCCAGTTTTACTTTCAAGTTGCACTGATACCCACAGACACACACAAACTAATTTTTACATACACACACAACTAACCCCAATATAATCGATGGTGAGGTTGTAATGAACTTTTGCGCCATTGATCCAACGAATGATGTAATCAGCCGTCTGCTCTGGGTACAAAAACGGGCTTCTGGTTCCCTGTCCAATCCATCCTGGGAATGCCCAGGGCAACCCATACAGCTTTATGTTGGGGTTTCTCTGTCATGGAAAATGAAGCTATGTGAAGGAAGTTTAGTTTCAAGGCAAATATAATGCTGTTTGTTTGTCTGAAGTTATTGATATTGTTGTGTCTTCTTCTAATAAATGTTATTTCTGAAATAAACTGTGAAGTCCCCATGTGTATGCAGTTTTGTAAATTTTATCATCTTTTCCCACCGGCACACAATGGCCAACTCTTCCAAAAAGCAGAACAGGATTTAACATGTATGCAAGATGTTCTGCATGCGTTTGCACATGGGGCCTCGGTTTGTAGTCTCATCTGAAGGACTTGTGTGAGTGTGTGTGTGTGAGAGAGTCGACGTATGCATGTAAGTATAAGTAAGCAAGTAAGTCTTCAATTTTAACGTCTGTCCTAAGTGATACCAGAGGACCCTAAAATAGGAGACTGAATATGTGAGAGAGAGAGAAAGAGAGAGAGAGAGATCTACTTTGTGTGTGCGAGTGTGCGTGTGTGTGGGCGTCCCTGCATGCATGTGCACTCGTGTGTGTAATAAATAGTAATAACAAAGGAAATAGTATTCTTAACATGAACAGATCAAGAACAGAATTTTTTTTAAAAATGAAATTCAAAATTAAATACAAGAACTACAATAAATGGCTTATACGACTTAACAATAAACCCTTAGCATGTAAGTGTGTGTGTGTCTGTGTGCAATTCATGCATGTTTATGTGTACAAGAGTGCTTGCACACATGCATGCTTTCCTACCCCCCCCCCCCCCCCCCCCCCCCACCTTTTTTTTTTAACAGCCTTATACAATTTAATACAGCTGTACTTGTTATTTCACTTGTTCATCATTTCTTAATCAGTGACCACACAGTAGGTCATTCTGACACCAAATCATTACAGCATGAGAATGAATCCAACACTGCAACAAGATACACCAGATAATCTGACCTAGATACACAACTGTCAAATCTAGCCAGTTTACATCATAGATACAGGTACTGTACCTTGAAATCAGGCTAACAATGGCTTTAATCAGACTTGATAATCAAACTCATTGTAACTCAGAGAAGGAACAGAGAAACTCACTGTAAAAACAAAAAACAAGAATCTTAAGAGATACACTTGAAAAATGTTTAACTTTGTTTCGATCACTTGTAACCACACACCCACTATCAGTATCATTGTCTCAGCCTGTGTGGATTACATAACTTTTCCTCTGACCTTTCACACAAAGCACTGTTTTCGCTGACTGGAGACCCAAGTTCTGTTATCATGAACACTGAATCATCAACCAATTGTCACCGACACGGCAAAAATTCACAACCCACCAACTTCTTATCAGCCAAATAGTTTGATATGGTAAACACCTCTAAATTCACAACCCGCCAACTCATTATCAGCCATGTACTTTGGGTTTTGTTTGTTTGTTTAGTTTTTTCATGGTTAACACAACTGTTTCATCCATACCATTTTAAGATTTGTTATTAGAAAACAAGTATAAGCAGAAAATGTACAAAAGCTTGTGCGCACGCGAGCGTGCACACACACACCACACCTGCATGCATTTTCTTACTCCAAATATTTCATTCCACCCACTTTTCTACACAATTAGACCATCAGACAAACAGTTCTCACCTTTCAGTGTGTTTGTGTCACATTTGGAAAAAAAATCTATTTGCACATTAATCATGCATTCTTCCATTCTATTCCAACCACTTTTCTACCCATTAAGTGATAAAATTATCCGCTTTTAATGCACTAATGGAGAAATTACATTCCCTTTGCATTTGAATCATTCACCATTTATTGTGTCTCTCTCTTACACACACACACTCACTCTTCCTTCCTTCTTCTCTTCCACCTCCTTGTTCTTCTTCCCCCCCCCCCCCCCCCCCCCAACTCTCTATGAACAGTGTTCATTTATAGATTTATAGTTTCTTCAATTCAAAAGTTCCTGAATCATTATCATGACCAACCACAATTTATAGAGCATCAAAGAAAAAAAGAATCTGGATTTGAAATCTCCAAAGGATGCAACACTTTTTGCATCTTCTGGAGATTTCCAGACCCGTTACTTATTAAATATAGTATTCTGTACAACTATTATGAGACAAAGAAATAAAAAGTGTCACTACACAGCAAAACTTCCAAAACAAAGCCAGCCCTCTTAAACACATCAATCATGCCTTCAACTGTTGCAATGTTCACGTTTCTCTTCCTTCATCTGTTGACAATAAGCACTCACTGGCATGCTCAGCTGCAAAAGCATAGTTTATACCTGCTTTCATTCTACATCCTGGGCTTCATGAAATTTTCAGAACATACAAAGTATTGCATTACATCACACAGTATGACAGCATAAACAATTATGCACTACATTGCAAGAGTCAGATACTACAGGTTAGCACCGAGTTACAGGTAATCCTATTCTGGTTAATTATTTACCTTTTTAGCCTCCACCATAAGCCACCACTCATAGCCACGATGGTAGTTCTCGTCCCAACTGTTATGCATGTGGGAGGCCTCCGTCCCATCTACACAATCCAACATCTCAAATATAGTTACACCGTTATCATTTGCTCAATATGCATAGTTACTGTAAAATATGTCCTTAAACTTTTGCCACTGGCTCACTATCTAAACTCATTTTAAAGAATGACAGAGCAAAAAGTTTACAATTTAACCTATGAACACTTCTTGAAAAGAGGAAGTTCAATAATGTGTGTGTGTGTGTGTGTGCGCGCGCGCATAATTGTGCATATATGAGTGTGAACATGACTGTGTGTGTATATGTGCACGTGTAAACACTATAAAAATGTTAAGTTTGAGCTTTTCCCCTACGCCCCTACCTCTTTAAACATCGAAGCAAGATATATGTTTCTAATGTTTAAGACATATAGTCTAAATATAATGGACTGCTTTACACATTTTCTTTAGCTCTTCTGTGTAAGCAATCAAAAAGCAAACAACATAAATCAAAACAATGAGGCTTTTAACAAATGAAATCCTGTAGATAGTGGTTCACACCCTGAAACTGTCAATTTAAAAGGCATCTCCAGTCTACCCAATGACTGTGTGGCATCATTCTGAAACAAATTTGACAATTATATATCTGCTCCATTTCTTAACTGTACACCATTAGTGATATTTTAGTATGCAGCTGTTTTATTAAGCAATAAGACTACTGCATTCTTCCTTTGACTTTAAGGGATGATGCCAGTCATCCTATCCTACTGGCAGGTGATGGCCTGCTCTGCTTTGAAAAATGGAATTAGTCACTGTGAAATATATATATATATATATATAAAATATGAATTCATACAGAAGACTTAGGTTTATTGTCTCATGTGAAGTCCTGAAAGCAGGTTGAAGTCTACACAAATGTTGGCTCCTAAGTAATAATCCCTTCCACCCTGATGAACCCATGACTCCTCAATCGAGCATCCAGTCCACTATGCTATCTAGGAACACACAGTGACACACCCTCCCTGATAAGCTGACTTTAAGAACATTTTATCAAATCAGAGATCGCTCCATTAACATATTTTAAAACTTTAAAAAAAATTTAAGTAAAAGAAAACTGAAATGAATGTTCAAAACAATCTTGTAATGTACTTGCAAAGAAATAAATAACTCTACTTTCTCATTCACTCCAACAAGATTTTTTAAAAATTACTTTTTTATTCTAAGAAAAAGATGATCTATGTAAGTGTCCAATTAATCAGTGATTCTAGTCTCTGATAAATTACAATTTGTAAACTTGCACACAACAAAAAGGTCAAATTCGACTAGATTTTAGTCTAAAGCAGATGAAACCCCTGAAGCTTTTTTGTAGCACAAAACCATTCATACAACAATGCTTGCAATGATCAAAATTTTTAATCAAAATAGCTTTAACGCATTATTACTTATTATACAGGGGCACACACTTTAAAACAAAAAGCTGTTTATATACATAAATGTATTATAATATAAACAAAATTAATGGTTACCTGTGCTCTGTCCATCTCCACCAATCTCAACTTTCAATATCTGAAGAGATGCTCCAAAGTTTGGCTGAAAATAATAAAGAACACTTAGAACTACCAAATCATCTTATCAAAACATTGAAGTCAGAAGATAGAGAAAACAGTGAAGTCAGGAGGGAGGGAGGGGAGAGAGAGAGAGAGAGAGAGAGAGAGAGAGGAGAGAGAGAGAGGAGAGAGAGGAGAGAGAGAGAGAGAATGTGTGTGTGTGTGTGTGTGTGTGTGTGTGTGTGTGTGTGTGTGTGTGTGTTGTGTGTGTGTGTGACTGTGTGTGTGTGTTCCTTGCAACTGCAAGACTCTACAGATATAAGATAAAAGAGAAAAAACAAACCCAAAGGAACAAATAATATTCCAAACAGGAAAAATAACAACAAAAGAAGAGGGGAGACTGGTGGAAGTGGTGGCACACACAAGAGGCTGAATGTTATCTTCAGAGAGAGCACTTGCCTCAATTTCATGGAGAAATCTCCTGTGAATTGAAAAAGGTGCAAACTTGTGCATACTGTATATACTATATACACACACCCCCACTCAAACACACACACACATGCACTCAAACACACGCATCACACATATACACTCAAACACACACACACTGACATGTGAAGTACATTATATTACAAATGAGCCAATATCACATTCAATCATCAGTATATAATTTGATTTCTTCATTATTGCCTCATCAGTGTTTCCGTTTTTTTTCCTTTTTAATGATCTTTTGAACAAGCAAATAATTTTACTGAATTTCACAAACCTTGAACAAATAGTCCAGTATCTCATTTCTTTGCTTTTCTGGGTAGTTTACCAGCAGTTTGGATGTAGCCTGTAAAAGAAAGAGTTTTTGTAAAATCAAAATCATGATTAATATATATGATACATGTGCATGGTGAATGTGTGTATGTTTGATTTGATGTGATGTGTAAAAACTAAAATATGCTATGGTGCAGTGTGGTGTGGTGTGAATGTTCTTATATAGTGTGGCATGAGGTGGTAGCAGTAGCACTTTTAAACAAAACAAAAAAAACCACCCCAAAATGGCAAAAGTGCTAGAAACACTCAAACAGGCTGTCAAGCATAACTTATATCATATTATATATATATATTATATATATATATATATATATATATATATATATGTGTGTGTGTCATTATATGGCACAAAGCAGGTTATTGAAAAAAAGAAATCCAGCCCCCAATTCAGAAATCTCTGCTGGAACCAAAAAATTGGCATTAAAGTGTTTGTTAAAAATTTTGCAATCTATTTACATTTCTTGGTCTGATAAACTGATATGCTGTGAGTGTGACTAAGTAAAAGTTCAAGTCATTCCAGTTGAGCGGCTTTACATTTGAAATTAAACTTTGAAGTCCATCAACATATATATATTTTTTGTTTTGCCGGTATGGTCAAAGTCAAAGTAAAATTTTTCTTTCCAGATTTGACTTTGGTCTGATATGGTATGGTTACCGTTAGGTATTGTGTTCTGTAGCATGGTGTAATAACTGATATGGTGTAAATTGTAATGGATGTAGTGTGATTATTGGTGTTACTGTTCCTGTTAGTGTAAGTGTGTGTGTGTGATCGATAATATAACTTACAGTGGAGTACTTAAGTCAGTACTGAAAATAGACATGTTTAAAAAATGAAATAAAGAACAAAAATGCTGCACAACCTGATAAAACACATTATAATTTATATATGTGATACAATATCAAATTTTATAATGGCTTAGTTATGAATATGCCTAATATTTTCTCAACTTTACCACTGATGTTTTCATTGAAGACAATCTCCCAGAAATTCTTGGTATAGGTTAGGATTAGGAAGCCTAATCCTGACATCCAATACACACACACACACACACACAACACACACACACACACACACACACAAAACCCCAACTAAGCAAACAAAATACACCTACTGACCTAGTCATACTATACTCAGTATACTGGGGGGTTTTTCATGTTCATACCACTTTTAAGTCAAGGCAGATTTCTCTGCCTGAAATTCTGGCTGCTCTCCTGGGGGAGAGCATGTCGCCACAAGAGCAGCACCACCCTTTTTTTCTTCTTTGTCCCGTCTGCAACTGTATTTGTTTCCCTTTCACAGTTTCAGAGTGGCTTTTTTCTACATAATTTTGCCATGGGTTCTTTTATGTGAGCTAAATAATTATGTGCAACACATGGGACCTTGTTTATGGTTTCATCATAATGTAGTTATAGTACACCCACTTCATCAATAAAAGGCCTTTATATGTCTCTAACAACAAAACAATGAACAATCCTAACGTCAATAAGTTTTCGTGTCATGCATTAGAAACAAAGCTAAACAAAAAAGAAATTTAGAAGCAAATAACACAAAAACAACACTTAGGCCTAAAGCGAAAGTGACACCATGATACTGCCACAGTAGTCATTTTTATTATCTAAAATTTAACCCTATATAAAGTAAGTCACATATTATTGTATGCATGGCTCCTAAAGAGTTATCCATGCGTAACCACTGAAACTGGACTGCCCGGGCTGTTCCTGTAGCAGACCTACCCCTCCACCACTCAAGCCTCCAATGCCATAAAACATGCGTCCAAGACCAGTGGAATCATCGAAGTCGTAAGTTGTAGATCCCATCGAAGCAGCAGACAGTGCAACAGAAAACACTGTAACGAAGACTAAAACTGACAAATTTCGGGAAACCATCATGACGCTTCCAGGCAACTCTCAGTCAGTTCCAAGTCCTAGTCCTACTCCCCCAACGCGTACGATCAGAATAGCCTAGGTCCTAGTCACAAGACAGTGGTCAGTTGACCGACAGCAGTATGGAGAGTTATCTTCCCTGTTACATAGTCCAGAGTCCGGGGATGGATGATTGAGTTCTTTTGTTTTTATTCAAATGATTTTGGCTATTTCAATACCGTGCGCGCGCTCACGCGTGTGTGTATGCGTGTATAACAGATTATTTTCACACTAGGCCTGGATGAATGTGTGAGGCTTGACAAGCACTTGTGTTCTTCCGCCTTTGCTGGTTGACAAGTGTACGTCTAGCAGACAACTCGTTGAGGTGGAAGGGAGGTAGACGGCACACAATGGGGTTGCATATTGATTACAATCCAAGTTATGTCATATGTGATTGTATGTCTTTTGCATGATTAATCAGCAGTCAGGGACATTTTTTTCAGACGTGTATTTTTTGTTCTTTTTTTCGTTCCTCGGTTAGAACTCCCGAGATTTAACAGTACATTGTAATGGCTTTTCTTTTCTTTTTCTCCCTTCAACCTCATATTGATTTGAAGAAACAGGGGGGAGAGGGGGTGACTATGTACACACTTGAGCAAGCTTATGAAAATAACATTGTATTCGTACACTGTGTATGTGCTTGTGTTCGATATTTTTTATTTGATATCTTGGAATGTTTAAACCAGTATGAAATGTAGCTTTCTTGTGTCTTTTTTGAGATTATTATTCTTATCAAGGTGCCTGTCAGTATTGTAATATAATTGCCCTTCATGGGATGATTTTAGTGTTTTTGATGTGGTGAGATTTTTGTATATGTGACTTTCCCCCCAAGGTAGCGAATTCCAACTTCAGTGATAGGTTGGGAACTGAACCTGCCAGTTTTGCCAAGACACTTGGAATATACCTCTCTGCTCTTTGGTTTTCAAAGGTCATAGGTTCTTTTGACATGTAGAAGTTTGTAAGCACATGGGGCCAACTGGAGTCGCCTCCAAAAGACTTAAATTCAGTTCATTTTTTCCCTGTCAAACTGGGAAGAAAAAGGCAAGGCTGGGCTAGGCTGGGAATCAAACCCAGAACCTCACAGTTTACTTGTTTGGCAGGTAAACATCTAAACAGTCCAGCTACATTCTTAATCATGCATATGATTTGCGTGCTTCAGTATGCGGTCTGTGAAGTAGTTTTGGGTTGGTGTAATGGTGTTTGACTTGAGTTTTGTTGTTGTCAGTTTTTATTTCTTTTAAACCTGAACGCCAGAAAAGTACTTTAGTAAGATATACCATTTGACAGCTGATCCAGTACAATATATTCAGCTGTGAAACAGAAATTCCACTACTGTAAACATTGCTCTTTATGACTGTTTGGGGAGGGTGTCACTTACACTGCAATGATTTCGATTCTTTCTGTCCTCTCCCCACCCTCCCCCTATCATGCTATCTAACTTGATCAATTTAAAAAAAAATTCCCTGGCTACCTTCCTGGCACAGCATGGCTTTATGACCACAAATCTGCAGTCCTGCTTGCCATCCTCCCTCAAATCAAACAGAAGCACATTTCTTCTGAGACAGAGAAACATAAAAAGAAAGGGCCTGGTGCCTGCTTGTTGAAATCTTAATTTCAGTTTTTGGATTCAGTTTTGTTTTTGTGATTTTTATTTTGGGGGTGGGTGGGGGATGCACCCTTTCTCTCTCTCTCCCTCTCCAGAGTAGTTACATTGTTTTCAACTATCTAAATTTTCACACACACATACTTATATGTGTGTATACATTGTCATAGTGTCTGTTCTTTCATGTGCTTGACGATAGAGACAAGTACTGCAATATGAATTCCTGATGCAAAATTGTACACTCTACTACTAAGCATAATTCATGGCTATTACATTCCGTTTTCCTGTTCTTAATGTCTGAGTAGTTGTTACTGTTATTGTGGTTTTTTGTTATTTATCACTATTCTTTTACATTGTTGTTCAAATGTTCTTGTCTATATACAGCTGCATATTGTGAAGAACCTGAGTTCTTCTGAGCCACAGATACGTCAGAACTTGTTACATGCAAAACACTCTCTCATAGCAATATTCAGAATTCCCTGCTGTACTGGACCCAGACCTGGCCTATCAAGGTGGGCAATATCTGGTAATTGCTAGAACTGGTAGACTTCAATCTGATCAGTCACTGCCAAAGTCAATAGTATTTCCAAATTCCCTATTGCTCTGGACAAAGACCAGGCCACAGTCAGTGATTTTAAGAATTGCTTGTTTGCACTGAATGTAAGTGTGGCTACAGTCACAGGTAGCAGTATTTCAGAGCAGAATATGCAAAGGATACAGTCATTGCCAGCTTAGCCCAGGCCAAAAGCTTCATTTGTTAACGTAGCTAAGTGACAAGACCTGCATTAAAATGTTATGTTGTAAAATGCTGACATTATCGAAGCCACAAAAAGCTCTTAGCACAACATTTTGAGATTGTCGAAGGCAAGGAAAAGCTCTTAGCATCACTACATAAACTCTCCTTAAAAGAAAAAAAATCCATCTGACGACAAATATGGCTGCCTATGTGGCAGGGTACTTCAAAAAGAGTTATACACGCTAACTTCTCATTCAGGGCGTATTTTCAATCTCACAGTGATTGCAAGGTGAGATGAATGAGTTATTATTCTGGATGACCCCTGGGGTGTTAAGCTGGGGAACATGCAACAAGAACATATAGCCAGCAACATTTCAGAATTCCCTGCTGCAGTGGACAAAGACTGGGCCACAGTAATAGTTACCAATATTTTGAACAGACTTCTGATGCTTGTCCAAAGGTCTGGTTCAAAACCCAATGTGGCAACCAGTATGGATGAGGCTTCCTCTTCAGAACCAACATTTGTGCCAACTGTAATCTTTATACAGTCCTTCAGATGAGTCGATTTAAACGAAGGTTGCATGCATAATCACAGTCAAGCATACATGATATTGTACACATTCTAAAATGTATAAATTTACCTTTTTAAGTTGACTAAGCCTTCATGTCTTAGGAGAAATGACTGTCTTGAAACAATCATATTCGTATGCACACAGATGTAGTGCGCAACTCAATCACTTTGTCTCTTTTGGGAATGCTTTTACTGTCACAGTCTGTTCCCTGAGTATATAACAAGTTATTCTCCAAATACCTCCACTAGTGAAGTGATGTAGCATGAATGTGGGTCTATTTGTTGTAAGAAGAATGGTAAAAGAGTTGTATGACTACATAGTAACAAGTTGAAATTCCATTCCATTTCATGGATCTCTCCTTTCTCAACTTTTAAGTTGAGATTCTGGAATTTTTCTTTTTTTTCTCTCTTCCGATTCTCGTTCACAGACTTCATTAGCTGAAGTTTCCAAATAGTAGCAAAGAGATCCACTAAAACTTGACATATTCCATTTTGAAGGGCATTTTTGGTGGTATTTTTTGTTCCATAAAATAATGTAGTGTTGTACTTTTATTTGTTGGGTTGAATTATTAATATAGAGGCAGCAATACTTCATTTCCAAGGAGTGATTCTCAGATTTACATGGGTCTTGCTCCCATTCAAGACACAAACAAACCACTAAGTTTGCAAAGAACCATGAAGAAATCAAAATAAGTTTGCAAAGAACCATGAGGAAATCAAAATCTTTGAATATCCAGACGCTTATCCAGCTCAAGCAAGAAAATTTAAATAGAATGTATCAGGGCAAAACTATAGCATTTTTGCAATCTGACAACATTCTGAATCTGTTAATCATGCAGGTGAGAAAAATTATCATCTTAGCACACAACACAAACACATGCTCTCTTTACTAAACCAAAAATTAAAGATCAATTCCATCCTCAAATGTTTAATGGACATGATGTCATACATTAGTTGACAAAGTTGTTAAAATGTCAAATATATGACATAAAATGGATACAAGTTTACACGGACTAATTGGCTTTTTGATTTTCTGAGGGGGAAAAAACCATAAAACAAGATCTCAGTACTTTTGTGTGTGTTCATTATGGAATAAATTAAAATCAGGTTAAGTCATTCAGTTTTGATGCACACAACATAAAATACCCCAGAGAAAATCAGACCTCTTGCCAAACCATTCCCCTGGACAGTAACTGAATAAGGCAGGTCAACTTCCACCTATAATAGTCCCAGAGAGTAAAGTCACAAACATTTTAAAATGTTCCGTTTTCTCTCCTCAAACAAGATAGCAAATCAATGATGCATAGGAGATTTCCTTCTGACCACTATACCAGTCACACTTCATCTATTACAACTGTTATATCAGGTGTCAAATTTCAAGAATTGCAACCAAAGCTTTCGCACCTGTGCAAATGTATATATTCAGTCATACAAGTTAGTACACACGGCATCATCACCTTACTATGTCTCATATCTACCATATACCATTCATGTACTTTATATGACAGTATTCTTGAGTCTTACTAGATGCATCCATCATGAGATTTGGGTGCACTTCAATAACAACCACATTTGGATCATACAGGGAGCAAACAAAATCATATTTCAGAAATCAGGTGTGTTTGTTTAGCCTTACTACTGAACAGGCTACAAAAACAATAACAGCAAATGCAAACTCAAAAACCAAAGAAAGCAAGGATTTTAGGCAGGTGAACATGTGTCTCAACATGTTCTCCTAAAGAAGGTAAAAGGGATGAGAGCTCTAACAGCCATGACATTTCATCAAGGAGAATGATAAAAATCTGTCAAGCAGCTGGCACTGATAAAATGTGAGACAGAAAATACCAATATTTCACTCTTGCCAGGTCCAGTTCAATCTACTCACACAAACTCTTTTCTTGGCAACATTCAAAACAACAAACTTTTTTTAAGCTAAGTTATAACCAAGAGCTGCAAGATATCCAGATTTTAATTTGTAGTGTGCAGTGACTTTCCTCTCTTTTCCACAGTAAGTATAGTCAAATATGAGCATGTGCACCAGTACAGACTACAACTGAGATCTAATGTGCAGCACACAGAACCAACTTCTATTAAGTGACAGAATAAATTAGGCCAAACAATATGAAAGATTGGATTCAGAAGAAAGGTAAAACATATTAGCATGACAACATTCTCTGTTACCAAAGCGGTTTGGGGTGCACATCAGAATAACACACATAATTTACCTTGAGTATGCAGACAGCTCATCTTTCCATTACACTTTTAATGTACCACAAAGATATTTAACACTTACAGGACTTGGCTTGCTCTGCAGAAAATCTGTACAATATAAATCCCGATTATTTCTACTCATGCAACACAGCATGTTGATTACATAGTTTTCCAAAAATTGTTTATTTATTGTTGATTACATAAATATCCTACACAGAAATGCCTCCTGTTTAACATATTGAATCCTGCCCCCCCCCTCCCCTTGGCTCAAAGGCTCATTGATGGGAGAGATTTTGCATATGTGACTGTCTGCTCACCATTATTAAGGTAGCCGCATTCTGACTTTGGGGAGAATCACTGTCTGACTTTCAGTATGCATTTCAACACCAAATTGAAAGCTCTAAGTCCTGAATATTATATGCACATGGTAAAACTGGAAAAAACCCCAGTCTTTCACAATTTTCTGTTCTTTCTATAGAAGTGACATATCATTACACTTTTCAAAAATACTTTTATCAAGTTTAAACTTGTCTATAAAATTTGACTATTGTCTATTGCTTGTCTATACTTTATGGAAAAAAACTGATTTTTCGCTTGTACACAAGCTTATAGTATTTCATTTACAATGTTCTCTTTCCATCCAATTACCAAGAACAATACTCATTCAAAGAATTTATTTTAGGGATAGAATACAAGGAAGGTACCTCTTGCCACAAACACTGAAACGATTGTGCTTACTATAGAAAAAGAGCACAGACTGCAAAAGCCAGGCAATGAAACTGTTACTGCTGCATTTTCAGAGGGCAGAGTCCTTATTTCCTGACTAGTCTGATGCGAATCGCGAATCGGATACGAGATAAAGTACAATATAAATAAGTTATACAGGAAATACACTTAACATTTACAAAGCAACCACCACTGCAATTTCTACACAAACATACTTTTTATTAAAAATAAAATGAATTTTGCATTTGGGGGACAAGGGGTTGGTGGGATGAGGGGAATAAATGGAACAAAAAATGTTATGATATTCAGAATGAAGCCTCCTGCTATACCCAGTGTCTGATTTCTCTTGTTAGGGTTCCCTTTTTGAAGAAAAATGTTTATATAATCTTCAAGCTATTCAGTAACAAACATGATTTCTGATCAACTGATACCATTCTCTCTCAGAATTATCTGTCAAACATATTGGTTTGGCATATGTTGGTACGCAAATAAAAAGGGGAAAAAAATAGGTTAAATCCTTTTTTGTGTGGTCTTTATTTCTTCTTAAAAATGTATTAATACATATGATCCACTCAAAGACAAAAAAGTGTTTCTACAAAATTTTTTTAGAAAAACTAAAGATAAATTGCACAAGGATGTAAGATATCCAAAGCACTTCTGGAGCAGCCAAGAAAAAATGGGCCCGAGGGTTAGACACCGAAAAAAAAAGGATTTAAAAAACAACAACAAAACAGCAATGTGAGTATGCCATTTCATTCATAGAAAGAGACAGGGCTACTTCCATTGTGACTGATTTTTCAAAAGGGTTTTGCTCAATCAAACCTGCACCAACCATGAAATCAACAACAATCGCATCTATGACACCCCACTCATGTAAAAGACATTCCTTAACAAATGAAACCATTCTTTCCCTTCAATCTTAGAGAAACAATGTACTGCAAGTAGCCATAAACTCCTCAAGTGCATTCCAAAGATCAAATTTATTTGTCAGTAGAAGTGAGACTCAAATGAAAACACAGTCCTCAATACCACACATGATAACTTCCCATAAACCAACTTATCACCTTAACCACAGGAAATCAAAACATAACTTTCATACTCTCGCCTGCATCTTAAATGCTCTCTCTTCATTTATACTCTAATCAATCGTGCAAAGGATAAAAAGGAAAAAAATACCATACACTTGGCATCTTCAGTCAACTTTATCATTCTTGACAATCACAAAACACCTTACATTCTTGCCACAAAAACTTCACTCGCACAACATAAGCAAGTTATCCAGAATGTTTCTCTGATTGTCTGCCCCCTTTCCATGCCCACTTGTCTCATTTCCATCCCTCTCAGCTAGTGGATAAGAAAACATCGTCGACTTCAGACCGGGGCAACAGACCAACAAGTAAGCACTGGGACAACCAACTAACAATCATAGGACAATGAACCAACAATCAAAAACAATCAGGAAACCGCCTACAGGTAGACACATCATTCAACAGCAGGATGTATCACTCTATCAGCTGAAAAAGAGCACTGACTTTCATCTCCACACAAACTTGCAAACACACATTCATGCTTCTGCTTAGATTGTAATTTCAGTTTGGTTTCCAAAGTTCCCCCTTTCACCCTATAACGTGTATGCAGGATTCCTACTGGCTGTTGTTTCAGAGACATGCAAAGAGGCTGAGCAGAATGACGAACACATCCAGCCTCACTGTAGTCTCTAGTGAAACTCCTGTTTCCCAGGATGAAAAGGCTTGGCAGCCAGCTGTTTCTTTGCCCTGAACGGAATGCCATGCCAGGAGCAATCACTGGTCCTGCCATTTAGTAGTCATCTAAATCAAAGTCGTCAAAGTCGTTGATCATTGGTTCCATCAACTGGAAGTCCACCTGGTACCGCAAAATGCCTGAAAGTATAAAAACAAATATGATCAGAACAGAGAATGATACCTTTTATGTTAGTTTAGTAGGGCAGCAGCATGATATTTCCAAAATACATAATTTATGGAATGCCTTCATAGAATATTATGACACAGATTTGCACTTGCAACTTTAAAATGAGTGAACTTTGTTAAACTGTAGCTTGCATAGCTCTTACTGTTGTACCTCATAAAATTCTCTGTGTGTGTGTGTGTGTGTGTGTGTGTGGCATGTGTTCATCTGTTGTGTGGGTGAAAGTTAACACAGGAAAATGTGAAGAACAAAAGCAGCAGCTGGTAAAGCACTCACCTCCAATTCCACCAAATCCTCTAACAAACTGGGCTCCTTCCTGAGACTTGTCTGTGATGATCTCCAGAGTGGCACCTGACCAACAGAGATCATGATTTAAGCAGTAAGTATGCACAAACCATGAACAACCAATTACAAATATTTCTCATATCCAAACTAGAAAATCATACTTATCTCATAAAATGTGTAGGCCTTGTAGATCAAAGTCAGAAAGAAAGGTAGTGGAAAAAAAAGCTGTTGTAATTTATCTACATCGTTTTTATGTCCCAAGCAACATAAAATTCTGTAAATGTAACCTACAGCAATATGATCTACAGCCCCCCCCCCAAAAAAAAAAAAAAAAAATTTTTTTTTTAAAAGTTCTCTGACAACATAAAGATGAAACAAGCCTATTCAGCAGAAAACAAAATATCCAAAAAATAAAAAAACCAGGAAAAACCAACTCACCAAAGTTTTTGTAGTTGTTGGCAAACCATTCCAACAAAGGCATCTGTTCCATCAGCTCCATCTCTACTCCCGTCTGGATGTGCAGGGGGAAAAAAGAACACACACAAAAAAAAGAATGCATTAATCATTTGTACCTCTATGTACTCTGCCATATTTTAGAAACTAATAGTACAGAGAAAAAAAACCAAAACCCCCCACAAAATTTATCCACCACCCTCCACCAAAAAACCCCAACTCCCAAAATGCACAATTGAAGACATTTCTCAGCTATCATTCATTTCACACAATCAAGCTTCTTCATATATTTTGTCTTCTTTTTGGTTTTGATAAATAGCACAACAAACATGAATCCAGCAGTAACACTGTTCTGTAAAGAGAAAAAAAGAAAGTACCTCTTTGTCAGTGAAATGCGTTTTGTCCTTTTCCTGCTCTGGCCTCAAGAATAAGATGCGCTCCTCTGCAACAAAAGCAAGTTAAAATTCCTTAACAGCCACAAAACCAAAATTATTTTAAAATCGGTACTCATACTCACCCCTCTATTCTTAATCATCTCTTTATTTTAGTGTGTATTTGTCTTCATTGACTTAGCAGAATGATGCAGCTTACATGTGGTTAACACACTTTCTTTTGACATAAAAATCAGTCTTTTGACAGCCTAATCATCTGTATCTTCGTGTTCCCATTGGGAAGCAAGGCGTTAGAGACCTCAGCTTTTCTAAGGCCCAACATCTTGAGGATAGTAGCCATTCCATTATCCTCAAAATAAAAGAATAAAAAAAAAAAAAGAAAACCCAAACAAACCCAGAAGTAAAACAAAAATGTATACAGATGCAGTTTCAAACATTTCAAACAAGCCTTCTGTTGCTGTGTTTTCGTTTGAATATATGTAAATAGAGAGTGCATAAAAAGTAATTTAGAGAAAGGCTGAAACATACTTGTATTAAAGATAAAGCTTGATGTTGCTTTAGAAACTGTGTGTGTGTGTGTGTGTGTGTGTGTGTGTACATAGTCACATCTGAGAAGGATTAGACATGTACATTTATACGCAGGCCACAACTGCATGTTTCTTGTGTGTTTATGTGTATAAAAGCACATGTGTATGCCTCTCTCTCTGAGATTATATACATGTATGGGTAGAGTGTATGTGTACATGTATACATGTATACATGTTCAAATAAAAGAAGACAGGTGGCAGGACAGTTAAGACGTTCTCCTGCCAAAAAAGTAAACTGTGGGGTTCTGGATTTGATTCCAGCCTTGTCTGTTCTTCCCAGTTTGATGAGAAAATTGAACTGAATGTCAAAGTCCTTCGTATGAGACTATAAACCGATGCCCTGTGTGCAAATTCACGCAGAACACCTTGCACACACATTAAAAACCTGTTCCAACATTTGGAAGAGTAGGCCATTTTGTGCCAGTATGAATGGATGACAAAAATTCCAAAATGCATGTACATTGGTGTCGTGTTTAGACACCATCCCAAACGTCGGAATGCAGCAACCTAAATGGTGGGGAACAAAAAATGGTTGCATATGCAAAAATCTAACTATTGGTGAACCTTGGAGCTCTTGCCGAGAATGGAAAAAAAGAAGAAAAAAGAATAGAACACTTGCCTGCTACGCAACTTTTCATGCTTCTGAGAGCAGAACAAGGCAGCCTGAGTGGCCTAAAGAAGATGGTTTCACATACAAGCAATTCCTTCTAAAAAAAGAAAAAGGAGATAAAAAAAAAGGGGGGGGAGGGTTTAAAAATTGAATCAGTACAGGAAAGGGTAGCAAGCTTACCATCAGTAGCATGGTTTTTCAAGACGAATCGTTGGATGTCGATGTTCTCCCAGACGATCAGAGTGTCTACTGCGCCCATTTCCAAGGCCCTGAGAGTGTCATCCACACCAAAACAGTACTTGCCTGTGTCTTGACTGATCTCATCAAAGTATCGCCCTGTCACATAACATGTACCAGACAGATGATGAGGTTGAAAGTGGTGGGGAAAAAAACAACCCCAAAAACCTACAAACAACAAAACAAAACAAAACTATTTTTTAAAATGTCTAAAAATATTTCATGGACACATCCACGATTTTTTTCTACCTTTTCCCTCAACCCTTAAAAAAAATGGTTTTCCTATCTTTTTGGATTGCCATTAAACTGTTTTTGTTCAGGATACTTCAAAATGAAATGAATAGTATATGGCTTACATACACGGCAACATGAAAGACAGTATAACTACACTTACAAAAAGTTAAAAATGAATATTAACTCGCTGTATCTTGACATGAATAGACATTATGATTCCTTCCCTGTGCACTTGTAAACTTTCCCACAAATTATGCTTTGTTCATTACAGTTAGCTTCCAAACATATTTTTCTTTGCCATGAAACAATCTGCAAGAAACATTCTTCATAGATATATTTTTAAAAAACCCAAAAAAGACATACCTATAAGTTTCTTTTCCTGAATGAATTTGACATTTGCCAAGGCATCTGAGGCAAGTTCAATGGCTTGGTTGAAGCCGTTCTCACCCCCGTAGGATACATCTACTATCTTGATTACTTTGGCTTGCAACCGCTGCACACATGGAGAACAAAATTAATACAAATACAAAAATGATTTTATAAAAACATAATCTTAGGAGAATACAAGCACACACAAAAAATGTTCATACAATTTTGTTCAGTGGAAATAAAGTTATGAAAATAAAAACTTAAAAAAACACACACAAAACCCAAAAGCTAGAAAATACAACACCCCCCCCCCCCCTTTCCCCCATCTCTCCGTATGTAAAGAAGTAAAAGCTTTACCAAAAATTTTTTGCAGTGCCAGAAATAGCTACCTCATATTCCTATGGCATTTACATCCTTACAGATTCATTTTTAGTCCACTATAAGACTTTCAGTTTAAGTCTGACCATTAACAAACAATTAAACAAAAAAAACAGTCACAGACAGAAAAATGATGACAGGGCTAGTTCTAACAAAAACATATCTGTCTGAGGAACAGAAAATGTTCTGACATGTGACAAGACAACACCTTGTTTGTCAACTATCCCCATCCAACTTACAATTACAGCAAAAACAAACTCGTGTTACTTTTTGACTGTGTTCTCAGACAAATAAAACTGACTGGCATTTGACATATAACAGTTTTCCACATACGTAAATCCAGACTGCCAAAACAAAGAACTAGGATTATAACATAACTAGGTTTTTTAATGGGACTTCCACACACATAAAACTTGCAAGTGCCAAAGAGGCTGAATTGTTTTGGGTTTTTTCTCTCTCTTATTCCTTATCTAGAGCCCAAAGGTTCACCAATGGTGAGACTTTGTGTATGCAACAGTTTTTGCCCACCATGAAGGTAGCCACTTTCCGACTACAGGGATGAATGCTGGGTATGTTCGTGTTTCCATAACCTACTAAATACTGACATAAATTATGGGATCTTTAACATGCATATTTCATCTTCTGCATATGTATACACATGTAAAGAATTAAGGCACTGGCAGGTTGGCACCTGAAGTTGATCTGGGAAGTTGTAAAACACCCCACCCTTTATTCACCATATGCCACCAAGATTCAAACTCATGACTTCATGGTACTGAAGTCAAATGGCCTGAACCACTTGGCTACAATATCTGTCAAGCTGAAGTATGATTATGACTGCAATTGTAAATAGGACTTGCATACATAAGCTCAAGAGAGCCAAGGTCTGAAGCATGACCGAGACTAATGTGATTATGAACGGGATTGGGTAGGACAGTGAGGGGAAAAAGAAAGCACAAATTTATTTCATAAGGATAGAAAAATGCCAAGTTCATCCCTACTTACAGGATCAAACATATCTGACTGGCTCAGCTCAGTTTTGAAGTCAGCAGACCCAGCCAACACCAGGCCTGAGATGTTGGGTTTGTCGTTGGTGATGAACAGTTGTACTGCTACCTCTGCCACCTTCCGTACGTAGTTGTGTCTCTTCTCCATGCGTAGACGTGCGAAACGCAGCGCTGACTGACCTCCTCTGCCTGTTGTAATATAATATCAATGACAGTCTTACAAAGGCTCACCAATAAACATCTGTAGCACTGAAAATTTGGAAAACAAAAACTACTTTGCTTGCAAATAAGCAAGCTTTTACATATTATGTAAATTGACATAAACTCAGAATGCAGGATTGTTTAACCTGAAATTTTCCATGAAAATTTATATAAGGTTTACTTTCACTTGCGACGACAATGAAAAAAACCCACCCTGTCTTGTAAAGTATGAGATTAAATTTTTTTAAATATCTTTTTTCCTACTTGCTGACATATTAATTCAATAGGTGCAAAAAAGTACGAATTGCTGACATATTAATAAACATGCAAGAAAGTACAAACATACCATGTTTCTTGGGCAGGTCAACTGTAAACTTGTGCAATACTTCTCGTGTGTTCCCTGACAGTGTTCCAAACAAGGCGCCATTTCCATCCATGACAATAAACCCAAACTTATTGTCATCTGCTAATAACGCTGTTAAAGCCTGCACACAAATGACAAATGTCATTACTTCAAATCTCCAATCACAACTGCTTTGCATACTTTGAAAAGCAACCCTAGAGCAGCGTTATTTAAGCAAAAAACAAGTCAAAAGAAATAAAAGGTAAGATTTTTGTCACAATATTCTGATTTTAGCACCAATAATACCTGACAAAAACAATTCCAGGAAAATGAGCACCTGCATTTGCCATTTATCATGAGCAATGAATCTTTTCTATTTAAGGTACTTTTTTTTCCTTTTGTAGAATTCACTACCTTCAATTTCGAGATTGTAAGAATATACTTATGTGATTTTTTTTCTTATATCAGCATATCATAGAGCAAAGAGAACAATAATCCTAAATGCACTGTAGTTACCAACATTTCAGAAACACTTTGAGACAAATTTGGTCATGCATCATACTGACATCACAACGATGGCCGTAATTAATGAAACAGTAACTATTTCTCAATTCACTTTACAAAAGAAAAGACCCACAAATAATCAATTGTATTTACAGAAGAAAACAGATACTGTCAATACCACCATCAGACAATACAGTAACTCTCACAACCCTTTCTGCCCCTAACCCCCACATCTCCCTCCCTAATCAACTCGAGTGACAAACTAGTCTCATGGTATATTTTCTTCCAGGAGACAAAATTTCCAACACTTGCAATATATATATATTTTTTAAATCAAGATTCCAATCAATAAACAAAAACAAAAAAAAAAGCAAAACAAACAAGAACAAAAAAAGCACTTAAAAAAAAAATAATAATAAAAATCACAGTAATATAAAATTTTATGAACCCCTTGCCATGAGTTATGCTATCTGGCATTGAAACTTAATTACACATCACAAAAAGCAATTGTGGAACAAAACCAGACAGGGAGTGAGAGAGAGAATGAGAGAGAGAGAGAGTAATAACCTGATAAAAGACTATGTACCTCTGTGTGAAATTTGTTGTCGCATAAATA
Source organism: Rapana venosa (assembly GCA_028751875.1). Taxonomy (NCBI): domain Eukaryota; kingdom Metazoa; phylum Mollusca; class Gastropoda; order Neogastropoda; family Muricidae; genus Rapana; species Rapana venosa. The sequence continues at coordinate 48,182,283 of CM054139.1, read as the reverse complement.
CAGAGAGGTGTTGATGGGCCGGAAAGGCTCAAAGTCTATGTTGACTTTCTTCTCTTTGCCTTCCTCTGTGATGATCGTGCCGCAATATATTACAAGGCCATTTGGTGGAACTGGAACAAGTATGAAATATATATAAATAAATGTGCTACAACAGAGACAGTTTTTCATTTTACCCTGCTAAAAAAATGTTCACATTTTTAATCTTGATCACATACTTAAATTATTATATTATATATGAATACAAATTTCAAGGTTCCAATATAAAAATCTTAAAGTCCAAGAACATACCAATCACATTAAAAAAACACCCAAGAAATTCACATAAAATAAGTCCTCCACATCCTACCCTTTAAAAAAAAGCTTTAAATGCTACAACACACAACAGGATGAAATTTATTTATGAGAACACACAAAAATTCAATGACACATGCATACACAACCAACTAAAAAAAAAAAAAGCTCAAGTTTTGTTTTTTTTGTTTTCTTAAAAGACAAATTCAATAAACCAATAATCTGACAAATGTTCATTCATATAACATGTATATATTATGTTATTACTGCCAGGACAATCATTAGTGACAACGAACAACCCCCCCCCCCTCCCCCCCCAAAAATAAAAGCTTATCTTACACCACCGCTTATTACATCTTATTTATATTTTTTAAAAAAACATACCAATTTTTCCCCTGGTAGCACAATCATGGCAATAGTTTATTATCATTATCATGTCTAGTGCAATGTGAGACTAAACAAGAAATTGGGCACAGAATTAACTGATCAAGAAAATACTTTTTTTTTAAAAACCACTTCAGCTTTGTCTGGATTCATACATTTGTTTTTTCCCCCGATACTTACTTTTAATTTCAAACATTAAACAAATCCAGTTATACTGTGGTAGCTGACAGAGGCTTGACAGAAATGCTTTGTCCAAACTCTTGTTTTCTTTTCCTCTTTTCTTTTCATTTATAACATGAATTGCTGGGCATGGCCTGGCTATAATTATATATGATTACTGCAGCTGTCTTTGTGAATATTATAACCACAAATGTGATTCAAACCACAATAACATGATCATTTTTTTCAAGGGTTTTTTCCTCACGCAGATAGTCGCCAAATAATCTTTATGCTTCATCCTGTCATTTCAGTTTACTTAATGTTCATTTTCCTCTGAGCCCGTTTCTACTAAATCTACTTTTTGGGTGGGGGTGGGGAAGCGAGTGGGAGGGGGGGGGGGGGGGGGGGGGGGGTGTTTAAGAATAAAACAGTTATAAACAAGGTAACTCCTTTTTCTTCTTTGATTCATGATTTTATCTAGAGCTGAATGCTCACAAGATTGTAATCTTATTTGTGACCCAATCCCATCTCTTCAAACTTAGTCTAAGTTGTCCACATGCCCAACACCACACCCTCACAAAGGGGGTAACAAATCTCTCTTCTTTTTAAAAAAAAAAATTGTTTAGATGTAATACAGTTCATGCTCTAGACACATCACTCATCAAGTCCATGTCTTTTCCCATGCAATACTTGTGGTAGGTATGTTATATAAAACAAGAGAGTGTACACTTGTTCTTGACTGTACAATAGCTTGCCTGTAAAAGCAAATGTGGATATTAGCTAAGTTAGTACATTTCTTTTTTTTTCTCCTTTTTTTTTTAAAGGCATGGATAAAAATGTAAAAGGAAACAAAGGAAGGGAAGTGCCAAAGAATGTGTATGTCACTGACCATGAGTGGTGCGGAGAGCAAATTACTTATGAATATGATTTGTCAATATACTGGCATTTACCACAGTAAACCAGATAATACCATAAAAATAGCATCCAATGTTTTTTTAATTCTGAAAAAAAACACCCACCCAACAACAACAAAACAAATCAGGCAATCATCAAGAAACGACAGTATGACCAAGCCACAGCCAAAGCTAAAAGAAAACAGTTGTTCACTTCCTGGAACAGATTTTAATAACATTTACTGATACAGTTTATGGCAGTACTTTGGATTCTTTTTTTAACACCTTTCCCTATCCACAATCAAAATAGCACAATTAAAACATTTGTAAACCTTTCAAGTAACATGGTCTGCACAATGGTGTAGACATCTGACCATAAAGGCATAACACTGCAGTTAATACTTAAATCTGTGGCAATCAGTATGTACCACCTTTTACTTTCAGTTTTACAAGCTATCCAGTTTTACTTGTTCAACTTTGTTCTCGAAACTGCTGAAGCTAAAAAAACAAAACAAAAAACAACAAAACAAAAAAAACTTTAAAAAGAGAAAACATACAACAGAGATTCTTTCAATGTTTCCTAGCATTGCTCTGCTAAAAAGAAAATTACAGAATAGTCCAGAGGCAGAGAACTTGGGGCTGTATGCTTATATTTTTATTTATTTATTTTATACCACTTTAAGTCACGAGATTTCTCTGCGTGAAATTCGGGCTGCTCTCCCCGGGGAGAGCGCGTCGCCACAAGAGCAGCGCCACCCTTTTTTTTTTTTTTTTTCCTTTTGGTCTGCAACTGTATTTGTTTCCCTATCAGAGTGGCTTTTTTTCTAAGAATTTTGCCAGGGACAACTCCCTTGTTGCCGTGGGTTCTTTTACGTGCACTGAAAATTTTGTGTAACACACGGGACCTCGGTTTATCGTCTCATCCGAAAGACTAGCGCCCAGACCACCACTCATGGTCTAATGGATGGGGAAAAATTTCGGGCCCAAACGGGGTACGAACCGCGCACACACCCGACCCGGACTTTTCGCATTCTAGACAGGCGCGTTACCTCTAGACCACCGATCCACCAAACTTCGTGTGCTTGATTTGAGTGCGCACACAGAGCATATGACACCACTGACTGCATCCTGCTATCCAACAGTCTAAATTTTATTTTAATTACACATTACATGGTTATTCCATATCATCAAAATAAAAAAATCAAGAAAAACAGAAAGACTAGTAATACATCTCCCCCCCAGACAAAAGAATGACACCAAAACCCAGTAACAATGAATACTGTCTCATGCCTATCATACAATCACTGTGAAAGTACAAATTTTATGCATGTACCTTTGTTGTAGAGTTTTAGCCTTTGTTGTACAGATGTGATGGCACCCAACACCGACAACCTGTTGACCCGACTCTTGATGTTGGAGGCTGTGCCAAACTCATCAGCTAACATTTTGTTGACACGAGCAATCTGGTCCTTGGGGGGAATGATGAGAGAGATCATGCTGGTGCCATTTCTGCCCACACAACATTACTCATGCAATAAACTGCTTCTGAAGTTACACCTTCAAAAATGTTCACAGGATTGCTAAACCACAATGAAATAAAACTGTGACAAAATCTAAGAATCATACAATGACACATTGATACAGAATAAGATGTTATACCATGATTATATATATATATATAGGAATAAAAAGAAGTTTGAAAATGAAGACCATGTTTGAACAAGTTGCTTCTAATTTGGGAACAAATCCATTTCAAGAACAATCTACTCAGCAGGAGCTCTTTTATTGCTCTTTTACATATCAAAATAACATGAGCTCCTCCCAATCCCGTTCAGTTTCACTTGTCAGAAACATTACACTTCAGCCAGTACAGAGTTCCTAAATGTAACCACTAGACTACCTTACCCCGGAAATTTTCCGGGGCTAAATGTGCACCTTATACGCCTACAACCCGGAAAATTTCCAGGGTGTCGAACCGAAGTAAACAAGCCTGCTTCCTTGACTACATTTAAAGGGAAAGAACTCCAAAATTAATGGTGATCACTCTCCTGTTGCTTGGCAACATCCAGCTGCAAAAACAATCGTTTTTTTAGCTCGTATTTTGTGTTTTTATGCATGACTGCTTGGGAAGTTCTTGTTCAAAATGGCTGACACTTCTTGTTGAAGGCATCAATAACTTTACACAGCTGTTAAAGTGGCAAATAAAACTGTAGATTTACCTAACAGTGATGAAAATGATCACATATGATTCGGGAGATCGTGTATTTAAAAAACAATGCATGAGATTTGGCCTAGACTTATGTTTTACATTATTGAGATGGGGGTACTCAGAATGACAGTGGTGATGAAGAAATCGTATTCTTGGTCGATTTTTTACGTTTTAAATATATTTTCGCAGTGAAATATCATGCTAACTAATTTGAGCTTGCCTCAAAGTAATCTACGATATATATACTGTCATTTGGTAGACTATCAGGAATATTCATGTAGTAGTTTCTGAGTAAGAGGGATATGAACATAGCAGTGGTACATAAGAATTTTATTCCCCAGCATATAGGGTGCACTTGCACTGGGCAGCTAAGAGGTTAAAACTCTCTGAGGCCAGAAGCGAAGAACTCTGAACAGTTTTAATGTATAATTTATACTAAAAAAATGTACTACTATTAAACAAATAAAAAGCACTCAGAGAGAGAGAGAGAGAGAGAGAGAGAGAGAGAGAGAGAGAGAGAGAGAGAGAGATTTTATTTATTTATTCTTTTATATTGAGGATAATGGAATAAGCACTTATGTGTTTTTTTACATCCAGTCCCCGTGTGTATGCGGTGTTGCAAATTTTGTCATCTGTTCCCACTGGCACACAATGGCCTACTCTTACAAAAAGCGAGTGCAATGTTCTAACCACTAGGCTACACCCCCCCCCCCCCCCCCCCCCCCCCTCAGAGTAAGAGAGAGAGAGAGATCAGGGGTCGCAGAGAGGGAGTGAACGAGAGGATAGGGGTGATAGTGATAAGGGTGAGACTAAGAGAGACAAGAGTGAAAGAGAGAGACTCAGAGTGAGAGAGAGAGAGAAAGAGAGGGGGGGGGGGGGGAGGGTGTGTGGAGATACTGATGATGATAATAAACGATGAAGATAATAATGGTTTTTGTCAGGTGTATTGTTTGCACAAAGAACATAATCATGATAATGTATTGATTTGTGTGGTACTAGTTTTTTTTACACACTCGCTTTTCTTATCATGTGTACTCATAAACAATTATTCTTAATCTTCTTAAATATGAGTCTTATGACACATAAGCATTGTGTATAGGTTTTCAAGACTGACAAGAGTTTTATTTATTTATATATTTATTTATTTTATTCTTTTATATCGAGGATAATGGAATAAGCACTCATGTGCTTTTTTTCATCCAGTCCACGTGTGTATGCAGTTCTGTAAATTTTGTCATCTGTTCCCACAGGCACACAATGGCATACTCTTCCGAAAAGCGGAACAGGCTTTAACGTGTGCACAAGATTTCTGTGTGCGTTCGCACACGAGGCCTCCGTTAATAATCTCATCTGAAGGACTTTTGGGGAGAATGGAGTCTGCACTGATGTTAACTCCAGGGGAAAATATCCCCTTGAGTGGGATTCGAACGCGGGTTGTCAGGTTGTGAGCTCAATGTTCTAACCACTAGGCTATCCCGTCCTGAGTGAGTGTAAGTGTGTGACTGTGAGTGAGCAAGAGACTAGAGAGTGAGTGAGTGTGTGTGTGTATTTATTTAATTCTTATTCTTTATTTCGATAATGGAATAAGCACTCACGTGCCTTTTTGGGGTAAATTTTTACATCCATTTCCATCAGATTATAAACTTCGGTTTATATTATACTTTTATAATCTCATCCGAAAGACTTTTGGGGAGAGTGGAGGTGGCACTAATGTTAACAACTCCAGTGGAAAAATCCTCTTGAAGTAAGTTGAACAAGATTCAAACCCGGGTCAGCAGATCATGAATTCTATCACTCTAATCACCAGGTCCCCATGTGTGTGTGTTGTGTGTGTGTGTGGGGGGGGGGGGGGGGGTGTGTCATTGTGTGTGTGTGTTTGTTCGTGCTCGTGTTTTGTGTGTATTATCTTATCTTCTGCTATCCTTTCTGTATCTGTTTTGACAAGTAGGAAACTCCATTTGATTATTAATAAAGTATTATTAGGTTGGCCTATGTCATGGAGAAATTCCCAGCTATTCATGAAGATACCACTTTACCAGGCTCAGCAATAGAATCAAATCATCTAATGTGAAGTGGTAATTTTATCTGAAGGTCATTGACCTGTTATGCTATAATGTGTATTATTCACTTGACAGTTGTGGTCATGGAATCAAATGATTGAATTTAAAACTATCAATCATTATACTGATTATAGTGTTATACCTAAGATCGCTAATTTTGTAATTAAGTAAATCCGATTCCCTTCTGTACTGTAAAACCCTAGAGTTCATAAACTGTAGATCAAATCAAACACAAGAAAATGTTCTAAATCAATTCAACATTGCTGTTGGTTAGCACAATAAAATGTGTCATGAACTCATTGTCAGTTACACCGTAACTTCGTAATAAGCTGGACACACACGCACAAAATTCGGTCATTCACAAGCTGGCTGATTTGGACATTTCTATTAAAACTTACCCTCTTGCTGCTTCAAGACTCTTGATAAGTTTCTTAATCTTCCATATTTCTACGTTTCGGTCCGCACTGGACTCTCCGTCGATTCCGTTCGTCGCCATTCCGACAGGTTGACAGTCACTTTTTTTTTAATTTCCCAACTTGACGCAGTTTTCCTCCCGATGTCCGTATGGTCGAGCTGGGAACGAAGACTTTGAAACTCTCCCTTTGGTTTCTTTACGGTTTATGTGTATGTAAAGACTTACATCAGGCACAGGTTAACCCTTCTGTCTTCTCGAAGTAGTTTCCTGATTAGTCTAAACAACACCAACTAAGTTTTCTGTTCGTTGTGCAATGTAATACCATACGTACGTCGCCATGTATAGCACACCATGTGAAAGACGTGACGTCACGATTCCGTACATGCTTTTGAGCGCCCACAGAACAATCTCTCATTGGCCAAAATTACAATGGGATGGGCAGAGTCTATTTAACCATAAATCTCAATGATGCATAAATAAGGATTTCTTTTAGTCTTTGTTTTAAATGTGACTGATAATAGAAATCACGTTAAAGTTAGTATGTGCGGGATGCTACAGATGATAAAAATAGCAGCATTGGGATCGTGTGATCTGTGATGTGCAAATCCGAAAGTGTAGTATCCAGTGACACTTAACTGTTGTGAACCGAGCACGATGTCAAGATCAGCAGCAGGTGTTATCGAACATAGTTTCAGAACCTTAAATTGAATTAGTCGTTAAGACGGCTGGAGCACGCACACGCGCGCGCACGCACACACACACACACGTGCACTCTCTCTCTCTCTCTCTCTTGCTCAAGTTGATCAGAAAAAAAGTATATGAATACTTACTCTGTTACCCTTGGAAAATAAAGATTCATTCACACACACACACACCACACACACAAGAGTGACATGCAGCAAACTAAGACATGTAGTTATGCATTACCCCTCTTTCATTCCCTATGTGTGTTCTGTGGTGTGATGTAGCTTTCGTTGTGGACCTTGCAGATCTATGCACTTGTAATAAATATTGATGCATTATTATGCTGTTTCAGTACAAAGTAATTCACTCATGCAGTATTCTGTTTGAGAAAAGGCTGAAATCTAATCAAATTTTTGATCAGACCCAGAGAAAATGCTAAGTAACTGTTATTAAGTAACCATCTTTTTAAAAAAAAATCATTACTATTGAAAGGTTATGAACATGCCAACATTGTAGCTGTTGATTCATCACCAATGGGGTTTTTTGCATGTTTTTTTTAAACTTGAGAATAGGAGAGGAATAGTGCAGTAATTGGTGCAACACACTTGTAATTCCTGAAGATTGTATCATATATGTTAATGCATATTGCTAATGGCAGACTGATTGTATACTTCAATTGTGTTTACTATTTATAGTCAAAGCATGCTGAATGTATTTTGTCTTGTTTACCACTTATAATAGTCATGAGAGATTTCTCTGCAAGTGCAAGCCACTCAGGCTGCTCTCTCCTGGGAGAGTGCAGCACCACAGTGCAGCTCCACATTTTCTAGTTTTCTTGCTGTTATGTGTGTTTGGGATTTTTGTATAATACTAATAAAAAAGGTAAAAGTGTTCCATAACCTTAAAGGTCATAGGGGAGCGAGGTGTCAGAGACCTCACTTCTCTAGGGGCCAGCATACTGAGGGCAGCGCCCATCTCCTCTCCCTCGCTGCTTTACCTTCCCTGACCTTAAAGAGGCAGATACCCATTTAAAGCTGGGTGAACTGAGGGACTGTACTGAAGCCAAGGCGCGCAAACGGTCACCCATCCGACTGGTAACCACACTTGACGCTGCTTTACTTGGCTGGGGGAAAGCGAGTGCTCTGACCACTGAGCTATCCCATCCCCATACTAATAGTGGGGTTTTAGTGCTGTTTGATTTGTTGTTGTTTTGTTTCCTGCGAAGGTTTGCACGGGACAATTGTGTTGTTGCTTTTTTTTTCTTTTCTTTTTTTACATGAGCTAAATAAGGACAACTCTCTTGTTGCCATAGGCTCTGTTATATGTTGGACAGTTGAACATCTTGTCAAAAGACTAAGCAGTCACACCTGCACTAATGATGTAGTGGATGAGGGAAATGTCTGGCTTCTCATGGGATCAAACCTGTGCCCTCTTGCTGTCTTGTTGAGGATATTACCACATTACTGCTGATCCACAAATAGTAGACAACTGGTTTGAGTCCCTGCTCAGTTCTCTGTTCAAGGGATTTTGTCGCCCAACACTAATAGTTGTTTTGATCCCATTTCCCTGTTCATCAGATTTGACTATAAATTGATATTGATCTCATTTGCAAATGAAACAAGGAAATCACAAAATTCAGGTCAACGATCACATTGCCATTAAAGTCACGAAAGAATCACGGCAGTCACATGTCATTCTGAATCTAATACTAATTAACATGAGTAGGACATTGATTACTGAAGACATGTTTTATTTTTCAGCCTTTATAAACTGATAGCAAGCACAGAGGGTGAAAGGAGATGAGCAGGATCTGCCTGGGTTTGCTGTGTGGTGTGCCAGCCTGTGGTAAGACAACATTGGCTGTGCAGGTTCAGGAACACGCAGCACAGTTTTTGCCCACACAGCTGAGTGTTTTGGTGCTGCACTATGACAGGCTGATCCCTGCACACTTGGAGCAGCAGCTGATTGCCCAGACTGATGAACAGGTTTGTGATTTATTAAACTGTTTGTTTATGTTTTGGTGTGTGTGTGTGTGTGTGACAGATAAAATATTGCATTTTATTGTTTTGTATTTTATTGTTTTGTATTGTATTGTATTGTAGATCTACACCACTTTCAATCATTGTAGATTACCTCAGTGTTAAATTTTAGCTGCTTTCTATGCAAAAAGCAGTACCACCCATTACTTGCTGCTGTGAGTCCTTTTACATGTGTTGAATAAGCATCCAGACTACCATTTAAGGTCTAGAGGATGGGGAAAAGTTTGGGCTCAAGCCACCGCTCGCTTTCTAAATATGTGCATAACCTCTAGACCACCTATCCATATTTATTATAATATATGGATTAAAGATATTGTATGTATTGTCACAACATTTTGCAATCAAAAATATGTATTTCAGAGTAAGTGTACCAGTCTAAACCAGAAAGTTGTAAGTCATATGGAGCATTTTTTCAAGTTATGGAATGCAGTTATTTTTGCTGACGTTGAGTGCTGTAAGCTTTAAACACCCTGGAATCACCCAGAATATGTGCTGGGTTATTCATCATACCTCAGAATCACTGAGACTGAAAGTTCACTATGGGAGTGAAGATTAGGTGTATAGTTGTATAGTTTTTAAACACTTTGCTATATAAAGAGCTATGCTTTGACTTGAAAGGATTTTTTTCTTTTAATGGAAGGTAAAGGTTATTGTGCTGGGATCATTTATTTCATTGTTATCATATATATATTATGCACATTGAGTGCAACTCGACTTATATCGTATGGAATATCGTATGGAATATGAAAACTTTTTGGGCCTTACTATCCATCACAGCAACCCCCTGTTAGCTGTCAGTAATAAATTTTCGATGAAAATACTATTAAAAAGAGTGACCGTAGACTTTAATTGAATAGTAGGCCTATACTGTTGAAGCTCATGTCGTGACTCACATTTTCATCTATTTCAGGGTGGATCGTTATGGAAATTAATGAGAAGTCAGATCATCTCTTGTGTGGACCATTTACTCAATGTACTGAAACAAGAACCTCAGGCACTTGCTGAACTCATCCATGCAGACGGACATGATGAGAATCAACAGATTCATTCCACAGACGAGTGTACAAGTGAGAGACAGTCATGGGGTCATGCTAAGCCTGCAGGTGTGGATTCAGCGCTGTGGGAACGATTCATATCCTTGCTTAGGAACTCTCTGAAGCATACATGTTGTGGAAGAAGACACAATGGTGATCACGATTTGTGTGAGGATGATCCCCATTCCTGGCTTGTGCTGGTGGATGATAATATGCACTACAGCAGCATGCGGTACCAGTATTGCCAGTTGGTGCGCAAATGTAAGAGCATGATCAAAATGGCATGGTGAAGAGTTCTTCTTGAATCAAATGATTTATGTGTGTGTGAATGAGAGAGAAATTTGTAAAGCTTGTGGGGTGTGTGTGTATGTGTGTGTGACTTTTTCGGTTCAATTTTTCTTTTTCTTTTTATTCCTTGGCTAGAGCTCGGAGTTTCACCAATGGTGAGATTTTGCATGTAGGACCGTTGACTCACCATCAATTAAGGTGTTGTCATCTGTTCTTACGGCATGCAATAGTCTACTCTCTGGAAGGTGGAACATGTTTTTAAATGTGTGCGCAAGATTTTCTCCACATGTTTGCACAGAAGACATCAGTTTATAGTCTCATATGAACAACTTTCAGGGGAGTGTAGTCAGTACTGATGTTAACTCCAGGAGAAAAAGACCCTCAAACAGGCATCTTAGTGGTGGATTGAACTCAGGCCTTCAGACTGTGAGCTTAACACTCTAACCACAAGGCTATACCCTGTACCCTCCCAATTTCCTTTAAAAGGCTGAACATAATAGCTGTTGAATGAAAGGGAATTGAGAAGCTTTTTGTGTTTTATCCTTTTGAGAGAGGTAGAGAAAACAAAAGTAAAAGGTATTTCTCCATAGTTCATGTCTTTAAGAAGAGATGATCAAGTTTGTTTTGTTTGACCTCTTGTTGGTTGTTTCAAGTGAAAAAAGATCAGGTCAGTTAAGATGCATGATTTTCTTTCTGATAATTTCTTTTCTGTCATGCCAGCATCTAATTAAACATTCAAATAAGTGATTTAAAAAAAAAAAAAAGAGAACAGAATACATCACACACACACATACCATCTGAAAGCAATACAGAAAAGCTAACCCTACACCGATTTTATGCTGCAGATGAAGTAAGCCTCTGCATAATACATGTCACCTGTCCCCTGGAAGAAGCACTACAGCGAAACCAGTACAGGATGGAAGACAGGGTGGAGGACAATATCATCACAGTCATGCATGACCGACTGGAAGTGCCTGATCCTGACAAACGCCCCTGGGAAAAGCATTCTGCGACAGTCAGCGGAGCATCCACAATCAATATGTAAGAGTCTGAATATAATACAGCATTGACTGTGCTTCTCCTTTGTGGATTTGAAAACAGCATCTTGCTCTGCACTGAATTTTTTTGTAGACGGTGTGTTTTGGAGATGAACCTGGTGTTCCATCCCTCTGCAGTTGTGTAGGTTGGTGCTGGGTATGTTTGTGTGGTCCATGCATTGCCACTGACCACAGCAGGCCTACTGCGCTACAAAGGATGGATGGAATTTTAAGGAGTGTGCAAAATGTGCATACATGCCGCATCAACACATGGGATCATGTTTTATTGTCTCATCTGAAGGACTTGCAGGGAAAAGGGAATCAGAACCAACAAAAACTCCAGGAGAAGGATCCCCTCTAACTGCTGACACTTCTACCAACTCCACTCCCCCAAAAGTCCTTCAGATGAGACTATAAACCTAAGTCATGTGTGTGAACGCACACAGAACATCTTGTGCACATGTTAAAACCTATTTACCCTTTCAGAAGAGTAGGCCAATGTGTTCCAGTAAGAATGGATGACAACATTTTTAAAAAGGCATGCACCTTGTGTCAGGCTGTTTAATGACAATGCTTTATTTTACACTTGTGTATTTTTATCTAGACTTGACATACTTGCTGTAATGTAATATTTGATGGCTATAAAGTCATCTTCGATATATCTAATATTTCGTACGTGTGCCTTCCATACTAGCGAGTTCTCTGTGAGAAGTGAAAGATATCTGACTTTTATCATGGAGACTGTGGGGGCTACGTAAACTTGTGAAGAATAAGGATTTTGTGGAAGGATTAGTTTACTCAACATAAACTCCATAAGGCTAAAGAAAGATGTTCACACAAAAATGACAAATTGTACAAACACACACAACAAAACAGAAAAAGCCCCCTGAATCCAGAAAGTGGAAAGAAAAAGCATACATCTTTTGTTTAAGTTGCAGATCTAAAATGGGGGAGGGGTGTTTGAAAAAATCATGAAATAATTGTTCATTTTGGTTTTATCTTTGTTGGCATTAGATATAGTGCAAGTGGTCGTGTGTAAGCTGGTTGTTTTGGGTTTTTTCACAACAGACAGCCGCTTCTGGAGTTGGTCCAGGCAGCGTTGAGAGATCCACAACGACCTTCTCCTGAAGAGGACGCGGAGGGCAAGGTCATCAGTCGCTATGTCTGCTCCACTAATGCCATTCACCAAGCTGACCAGATACTACGGAGATGTGTTTCACAATACATGGTGGAAGCCAAAGGTCAGCATAATATCTTCTGTTGTCACCTCTGTTTTACTATTTCCATTGATCAAGATGGCTAGATTTTTCATAGATATATTTCACAACACCTACCACAAGCCAAAGGAAATTGTTAGTATAGGTATCATCAGTTAGTGCTGTTCTACCTATGACATTAACCAACATGTTTCAGAACCACATAATAGAAGTAAAATACAATTGTTAATAACCAGTCTTCTTGTCTGTACCACTTCACTATTGATCAAGCTGACTAGATTATTTGCAGGCGCTAGTCACAAAACATGACAAAACGAAAAACCAAATGGTAATTGTCAGTATAAATCACATGATCTGATAATGACTAATATTTTTGTCATTCATTTATTGATGATGGAACTGCTTATGCTGTCATTTCATTCTTCAAGGTTTGAAATTCCAATTTCAACAATTGACCATGACCTGAAATATATCCAACGTGATGCTGCAAAAAACAAACAAAACAAAAAACAAAACCAATGGGAAGAGGAAAATCTCTGAAGTGAATAACTAGGAAATCCATCAGTGGCACAGCTATGTGGAAAACATCAGTACATAAACATTCAAAAAGTTTGTACTTAGACAATGAATGAATGGTATAATGCAGAATTTAAGTGGACAGGCACTCAGGCAGGATAACTGTCATTTAGAACTCTTGTAGAAAAGTGGAAAAATCAAAGCAACAATCAAGATGTGTTTTGCCATATAAGCAGGGTATGAATGTAACCTTTCTTGCTTAGACTTTTGGACATATTAGTATTTTTATTTTATCTTTATTTATCCATGTTCAATCATTTTTTTAAAATGGTTTTAGGTGCAGGTCTCGGTTCAGCAGAGATGAAGACGGCATCAGCAGAACTGACAAAAATACGTACCGCCATTTTGAATGATCTGAGGCAAGGAAAAGTTACTCTTCCTTTTCAGTTAAGTGAAAAAGACATAGCTAATGCTAGTAAAAATGCAGACAATCCATTGTTCCAATTTGTGCAAGCTTTGTTTTCTACAAGGACAAAAGAGTGTTTATGACAGTTGAGTACTGTAGATCTGTTGTTTTATTTTTGACTGTATATGCATTCCAGTACTTGTGAAGGTTTCTCTTTGCATGCTTGTATAACCTGGAAAAGCCATATCTTTTTTTTAAAGTGTCTGTATGAGTTTTGGGGGGACGGGATAGCTCAGTGGTCAGAGCACTCGCTTTCCCCCAGCCAAGTTAAGCAGCGTCGAGCATGGTTACCACTTGGATGGGTGACCATTGCACAAATGCAGGAAGCCATTTACAGCTGGGTGAACTAGGTAACTGTACTGAAGCTAAGATGCACAATCTTAGCTTCAGTACAGTTACCTAGTTCACCCAGCTGTAAATGGCTTCCTGCCTCTTTAGGGTCAGGGAAGGTAAAGCAGTGAGGGAGAGGAGATGGGCACCGCCCTCAATATGCTGGCTCCTAGAGAAGTGAGGTCTCTGATGCCTCGCTCCACTACAACCTCATAGGTTATGTGACACCTTTACCATTACCTTATGAGTTATTTACTCGTGTGTGGTGAGTGATTAATTGGGCGAGTGGATGGGTCTGCACATGTGCTTTGCATGAGTGGAAACAGAATGACAATGATTCAAATATGATGCAACTGCTGTGGCAATTCTTGTTAATGTGTACATGTGTATGAAACTGTCACAGTCTGAAAGAATAAACATGAGATACAGAATTCTATGCACTTGTTCATACATAATGTTTGCTGTGAAGTGACTTAAGGGTACACAGTTTACTTGAATGCATCACTGGTTGGGTTACTATCAGGAAAGTAGGATCACAGTCCACTTGATTGGTGTGAAATGCCTACTGTTTCAGTTTACCTGACCAACACTGCAAGATACTATATCCTTTGGGTATGTTTAATATGAAGTAAATAAGGTAAATATGTTTCATATACATGTACCTCTTGGTTGAAATCGGCAGAACTGATCTTAGCAAACTTCTGAATCCGATTGACTATTTTGTATGATAACAGCGTGCAAACAGAAGTGCCAGAGTATAAATAATGTGGATGTGTGGTTTTGTTGTTGTTGTTTTTTCCCAATTTGCTCCCTAGTTAGAGCTCCAAGATACACAATGGTGAGAATTTTGCGCTTGCGACCATTTTTTCCCACCATTAAGGTAGCCACATTTCGACAGCAACTTTTGTTGTCTGTCATATGAATGAAAACGCATTGTGTTGTCGTTAAGCACCTGACAAGTCAGGCCCAGCACATCTGACTTCGGCATGCAATTACAAATGGCCATTTCAAAAGTTTCCATCCTTTTTCTGCACCATCATACCAACCACAAAACGCACATACACACTAAGATAAAAAGAAACCGAACAATTTTTTTTTAAACATTAAGGACGTTTAATAGTTAATCATCGATCACATGTAGTAGCAAGAAAGAATAGATTCCATTATTTAACAAACAGAATGATCTCCCATGGATAACGAACGAGCAAACAGCATTCCCATTTCCCACCCTGCATTCAAAAAATGAAACGAAAGATGCTCAGATGGAGATATGTCCACTCTTATCTAGCTATATCAGGTACACTGGAAGTCAAATAATCTTCAGCAGAATCAAAGCAGGTATTCTGTACACTACTGACACACTACATACATGATCTGTATGCCTATACAACTTACAGTATTCTTTCAATGCTTTTTATTTTGAGGTATTGTTGAAACCCTGGTTGCCAAGGATTACTGTTTAAATTTTACGTGGTTTTAAAGTTCTATCTCTTACCTGTAAAACCTGATGAAGACAAAAAAAGTCATATAAACAGAGAGAGAGAGTGTGTGTTTGTGGGTGAGTGCGGGCATGCTCCCACGAGAGAGAGAGAGAGAGAGAGAGAGAGAGAGAGAGCTGGAGGAAATTCCTGGAACTGAGAGTTGATTCAACTAGTGAATCTGCTGTATGAATAATGCAGTTATCTCTCATTTCAGTTGAAACTTGGCCACAGAGCTCCCCCCCCCCCCCCCAACTCCCTTAATGTTTGATATATAACACCCACCATTAGAAAGGCAGATGATAAGAACTTCAAGAAATGAGAAGTTTCTCTGAAAAAGCTGTCAATGTTCAAACCTTTGCAAACAGACGAGTCTAGATCACGGTCACATCCGACACATTTTGGTCTGTCCATGTGGAGATGCCTGGTCATATCCAGTGCATGTAGGAATAAACAGGATTTTAGCCCCATTTGCATTGTTTTGTGCGGAATGTCAGCAACTATTGGAAATCATTTGAATATGTTTCTTTTTTTCTTTCTTTTTACACCTTGGACTTGGTTCAAAAGAACAGTAACCATACAAATAAACTTTCTTGCATGGGCCATAGATTCATATAATTCAAATACATACAGACCAAATAAATTAAGACACTTTTTGTAGTAAAGTGTTTCAGTACACTTACAGTACATCAATACCTTTTCTCAAAGGCATTAAATGATATTTTCTTTGAGTGTGTTTGTGTGTGTGTGTATACATGTGACATGTAGTCTTTACGTCACAGGAATAAAACTGTTTAAAGTTTGATGCTCTTCAATGTTTTTGTTTCTTAAAAATGCCCTAGGCACTCTGGATTTTAAATTATTGAAAACTTCTAAAATGTTCATTTAATAAATCATTTCATGTATTCTGAATGGGTGAAATTATCTTCTCAGGTTAACATGCAAATCGTTAAAAGAGGTCGATGAAGTCAAGTCATATGACTATATCTTTTTCACAATCACTTGGTTAATAAGACAATAGCTCTTTTTATCCACCTAAGTGGGTGCTGGTATGCACTTGACAGCAATTATAGGTGAAATTAACCAGTTTTCCAGACATGTTTATTCTCACATAGTATCTAAAATAGATATGATATGTAAACCAATGATGAAATGCTAGAGAAATGTTTAACAAGACAATGTATGAGTTACTTCGAAAAATGCTCTAAAGCAGGAGAGAAAAACAAGATCAGCTTCACACAAACAAATCTTAAATCTGATTACTTTGAAGCCACCATGTGATGCAGTAGCAGTGGCCCAGCTCCATAAACTATTTCTACACAAGAGATTTTTTTTTTCTCTATGTCCAAAAAAATATATCAAACAATTCAAAAGTTTTGGATAAAATTATCAAGCACTCCTATCATGTTACACACACACATATACCCATCACTGTTATCAACCAAATGTACTGCATAAGGGCAAAGAAGATAAATGGGATTACTGCTAAATAGATTTGCATACATCACCGAAGGGCATATTAGCCACACAATATCTTGTCAGATGGGCAGAAAAACAACTGAACACAGAGGCAGGCCTGACTATTAGAAGTTCTCTGACTTCAGACATGGACTGGAATGGCTCAGCTCAGCTCAGCCCAGCTGGCATTGGGGCTCTTTGGTGGACTGGAAACCCTGGATCTTTCATTCATGTTCACAGCCCAGCCAACCATGAGTGCCACACTAAGTAGGATAGACATCACCTCAAAGAAAAATCAGCATTAATGACAAATTCAAAAAGCAAATAACCGAGAATGAAGATCCAGACTCTTTCAACCAAAGACGAGAGACTAACAAATCCAAGAGAAATTTTAAGATTACTGTCACAAAACATGTAAGTGGGATTTTGCCTCTGGTATGGGGTTTCATCACCATATCTATGAGCAAATCACACACTCCAGGTACCAAAAAAAATGTAACGTCATATGCTCTCCACTATCAGACCCTTAGCAACATTTTCCTGAGAAAATACTTGGGAATGGATCAATGAGAGCAAATATGCAGAGATGACAGAAAACAAAACATCAACAAAAGAAGACAGTGGCAGAAAAGATAACTTTTCAAGCACAGAATTTTCAGGAAGGGATACTCTTCATACTGAACAATTCCTTGCCATTGTCTTGCAAGTACAAGGCATCCACACAAAAGACTAGTGTGTTTGTCTAAGTGAACAGAAAATGACAGGTACCCCACATAAAATGAGACCACACCTTGGCAGGATTAAATGAATGAATAAATTAGTAAATAAAAGGTTAGTCTGCAGGCCATGATAATCTTTTGTATGTGATTTATGTATGGTTCTAGACAATATTCAGTGATCAATTACCCCCCACCAAGAAAAACAAAATAACATGCATCCTGATCCAATCTGTATGAGTTGACACATGCAACATACCATGACATCTGAAACAAGACATCTACTAAAGATTTGTTGTCTGTATGAGTTGACACATGCAACACACCATGACATCTGAAACAAGACATCTACTAAAGATTTGTTGTCTGTATGAGTTGACACATGCAACACACCATGACATCTGAAACGAGACATCTACTAAAGATTTGTTGTAGTTGGACCTCCTCTCAAGAAAACAGGACTAAGTTCATGTCACTGTCAATAGGAAAATCTCTCTCCTTTGTTGTTGTTGTTGTACAAATCTACAGAATATGGCAACTCACTTAGCAATCTATTGCAAAGTTACTGAATAATATAATAATTTTGCTACCTGCTGAAAGTATAGTTTCTACCATTCATCAATTGTTTAACATTTTGCTCAAACACACACATACGCATGTATACAATTCTTGTTAAAAAAAAAGTTTCAATGGTTCACATCATCCTTGACCAATCCCTGCATTATACCTTTAAGACTTCTATGTATATATGTGTATGTCAGAAGGTAGTTGTCTGTGAGGTAAATATTTGTTTACAGTGTGTGTGTGAGTGTACATGTGAGTGTGCAAGTGGTTTTGTAGCATCTAAAAACTTGATTTATTTGCCTTTGCATGTTTCTACTTTAAAAGCAAGTATTTCATTATCAATTCAAGACCCATTTGGGGATATATTCTTGTTATCTTGCTCTATTTTAAAATCGTGCACTTATTTTCCATCTCGCACTGAGTGAGACATTTTATCAATTGAAATAAGTAACAACAGTGAAAAATTAAGTTACTCCAATGGTGCATACGGCACATTATGATTTTAGAGCTGGAACCTGTATGTTCTTCCCATCACACACCTCAATTTCACCATGAAGCAAATGAACATTAACATCCATATAATATTGTAGGTTATGTTTTCACCATGCATCCAGTGAACCTATAATACAAAAATCTGTTTAATAATGTAGTTTATATTTTTGCTGTGCAGCCATCAAACCCATACCAAACTCTGTTTAAGTGTAGATCCTTACAGTATCAGGACATACCTCGATTCATATGGACAGGATGTGGCAGCATATGCAATAGATATGGACTGAGTAAACACTCAGCAACAATACAAAAATGTATTGCAAGATGACAAAGTAATGCTGATTGATATAGGTCAGCTAATCTGTGTAGCCAGAAACTAAGAAGCAGACAAAATAATGTTCACTGGGCAGTGTAACCAGATCTAATTTTCTAACACTTCGCCTAGGCAGCTAGCTTAAGGATGCTTTCTACTCTTATTATAATATCAACAAGTGTGTTAACTTCTGCTGACATTATTTTACAATGGCTTTATCTCGAGTAAGAATCAAGTTACACTTGAACCAGCTGCCTTGGTGCAGTGGTTAGTGCCTTGGGTATGGACTGGAAGGTCCTACTCCTACCCAGAAGGAGTTTGCTATGGGATCATTGGGAAGACTGGGACCACACCTTTGAGATTCATTTACTTTAAAAATGAAATTAAGAGAGTATTACTCAACCTACCTGACCAACACTGCAGGTGTCTGTATCTCTCGGGCCTGGCTGACGCCAGGATAAATTGTGATAGGAAGCATAAAGTACAGCCCAGTCAACAGACTACAAAGTCCAAAAGACTGATTAGTTCACCTGTTTGGGGCTAAAAAGACCAGGTGTGTACGTAATGACACAGGCAATTAATAATTCCAACAGAGAAATTGTAATGCTTGGCAGTGTTCTATGTTCACTACTTACAGTTGCCAGAGAAGACAGCACATTCTCATAACAAGATACAGAGAGTGCACTAAACCTGAGGTACCATACTAACATTGCATGCTATGGTTAGTGTGGGAAGAAGACTTTAGCATCAATTAAAAATAAAATAAAAAGCACCACCGCAATGGCAATAACTAATGAAATATATACGTCCATCAATATTGCATTGCATTATTAATGACTGGTATTATTTTCAATTTCTATGCCAAGGAAGAACCAAAATCTAAAACAGAAAAACAAAACTAACTAATCCAATTATATATAGGTTCACAATTACTGAATTCCATGACTTTTTCCTACTACACCAACACCTATGTTAAGAACCAGACCATTGACATATTCTGAAAAAGAAATTTAAGCAATTTTTCTCAAGATCAGAACATATTCCAGCAGAATCTATAGTCATTATAACCAGCTGTCAACTCCATCACAGTGTCTTTCAGGTCAGTTACAAATAGAAATTGAATAAAAATAATAAAAACAACCCAAAAAATCCTCAGCCAAAGTATGTTTTTTGAAAAACAAATCCATTAATATTCAGACACATTATGAAACATTCAACAAGCAACCAGATAGGACATTTTTTAGGTTTTACATTCTAATCCTTTGAAGGAGTGATGACTGGCAGGGATGGCCACAAACTTGTTCAGAAGTATTTTTCTGTCCTTTCAAATAATTATCAAGGTACATGTATAAAGGCGCTGTGGAGTCTCACACAGGTGACTCCAAAGCTGTGATATTTTTCTCCTTGGAACTGAACTACAATACTTGGCAACACATCAGCTAATCTCACACTTTCCACAATCAACAAAAGATAGAAAACAGCATGACGATTCTTTCAAAATAAAATCATAGCTTATCTCCAAAAGTCAAGCAAAAAATTCAAGCATATACTATTTTGAATCACATACAATGCCCATTATCCACGGTCAACTAGGAACTGGTCTCAAACAAAAGTCAAAACACCACATCAGCACACACTTAGTGTTTTCGCCAGATAAACACACCATTTACTTACAACTAGACAGGAAACACTGTTGCCAAATAGATCAGAAATAACAAGTTGATATTTGCATACACTAAGCTCTCTTGACACACACATACCTCCATAGACTATGGTGCCCAAACACACATATATATCCATACAGGAACTACTCAGATACACATACATCCATACAGTAACCAAACCACTTCAATCATGCACTGATGCACACACATGCACAAAACAATTCAGACACACACATACATCTACACGCTAACTAAACAGACACACACACATTCACACACTAAGTAAACTACTCAGAACACACACACACATCCATACACTAAGTAAACAACTCAGAGCACACACACACACGCACACATATGCATGCACGCACGCACACTTCTGCTCAGACACAGACATCCATCCAGCAGACAAAGACATGCACACTTCAGGGGAGGGGAGGAAGACTGGATCAGCTGTCAGGGAATGCCGTGTTTCTCCTTGTAGCGTCTCCTGGCTTCCTCCAGCATGGCCTGTTTGCGCTCCTGCAGGGACAGGTGCCGCTCCGGGGCTGACTTGGGAAAACTGGCTGCCTTGAACGTCGACGCATCCACCTGGACAGAAGAGCTTAGTTCCTATAGCACTACATGGCTGCTTTCATCTTACGAACCATTTCTTTTATTTCACACACGGTCATACGTTTTCTTGTGGCAGTTTTACAGTTTTTGAAAACTGAAGCCTACTCCAAAGATCTGATTACGGTTGAGGAGGAAAATGTCCTGGTCACAACTCATGTGTGAGAGCCTCTCTTGTGCATTGTAATTGTGAATGAGTGTGTGTGTGTGTGTGTGTGTGTGGTGTGTGTGTAACTGAAGGGACAGAAGGGGGGGGGGGGGGTCATTGGTGGGTAGAACAGAGTTGCTCGTTATATGCTGAGGAAAACACACACACACCACAAATGCACACAGAGAAATTTTAAGTTCATTATTTCAGCCATCAACTTATGTTTTAATTCATATATATGACATTTTTTGCAAATTTGGGGTCATAATAACAGACAAAGGTGAAGCAACTGTTTGGTTTTATATCATGATTAAAGCTGGCTGAAAAGCCTCAATCTGAGTGGGGATAATTATGTGAATCAGTACCCAGAATATCCCCGAAGTTGAAATGCATCTATCTTAATGGTGGGTTAAAAAAATGATCGCTTATGCAAAATCTCACCATTGGTGAACCTCGAAGCTCCAGCTGAGGAACAAGAAAAAACAAACAAAAAAAGTACCAAGAATATGATCATGATCAGAATCTGTATGACACTACCTTTTATGACAAAGTTTCCATCAGGAAACATTCTAATCTGTTTTCTAACTCTTTCTTACTGAACATTTCTGGCAACATCTCCTTGGAGAGGGATGAGCCCTGCCAGTGTCATCCTGCCAACAATATAGCAGTAATATATGGATAATATGGATTGGCGGTCTAAAGGTAACACCCCTGCCTAGAAAGTGAAAAGTCTGGGTTCAAAGTGTGTGGTGGTTCGACCCCCATTTCGGCCTTAAACTTTTCCCCCATCCATTAGATCATGAGTGGAGGTCTAGGTGCTAGTCTTTCAGACGAGATGATAAACCAAGGTCCTGTGTGTTACACATATTTAATGCAACTAAAAGAACCCATGGCAACAAAAGAGTTGTCCCTGGCAAATTTCTGTAGAAAAAAGTTACTCTGATAGGGAAACAAATACAGTTGCAGATCAGAAAAGTGAAAAAATGGGTGGCAGTGCTCTTGTGGTGAAGCCCTCTCCCCAGGGAGAGCAGCCCGAATTTCATGCAGATAAATCTGCCACGACTCAAAGTTGTATAATATACTACTACACTATACACAATGTCTGAAAAGTCACCCTGTGACTCCTTAAGGAGTTTCAAAGAAGTGAAGTGAAGTCACTGGCTAAGTAGTTCTCTTCATGCACAATGTGGAGGAATCCTTACCTCTTTTAGTGGAGATACAGGCTGAGGTTCCGACTTGTGGGAATCCAAATCCACACGGCCTTCCAAAATATTGGTTATGGTGATGTCCACATCCCGTGTCTTCTCTGAAATATGTGCAAAATAAAAACACAAATGTACATAGTTCTAATAATGTACAGAAAGTTTGTAAGACAAAAACTTTTAAAAGCTGAATGCAAACAAAAAAACCCTTCAAACCCACCAACCTCTTTTGACAACCAAAAGATGCTCTTCTATCAAATTTATTTTAAAAATGAGTATGAAAAAGCTTGATGAAGTGCTATTATTAATTTTAATCACCAAGAGATGAGTAAACTGAGTACAGTTTCAGACATCTGGATTACAGTTATCAGCAGCTGATTCCTGGAAACTTAGATTTGTGAAGAACAACACTTTGCATACAACACATACCAGCCATGATGTTTTTGTCTTCCAATTTTCGCTAAGAGATCTGTTCTTTTTAATCCCATTTCTCTCCCAAATCTTTATCAACTTAAACAAAACAATTACCCAAATCTTTTAGTATGGCTTGACTGGCAGTCTGCGGCAGAACCTGTTTCACTTGTGCCAGCATCAAATTCAATTCTGGGTCTGATGACACTACTTCTTTTTCTTGTTTTGCTTCCCGCGCATCAGATGGTGGGCGTGATGCTTGCTCTTAAAAGAGAGGAGAAAAAAAGAGAAAGAAAGACACTTTAAGCGTACATGAAGAGTGAATAACCACATGATTTTAAACACTTTTCGTGTGAATTTTAGCAAGAGTTCTAAGGAAAAACCAAATTATATCAATTAAAAAAGTATGAAGATGGATCTACATAATGGTAAAAGGTTTCCATAGGACATATTTCGTATATTCTGTTGTTAAGGCTTATTTTTTCCATATATTCATTTTGACATCACTGTGCTCTTGTATCATTCTTACTGTTGAAGCATAATTATCATCTGCCATTCTGTCTAACTGTGAAACTGTGAAGCAATGAAATCATCCAGAAAACTGAGGGAAAGAACTTTAAGACTTCAAACAATCATATCTAACAGATATTGGCTGCATACAACAGTAAAGCTAATAACACACAAATACAATAGAAACAAATGGCCAGATCTGCCTTGCAATCTAAAAATCTTCAGCTATGAGGACAGACTTTTGAATGGACATATTTTTCACAAACAAGTTTCCTTCTGTGTGTCCTTTCATTAGGAAGGCATACTTAATTAACAAATTTCTTTTATGAGGCATACTCCAATGACTTACACTTGAGATTCATGAGGAAGACTGATGTACAATTAAAGATAAAATGGTACTAGACCTGCCTAGAGGAAGAAAAATAATGTAATGCCCTGAACACAATGATAAGGTGGTCTTTAAAACAAACTATTGAAGTGACTTCTTTTTCTTTCCCACAAATTCCTCCTCCAAGAGGTCTCCAAAAGAACCAATCATGAACATTACACAAACTTCTTCAGCTTCCATTAGTTCCCCCTTTGTTACAAAATGCAAGCAATCCTGATCCTGTTCCTGTCAGCATTGCCATGTGCAGTGTTGGCCACTGCAGTCAATGACACCGACAGGCAAATGAGCCAACCATTACCAATTACAAAACAAACACCACTGACAAAAACCCACCAGGAGAAGGAGACTGTGATGCAGAAGCTGTCCCCACAGGTCTGACATGCTGCCCATTCTTCACAAATTCTTTGATGTCAGACGGCGTCACATCTGTGGCAGCCACACACAGACCTTTGGCCAGGTTAGACTGCACTCGCTCTGAAAACTGCTCACTGTTTTCAGACTCTCGACACTCTGTCAGAGGAAGATATCTGCAAAAGAAAAGGTGTGTTTTTCTTTCTTGATTACACAGGATAAAATGTTTGCAATGCTGGGTCTTTTTGTTTCATTTTTTTGGCTTTGTTTTTTCTTTGTTTTTTCTAAGGGGGACGGGATAGCTCAGTGGTCGGAGCACTCGCTTTCCCCCAGCCAAGTTAAGCAGCGTCGAGCGTGGTTACCAGTTGGATGGGTGACCGTTTGCGCGCCTTGGCTTCAGTACAGTTCCCCCAGTTCACCCAGCTGTAAATGGGTACCTGCCCTCTTTAGGGTCAGGGAAGGTAAAGCAGCGAGGGAGAGGAGATGGGCGCCGCCCTCAATATGCTGGCCCTAGAGAAGTGAGGTCTCTGATGCCTCGCTCCCCTAAGACCTTATAGGTTATGGGACTCCTTTACCTTTCTTTCAAAGTATGAGAAAGCATGTTGTTATGTTTTTGAAATATATTAAATTGTGATTTTTTTCTGTTCAAATTTGCACTGAAATCAAACAGCTTTGCAAGGAAATCACACAAACACAGCAATCTCAGAGAAATGTATCTAGTATGCATGATCTAATGTGAACAAACAATTTTTTTATAGTCAAAATGGATAAATGTTCACACTAGGCCAACGAACAACTTAACGACATATTTCTTCCTAAAATAAAACTAGTTATCCACTGGACTTGAATAGACATAATATGAGCTAGACTACAAAAATCTGCCATGATTCTTATTCAATAACAAAGACTTTAACAGACATACGCTAGTATAAAAAAAATCCGGCATGATTCTTACTTGATATTGAAGACTGTAAATGGAACGAAAAAGCTGATCAGCAGATCCATCCACCAAAGGCTGTTGAATGTAGACTGTTGGTAAAGAGGAGGAGAACAAAAAAGTCATTATTGATTATTAAATTGAACAGGAGATGTTTATAAGAAGTCTTGTCTACAATAATATGTTCATTTTTGTATTTGATCATCATCATGAGTAATAAATACTGTCACAATTATGTATTTTCTTATGTGTATTGACAATGTGATTGTTTACGTGTGAGTGTGTGTGTGTGAAATTTGTTTGTGTGTATGCCTGCAAATTACACTGCAGAGTCAACTTTGTAATTCAAATGTGCAGTCTCTTTGGTTTATTTCTTTATTTTTATTTATTTATTCTTTTATATCGAGGATAATGGAATAAGCACTCGTGTGCTTTTTTTACATCCAGTCCCTGTGTGTATGCGGTTTGTAAATTTTGTCATCTGTTCCCACCGGCACACAATGGCCTACTCTTTCGAAAAGCAGAACAGGATTTAACGTGTGCACAAGATGTTCTGGTTACATTTATGTGTGTGTCTTTGCATAAAAATGCAGAGATATAAGTGTGCATGTGACTCCATATGTATATACATGTTCATACAAAAGGAATGCGTGCAACTAAGTGAATGCTTATGTATCTTTTTAAATCAACTGAAATTCCCTTTAGTGCTACTATGCACATTTAAAAATCATCCTCACACTATTTCTCTTTTGCAGCTACTGATGCAGCAAAGAAACAAGCAATCAGATAAAGTGTATGAGATGGACAACCAATCAAAAAATTTGTTTCAGACATAAGGAGCAAGTGTCTGCGTCTTGCCCACAAAGCTGGTTCATCCAAGCCAGAAGTAGTATGCAGGACTGCACAGACAATAACAGCTTTGTCAAAACTAAACACCATCTGGAGAGATAAAAATATCTCACTTATCTCCAAGATCAGACTAATGCGCTCCCTTGTCATATCCATATTTCTGTATGCCTGTGAATCATGGACCCTGACTGCAGATTTGGAGAGAAGAGTACAGGCGGTGGAGATGAGATGCTTTCGGAGACTCCTTGGCATCTCCTACAAAGACCACATAAGCAACGAAAGCGTGCATAACAGAATCCAGCAAACCATTGGACCCTATGAGAACCTTCTAACGATCGTGAAAAAGCGTAAACTTAAATAGTATGGGCATGTCACAAGATCCAAAGGACTTGCAAAGACAGTTTTACAAGGCACTGTCCAAGGAGGAAGAAGAAGAGGCAGACCAAGGAAGAGCTGGGAGGATAACATCAGCGAATGGACAGGCCTAGAACTCAACAAAACCCTGAGAAAGGCAGAACAGAGAGAGGAATGGAGGAAACTGGTTGTTGAGTCTTTGAGGGTGCCCCCACGGTCGTCAGACTATGGGACAGATAGATAGATAGATAGTCTGTGTCTTTGTTTGTCCATAAGATTTGTGAGACAAGGGGCAGACAACTCTGTAAAACTACTACACGTGAGAATCACCACACCACTCAGCAGGCTTGTGATATGTCCGAAACTCAAAGATACAACCAATAGCATTGACACTTGCAGAAGAGTCTCTGGCATCATTAGTTTTAGTTGTTAAAAACTTAACCCAAATCTATCTGTACACACACAGAGATATAAAAACTGAGTAAGTTGCCTTCATTTACATCAGCTTATCAGGGATTGCATGAAATAGTTAATTAAAAAAACAACAACCCTAAACGTATCTGCAATTTTTTTCCTGTAAAAAAAACAAAACAAACAAACACTTACAATATTTATGTTGAAAAACCATCTTCTTGCTATGATTCCAATCTGAAACACATTAAAATCATGTTTTTATACATACTGTAAAAGATGTTATTCATATGAAATTAGACATCATGCATAAATAGATTTTTAGGTATTTGCACATGCAATACGAACTCCTTTTAAAAAAACCCACCCAAACAACTTACTGTCATAGGCCTACAGCGATAAGTAAGAGAAAACACTATTCAGACAGCCACTATAAATCATATGTTGCTCAACAAGTTAGCAAAATAATGTGTAAGTGTTCTTCATTGCAATCAGTGCTTGTGGGGTCCTAGCCTCTGAAGATTTTTCAGGGTTGATTGCCTTCATGTGCATAAACTTCTAGTTCTAATGGCTCTCCTGCTATCTCTTTACCAAACTACATAGTACATGGTTTGCCACATTTTAAACATATATGTACAAATCCCGTGGATATATTTTCTATTTTTGTATGTCAAGTCTGATATGCAAATAGCATTCTAAATCAGACTTATAAACATTTTAGGGAAAGAAATCAATCTCTTCTTTATAGATAACTATTGTTATTCCTCAAATACTGTCAGTAGATAGAAACATCTTTAGGCTTAGCAATAGAATGGACTTTTATATGTGACTGCTTGAGCTGTTCAAACTGAACAAATGGTTCAGGAAGCACAGAAGAACAACAAATGGTTCATTAATTTTTTTTTCAATCAATGTTACACATAGAGGTGGACTCACCGGCTGAATTGCAGCATCTAATTCAAACGGCAGCACCCTGCAATGAAACATTTTTCACATATAAAAAAAAAATTATGGGATCTGAACAAACATAAAAACAGAAGTTTCAAGCATTTTTCTTCAAAAAAAGATATTTACACATTTCATATTAAGCAAGAAACTCGACTTAAAGCCAAAGTAAGAATAAAAATAAAATATACACTTTTCATAATTCTGAAAACATATGTATATCTCTCTTTATATATACATCTATCTCTTTATATATCTATCTCTTTATATATCTCACAAGCAGAGAAGACTGTATATGCATAGTGAGGTTTACATGTGCAACACAAGTGTATATAGATGGTCTTCTTTCAGCACACGACGTCTTGCCTGATTTGAAATTAAAGAAGTAACACACGCTTTAAATGAAAAGCTAAAAAAAGACAACAGTTAAAAGAAAAAAGTATGCTCTTGTCTGCCTCGTTTGAAAATCTTCTCAAAATTCACCAATGAATAAAAAATATGTTAAAATTGTCAAACTTGCCTGAACTTCAAAAGCCCACATGAATTGTTGGCTCTTCTGCCCTCAGGAAATAAAAGAAGGGGTACTTTGGCATCTGAAAATATACATACACTTTATTAATAAACTGTAAATACACACACACATGCTGATAAATATGTGTGTGTGTGTGTGTGTGTGTGTGTGTGTGTGTGTGTGTGTGTGTGTGTGTGTGTGCAAATCCCCATCACATTAGCAGTAAAGGTCATGTAAGGAATGGATATTTAAACACACCCATGAACTACACAAGTACTTTACAAACCAATGACACCAGCAACAAAACCGTTCTATTCCTACTTTACCTTGAATACAAAACTTTATTTGCTTTATTCCTGATTCTAGCTACATGGGAAAAAACCCACCAAAAACTATGTGTAGGAGTTGATTGTGAGAAAGATGATCTCAAGGTTCTGATATAACTGAAGTAGAACTTTCTGAACTGAATGACTTATAAACATATAACACATATTTGAGATTTAAAAAAAAATTTCAATCCACAAAGTCTTACTTCTACAATAAATACATGACAGGCTTTGTCAGGATGTCAATTTTAGGAATGATTTCAAATTCCTTACAAAACCTCACTTAAAACATAAATGTTTCACAGATACAGGATGTAACTAACAAACTTTCAACAGCCCTATTATTTAATTTTTAAAAAAGAAACAAAAAACCAAAGAAAACAGACAAACAAAGGATGCAATCTTCCAATCTCATGTAACTGTTTCTATTAAAACCACATGGGCGAATGATGCAACTAGCTAATCTTGGGTAACATACAGGACTAAATGTAAACAGAGAAGCAAATGATGTACATGACCAACCAACCGACCTTCTACAGTGGTCTTGAGGAACTGCACCCTTTCCTCTTTGCTCATCTGTCCTGAGATAGTCACTTGACTGCACATGTGGTTGAAGTTTTCATTGCTCCATGAAGGCTCCACCACCTGATGAAACAAATGATGCACAAGAAGCATAATATATAACCACATACACCTGTTACACATAACACATTCATTTGTAATCCAGTATTTACTGGCTTCTTGCAACACACAAGCATTATTCTACAGAATACATCTGGTATCTCAATGATGATGTTTGATTAAAAAAATAATAACACTAGGGAAAAGGTCACACAAGGGCTAATGTGTAGATTTTCCAGGTTTAAGTTTCATTCTCATTCAAATAACAGTGTATGGGAAATTATTTCCTCTCACTAACTTAAGTCCAGCTGATACGAATTTATAACAAATGGCTGAAAATAAACTAAGACTTCTGAAATCCCCTTTTTCAGAATGGATAGCATGACCAGAAGACATGCAATAGTCATTTATTTATGATGAATAATCACAAAGTGAATGAAGTCAATATAAAAGTTACAGAGATATGACAATTTACTAAAGCACCTGTGCTCAAGAATCCTGGCCTAAAACGTTCGTATAATCACTAAAAGACAATCTAAATCATTGAAACAATGACAGGTTATAGGAAAAAGGAAAAAAAGACCTGAAATATATAGAGAAACCAAATCAACATAAAAATCCAGTCTATTACAACTGCACGTTTTAACTTTTTTGGTCAACGATCTGTTCTACTGACCAGAATATAGCGCATCACAAGACTCAGAATGAAAGGGTCAAGGCTGGTCATGTGATTGGCCACCAGCACCAGGTTACGGCGATCTGTCTGCACACTTCCATCTGTCGTGACCACCAGTCCACACACCATGAACATCACACGTAACAAAACGCTGCAACAGATCAACAATGCTTGAACTTCGCTGTCCAGTGACTCATATGATTTCAAAGCACACAACAGAAAGCATTTTTAGTGGCAGAAATTGACATCATATGCAATTTGCTAAAATATAGCTCACTATCAGCATACACATGTATATATAGGTCAAACTGATGAATACATCTGTTATTTAACTTGTATTTAAATTTTAATGCAATCTGATCATGATGCATAAGAACTTGCAAATATATAAAATTTGTATGATACAATCAGGCAGTACTCACTTATGTACAAAGGAAATATTGGAGAGAAGGTAGAAAATCAGCAAAGCATGGAGGAAGATGAAGCATCTGACGATGGTCAACACAACCCCCAAGGGAACATAGAAGATCAGGGGTAGCAAACCAATGCCTTTCTGAAACCTGTAAAACATAAGTTCAAGGAATTATTTCTATCACAAAATCTGTGTTTTTGCTAAACACACGTATTCTTGCATGTGTGTGTGTGTTGTGTGTGTGTGTGTGTGTGTGTTGTGTCATGTGTGTGTGTGTGTTGTACATGCGTGTTGTACGTGTGTGTGTGTGTGTGTGTAAGCGTGCGCATGTGCGAGTGTGTGAGTGAGTGAGTGAGTGAGACAGTCACTGAGTGAGTGAGTGAGTGAGTCACTGAGTGTAATAAGTATCCTACTTTCCAGATGTACAAAATATACATGCAAAATATATCCAAAATCAAACAGCCAGTAACAACCAATCTTTCATGAACCAAGGAAACGAAACAACAAAACTTTACATAATGTTGCATGCTGGTTAGTGATCTCAAATAACATTTTATCACTCCAGTCCATGATCTTTTTCTCTAATAATAAAATGACTGTTGCTACTGTACAAACTGTCACAAAGTCTTAATTTACCAAGTTGCAAAATGAACTGTACAAGCTGATAAAAATGACCATGAGAAAAACTGCCTGTACAAAGCTAAGTAAAAAAAAATCCATTTTCACCAGTTGCTGTTATGAGCTTGATACTTTTTTTTAATATATACCTTAATTTGGCTTAAAAATCCATTTTCACCAGTTGCTGTTATGAGCTTGATACTTAAAAAAAAGTAAAAAAGTTGACAGACACTGACTAAAAGTAGTAGTTAAAATCTCTAAATTTACTACTCTAAAAGTAAAACTTTGACACTAATCTAACCATGACAAATTTCTATCCATTGCCATACCTACAGACCAATACAGAAACCTAAGTATATAACACTCAACAGTACACTCAGCAAACTGAAAACTAGTCTGAGGGTAAAAAATGTATTAATCTCAATACCACAAAATGTTTTACACTCTGACATTATTAATGTCAATACCACAAAATGTCCATTTTACACTCTAACAAAGTCAACTGATTCAGTGATTGCTTTTAACATGCAGCCATGAAAAAGCTAATGGGAACAACCTGGGGTACAAAAGCGCTCCCTATCCCCTAGCACTGCGATGAAACCGGTAGAGGTGAAGGTTTTTAGGCAGTTGATATTTAATTTTAAATGAGTTGCCTCAGAAGACTCCTCGACATTTCATACACGGACCACATTACCAACAAAGAAGTCCAACAAACCATCACCCAACAAATGAACAAGTAAAGCACTTCGAAGACCTGCTGACCAGTCAAGAAAAAGCTCAGATGGTATGGGCATGTGACAAGATCAGATCCATAGGCTCTCCAATGCCATACTGCAAAGAACAGTGCAGGGAAAGAGACGGCAAGGCAGCCGAAGAAAAAGTAGGCAGACAACATTACTGAATGGACCAGGAAGAGCTTCTCCACAACCCAGGCACTTGCCCACATTCGCAGCAACGAGGCCCATTCCACTCTTCTCCATTACTACATGCTTGCAAACCATGGCATTGGCAGCTAGCTGAAACACTACACAGTAAGCTGTGAGCATATTTTCTCATGCTTGAGTCGCATTTACTGCAGGTGACTTGCAAAATCAGCTTCACTTTGCCTTTTAACAGTAGGCTTGACATAAAAAATGTTTTTTAAAAGTTTGGGTTTTTGTGTACCTGCCACATGCAAAAATTTATAACTTTTTGTTTACAATGTTGCCACTAAAAATGCATACAAAAGAAAGAAAAAGAAAAAAAGACAACAGAATTTATGAAACTGTTCAGACTCAGCACTTGTGCTACTTTTACTTATTACAATATTAGTTTAGGTATCAGCAAAATTCATAAACTGCACACTTACTGACTTAGATTTTTAGAATGCTCCTGAATGTCATCAGTCAAAATCGACTAAACTTTGGTAAAAATGTATACAAATAAATAGTTTAAGTCCTGAACCATGATTTGTGAGATGAATACAATCTTTGAAAAGAGAAAGATAGATAGATAGATAGATAGATAAAGAGAGAGAGAGAGAGAGAGAGAGAGAGAGAGAGAGAGAGAGAGAGAGAGGGAAATTATCTCAAATCTGAGTTACCAAGTTACACCTCCCCCCCCCCCCACCAAAAAAAGAAAAAAAAAGTTTCACTCTCTGTTTCAACTTTCATTCTGTGCATTTAGCATTTTGAATAAATTCTGTTCGTTTCACCCATTTTCTAAATATTAATAACTCAACAGCATCAGCAGTCCTATGACCAAAATGATTGTCACTGGGACAAGTTATATACAATTTTCTTATGGCCGGTCTGTCTTCAGCCTTTCACAGCAACACTGCCATATCAAACTTGGATGTTTTGACATCAAATTTACAAAAATAACAAAGTTTTACAAAACAAATGAAATAGAAAGATTAAAAAGGTCTGACCCAACAGTATGCAGACCACATTTAAAAACAAACTCTGAATTTGTTAGATATTTTCATTTTAAAGATACAATTAAAAAAATATATATAAAGTGACAAGGGTATCACATGAATCTGGTCAAAGTGAAACCAAAAGTTGAAACTTTGGATGTCTATGGTGATCCTGTGTACACACCCATCTTTTAAACACGTTAAGAATTCATCCATCTTCCGTAGAACTAGAAGAGTAGGCCAGCTGCGGCTGGTTGCATGGATGACACAAACATAATTGTCTAGTATACAATTTGCACGCCTATAAAGATCTGAATGAAAACCATCGTGTGCTTGGACTCTTTCAATGCTCTTATCCAGAAGACCAAGACCAACCAATCATCATAAGCACCAACCTGTTTAAGATAACAAGTTTTTCGACGTCCACATTTGCAGAAGCCATTTTTTTACATAGGGTCCAACAACGCTGACTTGTTGCCTAGGTGCCTGTTATACAAAAAGCGACGAAAAACCATGCATATCAGAAAGCAAACTTTGTTTTTTTATGATTCATAGTTTACTCAGTCATGGGCGCAGCCATCTTTAAGGAACATTTGACGTCAGAAGATGCAATCACGCGGAGCAAGACGTTGTCCTTTTGGCTTTAAGATATTATTAAAAAGCAACAAAGGAACATTTAAATTTCATTCTTCATGGAAACAGAAAAAAACTTACTACAAAACACTAACAAATAGGTTTTAAAAAATTACAATGGGTCAATGTGCGGGATGGACAGAAATAATCGTAGTAAATTTCGGTATTTAAACGGAAGTGTTTCGACACGTGTAGTTCGTCTGGGTTGTTTATCATGCTCTGTGGAACCTTGTGAACTGAAAGCAAAGTAACAGTGTATAAAGTTGGTTTCATGCACTTCAGATCTAAATCAGAAATCTCCACTGGGACGTAAATGCGATCACATCATCAACAACAACACTTCAAATCAGAAAGATTGGAACAATCATTACAATGCCAGAATGTGATATTTGTGGTAGTGATGACTACTACCAAGATGATGGAAATTACTTCTGTAATGTGTGTAATACACAGTCCCAGGTAAAGATTTTTCATGATTATTTCGTGATTTAAGGAACGGTTATAAAATAAAAGATTTATCTCCAATGGCATGATTACAAATCACTTAACAACCATGCGAGTTGTTGTGAGTGACCAGGCATATTCTTTAAGAAGTGAATACTGCAGACTGAGAGAGACATGATGTAATTTTTATTTGACATTTCTTGTTACAGTTTCTGTTGGAATTACTTTACTATTACTATTAGCATTATTGAGCCCACTGCTGCTTTTAGTTTTCAAGACTGATCATTACCAACTGCCAAACTGGAATGTGGTGTCCCGAAGGGATCAGTTCTCGGCCCTGTTGTGTTCTTTTCACTCTCTATACTGCTCCACTATCACATATAATAAACCGTCATCATATCAACTATCACTTTTACACAGATGACTCTCAGATTCAAAGTAGTGTTACGCCTGAAAATCTGCCTTCTCTCTTGACAAATAATATGGCCTACTGCTTTCAAGATTTCCAAAACTGGATGATACAAAACAAGTTATAGTTAAACGCAGATAAAACCGAAGCCATGCTTGTAGGGACTAAACACAAACTCTCTTCCATTACAACAACTTCAATAGAACTTGGTAATACATCGGTCCCTCTGTCCACTGCTGTGAAGTATCTAGGAGTTGTTATCGACAACACACTGTCTATGCAAAAATTCATCACCCAGACCTGCCAGTCGTGCTACTATCAACTACGGCGTATCAGTGCAATTCGAAAGTACCTGTCCACTGATGCAACATCCAAGCTTGTTGCGTCTCTCATTCTCTCACGTCTGGACTATTGCAATTCTCTTTTAGCTGGTCTACCAGCAACATCTGTCCACTCTCTTCAACATATACAAAACTCGACAGCTCTTGCGATCTCTCCACTGGTTGCCTGTGCCACAGAGAGTAAACTATAAGATCAGTACTCTCTGTTACAGATGTCTCCACCAAACAGCACCCTCCTACCTCTGTGAATGTCTTCACCTGTACACTCCTTCTCATTCCCTCCGTTCTGCTGCAGATGCCTTGTGCTTGGTCCATCCATCTGGAACAACCTTCCTCTCTCTCTTCGACAGAGGCCTACATATGACACATTTAAATCCAGCCTCAAGACACATTTGTTTGAAACCTAACTTTTTCCCTCTTTCATCTCAAAACTGCCCCTGCCTTCAACAGCCAAAATCCCATTACTCTGCCAAAGCCGACAACCTGTGTGTGTGTGTGTGTGTAGGTGCGTACATTTGAATTTTGTTTAAGCTTTTGATAGTTATTGGCTGCATGACTCTGTAAGAATATCACAATATGTTGAATGTAAGTGCTCTGATTTGTCTTGACAAGATATAGTGTTATAATACAAATTCCATTTATTATTATTATTATTATTACCAACATTGCAAATGTACACATGGTATAATCATTGAAATTGAATGAATGTCTTCATTGTCTGACTATGATGGCTATGCATGCATTATTAAATATGTTTTTTTCCCATTTTTGCTTAAAAAAAATTATCCAACACAGTTTGGTTTGGTTTGCCTAATCCAGTAATTTGCACAAGTGTGTGTGTGTGTGTTAGTATGTGTATACTGTGTGTATGTATGTCTGTGTATGTGTGTGTGTTTGTGTGTGAGTGAGTGAGTGTGTGTGTATACATACGATACATGTGTGTGTGTGTGGGGGTGGGGGGGGGGGGGGGGGGGATGGGGGGGGAGTTGTTGTATGCACTTGTGTATATATAATTGTAAGGGTTGGAATATATTTGTGATTTTGCATACATGCATATATATATGTGAAATTTGTGTTTGATATTTCTTATGTGTGTGTGCAGGTGAGTAAGTATGTGCCTGTGTGTGTGTGTGTGTGTGTATGTGTGTGTGTGTGTGTGTGTGTGTATGCGCTCCGTGACATGTGTGTCTGTGTGCGTATGAATCATTGAATGTCAATGTGTCTGTGCATGTGCACATGAACATGCACACATAATGAAGTATCCATATGATGTATTTCTTTCTTTCAGAGTATGGCAGTGATTGAACTGGATGAAGCTAAGCTCAGCCAGATACCAATGGGACTAATACAGGAAATACCTCAAGGACAGAAAAAACGAAAAGAACGCTGTGGTAAAGCTTTCTCTTATTTTGTCTTTTTAATTTTTAGATGTCACTTTTGTCAGGTATTTCACTATTTGTTCAGTATTTCCTGACATACATGAAAGGAGTATGTGTCACTGTGTGTGTGTGTCACTATGTGCGTTAGTGTGTGTGTATACTGTGTGTGTTATGTGTGTGTGTATGTACTGTGTGTGTGTGTGTGTGTGTGTGTGTGTGTGTGTGTGTGATTGTGAAATGTTTGTCTTTACTTCATTGTGATTTATAATTAATTAACTTTTAAAGGAGTTTTTGTCAGAGGTAGGCAAAATGAATCTGAATGGGATGGTTGGTTTCTTTTTTCAGTTTTCTCTGTACTGTGTGCATTGATCTCCTAAAAGTCCTTCAAACCAAGTACCATAATACGTGTTTACCCTGAGGGGTGGGGGGATGGAGAGTAAATTTTTTATCACTAAATGATAGTAAATCAGTAAATGGGGATTGGTTCATGACTGTAATTTGTTTGTTTTAAAGAGAGAAAGATT
Organism: Rapana venosa; assembly: GCA_028751875.1. Lineage (NCBI taxonomy): Eukaryota > Metazoa > Mollusca > Gastropoda > Neogastropoda > Muricidae > Rapana > Rapana venosa. Next base: position 48,145,667 of record CM054139.1, on the reverse strand, counting down.
CATAAAATTGGACTTTGTTGAAAGGTGTTGTATCTTAGGCTTTTACAGTTTTAGTCCAGTGATCTGTCTACTGGGTACTGTTGGTCAGTAAGTGCAGATACTTGCTAAGCATTTTGGCATAGGGGTACTGCAGGGATAGAAAAGGTTACCTTGAAAAATAAGTAATGTTTGAGATGATGATACTTCATCATAGACAACACAAAGTTTTGTTGTTGTTGTTTTTTCGAGAGAATGTGACTTTTATGAGAGTAACGAGTGAGATAATAGTTCATGTCATTGCACATTATGTTGTTTTTTAACAGAATATGAAGCTGGACGGCCGTGGACCAGGTATGAAGCCTACCAGCTGATTCTTCAAGGCCAGGCTGATGCTCTGATAGCTCATGGAGCACATCCTTCTGTAAAGGTACACCTGTAGGGTTTTACTGTGGGCTTTGGGTTTTTATGGTGAAATCCTTACTAAAATCTGAGATCTCCTTACTTAAATTAATGAAACACAGGTCTGTACATAATAGTCAAAAAGTAAGATGTTTAGATAGAATTTTGAGTGTGGATAACTTGGGATTGCTAGTGTAGGATTTGTGTGAGCCTAGTGACTAGTTATAATGTCAAAGTTCAGATGAAATCCCGCGAAAAAGAAAAAAAAATTAAGAGAGAGAGAGAGAGAGAGAATGAAACCCTTAAAAACTAGTCAAGGGATGTAACTCTTCCATGCCGATTACTTCCCTTCTCTGCTTTACATCACTAGCCTAGGTAGCAAGTGAAGGGGGCCATGTGTATCAACAATGGGTATGGGATTCATGCTCTAAGGCAAAGGGGTAAAGGGAGATGGTAGGAAGAAGGGGAGTGGATGTATTGGGGGGGGGGGGGCTTTCACTGGCTGTTCCACTTCAGCCCTGCCTGTGGTCAGAGAGCAATGTTTGTAAACATAACAATCAGCTGCCTCCCCTTCTTTTTCAGGGAGTGCACCCTCATCTCTCTCTCTCTCAGGCACTCTCTCTCTCACACACACTACTCTCTCCTCTTCTCTCTCTCTCTCTCTCCTCTCTCTCTCTCTTCTCACTCCTCTCTCTCTCTCTCATCTCTCTTTCTTATTTCTCTCTCACTCTCTCTCTCTCTCTCTCTCTCACACACACACACACACACATACACCACTCTCCTCTCTCTCCTCTCTCTCTCTCTCTCTCTCTCTTTCTCTCTCTTTCTCTCTCTCTTCATCTCTCTCTTTCTTTCTTTATTGCTCTATCTCTCTCTCACACACACACACACACACATGCGCACTTGCCACACACACACACACACGCACACACGCGCACACACACACATGCTTTATTGTATTTTTCCATGTGCTTCCCCACCACCACAACCCCACCCTCTCTCCCTCTCTCCTCTCCTCCTCTCCCCCTCTCTCCCTCTCCCTCTCTCTCTCTCTTTCTCCCCATCTGTTTGTGTCTGTCCTTCCTCTAGGCTAGCTGTGTTAGTGTACATTTTGTCTAAATAATATGTCCTCATTTTTGTAATGTGATTACTTCAGTATAAAACCTCCTTTGGGTTAAGAAATGACTGATAAAGTCATTTTAGGAGAGCTTATTTTAGGGCAGAAATTGCTTAGTATGAAGAACTGAAATCAGTTCAAGGAGAGGCTTTTTTACAGGCTAGAATTGCTGAAAACCCTTCAGCTTGAGGGGGCAACGCCCCCTGACCCCCACAAGGGGCTCTGCCCCTTGACCCCACTAGGAGGCAATGCCCCCTGGACCCCCAAACCATTTCAGGGAAAACTGCTTTTCCTCCAGTACCATGCCTGTATACAGCAGATTATTTGTAATTATGACTCTAGTAGAGAGAAAAAAACCTCATTAATTCTCAACACACAGTAAATTTTCTTTCCTGGAAACTTTTTTTTTTGGGGGGGGGTTTGTTTTTAAATCAAATTAACTGATCCAGAAATTCACTTCAGTTTACTATTGGGACGGGATGGGATAGCTCAGTGGTCAGAGCACTCGCTTTCCCCCAGCCAAGTTAAGCAGCGTTGAGCGTGGTTACCAGTTGGATGGGTGACCGTTTGCGCGCCTTGGCTTCAGTACAGTTCCCCCAGTTCACCCAGCTGTAAATGGGTACCTGTCCTCTTTAGGGTCAGGGAAGGTAAAGCAGCGAGGGAGAGGAGATGGGCACCGCCCTCAATATGCTGACCCTAGAGAAGTGAGGTCTCTGACGCCTCGCTCCCCTACGACCTTATAGGTTATGGGAACACACCTTTTTTTTCCTTTTTTTTTTACTATTGTATGCTGCGTTAGCATTACATAATTTATTTGCAATCAGTTTTTCTCATTAACATGTTATTTTTTTCATTTTTGAGTTAGTTTTGTTTTTGTTTATTTCCTCAAAGTCTGGAAAACTACCTGGAATCATTTAGACAACACTACTGTTTTCTCTGCATGCAGAGATTATTGCTTGACTGTGGCTGAAGTCAGATGTTGCCCTCTTTACATGTGAAGAGTGTCTGCATTGCTAGTTATTCCTGTCGTGTATTTTACCACACGCTATCATTGCCAGCCACTGTATGAGTATTCATGAATACAGAATAGGAATGTCAACTCTTTCTCCAGTGTTAAGAAAAATCCAGAAAACAAGTGCTGTATAAGTGATGTATGTATTTTACAGGGGTTTATAGAAAGGTGTATTCCTTGCAAAGATGCTAACATCTCTGTTATTATATCATTTTTTGTCTCTCAGGATGCTGTCCAAAGGTTGTACTTTGCCTACCTGCATAAGCTAGAAGTGGCTTTTGTTGGGGAGAGGAAGACTCGTCTGATTCCCAAAGGATTGGAGAAATCTGAATTCTCTGGATGGCATAGGTAACTATGTGATGGATAAGTTTGCTTAATTCATCATCAAAGCCCTCGTTTATCCTTTGTGCATAAAATAAATGGCTATCTGGTGAACTGGTGATTTGAGTGACTGTGTGTATGAAGTATTGTCTGTCTGGTCAATTGGTGATGTGAGTGACTCCACAGACTCTTGAGAGAGAATACATGTTTGTAAGAGAGATGGTAGCCATTGTGAATTGTCAGTGGAAGTGTTCTTTATATAATATAAGCTTATTCAGTATATCTCTTAGCTCCCTGTAATGTGTGTGTGCGTGTGTGTATTCGTGTATGCGTGTGTATGTATGTTAGTGTAAGTGTATAGTGTGTTTTAAAAACTCTCTGACAATAAAAGGGGTTAGAGTCAACAGTTTTGCCCAGTAGACAAACATTTTGTCTTGAGAAGTTAAGAAACTCCCATGATCTTTCTTTTGGCTTTTGCATTAAGCAACATTTTGTATGACTAGTTTACTTTGAGGCTTTTTGGTATGCTGTGTTGTGGTCTGTTCTGCTTTATGCTGAGGCTTGTACAACATCAGGCTGCTGTGCAATAAACCATAAGAAAGTTTAAGAAGGAAGGTGGCAAAATGGTGTAGACATTCACCTGCTAACAAGTTAACTGTGAGATTTCTGGGTTCAATTCCCAGCCTTGCCCTTTCTTCCCAGTTGAACGAGAAAATCAAACTAAATGTCAAAGTCCTTTAGATGAGACTATAAACCAAGACCCTGTGTACGAATGAATGCATAACATCTTATGCATATATATATTAAAAACCTGTTCCACCTTTCAGAAGAGTAGGCCATTTCATGCTGGTAGGAATGTACCACACACACACACACACAAATTATGTACACAGGTAGTGTTTATACACGTCTCTGAGTGGGAATGTGGCCACGTAATTGGTGGGAGAGAAGAAAAAAAAGATTGCATACACTAAAATCTCACCATTGGTGAACCTCTGAGCTCCAGAGAAAGAAAGGAAGATAGTTGACGTTTTGATTTACTGTCTGTTTCAGAGAACTCCATCGGGGTGGACTGGAAAACCCTGAAGTCAACCCCAAAGCAATGAAACGGAAAGTTTTGAAAAGTAATATGTACAGGACAGGGAGGGGACAGAAGGTGAGGGTGGTCTTTTGTCTGATAAAGATAAATAATTTATGTAGAATATGATTGCTAAACTACAGTAAAAGGTTTTAGAACCTCAGTTATTGTAAGCGGTGTCTCATATCCATTAAGTGTGTATGTGTGTGTATAAATGTGTATGTGCATGCATATGTGTGCAGACGATTGCACTCATTACTATGATTTGTACAGGCCTTCATCATATATCCTTTAGCTAAATTTATTTAAAAGTCACCATGACACAAGGAATTGATAATAAGAACAAACAAAAAACCCCAGCTATGTTTTCATGCAGTCAGCTTCTACATTGAATTCACTTGCACATTTTGTTCTCAATATATTCGTATTTCATTGAAACAGAAAAAAGAGGTGGGATGTTTGTGTTTGTTTATATTTTATCAAAATAAAACAACAAAATTGTGTTTTTCCCACTTGGCGAATGTATTGTGGATACCTATTTGTGTACAGGAAAGAGAAAGCATGGCAGATGCGTTGGCTGGAGAGGTGTTTTATGAAGGAGACAATCCATTTGAAAGAGAGGATAGTAATGATGAACTCGACAAAGAATCTGACCTTGATCTTCCCCTGCCATTCGATTCTGAGGAAGACAGTGATGATGATGATGATGATGGTGATGAGGAGGAAGAGAAGTTGAAGATGGCGAAGAGGACACGACACAGCACACCCAGATCAAAGTCACATTGGGTAGGTGTTATGTGCAAGTACAGAAGTTAAAAAGTGTGTGTGTGTGTATGCATGCTTACATGTGTGCAAGTTTGTTTGGTTGTAACAGAGAGAATGAGATGAGCAAGAGCATGTATGTGTGCTTTGCATAAGTAAAACACACACTTAAGTGTCTTACCTACATTTCTTTGAAAGTTTGCCTGTGCAATTCAAAACATCTTTTAAGTTTTAAGTATCACTTTCCCAATTTTTTTTAGTGTAAATGGAGAAATTCTTACCTACATTTATTTGAAAGTTTGCCTGTGTAATTCAAAACACCTTTTAAGTATCATTTACAATTTTTTTTATTTAGTAGAAATAGAGAAATTTGTTTTTATTTACATCGATATTGATAGTTCTTTGTTTGTTGTGACATATAAATTCCATACATTATTATTATTATTATTGTGAACAGTTGGGAAAACAAGGTGTGCGTGAAAGCATTCAGTACATGAATGTGCGGAAGACTCTGTCGTTTCTCTACACTGCCTGTCTCTTTGCCTCCCCATGGGTCACCGTCTCTGATATCCTGAGGTAAGCAGACAACAATAGTTGCTGTCTGAGTGTTGGATGCAGAAGAAGAAGACTGTTTAGTTTTGTTTGTTTGTTGTTGTTTTTTTAATCATAATCATCTGGGGTTTTTTCATCAATGTCAAACCTCCCCTGGGAGAAACATGACAAAAAAGGAAGAAGAAGAAGAAGTGTTTTTTTTAAAACTCTATTCTATTGTATTGTATGCCAATTTTAGTCACAACAGATTTCTGTGTATGATCAATGTATTTACAGTTTGCAACTTTGAATTGTTCCATGCTTACACTTTTACAATACTAGAAATCAAGTTTTCCAAAGGGCAGCAGTACCATCATATGTATGAATATATTAACATCAGTATCCAGTAAGCTCATATGTTAGGGGTTTTATTGTTGTTTTTTACCTGGGTGACTTATGTGTGTTGGCAGGTGGGTCAGTGATGGCTCTTTGCCATACCTTGAGACGTCACACCTGCTCCACTCGGACATGAAGCTGTCAGCCTACGATCAGCATTTATTCAAACCTGTATGTCTTCATACTGTCATGTAGAATTGCTGACTGTTTCATTGTTACTTTATAGGCTGTAGAATGGCTGTTTCTCAATAAGTTGGTAACCTTCAGACAATTGCAGATCATGCCATTGTATTTTCAGAGTAACAGTTGTCAAATAAATACAAATTTTGACATTGATGGAGTTTTAAGTCATACAGATTTCAAAGGAATACAGACTATTGTATGACACTTTTAGTCTTATAGGTCCGCTCATATCAGTTAAAGCTTTCAGGGTGTTTGTCATTTCCACCCATAAAACTTGTATGTTTCTTTGACTTAGTGTGCTTTAATTTTGGGAAAAAATTTTAATTAAAAAAAATCTCAGAGTTTGGGAGATATATTATAAATAGAAGTGTGATTCAGTATGCAAGAAAAAAAGCTTGTCTATCCTAACTGTAAAGTTTTCCTCAAAGTGCTTTATGTTTTAGACAAATAACTGTGGGTTGGGTGAGGGATGTTTGGTTTAGGTTTTGGTTTTGCCTTGAGACAGACATTCTGTAGTTCACACATCCAATATGAAAATGCAATTACTGTATATTTTGACCACAGTTTGAACTTAGCTGCTTTTTTTGTTATGTATTTGTCTTAGTCACATATTATGTAATTATCTTTTAATGTTTTTGAAAGTAGTTGCACTTGGGATACATGTCATATATCATAGTTTGGGTGTGTTTTTTTAAAAAGTGGTTTTACTAGAGAGACATGTCATATGTAAATAATTATAAATGCAGTTGTTTTCTTGAAGTTTAAACTGTATATGATGAGGCTGTTGGTATCTCTCCTGGATGATTTCAGGCTTCAGTGACATCGGAGGTTCTTCGTCTGGATGCTGGCAACTTACTACGATTTTTAGATGTGTTGCAAATTCCAGCGTTTCTTGTGGAAGACATAGCCATCAAGTATACCTTGTTGTTAGACTTACCAGGTGAGTCGTTGCTGTGATATTAGTTAAATGTTTTTCCACAAGATTAAAAAAAAAAAATTAAAGGCTTTTTCTTAGATTTAAGAGAAAGATGTACTTTTGGTACTAAGAAATTGATGCGCATTTAATTATATTTGTTATTTTGTGGATCATACATTGTATTATGGTTTCTTTGAGATTTGTGTAACGTTTGAGTTTTTTACGTTTTGCTTTGGGGTTTTTTTTGGGGGGGGGGGGGGGGGGTAGGGTTGTTGTTTTTTTGTTCCTTGGCTAGAGCTCTAAGGTTCACCAATGGCGAGGCTTTTCAAATGCGACTGTTTATCCATCATTAAGGTAGCTGCATTCGACTTTGGGGATAGTATTTCTTTTTGTGGTTTGTTTCTTGTTGGTGTTTTGGCAGCAAAAGGAAATGCTATATGAGCAGATGGAAGCTACAAATTCAGGTCCGCTGTTTTGAAACCACCCAAACTTGATTCCCTCAGAGCTGTAATAATGAAATGAAGATGGTTACATACTTGGAGCTTGCCTTGGGTGAAGACATCTTCACATGATATTCCAAAGCATGGGAATATTCCGCTGTAGACTTTTGTAGTTATTATTGTATTCTGCATTTAATGTGTATGTGTGTGAGTGTGTGTAGTGAGAGAAAGAGAGAGTTTGTGTGTGTTCGTGTATTTGTGTGTGTGCGTGCATGTGCCTACATGCATGCGTGTGTGTATGTAAGGGGTATGGATGTGCAGATGAGCATGGGTACTGTCATTCATGCATGCTGCAGCTGTCAGTTTCCCCCACTTTCAGCTCCTATCTGTTCCATCCCAGCCCAGCCCAGCCCAGCTGGGGCCTGCCAGTGCTGATTATAGCAGGAACCGACCACACTTGGTAAAAGGAAGGGGCAGGCTGAATTTAGCTTTCTTGACTGAGTGATGTTGGATTTGCACACTGTGATGCATATGTCTGCGTGTTTGCCTGCATATTACATGAAGGTGAAAGGGACTGGAGAGCAAGTAGAACATGGCTAAGTAAACGACCATGCCCATATGACATCTCTATCTGTCTGCTTGCAGAAGCGCTGGTACCATACGTGATATCGGTGGTGGAAAAATGCCCCATGAAATTCAGCTCCTGCTTGCAGAAAAATGCCTACAGGTGCAGGTCTCTGCCCAATGTGGATGCCCTGTGTGCTGCCTACATTCTGCTGACCCTCAAAGCCATTTTTGGCCTGGATGATGAGAGAGAAAGGTGAGACCAGCAGCTTTCTTTGTATAGTGCTGCGAATAAATGTATAATGCAATTGTTCTTTTAAATGTAGTCTTCTACAGAGTCAGGTATCTGTATATAAAACAGCTTTTCCAAAAATTGAAATGTATTGTGTGGATTTGGGTATCATTGGGTATTTAGAACTTCTGTGATTTTTTTCCTTTCCCCTAAGTTAAATCCTCTCTTCTCTCTCTCTCTCTCTCTCCATCTCTGTCTTTCTCTCTGTCTCTGTCTTTCTCTCTCTTTCCTTTCATCTGTGAGAGTCTTTCAGTTTGACTTTTCATTATCTTCTACTGCCCTTCCATTTTTGGGGTTTCATTTGAGATGTTCACTCTCTTTCAATTCTTTCTTGCCATTTGTTTCATGGATATTAGCAGAATATGAAAACAGGGTCAGATCAGTCATACAAAGAGGCAGAAGTGTATAAATTTGTATTTATTTTCATGTTTTAGCCCAGTTTGGCCACTCTGCGCGCACATTTATCATGAAATTAATATGTATTTATTGCTTATTTTTCAGGTTGTTGTCAGACTACACAAAAGAAGCACAGAGAAAAGTTGGTAAGGATTTTCTTCTCCCCAAAGTTTATAATTTATAGTGATTAAACAATAGAGAAGTTATGGATAATCAATTTAAAGTTTATGTGTCCATGATAGAATTTTCTTGCAACTTATCTAACAAGCGTTGATGTAAGTTAAGCGGTTTTAGCTTCAGACTTGTGATGTGAAGAGCATGGGTCTGAGCACAAGTTGCTACTGAACCACCTGTTTGAGGGGGCAGGCATTTCGCCTGAACTGAATATGGGTCCTGATTCTGTCCCCCTACAAATCTTTTTGAGAAAACTATAAACCAAGGGAATTGATACGAATTTAAATGAATGGACTGTTAGGAGTGTGTATGACTCAATGTGGTGTGACTTGACTTCAAATCTTCCTTTAATCCTGTGAAGAGGCATTGAGGCACTGCACACAATTGTTCAGGCAGCATATCTTAGGCAAGCTGAGCCTGGCAGGATCTCTCTCTTTCCAAGTCACAATTTGCATGTTTTTGTCAACATCCCGACCATAGCAAGCCTACTCTTCTGCAAACATTGGATAGGTTTTTAGAAGTTGTGGAAGGTAAGTGTGCATTCGCACACAAAACCTTGGTTTATTGTCTTATCTGGAGGGTTTGTTGGTAAAAGGTGTTGGAACCAGTGTTAGCTCCAAGGGGGAAAAAACCTCTCAGATGAACAGTTCTTGCAGCAAGACTGGAACATGCATCACAGGTTTCTGTTAGATCACAAGGTTGATGCTCTGATCCCTTAGCTGGTCTGCCTTCTTCTGTAAGAATGGTTCGTCAGTCAGACATAAATGTAGCTGAAAGAAAGCGTTCTGTGTCAAAGAAAAGGTCCAGTACTGACAGGCATGGTATGTTGCAGACATCCCTCTCTTTGACTGGCAGGAGTGGCAGTGGCACGCTAGTCGTAAATTCCTAGTGGGGTCTGGTACAATGTCAGCTGCCCTCAGGTAAGTTACCCAGCTGAACACTGATGGTTCATCATCATTGTTGTTGATGTGTGATTTTGTATTCTGTGTTGTCTGCTGTTTTGTTGTTTTTAGGCCTTTTGGAGGTGGGGGGGGGGGGGGTATTTGTAGCTTGTTGATTGTTTTATCTCTGTTATGTAAGAGAAAAGTTTTGTTTAAAAAACAAAGTTTAAGGAAGAGAGCAAATGATTAGAAAGAAAAGAAAGCACACAGACTTGATGCCCTTCAACAGCGTGATTTCCATGCTTTCTCAGAAGAATGCCACATATTATTGGTTTGGATACTCCAAGTCAAAACTCACATGGTCACTTAGGACCCTTTATTTATCCAAAAAGAGAATTGCAGTGAGCCCAATTACCACAATAAAATTAGAAGATTACATATAATTGTGGCTTCTTTTTTGAAAAATCTTACATTAGGCAGCCATTCACTGGCTTATGAGAATTTCTTTTTCTTTTGAGGAATCTTATGTAGAATTGGAAAGAGGGGGATGGATCTTGCTATTTAAGGAGCTTGGCCTACAAAGGACAAGACTTTAGTAAAAGCTGGCTATAAACTTTTTAAAGCAGGCTTTTGGTTGTTAGCTTGTGCCAGTGACTGTCACAGCTGGTGCCAATAGGTAGGTGTGCCTGCAATGAAAACCAGGTCTTTGTATTTTGAGTGAATACTTTTGATTCAGTAAAATGGAACACAAGATGGAACACATGAATCTGATGACTTTTGAGCACTATATAAGCTTTGTGCTTGTTGTTGCCATGATCTGACGATCGTTGTTCATATATATGTATGTAATATGCTCTGTTGTTGTTTTCGTTCCTCGGCTAGAACTTGGAGGTTCACCAGCGGGAAGCTTTATGCGTACACGACCGTTCCTGCACCCCCACCCACCATTTAGGTATCCACATTCCAACAGTGGGGATGGTGTCTAAACATGACACCTGTGCGCATGCTAGGTATTTTTCTGTCATCCATTCCTGCTGGCATACAAAGGCCTACTCTTCCAAAAGGCAGAACGGGTTTTTAACATATGTGCAAGATGTTCTGCGTGCATTCGCACAGGGGGCCTTGGTTTATAGTCTCATCTGAAGGACTTTGACATTCAGTGCAATTTTTTCGTCAAACTGGGAAGAGGGGGCGAGGCTGGGAATCAAACCCAGAACCTCACAGTTTACATGTTGGCAGGCGAACGTCTTAACCATCCTGCCACCCACCCTCCTTCTTACTTGCTCTGTTTAATAAAACCTGTTTGAAGCAAACCGATGACTGACCAGAGACTGTTGGGGGTGTTTTTCAGGCAGGAGGGTGGTGAAGGGGACAGTGTGGAGGCATTGTGCCAGGCCTTTGACAGTGCCCAGTACAAAGAGCAGAACTACAGCCACCTCAAGCTGTTCCATAGCAGAAAAAAGGGAAAAGGTCAGTACACAAGTCCTGCAACTTTTTTCTTTCTCTCTCTCTCCTGCCTTTGGCATATAGAATACTGAGTTGTTGGGGTTTTTTCTCTTTTTCTTCTGTGTGCTCTGTGGATGTCTTTTCTCTTCTGACTGTTGTGTATTTGTGTGCTTTCTTCTCTTCTTTGTTGAGTGCACATAAAGTATTTGTTTTCCTGTCTTCTCTGTTGAGTGCACATAAAGTATTTGTCTGTTTTCCCATCTTCTCTGTTGAGTGCACATAAAAGTATTTGTCTGTTTTCCCGTCTTCTCTGTTGAGTGCACATAAAGTAGTTGTCTGTTTTCCTGTCTTCTCTGTTGAGTGCACATAAAGTATTTGTCTGTTTTCCTGTCTTCTTTGTTGAGTGCACATAAAGTAGTTGTCCATTTTCCTGTCTTCTTTGTTGAGTGCACATAAAGTAGTTGTCTGTTTTCCTGTGCTCTCTGCTGAAAAGGATGTCACTTTCATTGTTGTCTGCATTGTCTTTGGTCTAAGAAGTCTGGTGGCTGTTGTATCCATTGAATGTGATACAATGGAGGTTTGTTTAGGTTGTAGTGATTGTTCTGAATTGTGTTGTATGTCTTTATGAGTATGTTGTTAAGTGAATCAAAGCTGGGTAAGGAGACAGAAGGCTAAGGGTGTTTCAGTGTAGGTGCAAGATATTTTCTTCTTTCTTCTTCTTCATCGTACGCTCAGACAGCAACTATCGTTGTCTGTCATATGAGCAAAAATGCTTTGCACTGGTTAGTACCTGACAAGTCCGGCCCAGCACATCCCACTGGCAGATTTAGGGAAGATTTCTATGTTCTTCTCAGCATTGTCACTAGTGCCATTTCACACAAAAGCAGGCACAGTATAATTCATGTTTTATACAGTGAAATGAAACAGCAAGTTTAGGAATGAAAAGCAAAGTAAAAATGATATAATCTGATATGATCTGTTGGTTATTATCCCATAATAAGACTCTATGTTATTTCAATGCAATCTTTTTGAACAGTCCAGTAGGGGTACTTTGCAGTATATACTATCAACACAGAAAACACTGTGGTCATCATTTCAGCTGCCCCCTTCAAACAAGAAAACCGGGAAATGTTGAAACAGCCAGCTGTCGTCCTGGAGGAGTGCTGGAAGAACCGGGACGCCACAGCTGCCCGCGTCAGAGCTGCAGAGAGAGACCAACTTTCTGCAGACAGAGACCACGAGAAACGCCCTGTCCATTTCAGGGACAGGTCCATGCAACATCTCCTCCAGGTTGAGGACTTTCTTCAGGCTCACCTGGGTGAGGGAAAGGCTTCTGAAAGTTCGCCTGCTAACGGAGAGACGTTGGCGATGTCTGAAACGGAGTGCGTCATGTCTGAAGCTGTAACCACCCCCCCAGCCTCTGGCCATGACTGGTATGCTTCATGTGTTCAGATTCTGAGAGTTATTCATCTGTAACAGGCAGAAAGACAGACGGCACACCTACCAGAAAGAGAAGTCATTCACCTGTAACGGGCAGAGTGACAGATGACACACCTTCCAGAAAGAGAAGTCATTCACCTGTAACGGGCAGAGTGACAGATGGCACACCTACCAGAAAGAGAAGTCATTCACCTGTAACGGGCAGAGTGACAGACAGCACACCTACCAGAAAGAGAAGTCATTCACCTGTAACGGGCAGAGTCACAGACGGCACACCTTCCAGAAAGAGAAGTCATTCACCTGTAACGGGCAGAGTGACAGACGGCACACCTACCAGAAAGAGAAGTCATTCACCTGTAACGAACAGAATGACAGATGACACACCTACCAGAAAGAGAAGTCATTCACCTGTAACGGGCAGAGTGACAGACGGCACACCTTCCAGAAAGAGAAGTCATTCACCTGTAACGGGCAGAGTGACAGACGGCACACCTTCCAGAAAGAGAGTCATTCACCTGTAACAGGCAGAGTGACAGACGACACACCTTCCAGAAAGAGGAGGAAGATTATTTACGACACAGAGATCATTCACAGTACAGAGTCCAGGAAGAAGAGTTCTGATGTGGAATCTCAGAATAAGGCACCTTCTGAAGAGGCCGACTGCACAAGTGAAGAAGAAGAAGATGGGTTGAAAACCCCCACTGAAAGTCGTCAGCCTCCAAAGACTGCGTCCCAGCTGCTGGAAATGCATTGCAAGGTGAGTGAGGACTACCGGGTGTACCCCCAGCAGACGGGAGCAGACGCCTACAGTCGGGACAAGAACAACCCCTGGTGGCAGAACCAGTCCTGCTCCTACAAGTGGCTGCTGCGTGTTCTGAGCACTCTGGTTCACTGTCCGTACGCCCACATCCAGCGCATGGTGTGTGAACTGGAACAAGCTCTGCTGGACAGAGGCGGTGACTGCAGTGAGACTGAGAGTGGCGGTGGGGTGGGCGAGGTGGTTGTGTAGGTCTGTGTGATGTGAATGTAAGTAGTGGCTGTGTTATGGATGTGGCGGTGTGATGTGGAAGTTGTGGTGTGTGGTACGGGTGTGATGTGGATGTGGTGGGTGAAGTGGTTGTGAAGTGGATGTGATATGAAGTTAGTAGCTTTGTTATGGGTGTGTGTGGTCTTGTGATATGGATGTGGCTGTTGTGTGGGTGTGTTATGGGTGTGATATTTAATTTATTTAGTTCATATATTTTTTATTTTTTATGAGGATAAGCATTCATGTGCTTTTTGGCATCCAGTCCCTGTGTGTTGGCAGTTTTGTAAATTTTGTCATCCATTCCCACAATGGCTTTCTCTTCGAAAAAGCGGAACAGGTTTTAATGTGTGTGCAAGATGTTCTGTGTGCCTTTGCACATGGGACCTCGGTTTATAGTCTCATCCAAAGGACTTTTTTGGAGAGTGGAGTCAGCACTGATGTTAACTCCAGGGAAAAATATCCCCTTGAAATTGAATAGGATTCAAACCTGGGTCAGCAGATCATGAGTGCAATGCTCTAACCAACCAGGCTATCATGTCCCTATGTGATATGGATGTGGTGTGGGTGTGTTGGTGTGATATGGATGTGGTGTTTGAATGTGGCTGTGTTGTTTGGTGTGATATGGATGTGGTGTTTGTGTGGACATGTGATATAGGTATAGTGGTGCAATATGGATATGGCATTTCCGTGGACATGTGATATAGGTATTGTGGTGTGGTGGTTGTTATGGGTGTGGTGATTGTTTTGTGGGGCATTTTTTTCTGGTATGTAATAAAGGTACATTGGTTCAGGTGTGTGTGTCTGTGTTACAGAGCGTGTTATGAAGGAATATATTTCATATGTATGTGTGTGTGTGTGTGTGTGTATTCTGAGAGCTTATTTATGGGTACTTGAAGAACAGTCAAAGAAGTTGAAAACAAGTTTCCTGCTGGTCAGGGTAAATTATGAACACTGGTGTTTGACTCTTTGCGTGGAATCTCAGGGAAGAATGCTTAGTCATAGGCATGGTGTGTGTGTGTGTGTGTGTATGTGAGTGTGTATGTGTGTGTGAGAGAGTATGTGTGTGAGTGTGTTTGTGTGTGTTTGGTTTGAGACTCTGATGAGAAGAGCTCTGTTTTTGGATTTTTAAATCATGTAACTGTGACATAGACTTGTTTTGTTGTTCTGTTTTACAAGAAAGAAAGAGAAACAAAACACACAAGAAAGAAAACAAAGAAAAGATAAGAAATATGTAAATGGATGAGTGACAGTGGGTATCTTTGCAATGAAATGTTCAAGAATAAATAGGAAAATAAAATGTGTAGTTATTGCATTTGTGATGTATGATAAAAGGGTTATACATTGACGAAGACATACAATGCTTATCATATTACTGAGGACATGAGTCTATTAGGATATCCTATAGACCTAGAGTGCATTATCACTGTCAACACAAAATGATAAATTATCAATTGTTTATTCTCAGAAAACACAAATCTACTTTTGGTGCTATTATTTTGCATTCTAATTGTTAAAACAAATTACTTGGGAACCATTGGCTAAATATGATTTATAAACACTTTCTGTACCCAAAGAACTTTGCAAGAAGATATTTTGAGGTGACTGAATGTGGCAGTACAGCTTGGTATGTGCATAAAATTAAATATCTCTGACATGAATCATTATGACTGCAGTGTTGATTTCGCATGCGTGCGTGCGTGTGAGTGTGTGTGTGTGTGTTTTGAAAGAGAGTGAATGAGTGCATGTGCGTGCGTACCTGCGCAAGTGTAAAATATGAGATTCTGAGAAATCTGAAGAATAAAGAAACAAAACCAACTGGACGGAAACTGCTACATCTACAAAACATTGCATCCTATAATCATTATAAGAAAAAAACACAGTCAGAGCTCTGGACATTTGATCTTACTCTTCAACCTGCCTACAATGTGCGTAGTTTAACTGAATGACAAATCATTTTGTAATTATTTCAAAGAAAAAAGACCCCAAAAAACCCACACATAAAAAGCACCCCAGAATACAGCAACAAAAAAATCACAACAACAACAAACATAAGTGCAACAAAGTACTCCAAGAAAAAAAAAGTAAAAATATCTAACAGAATCATTCATTACTGCTTATGCCTTTGTATGTATTGGAAAAACTGCACCATCGAGCAACAGATTAAAACACACATTTTGCATCAAACATCTTACTTCATGGCTGTGGGAGGCCATAGCAGAGACCCTGGACACAAAGTCTCACTGCTAACTGCTAAAATCCTGATCTCAGAAGAGAAAACTTGGAGAGAGAGATATTATTAAAATTTGTTTGTTCCTCGGCTAGGTCTCAGTGGTTCACCAATGGTGATATTTTTGCGTATACGACCCTTTTTGAAACATGTTTATCTGATTTGATTTAATGTTTGTATGCACAGCTCTCAGCACCATAGGTCAAGACTAGCCACATCATTACATCGGTCATCTCCAACTTGTAAGCTTCATCAACTTGAACAAAAATAATTTGTAACATACCAGGTTAAGTAACACTGCATTAACACCTAATGGCAACTAAGACAAGGATTTTTGCCCAGGTTATCTACTCTTCAGCTTAATTTATTATCCCCAGACTGACAAAAATGTCCAAGAAAGAAAATAGCTGGTTTTTTTAGTGGCACTTAACTTCAAGTACAGATCTCAAGTAAAACAGGTTACAAGTTTCCGAATTATACCTAGATCTTGTTCCTCCTTGGCTCGAGTTCTGAGGTTCACTGATGGTGAAATTTCGCATATGCGACTGTTTTTGCCCACCATTAAGGTAGCCGCATTCTGACTGCAGGGATATATACAGATGCAACACCAGACAATGTTGGCATCATTTGTGGCAGGAGACGGAGCAATAACGCCCCGATGCTAGCTACTCTATCGCAGTGCTTGACAAAGACTGCTGCAGAAACATTGGGTGGGCACAAAAGCTCAGGGCAAAGCTTTATCTTCAGACACTAAAAGTCACTTCTTCACTTCACTTCTCCATCAACTCCTTGTGGAGTCATGGGAACACTGCACTGAAATTTTTTCGGGTAGTGCGTTTTGGGCATACTGTACCTGCACACAGCCCATTCCTTTCTAGAACACTAAATGTCTACAGGCGATCTTACTTTTTCTTTTTCATAACCTCCCCCTGCCCCCCCCCCCCCCCCCCCCCCCTACACACAAACACACAAGCACACACACAACACACACACACACAAACACACACACAAGCACACACACACACACACACACACACACACCCTACACCTTTTCAAAAACTGCTCACTTTCTTTGGTGTATACAGTCTTTTTGTGTGGTTGGATTTCCTTTGATTGTGAAGAACTTTCTGAATGGCTTGTGTGTCGCAGAATGAAGGCGTTGGATACTTTCTATGATCAAGTAGTTGCAAGGGGATTAGGCAGTTATCAACAACTAAAGACAAAAAACCCCAAAACAAATGCTCAAATACTACATGTCTAAACTACTAATTCAAGGTGATCACATGTATTTATAAACACAATGAACACAGCTTCAAAAGCCCATTCACTCTCACGCTTGCTCTCTCATTTTGATCTAGTTGCTTTGGTGTCAGCTACGACAAGACATGGTGCTTTCCGGGCTGTGTTTTGTGACAAAACAATAACTCTGCACTTGACACAGTACATAATCATGTTCTTTTTCTTCATCAAACGCTCTGTTCCTTTTCTTCCCGCCACCTCCTTCTTGTATGTTTTCTGTCTTTTTGGTCTGTTCTCCTGCCTTTTTTTAAAGAAAGACTTAAGACAGAACAATTATCTCCCACTCTGAAGTCAGATGACTTGGGCCTGACTTGTCAGGCGCTTAACGGCAGTGCAACGTATTCTTGTTCATATGACAGACAATAGTTGCTGTCTGAACGTCTGACGATTAAGATTAAGTATACTTCACTGAAAATAACCGGACGTTGTGAGATCGCCTGTCATGGTGTACCATGCATACCAAGAACAGACTGCTCTCCTTTTCATGCAGTCCCAGCCTTTAAGATATTCCCACAACTTGTTGCCATAACCCCTCAAAGTGTTCTCAGGATTTGACAGCTTTGTCATTCAAAAGACCCCTCAAAGATACTTGTTATACCCCTTAAGAAAGCTAAGATAAAGTGCTGGGGCTCTTCTTCCAGATGGCCTCAGAGTAAGACGAAAATGTCCTGTAAACTGTTGGTGCCTAGGACTGACTGAACGAGGCCAGTGGCTGCATGAACAGAAGCTGGTCAAACATGGGTCAAGGTGCATTGTCACTCACTGGGCCTGTGGAAGGCTGAATAGAGGGATGGAGGAAGACAGG
Organism: Rapana venosa; assembly: GCA_028751875.1. Classification (NCBI taxonomy): domain Eukaryota; kingdom Metazoa; phylum Mollusca; class Gastropoda; order Neogastropoda; family Muricidae; genus Rapana; species Rapana venosa. The sequence continues at coordinate 48,127,982 of CM054139.1, read as the reverse complement.
ATCACATTAACGTGATCATAAAGCTGATGCTCTGATGGTGACAGCACCACAAGAATGGGATGATCTGCATGTTTTTCACACATACACACACAGACATGTGCATACAAGTGCTCGCGCACGCACACACACACACGCATGCACACACGCACACTCACTTGATTATGTACAAAGCATACAATGTTCAAGAACATACCGTTGTGAAACAAAATTGTATACTATGGCAACAAAATTGATTTCACACACATACACACAGAGTCAAATTGAAAAAAAAAAATCTTCAGCAGCAATATTTAACTACCGGTACAAAGAAGTATACTAAGATAATTCAGGCAAGATGTCAGTCTCTTCATATCAAAAAGAAGACAACAGCATATAAAAACAAACAACAATACATCAAGTGTCAAAAACAAAACAACAACAACCAAAACAAAACAAAACCCTCACTTCCATTGACAACACACACTGTGGATTAAATCAAACTTCACAAGTAACTTTAAGTAGGAGACGGTCACTTTGTAACAATGTAAATACTGAACACAGTTCTGAAGCAATTGTAACAATAACTTCTTCGAACCAAAAAATCTTCGACCATCACAAAGACTTAACTTACATGATAAAGGTTTGTTTTCGTTTGGGTTTGGGGGGTTTTTTTGGTGTGTTTTTTTTTTTACAGAATAAAGTTTGCCATGAAATTTGAAATATTCCAAAAGGGGAACAAACCCTCTCATAACACTGATTACAAAACAACATCAAGCTCTGCATAATCAAGAGCAAACAACTGGGGGTGTTTGATTAAAATATTATTTATAACATGTGTTTTACCACTAAATTGTAACATAAAAGCTGCAAGTAGTCTTTGGTATCTTTTTTCCATCTACAAAACAGGTCAATTCTCCACTTCTCTGACCTTGTAAACTGTGCTCATTTGCTGTGGACATAACGCATAGTTTAGAATAAAAGATAAAGCATTTATTGCACTTGGTGCATAAGCTCTCGAAAGACAAGCTGGAGACATCTGATTTGATCATTACTTTGTTTTCAACTAATTTTTGTTTGTTTGTTCAACAAATTAAATACTTTTGTTAATCAAAATGAAGAAACAGAACAGCTTTAAAAAATTGTACGCAAGGCTAATAATGCTATACACAATGCATAATAGTTCATACTTCTTTGAGCTCCAAACTGTTCTGTTCCAATCCAAAGTAATTTGTTGAGACCTGATATTGCCAAGATGGCGTTCTGGCAAAAATAAATCTACTGTTTCTCTCACAGCTTGTCCCAAATTGTATTTCAGTTTTCCAAATTTATAAATGCTGAAAAACAATTAAACTGCAGCTCTGTTACTAACTGAACAAACTCAGGGAAAGAAAAAAAAAAGGTTGCCACTAATAACTTGGCATTTCCTTCTTGAAGCCACATTTTTATCAGGAGAACTTTGCCTTACCAACTCTAGTAAGAAACTGAATGATTAAAACTGAATTTTTACCTTTATTAGGTGAAGACCAAATAACAGAAATGCTGAATATGCAAACCCTACTTCTTTATTCTAAATAAGTTTTTAAAAAAGCAAAGCTCAAATATGAGCCATGTCAGTTAAAAATGCAAAACTAATACAGCTTGAATCAGACTGAGAGATATGAGACAGTACACTGCATACAATCGGGTAAACTATTTAGGTTAAAATGTGCACTGATGGCCAACGCTTGAGTCCACCAATCTGACTCCTACAGTTAAGATGGTAAACAAGAAGAACCATCGGCAGATAAACCCTTTCCTCAACTGACTATACATCTCTTCATATCATCATTTTCATGGCTATCTAGTTCATCGCTCCTCACATAAAGAAGGTTATTGCACCATGTCCCATGACAATGTACTCACAATCAATACACAAGAAGTCTTGGCAGTGTATATGAACATTCACTAAACCTTGGAGACAAACTCATCAGTATTTTGCATTTACTACACATTTTCAACCAATCTTACACAAAATGACTACAAAAAGAACATGATCTACACTCACAATGTCAACTACATTAACCCCCACCCCCTCCGCCAAAAAAAAGAAGAAAAGAAACAAAAAATACTTTTTAACACAGAAGGACTGCAGGCAGTCTCAAGGTAAAAGTTCCAGAATGGCAGGGCTTTGCTGTTTGGCACACACTGTCACTGATCACACATCAATCATATGAATAAACAGATAGATCAATATTCTCAGCTGATGCATGCTGGAACATGTTTCGTTGTCCAGGCAAATGGGGGACAAAAAAGAAACGGTGTGTTACCTTTTCAAATGTGTTGATGACGTAGATTAATTAATACATATTCATCATTCCCATTATGGACGAAATGATGTGGATGGTTGGGATGCCACAGGGAGCAAACTGACAGAGTCAGGGTTAGTATGCCACCAGGAACTGGAAGGAACAGAACACATCGCTGATGGTGAGGGCATGGTGACATAGTGGCACACACTGTTATCAGGGAATGGAACACACAGTCGTGACAATCACAACACCACACACTAGGGAAGGAATGGTTTGCTGAATATGTACACCACTAAAACGCTTAAAGGTTACAAATCTGCTTTTCTTCGGTGTGTTAAGTAATCCACAATGAAATCATTGTCAGTAACTGTTAATGAAGCAAACAATGGATTCACTGGTGAAAACCTGTGGCAAATGTCACACTCTGTGACTGCTGCAGATGGTAAAGGACAGGAGGAGACGGTCCTTGAAGAAGCACTATCATTTTGATATTACAGAATAGAAGAAAGTCTTTCTACAGGCATCAAACAGGAGAACACTTCAGTCCAGAAATAAATTGAAGAAGAAAACACTTAAGTTCTACACAAAAAAGCAGTCATGGAAAACAGTAATGCCTCCACCCCCTCTTTCCATCATCACTCTGATGTGCAGGGATATACTGCAGTGACTCAATCCAGTGATTTCACAAATTCTATGACCGCCCCCCCCCCCCCCCCCCCCCACCCCAACCATCTTCAAATACTTTATAATTTACCTGTTTCATGATTATGCCCATTATAAGGAAGGAGGAGTCCCATAACCTATGAGGTCGTAGGGGGAGCGAGGCGTCAGAGACCTCACTTCTCTAGGGCCAGCATATTGAGGGCGGCGCCCATCTCCTCTCCCTCGCTGCTTTACCTTCCCTGACCCTAAAGGTATGCCCATTATAAAAACTGTAAAATGAAAGAAATTACCTTGTTAAATACAGAAACCCTGTAATGACACTAAAAACAAGTGTCTTACACCCCCCCCCCCCCCCCCCACCCCCAGCACCCCCACCCCCACCCTGACCAAAACAACAACAAAATCTTCTGTTGAGCAGAAGGTTAAGGAAGGTTATTCGTCAATGAAATATTTTGAGGGGGCATGGCAACATATTCAGTACAAAAACTTCACAATGGAGGTTAGGGTAAGGGTTCAGGGCGGTGGTAAGAGTCATGACAGGGAGAGGTAAGTTATACAGCGTCCTCAAACAACAGCAGGAGATCGCCACGGCCGGAAATCGCATCGTTTTCTGACTGTAATACATTAATGATGCAGCAGACCTCTGCACGTCCTATCACTGCGGCCGACACATCACAAGGGAATGGAGTGGCGCGCTGCTGAGTATCGGGGGAGAGGAGGGCAGCTCTTCAGTTGAAGAGGAGGTCGTTGAATTCTTCAGGAGGCTGACGATGGAGGTGGTGTAGTTGGTGGTGGTGCGGACCACCTTCTTCCGGTCGGCCCGCTCAAAGTTGGACTTGACCAGTTCGTAGTACTCCCCGTCACTCAGGGTCAGCGACTTGAGGTAAGGGCAGCGCAGTCTGCGACAAGCAGGAACACGTAGTGGGTGAGTTCTTATGGAAGTGATAAGACTGGCCGTGATGAAATCTTATTTCAAAAGAATATATAAATTTCTGCTTTTGGGGAAGAAGAATTTGTGTTGTGTTGTGTGTGTGTGGGTGGGTGGGGGGTGGGGGGAGAGGGGCAGGGTGTATGTGTGTGTATGTATGTATGTATTGTGTGTGTGTGCGCGTATGCATGCATGTGTGGGTGGGTGTTCGTGTGCTTGTGTGTGTGTGTTATTGCGCTGTGAACTCAAGCGATTTATCCTAGCATACTTTATGAATCAGGGTATGTAATGTTGCATGTTAGTTGATGTTAAAACTCCTCCACATTTGAAAAGCATCACATAATTAAGCTTTAAATGCTCCCAAAGTGTGAGAATATGTTGCACAAAAACTAAACGTCCAAAAATGTTACTGCTGCAAGGAAAGTCCAGAAAGACTTAAAGTAAAGAAAGCTTACCCCACAAATATTAATTTGAAAATACTGAGAAAAGAAAAATCCACATCAATGCAATCTATAAACCAGTGCCTTTTTATAGACAGGCCAAAGTTATCTTTATATCACTGACAGGAAAAAAGGTTCAATCAGTAAGGGAATAACTATATGGCACAAGATTCTTGTGACGCATAAAAGCACACAGCCATAGCCTTAATCTTGTTTGACTCGTCCACACAAAGAAACAGCTGTGACTGGTATTATTAAAACAACAGATCTCTCTCTCTCTCTCGAAATAAAAGAATTTGTCATTGTCATTGTCTCTCAGCAGATGGTGAAAACTGTGAAAGAGACAAAGATTTTCATGAGGTTTTTACTCCCCTTCATGCTCATTCTCCCTTGTTTCTTGTGAAAAAAAACGTATTTATAAACTCCACATCTCAGTACCATTTTGGTGTCAATATTGGGAAAAACTGAAAGTATACAACCCCCAAAACCCAACACAAAAGCAGCATGGAGCATTAACAACGATCACTTAGCAAGCAAGTAAGCCTACTGACTTTATGGAATTATGAAATATTGTAGTAACAAACAAAACAAACACGGAACAAGCAAACAAAATAACAAAAAAGCAGCATCAAGCATTAATAAAGACTGTTTCGCAAGTATGTACTGACTTTATGGAACTATGAAATATTGTGGGACCAAGTCACACACACATATACATACATATATCAACACAGCTGTGACCATGCCCTCCAGCATACTGATGAGAGTCAGCATGGACAACTACTTAGTCATATGAAAAGTTATCTTTTTTTTTCTTTTCTTGAAAAGTTATCTTCTATTAAGAGTCACACCCATACATCTCCATACATCTTTATGTATGGAGATGTATGGTTGTGGTCCTCAATAGACATTATGAAAGTAGTACTAAAACTAAATATTATTTCGGTTGTTCCTGTGTGGACATAGGTCCAGATGTATAAACACAAACAACAGAAGAATACACTCAAATAAAAAGATGCATAAGTGCATATACATGTGTGCATGCACACACACACACACACACGCACACACATACACACACACTCCTTCAGAGGAGACTTTAAACCAAGGCCCGTGTGCAAACTCACACAGAACATCTTGCGCACACATTAAATCCTGACCCGCTTTTCTTAAGAGTAGGTCATTGTGTGCTGGTGGGAACAGATGACAAAATTTACAAAACTGCATACACACGGGGACCAGATGTAAAAAAAGCACATAAACGCTTATTCCATCATCCTCGATATAAAAGAATAAAATCAAATAAATAAAAATTTAAAAAAACACACTCTCTCTCACTCATGTATGTACACACACCCACATACATGCATATACACCCCCCCCCCCCCCCCCCCCATCCTCCACACACACATACTAACTCCATCCCTAACAACTCCCCTCCCTCACCAAAAAAAACAACTGCACCCACCCACCCACCCACCCTCCTCCTTCCTCTCCTCCCCCTGCCTCCCCAACTCTCTTCCTGCTCACCTGATATGGTCGATGAACTTGTTGGACTTGTCGGAGAAGCGGATGGTGTCAGGATCCCACTGGATCTCCACGCGCTCCAGACGGGAGCAGAACTGGGCGAAGGCCTCCACGATCTGGTCCACGTGCACCCGGCTCTGCATCCTCAGAAACCATCCGTTGGCTGTGCCCAGCACACAGATCCTGACAGTGACAAACAAATCAAAAAATAATGGGTATGATCTAGATAATGATGATCATGGTTTGAGAGCTCTGTTGTTTGGGGGTGGGGGGGGGGGGGTGGGAATGGGGGGAGGGGGGGAATTGTTTTGGGGGGTATGTGTGTTTGAAACAAAAACGCTTGTATGTATAGATTGAATAACCTCATGTGTGGTGCTCTTGTTTGTTTGTTTTTATCTGTATTTTTTTTAAAAGGGATGTGTTTTAAGGGGAATTCGTGGAGTTTGGGGAAGGTAGATGTTGTGTATGTGTGTGTGTGTGTGTGGGGGGGGGGGGGGGGGGTGGAGGCAGGGGGGGGGGGGGTGGAGGCAGAGGGGGGGTTGGTAGGGGTGAATGTGTGTATCGGGGTGGGTTGGGGGGGAGGGGGTAGGCCTTGTGTCATCTTGTGTTAGGTTATGGTGTGGTGTGTAAGTGTGTACAAGTGTGTGTGAGTGTGTGTGGATTTGTGTGTATGTGCATGTTCTCACAGGCTAGTGTGTTCCTTCATGCACATGCACACTGTTTGTATTGGCACAAGCACACACTTTGTCACATTTTCATGACATGTATATACTGCAGGCCCCCTCAAACCACAAGTTTTAAACCCCATACCATTTCCAGGGACCTGTCAGAAAACCCCAATGTACAACTAGCAAAGCAGGTTATATTTAGCAAGTCACTGGCTTTCCACCAACCAATACAGTCTTCCAGAAAACGCTGGAGGAAGAGCCCATTGATGATCAAGGGGTGTAAGGATGGAATCTGGGCTGCTTAGGAGAAAGGGGGATAATCATCATACCCAGAAAATCAGGCAGTGTGAGGCATCAAGTTCTTACTGAAGTAGGCTAGTGCAAGAAAAGGGGGGGGGGGGGGGGGGGGGGGGGGGGGGGGGCACGGTGCTGTGGATGGGTGTATTAGCTAGAATAAGAGTGTGTGTTTGGGTGCTGGATGAGGAGAGAGGAGGAGAGTGCCACGTGCAATCATTACCATTCCATTTTGCCAGAGAGAGAGAGGAGAGAGAGAGACAATGACAAGCGAGAGAGAGAGAGAAGCAGAGGAGATCGGCATTCGGATCTTTTTACATAGGCATAGCCCATAGATAAGGGGAAGAGGAACGGAGGAAAGGGAAACCAAATCCAGAAAACAGGTTGAAACAAGATCTACGAAGTAGCATATGATGAAGGGGGGGGGGGGGGGGGGGTCAGGTGTAAGGTGTATTACTAATAAGATGTTGATTTGGGTGCTTGAAGGTTTGTGAAGGAAGTGCAGTGCAACATATCCATACCAAAAATTGCAGCAGAGAGAGAGAGAGAGAGAGAGAGAAGAAGGGGGGGGGGGGGGATTATATTTATAAGCATGCTGTGTGGGTGATGCATTATGTTCTGTTTGAACTCGAGAGAAGAAAAACAAGACAGAAAGAAAGGCACTAACAGGCACGGATCCTAAGCCGATTTAAATTTCTTCGCAGCTTATTGTCGTAAAAGAAAAGTACTGTACAACACAATGAAAGCTCGTTTCACACACAAAAGAAAAAGGGTTAAAACACAGGGCTGGCAAATCAATAGTGCTGCCCTTGCCAATGCCTCGTGGATGTCTACTGACGTCACTGGTCTCAGAACAGGGGTGTCGGGTTACTCCATGTGCCGCCGCCGTTCATCCGAATAATTGAGTCCCCTGGAAAATGGCGGCAGGCCCTGAAAAATCGACATTCTGTAAATGACAGGAAGCCTGGTTTTTTTGGGTTTTTTCGTTCCTCGGCTAGAGCTCTGAGATTCACCCAATGGTAGGATTCTGAGTAACCAACCCTTTTTACCCACCATTCATCAGGTAGCCACACTCCGACTCCCGGGGATGGTATCTCATTACGACCCCCATGTGGATTCGTTATTTTTTTTAAATGATGTCATCCGTTCCTATTCGGCACAAAAGAGCCTATTGTTATGAAAGGCGGAACGGGTTTTTAATATGTGTGCAAGATGTTCTATGGGATATACCTGGAGGAGAGAATAGCACAGGACAGAGGACTCTGGCGGACTGTTGTCGGCGGCCTATGCTCTAGTGGGAGTGATGGGCCTAATAAGTAAGTAAGTAAGCAAGATGTTCTGCGTGCGTTCGCACATGGAGCCTCGTTTCCTAGTCTTATTTGAGGGACTTTTGGAGGAGTGGAGTCGGTACTGACGTTAAATCCAGGGGAAAATCCCCATACAGCGGGTGCCTCCTTGAGGCTCGATCCTGGGCCGTCAGATCACGACTGCAGGGCTCTAACCACTGGGCTATCTCGCCCCTGCAGTCTGGTAATAAGTGACAAAACAGATCAACAACAGGCCTACTCATTCCGGTAAAAATAAGTTATGTGATAACATCTGGAATGACAAAATTTTGGTCAAAATCATCTTCTTCTTAAACATCTGGAATGACAAAATGTTGGTAAAAATCATCTTCTTCTTAAACATCTGGAATGACGAAATGTTGGTAAAAATCTTCTTCTTCTTAAACATCTGGAATGACGAAATGTTGATAAAAATCATCTTCTTCTTCTTCATCAACTTTCTCCGCCTCCTTGACTGTAAACAGTTCTCTTCAATCCCATCCCCTCACCAACACCATCCCACTTTGTGTGTGTGTGTGTGTGTGTGTGTGTGTGTGTGTGTGTGTGTGTGTGTGTGTGCATGTGTGTGTGCGTGTGTGCTGTGTGTGTGCATGTGTGTGTGTTTATGTGTGTGTGTGGTTATGTGTGTGTGTGTGTGGTTATGTGTGTGTGTGCGTGCGCGCGCGCGTGTGTGTGTGTGTGTGTGCGTGCGTGCGTGCGTGCGTGCGTGGTGTGTGTGTGTGTTGGTGTTATGACAGAGACAGAGGCTTGTATCGTGTGTGTGTGTGTGATGTGTGTTGTGAGAGAGAGACAGACAGAGGCTTGTACCATGTGTGTGTGTGTGTGCGTGCGCGCGCGTGTGTGTGAGAGGCTTGCACTGTGTGTGTGTATGTGTGTGAGAGAGAGGCTTGTACTGTGTGTGTGTGTGTGTGTGTGTAGTGGGTGAGAGAGAGAGAGAGAGAGAGAGAGAGAGAGAGAGAGAGAGAGGGTGTGCGTGTATATGCGCGTGCGCGCGCACGTGCGTGAGCGTGTTATTGTTTCCCTGTTGTTCTGCCAGCCTATAAGCCTAATGCACTGCTCCCATAACAGAACAGCTCAGACTCACATTCTTATCTCTACAGGGACCCTCGTTGCCGAGTGAGCTATGAATAAAACGAATGACTGTGTCTGTTCCCCATTGGTATCCTCAAATCCACAAGAGCTGTGTGCCCTTATCATCAGTGTTTGGCACTTAATGGGAATAAATCGCCGGGTTTGGACCAGCACGGGACAACCGGCACAACGTAGCTATAGCCGAGCCTTGGCTATACTTGCATAAATGCTGATAACGTGGGTTTCTGTTGTGCAGTGGGAAGCACACAGACAGTAAGATATCTCTCTCTCTCTCTCTCTCTCTCTCTCTCTCTTATCTATCTATCTATCTATCTATATATATACGATCTAGTGAGATTATAGTATAAGGGGACCAGATAGCTCAGTGGTTGGAGCACTCGCTTTCCCTCAGCCAATACAAGGTTAAGCAGCATCGAGCGTGGACCTTACCAGTTGGATGGATGAATGGCCGTTTGCGGGCCTTGGCTTCAGTACAGTCCCCCAGTTCACCCAGCTGAAAATGGGTAACTGCTTCCTTTAGGGTCAGGGAAGGTAAAGCAACGAGGGAGAGGGGAGATGGACGCCGCCCTCAATATCCTGGCCCCTGGAGAAGTGAAGTCTCTGACGCCTCGCTCCCCTACGACCTTATAGGTTATGGGACACCTTTACTTTTTTTGCGATTATCATGGCACGCTTCTCTTTATGATAGGTGTGTTCTCTGTCTGTCTGTCTGTCTGTCTGGTCTGCTCTCTCCTCTCTCTCTCTCTCTCTCCTCTACTTCCCTTCTCCTCTCACACACACACACACACACACAAACTACAGAGCATGTGCGCATGCATAGGGAGGGGGTGTACATAAATAAACTTACTCAACACAGGAGCACAAGCACTGACGCACAAGTTTTCATAAACACACAAAAGGAACCCCGTGCGTGCGCTACACAAGTGGCATGCGACATGCATACACAACCCCCCCACCCCCTAACTCACCAGTGCTGCACACAACATCACTGGAAAGCCCTCACTATAAGCATATAAATGACGCAACTGCAAACATCACTCCTGTTAACACATACACACACAAGCGGATGCTCTCTCACACACAAACAAACACACACACACGCTTGCGCGCGCGCATGCACACACGCACAGGTCCATAGACTTACATTCCAGATGTCCAGCCACTGGCGCTATTACTTCACAATGCCTGTGCCTGAAGATGCTCGATATTGTTTGCAGTAATTATAGCAATATTGTTTAGCGATGTTAACGACTGAGCGTGTCCCCCTCCCCCTTGTGTGTGCGCGCACGCGCTCACGTATGGGAGCACGGTATGTGTGTGTGTGTGTGGGGGGGGGGGGGGGGGGGGGGATGAGGGGGGGTGTTTCCTTGACACGGACAAAAAATCTAATATTTCTCAGTACGTACACTTATCCAGGTCATAAAGTTGAATGAACTATGAAGTCTTACCGCACACTTCGCCGTCACAAAATTCAAAAAACAACAACAAAGAGAGTGAGAGGATAAGCAACAAACCATACTCAATAGCATGAAGGGACCTCGGATCCTCCCCTAATACCCCCCTCCCCTTAACCATTAGCTCACTGCGGGGACTGCAGGAAGTGTGGAAGGAAGAGTACCATTATGTTTGTACTTTACCAAAGGTCCTTTTCTGTCCTTGGGGGTGGGTTATCTGGTGGAGCTGATCGAGATAACGGTTATTTGGGGGGGGGGGGGGGGGGGGGGTGTCACTAGCAGACATCTTCCTTTACACACGCACGCACATAATATAAACACACGCACACAGACACACACATGCACACACACACGCATGCACTCAGACAAACAGTCACACACACACACGAACGCGCGCGCGCGCACACACAGAGTTTTCTACAAGCGAGAAATGAGGTGGACGGGACGGGTGGGGAAAACAGGAGAACAGGACAAATCGCACCAACTGAGCAGTCAGGTAGCTGGACTGCACTGGACACGGGTGGAATGCTGTTCACTCTATCTCCCCCCTGCAGCCCCCCCCCCCCCCCCCCCCCCCCTATTCCACCTTACCGCTTGGCAGGAGAGATGAAGCCATTAGCGAAACATTTGGCTGTACAAGTTATATGTGTCCATTTTGTACAGCAGACACAAGTCTGTTTAGGCCTATTTGTTTTCATTTATTTTCAGTTGTTTGTTTGTTTTAGGGTGCTTTTTCAGCTAAATTTTTATTTATGTTTGCATCCGTGCTTCCTATGGGAGTGCTGCTGCGTGCACATGTTTTCAGTAGTCAGAGCAAAGGTGGAGGACGGCAGAACGTTGGAGTGAGGGTGTCGGATAAACAGGAGAGTAAAGAAGATTCTGAAATCCAGTCTTGATAAAGGAATAATGGGCAACACATAATGTTCTATGCTGAACATATCAGGACTCGTTTTATCAGCACGAATGTGGGTGTAAATCAGTTGCATGCGGCGTGCACACACACACACACACACACACACACACGATTCAGTGTTCGTGCTTGTGAAAAAGCGTCTGCATTAATGTACTCTCTCTAGATAATACATACAATAATTTAATTATTATGCATAATGCGTACAAGTGCATTGCGCGTATTTACGAACAGATGGATGCGGCGTACCTCGAAAGATATACGATTGCTTTGACTAGTTCGGACTAGGGCTAACTGATAATTTGTACACATTCCAAAAGGGGTTGCTTGCGCTCACAAATTGCTTTGTTTTTATGGTTTGTTGCGTATGAATTATTGGTTTGGCGCATTCAGATTGTAAGTTTGTTGTGTGTGGTGAACTGTACTGCACTTCCAAAGTCAAGTCATCGTATTTACTTTTTAATTAATGCCTTATCTATGAGCGTAATAACAAGCAGGTGGGGAAGGTAGGGAGCAGCAACGATTTCACCAAAACTAATTATGATTGTAAGCAGGCACGCACGCATGCACGTGTGTGTACACACAAAAACACACACACCAAAATTGACAGACTGCACACCCAAAAAAAACCCCGACTTAACAACAACAACAACACAGACACACATGACGTACACGTACATCATGGCTTCACTCCAACATAACTTCACAGTAAATACCAAAGGGTGCACAGAACAGAACAAAACAGAGCCAGTTCTCCTTCAATCTCTTTACCGTGACAGCAGGGAGGGTGCGAACACTGCTATACCGGCACGAGCAGAGTGGAGCCAGTATTATTTGGACTGTAGGGAGGAGGAGAGGAAGTTATTGTAAACTTTACCGGGCCCATTAACCCTGAAGGCTCCTTGGAGGTCAGAAGGTCATCTTGTACCTGGGGAAAGACAGTGTGTCTGTCTGCTGTCTGCCCCTATCGAGGATGCCTCAGTGAGCGGAGTGAGAATGTTAGAGATTCTGTGAAGTGGCTGCAGATGCTCGTTCCCCAACATTCTTTGATCTTGTAGGCCTATGTGAAAGGTGTGAAAGGATTTGTAGTCATCGATTGTGTAAGGTTCCATGGCTCAGGATTGATGCATTGAAGGCCAACTTGTTCAAGTGTAATTTTCTTCCCAACTTTTAGCTCCTTTATCGATTTGTTTCGTTTAAAACAACAACAACAACAACAACAACAACAAGCAAAAACGAAAGTGGGGAGGGGAAGGGGGGGTTACAGCTTGTCTGAAGGGCAAGTTTCATGGCAAATATCATCCTTTTATTTATTTGAGGTCAAATGTGGTTGTTGTTGTTGTTGTGTTGCTGTTGTTCCTTTTTCTCTGTTTGTTTTTTCACACACCACCTTTTAACTCTTGGGACTTAGGGGAACGTTTCATAACACACACAGTTCACATCTTTTTGCTATCTGAAGACAACTTTTACAACGCAACTCCCCCCCCCTCCCCCCTCCCCCCACGTCTTTGTGGCCCAGAGGTAACGCACCTGTAGAGAAAGTGAGAAGTCGTGGGTTCTATCCTGTTTGGTTCTGAACTTTTCTTCCCCATCCACTAGACCTTAAGTGGTTGTTGGTTGACTGAATTGCTAGTCTTTCAGATGAGACAATAAACCGAAGGCTGTCAATACAGAATTTTTAACAGCAACCAAACATACAAAACTTTGTGCAATACTTTACACTTTCCATTCTTCTTCTCCAAGTCCTCCCCCTTCCCCCGTGTGGATGTCAGGGGCTCTTTCGGTATAAACTGCAGCCCCACCTTCTGTTCCAGAAAATGTCCCCTTTTCTATCACTGTCGTTGTTTCTGTCTTTTTCTGTACCTGTTCTTGCTTTATCTTCTGCCTTCCCAGTCCATTCTCCTGCCTTTCTTTTTGAAGCAAATCTTTCAAACATCTCCTTTTTTTTTCCATTACATTATATGCCAACTTGCCTGTATTGTTTTGTTCTGGCGACCGGATAGTGTATTGTAAACACTGGGCCGGGTACAGGATGCCCCTTCTGCAGTGTTATTTGCCCCAATATAGCATTTTGTTATGAACTGTTTTTGTACACTGGACACTTCATTGTACTTTTTTTTTTTTAAACCGCTTTTTGTTGTTGTAAAACTGGGGGGTGGGAGGTGGGGCGGGGGTGATAAAATGGAATGGCTGGCGTCCTCAGTAGCACAGCCTGGTTTGATTGGCCTTAGGGAATGAATAAAGTTAAGGTATTTTGTCATTTAATTTTTTTCTTTCTTCAGACAGGTGGTGTCAGATATGTAAAGGGATTGGCTGTTGTTGAACTTAAAATTGTGACACCCCTGATATATTTATTATATCCTCCTACGTGGTCGGTGGCATGGGGGCTGTAAACAACATGAAATGAAATCAAACACCCCCCCCCCCCCCCTCACCCCTTCAGCCATCCACCGGGTGTTTTCCTCCCTCTACCATCCCCCCAGCAACAACGTTCTTGACATGGGAGGTGTCAGAGTAGAGATAGACAACAGCGCTCGAAGTCATGGACTGGAGGAGTAGGCCTATAGAGGTGGGAAATGAAAAGCCTGCTGATCGCGGGCTGATGAGGTTCACAGAACGTGTAGAGAGTGCAGCAGCCAGAGTTAAAGCCAAGTAAGTAAAGCGCCCGGGTAGAGTGGATAGATAGATACACATTGCTGTGTGCGGAGGAAGCCAGGGGGTGGGTATATACAGGCTGCACACCAGTATTAAAAAAATCACTCTTTTCCTTCTGTTTTTCTATGTGACTCTTACATTCATACCGCACGTACTAATGCATCCACAGAAATAAAAACCACTTTTTGTGAAAGACTAGCCTCTGACTCAAAACTCATGTGATTTTGAACAAATCTGGTAGGTTTGAAATTTTTAAAATTTTTCAGCAAACACTGTACCCCATCAGTCCTTTGTCGTCTGCTAGCTTCCTTACCCCAATATGCATGCGCGGGGTCAACGCTGTAGGAATACAGGCAATCCTCATTTGATGATTATTTCCAACTTTCAAAAAACAAGTGCACAGTCAATTTGTGTATGAAGATCACCAACATTTTTTTCCAGTCGCACTCTATACAAGATACTACATGACCCCCAAATTAATACCGGTGTGTAGCCTACACGAAGCTGGAAGCGGGTGAAAAAAAACAGGAAGGAGGGAGGAATGGAGGAGGGGGAGAGAGAGAGAAGAGGGGAGAGGGGGAGAGAGAGAGAGAAAGAGAGAAAGGGGAGAGGGGGGGTACAGACAGAGAGGGACAGATAAAAAGAACAGTATTACCTCCCCACCCCCCCACCCCCCAAAAAAAGAAGGAAAGAAAAGAAAAAAACCACCACAGGCGCTGATGGGTAGTATAGGCCTACCTGTAGTACTCACAAAAGAGCACGTATACGTAAATCAAAGCAGACAGCAGGGAAAAAAATGTTTTGGGGCTGTATCAACGTCATCAGAAAGAGCTATACTAGACTTTTTCTCCCCCTCGTCTTGTTTCCCTGGGGATCAACAGAGACAGAGAGAGAGAGACAGAGACAGACAAAGAGGGAGAGAGAGACAGAGACAAAGAGAGAGAGAGAGAGAGAGAGAGAGAGAGAGCAGCATTACCTCCCCTCCCCCCTCCCACCAACCGGGCAAAAAATAGAACAGGGGGAAATAAAAACACAGGCGCTGATGGGTACCTGCGTACTCACAGAGAGCACATATACGCAAATCAAAGCAGACAGCAAGGGGGGAAAATATTTTGGAGCTGTATTATCAACGTCATCCGAAAGAGCTATACTGTACTAGTCTCTCTTCTTCTCCCCCCCCCCCCCCCCCCCCCCCCCCCCCCCCCCCCCCCCCCCCCCCCCCCCCCCCCCCCCCCCCCCCCCCCCCCCCCCCCCCCCCCCCCCCCCCCCCCCCCCCCCCCCCCCCCCCCACCTTCCACCCCACGCCTCTTCTTCTTATTTCCCTGGGGATTACAACACCAATAACGCACAACAGCAAAAAAAAAACCCAAAAAGAAAGCAGCATTACAAGCAGCAAGAAAAAAACAGCAAGCACCGCGAAAGTAGAGTTATCATCAGACGTTCAGTGCTTTAGCTGTAAGGCTACAGGTTATCAGTTAAGCTGCTGGAACACCACGACGTAAATAAAATGAGACGGTGATATAAAAGAATAGCACGATGCTTGTCAATGAGGAGGTGCACAATGAAGATGATCAGCAACCAATGAGAGAGACAGAGAGAGAGAGAGTAAGAGAATGAGAGGTGATAAAGGAGGAGAGAGAAGAGTCAGAGGCTGACAATGAGAGATGCAAATTCTTTTATTTGAGGATATGAATAAGATACATGTGCTTTTTAATCCAGTCCGCCGTTAGGGATACATCTTAATAATAAGAGAAGAGAGAGAGAGAGAGAGAGGGAGGGAGAGAGAGAGAGAGAGAGAGAGAGAGAGAGAGAGAGAGAGAGAACCAAAAATCAAAAAGAGGATTTTGGTATGGATTTTTAAAAAAATGTTAGCAGCAACAAAAAAGTAACAGACGAGAAATGTATGTATGAGTCATGTGTGATGCCAAGACGTATTGTGTGTGTGTGTGTGTGTGTGTGTGTGTGTGTGTGTGTGTGTGTGTGTGGTGTGCGTTTGTGTGGTGTGCGCGAGTGTGCGTGTATTCGTCTGTGCACGTGTGTGTGTTTGTGTGTATGACCCCCCTCTATACTTTCTTTGTTATCTTTAGAATTGTCAGGAAACACCATTTCCTTTCAACCACCACAGCCTGGGCTGATAAACTTGAGAAAACCCTCTTGTCTTCCCTCTCATCTCTGTGTCTGTGTACTGCTGCCAGCTCTTTCATGCTAGATTCTGGAATCCGTCCGTCTGTTTATTTTCACGCTACCAATACAACAACCCCAGTACCCCTTTGAAACAGACTGCTTAGCTTGTATCTGGGCTGGTATAGACTGTTCGGAGTTTACATTTCTCGTAAATCTGATTGTATATGTATGGGATGCCTGGTTAAATAAAAAACCAGGCTTTGTGGAACTGCCGTTGTATTGTGAGAAAATGTATTTGAAAGGACGACAAAGAGAGAGTATACGCAGATTGGGGGGTGGGGGGTGAGAGAGAGAGAGTGTGTGTGTAAGTGTGTATATGTGCGTGCGTGCGTGTGTGTGTGCATGCGTGTATATATGTGCGTGTGTGCGTGCGTCTGTGTGCGCATGCGCCTATGAACGTGCAAGCGCACAGTTATGGTTATTGTTAACAACAACGAGCCACGACTCTTGCTTAATTTCCCCTCAGAATTCCCTTTGTCACCTCTTCTCTCCTTCGGCTCTTCTCTGGCCCCTGATTAAACAGACGGACACGCGGCAATCGTATTGATCTGCCATAAACGATCAGTCAGTCAGTCCACTCACCACACACACACACACACACGCACGCACGCACGCACGCACGCACGCACAGACACTGGCGAGCCCTCAGTGGTTAAATATATATGGGGAACGGGATAGCCTAGTGGTCAGAACATTGCGCTCGCAATCTGACGACCCGGGTTCGATTCCCGTTCAAGGGGATATTTTCCCCTGGAGTTAACATCAGTGCCGACTCCACTCTCCCCAAAAGTCCTTCGGATGAGACTGTAAACCGAGGCCCTGTGTGCGAACGTGCGCAGAACATCTTGCGCACACGTTAAATCCTGTTCCGCTTTTCGTAAGTGTAAGCCATCGTGTGCCGGTGCGAACAGATGACAGAATTTACAAAACCGCATACACACGGGGACTGGATGTAAAAAAGCACATGAGTGCTTATTCCATTATCCTCGATATAAAAGAATTAAAATTTTTTTTAAAAATCAGACTGGGGATGTTCTCATACAGCCCCTGTATGATACACCTAAAGACCCCCAGCAGAGCGCGCTGCACGTGTAAGCTGTGTAGGTCTCTAGCAGTCATTTCCGGGCTCACAATGGCTGAGAAATGTCAGGTTCCAAAGGTCTGCGGAGTCACAGGATGTGCAGAGATATAGGTAAGCTTTATATAACAGTTGCATGCGATAGCACATTTGTGTCACACGTGAACACAATAATGCAAACATGCAATGGTTTGGGGTCACAGGATGCGCAAGGATATAATAAGCTTTATAGACACGTTGGGTACGGAATAGCTCAGTGGTCAGAGTACTCGCTTTCCCTCAGCTAAGGTTAAGCGGCATCGAGCGTGGTTACTACTTGGATGGGTGACCGTTTGCGCGCCTTGGCTTCAGTACAGTCCCCCAGTTCACCCAGCTGTAAATGGGTACCTGTCCTCTTTAGGTTCAGGGAAGGTAAAGCAGCGAGGGAGAGGAGATGGGCGCCGCCCTCAATATGCTGGCCCATTGAGAAGTTGACTTCTCTGATGCCTCACTCACCTACGACCACATAGGTTATGGGACACTTTTACCTTTACTTTATACACGTTGCAAGCGACAGTACGCGGTGTCACACGTGAACACAATAATGCAAACATGCAATGCTCCGGTGTCACAGAATGTGCAAGGATATGGGTAAACTTTCTGTAAACGTTGCATGCGATAGTATGACGAATTACGCGTAAACACAATAATGCAAACATGCAATGCTTCGCTGTCACAAGATGTGCTAAGGTGTAAGGAAACTGGTATAATATAAACACAGCACGTGATAGTACACTGTGTCACGCATGAACATGACAACGCGAACACGCAATTCTCCCGTGTGACAGGAAGTGCAAGGGTATAGGCAACCTTGTTTATAAACGCTGCGTCGTCTCCCAAATGAACAGAATAATGCAAACATATAATGCTTCAGTATCACAGGAAGTGTAAGGATAGTATATTCGAGCTTGTATATAAACGATTATAAACGCTATATGCGATTGTAAACAGTGTTTCACGTCAACACGGTAATGCTATTTGCAGTCTGTTATCTGATGCTCCCGTGTCACAGGATGTACAAGGGTGTATGAAAGCTTGAATATAAACATTGTTGTTGTTGTTGTAGTTGCTGTTGTGCGTTTTCCAGCTTAACACTTTGGGGGTCGCCCAGAATGTGCACTCTGACTCACTCATCCCACCAGGAAATCATTGTGAGATTGAAATTGCACACTGAATGAGAAGTTTGCGTGTATGACTGTTTTTATGTACCTCGTCATATAGGCAGCCATACTCTGACTTTAGATGATTATCTCTCCTTTAAAGGAGAGTGCTGGTTGTTATGTTAAGAACTTGTCATGGATGAAGGCAATCTCGACACAACATTTTACAACATAACAACATTTTAGTGTGGGCCTTGGCAATTAGCTGACATCAATAACTGATACAGCTTTTGGCCTGGGCCAAGTATATAAACGTTGTATACGATAGAGAATAGTGTTTCACATTATCACGATAATGCAACTACAGTCTGTTACGTGAGGCCCCTGAGTCACAGGCAGGCAGGCTTGTACAGGCCCTACACGCTGCAGGCGACAGTAGACTTGTCTCACACATGAACGCGATAATGCCAACATGCAGTCTTTCATGTCATGCAAATACATGTCTGTGCGAGTAAACGCATGCATAGTTATGTCTCTGCATTTAGACTACTGCGCGAACATTAGCTTAAAGTCTTCTGTTTGTGTTTCTACTTAAAGCTGATCAAATAACCCAGGTAAGAACATGCCACACGCATCGATACATTCCCGGTACAAGTGATAAACATACTTTTTTATATATATACACAAACACAACCCCATTCGCACCCAAAGCTTAAGCCCTCTGTTCTGCGCTATCTCCCTGGTAGAAACGACAAACCGCCCTACAAGGGTGATGATACTTAAACAGGGCAGTTGACAGCTGAAAGGGTGAATATGTATGTACAGTGGGAATGTGAGTGAATGCCTGCCTGCCTGCCTGCCTGCCTGCGTTCGTGCGTGCCTCTGTGTGTGTGTGTGTGTGTGTGTGTTTGTGTGTGTGCACGCGCGCGCGCATGCACAAACATATCTACGCTAGAATGAATAGCTAAGTGTGTGATAAATATCCCAGATCCCGTTTTAAAAAAAAATGTAAGGATGGTTGAATAAAAAGAAAAAAGAAGAAAAAAGAACCTAGCAATTCTTCACACACACACACAAAAAGAAATTCCAAAGTTTATTTGCACCAAAGCAATGTGTTTAAACCATTGCATTCAAATTTGGTAGTCATTTGTTTCTTTTTTTATCTCTCCAAAATTGACTACTTCTCTCTCCTCTCTCTCTCTCTTTCACTACATCCCAAGAACACCCCCCCCCCCCCCTCATCTCCACTCCCCTTCTTCAACACAAGATGCCACATCATCCCAACTTGACGTCCAGCAGAAACAGGTGACGTGATACACACATCCGACATGACTGTCTACCAATCAGATTAACCGCTGAAGGCCGAGACAGAACACAATCGAGCACAGAAAGGCATTCACTAATGAGAGATCAACAGCAAGCTGTCGAAAATAGATACAGATAGAACTACATTAGGATGTCAGTCAATAAAGGAAAGGGCACGGTGATCTGAACAGCAGCAAACAGCTCAGATAGGTAGGCATCTCAGCACTAGTCTATATAAAATCGGCCTTGATGAAAATAGCTCAGACATACATTTTCGCTTACATGACAGACAATAGTTGCTGTCAAAGCGTTCGATGACGACGACGACGACGAAGAGAAGAAGAAGAAGAAGAAGAAGAAGAAGAAGAAGAAGAGAAAAAGAAAGGAGGAGGAGGAGAAGAGAAGAGAAAGAAGAAGAAGAAAAAGGAGAGAGAAGAGAGAAGAAGAAGAAAGAAGAAAAGGAGGAGGAGGAGGAGGAGGAGGAGGAGGAAGAAGAGAAGAGACAGAGGAAGAGGAGAGAAGGAGGAGGAGAAGAAAGAAGAAGAAGAAGAAGAAGAAGAAAGAAGAAGAAGAGAAGAAGAAGGAAGAAGAAGAAGAAGAAGAAGAAAAAGGAGATGGAGAAGAAGAAGAAGGAGGAGGAGAAAAAAGAGAAGGAGAAGGATAAGACATACACCAATACCATCAACTGGTTTGAATTGACAGAGCTGAAAAATAAAACCCAGCAGGATGAGACAACGAAAAATATCAGATTGAAAAGGTTTAATGATATTTCTTATTGGCGGTTTTTTGTTGTTCGTTTATTTGTTTCTAATTTGTTTTGTTTGTGTTTGCAGTCATCGTGTCTGCAAACGCTGTCTTCAGCAAGCTTGATAAAATGTATAAATAATTCTCCTTCCTTACCATAAGGTGCAGTGACTTTTGGGGGTTTCAGCTTGAGCACTCTCCTCTCTCTCTCTCTCTCTCTCTCTCTCTCTCTCTCTCTCTCTCTCTCTCTCTCTCTCTCTCTCCAATAAACATTATGATGTCCTCTTCGTCATCATCATATCTCTCTGTTGTTCTCTCTTCCCGACCCTTCCTTGAAAATAAAGATCATTATCATCATCATCCTCGCTATCATCATTATTTTCTCTCTCCGCACGTTTGTGTGTGTGTGTGTGTGTGTGTGTGTTGTGTGTGTGTGTGTGTGTGTGTGTGTGTGTGTGTGTGTGTGTGTGTGTGTGTGTGTGGGGAGAGAGAGAGAGAGGAGAGAGAGACAGACAGACAGACAGACAGACAGACAGACACACACACACAACCCACACACACACACACATACACACAACACACACACACACACACCACACACACACACACACACCACACAACACACACACACACACACACACACACACACAGGGGGAGAGAGATGGTTGTTATTCCTGAACCTAAAGTCTCAGGCAGGCACTGACGCGCCCCCTCTCAGAGAAAAAATATCAGACCACAGATGTTCTCTTCCTCCCCTAATGATGCAGTAGGCTCTAATAGTAGTGAGCCACAGCGGAGGGAGGGAGGGAGAGAGCATCAGCGCTAGCCTACTAGCCTAGCCTAGGCATACACAACACTGCTGCACGTGAACCAAGTAGCCCTGTCTGTCTGTCTGTACTGCAGGCCCCTAGAGTACACACACTTCCCTGCTCACAAAGGGCTGAGAAATGTCAGCTTAGGGTTTCTTGCGTTACAGGCCAGCTTATTGGTATTGTAGTATATTGCGTTGTATTGTAACGTATTGTACTATATGATATTATTGTGTTGTATACTACTTGTAGTCAGGGCATGTGCCTCTGTGTGAAATTCGGGCTGCTCTCCCCCGACGATACCGCGTCACCACAAGAGCAGCGCCACCCATTTTTATATATATATAAAAATTCCTGTCTGCCTGTTTATTTGTTTCACTGAGAGAGTGGCTTTTTGTTATTACAGAACTTTGCCAGGGAAAACTCTCTTGTTACGTGCGGGTTCTTTTACTTGCGCTGAATACATGTTGCACAAGGTAGCTCGGTTTATCGTCTCCTCCTCCGAAAAACCTACACCCAATCCACCACATCAAGAGAGATGGGGGCACAAGCGGGAATCGAACCCACACTTTTCACTTTCTAGGTGGGTGGATTACCTCTGGACCACCAATGCAGGGATACAGGAAAACTTGTACAGGTGTAACGGCAGGTATGCTGTGCTCTTGACTCTACCGATCTGTGACATACATACACGTAGGTCTGTCTAGTCTGTCTGTGTGTGTACCAACGCACCCACTGGTGTGCATGCAAGCGCACACATACGTGTGCACAGCGCGCTTGTGCATGCGCGCGCGCGCACTCTCTCTCTCTCTCTCTCTCTCTCTCTCTCTCTCTCGCACACACACACACACACACACACACACACACACACCA
This sequence comes from Rapana venosa, assembly GCA_028751875.1. NCBI lineage: Eukaryota > Metazoa > Mollusca > Gastropoda > Neogastropoda > Muricidae > Rapana > Rapana venosa. The sequence continues at coordinate 48,105,606 of CM054139.1, read as the reverse complement.
CACACACACACACACACACACACACACACATTCCTTCCCCAAAATCATGAATTGGGTTGACGTGGTGTTGTTTGGCTGGTTGATAGGAACGTTGGGGGGGGGGGGGGGGGGGGGGGGCAGGGGAGGGGGCGGGGGAAGAGGGAGGAGGGGAGTGAACCTCTTCACTCTTTCCCCCATCCCTTCATCATCCTATCAGGCAATGCCACGTGGTCATAATTTTCACCTGAAACAGGTGGTATCTCACAACACACACAACACACCACACACACACACACACACATACACGCACTCCTCCCCTCACCCCCTCCTCCTGTTCCCCCCCCCCCCCCACCACCACCACCAATCCCGCAAACATCCCCCATCAGCGAACCCAATACAACAACGCCACGTCATATTAATTTTCACCCGAAACAGGTGATACACACATAATATACACCCTCACTGTCCAGACTGTTTAGCCCAGCTCTCCAATAAACCACGGCTGTAAGGGAGAGATAGAGGAGGGGTGAACACACTGGAGCGGAAAGATGGGGCAGACAGACAGAGCAGAGGGGATTCACTCCATGAAGGGAGGATGGACGGACCGCTGTGGTGTGTCGCCCTTAAGTTATGTTCTTGTCGCTGACTGGCAACAGACGTTCAACTGCGCGAACCCGGTCCATAAATAACCAGAAATTATTTTTAAAATGCTACGCCCGTTTTCTTTATATCAACACAGGTGTAAACATGCCCTCCACCCAAACCCACCACCCCCAAACAAACAAACAACAACAACCAACAACCCTTCACGCAACAAAGACAAAACCACCCAAACAAAACAACAACAAACAAACCCCAAAACAGAAAAACCAACAACAAACAAACAAACCCCCAAAACAAAACAAAAAAACCCAAAACAAAAACAAAAAGATATTAATAAAATACAAATTCTGTCGACACTACGAAACATAACATGAGTACTCCCGAACTTTTACCCCTGGAAAATCCCTTAGGTTTGACCCGATTCGCACGCTCAGAGATATGATACGAATTGTCAGATTCGGAGTCGTTTATCGAGCGATTTTGAGGTCAAAAGAGAGACATACATTTTAAACTGACCACACATACACCGAATACGGTACGCAGCATTCTACAACAGCGATATCCAGATCGGAGGAATCAGTTCTTATTTCTTTTTGCCATCCTTATCCCGTTTGTGACAAAAACCACATAACGACACAACAAGACGTCACGCTAGCCTGCAAGGCAATCACCGGGGGGAACATTTTGGTGGGGAGGGACCAAGAAGATGCCTAGCACCGATAATAAGGTTGTCGATCATAGCTGGTTTGGGAAGGGATCATTTTACAGCACAGATAGAAATAGCCAGGGGAAGATATTGGAAGCGTAATAACAGCGTCGATACTGGCTCCGTATTGGATTGATAAAAAATAGTTCTTTTCTCAGTTCTGCTGAGAAGCTTTTCTATTTGTAGATGTAGATGTAGATATAGATTTCGCAGACTCATTAGAAACTTTCTAGGGAAACACAACTGTTCTACTTATAGTTTCCTAATAGGTTGTTTACGTGCAAAAGAGATTGGGAGTCTCTCTGTCTGTATCTATCAGGTTTTTGTAAGCCTGTGCGTGCTTATATGTATATATGCCTATCTCTGTCACTCTTACAATACCACTATGTCAACCTAATTGTTTCATTCGTTCATTCCAACATTATTATTCTAGTAAATCATCCAAGCAGGCATCCCTTACTAAGACAGCACAGAGAGAGAGAGAGAGAGAGAGAGAGAGAGAGAGAGAGAGAGAGAGAGAGAGAGAGGAGAGCGAGAGAGAAAGACACAATTGACACAATTGACACAATTTTATTGCTATTTAGCAATCAAGCCATATAGCGCTGCGGCGCGGTAACAACGATATCGAACGCGACGCGATTACAATGACATGGAAACCATGGCAGTGGTGGTATGTACATCAAGATTCGATACATTATTGTCTGTGTCTCAAGTGTCTCAATTTTCAAACCAGCCTTTCCTTTTCCAGTCTACAGCCAGCGAAGTCAGCCCATGTAAGACCGGATCAGGTCCCGAAGATGATGTAACTCCTGCTCAGCACTCGCCACCACTGTCTCTGTGTGTTGTGTGTTAGTACACTGTTTCCCTTTACGAAGTCTGGCAAGCCTGACACGTTCTTCTGGCAACATGTTTTTCTCTTCTTGCTTGATGTACCAGAACACACACTTAGATTCCTCGCCAGGATCTCCATTCCAAGAGTATTCCAGGATGATGTCATCTGATTCACACATCACAATGTTTTGATCAACCGAACTATGTACCACCACCTTTCGAAACCGTGTGTTTCTCTTGCTGTCCCTTAATCGACGCTGTACACGTTTGTCAGTTAGAGTAGACACATACTGTTTCACAATACCAGCATCAGTATCAGAGTCATCCACTGTGCAGCCAACTGTCAGCTCTTCCTGCACATCAGGCACCTCAGAAGACACACAGATCTTGCTGTCTGTTGCTGGATCACACAGTAGATCAAGTGAATCTGGTGTGGCTGAGGCATTCAATTCACTGCTGACACATAGTTCTGTGTACACACTGGTTTGTTTTGCTTCTGTTTCCACATCGAGCAGGGAGTCAATGTTACACAAGACCGGCTCTTCCAAGACACTGTTATTGTCACATTGGCGACTTGCCTGTCTTTCTTGGTGTTGTCTACTTCTTTGAACATCGCGACGTCTTTGACAAGGGGGTTTCTTGCGATAGTACTGAACACGGGAGTTACGGTTCAGCACCGGGTCCGCCATTTCTGTTGACACTGGCTTGTCAGCTGGCTTCATTCGCAAGACGAACACAACACTGCCGCTCTCCCCCGCGACTTTCCAACTCGATACGACGTTGTCGATCAGCAGGGCGTTTAAAGTTGTTATTACAGTAGCTGGAAGGCCAGTAACTGACATTTTGAAGCTAAAATGCAAAAATTTGCAGCAGCTTACTAACAGAACACCCGTTCAGTTCTCGTCCCGTCACGTCGTCCGCGAGAGAGAAAGAGAGAGAGAGAGAGAGAGAGAGAGAGAGAGAGAGAGAGAAAGAGAGAGAGAGAGATTGGGATTGTTTATTCATGTAGGGGCCATTGCCCCTAATGAAGGGGTACAATAGCGTCGTGCTCGATATCGTTTGAGACACACACACATACACACACAGGGGCAGACAGATAGAGAGACATACATAATATGTAAGAGGGTGAAAGGGTTTGTGTCCACATAATGAAGCTCCCTGTCTGCTATCCTCTTATCGGCTATATACAGACATACGCAGCTCTCTAACGTCCATGGCCACACAGCCTGCAGACAGTCCACTGACAAATAAAATCGAAAAATGCACTGTCTAAAGTACACATGCAGACAAAAGCCAGTTTGCACACACCTATGCAAAAACAAAACAACAACAACAACAACAGCAGCAGCAGCAGCAGCAGCAGCAACAACAACAACCACCACCACCAAAAAACCTCCTCCTTTGTAACTCGTACCCTTCCATACACATGATCTACAGAGTTAACAGACATACAGATGATGACAAGGGAAGAATGAATGATGGGAGAAATGTGTGGAGGGATAGGGGGCAGAGACGGAGACACACACACACACAGACAAAGACAGACAGACACACACACTCACACTGAGCAGAACGAACATGGCACACAGACATGAAAAAAATGAAAAAAAAGAGAAAGAAGTGAAACGACAAACAGAGACACAGACACTGCCAGACACTGTGAACTCATTTCCAGAGATAAAAAGGATACACACATGAACCACTCCAGGGCATTAGAAACACAAAATGTAGGAAACAGAGGATGAGGGGGAAAAAACCCAATAAAATGCTGCCACAGCCTGATAAATGTAACTGCCAATCTATTTTGCAGAGGGCGGGGTTTGGGCGTACTCCTTAAAGCATCAACCATCAATAATTGAAGGAAAAAAATACACGCACGCAAACACGCACTTTTGCACGCACGCGCACACACGCACGCACACAAGCACGCGCGCACGCACACAGATTTGAGCGTTCGGAACAGAAGAAATGGGTCGAAACGTTGGACCTTCTTTTAAAAGATCCAGGAGCCCTGGCCTGTGTTGCCTGGTTCAAGCGCACCAAAACGCCAGACCCGAAACGAGGAGAAACAGAAGGCAAAAAAACCTATGATGGAAATGATGAAGAGAAGAAAAAGGAGGAGGAGGAGGAGGAGGGAGAGGAAGAAGAGGACGAGGGGGAGGAAGAGGCAGAGGAGGAGAATAATAAAAGGAGAAAGAAGCGAAAGAGGAGGAAAAAGAAGAGGGGGGGGGGGGGGGGGGAGGGGGGAGGAGAGGAGGAGGAGGAAGAAGAGAGAAGAGGAGAGGAAAGAAGAAAGAAGAAAGAAGAAGCAGAAGAAGAAGAAAGAAAGAGAGGAAGAAGAAGAAGAACAAGAAGAAAGAAAGAAGAAAGAAAGAAGCAGAAGAAGCAAGAAGAGAAGAAGAAGAAGAAGAAGAAGAAGAAGAAGAAGAAAGAAGAGAAGAGAAGAGAAGAGAAGAAGAAGAGAAGAAGAAGAAGAGAAGAAAGAAGAAGAAGAAGAAGAAGAGAAGAAGAAGAATGAAGAAGAAGAAGAGAAAGAAGAAAGAAGAAGAAGAAGAAGAGAGAAAGAAGAGAAAGAGAAGAAAGGAAGAAAGAAGAAAAGAAAGAAAGAAAGAATTTTATAAAAAGAAAGGTAGAAGAGCTGAAGAAGAAGAAAAAAAAGACTGAAGGAATGTCAGAGCTAACTGCTCATGCCGCCAAAGGTTCGGCCACGTGTTAATGCAGATGAACAGTCCCACAGGTGTTTCCTTCAGATCTGCTGGCTTTGCGGTCTGTTTGTGGCATAACTGCTCACCCCCTTCATTCCTTTTATTTTCACAACAGCAGCTCAGAGAAAGTGCCTGCTACTTCTTTTACAGCTGTTCAGTGGACCCCCTTTTTTCTGCAGTTTTCTTGGTGTGTGTGTGTGTGTGTGTGTGTGTGATGTGCGCGCGCACACGCACGTGTTTGTCAAGTGCACCCCTGTGTGCGTGCACGCAATGCGTGGGTGCGAATGTATACCCAAGGGGAAATGAACCAATCAATTCATCATCTGTGGGACCATCATTCTTCCGCCCTTCTCACTACAACACACACACACACAACCAACCAAACAACCCACCCACCCACCCGCCACCCACCCAACCCAACCCAAACATCCACCATTCTACATCAACCCTGCAAACCAAGCTGCACGGCACACGAGAGGTGCTGGAGAGGACACATGCCATTATTTTTCTCCAGACACATCTGACGGTGTAAAACCAAACGAGAGGAGGAGGAGGAGGAGAAGAAGAAGAAGAAGAAGAAGAAGACGAAGAAGAAAAAGAAGAAGTGAAAGGAGGAGAAGTAGAAGAAGAATGAGGAGGAGAAGAGAGAAGAAGAAGAAGAAGAAGACGAAGAAGAAAAAGAAGAAGTGGGGAGAAGGAGGAGAAGTAGAAGAAGAAGAAGAAGGTGGAGGAGGAGAGGAGGAGAAGGAGAAGAAGAAGAAGGTGGAGGAGGAGGAGAAGAAGGAGAAGGAGAAGAAGAGAAGAAGAAGAAGAAGAAGAAAGAAAGAAAGAAAGAAAGAAAGAAGAACCACCCATCCCAAACCCCATAATTGTTATCCAGACACTGACTGACTGACTGACTGACTGACTGACTGACTGACCGACTGACTGACTGACTGACCGACTGACTGACTGACCTGACGTTCTTGAGGTAGGGGATGACGTTGAGCCAGAAGTTCTCGGTCAGCTTGGACTTGCCCACCAGCATCAGCCCCCTCAGGTTACAGCCGTGCAGCTGCAGGAACTGGTAGATGGCGTTCTCGCTCAGCGCGTGCGTGTAGCTGATGTCCAAAGCCTGCAGCCGCTGGAACTTGCCTTTCTCCATCAGTTTCTCCAGCACCTGCCCAAGCAAAATAATGTGGGTGTTTACAAGGAGAACTTGCCGTTCTCCGTCAATTTCTCCAGCACCTGCCCAAGCAAATGCAGGTGTTTAAAAGGAGAACTTGCCTTTCTCCGCCAATTTCTCCAGCACCTGCCCAAGCAAAATAATGTGGGTGTTTACAAGGAGAACTTGCCTTTCTCCATTAGTTTCTCCAGCACCTGCACAAGCAAAACAATGCCGGTGTTTAAAAGGAGAACTTGCCTTTCTCCATTAGTTTCTCCAGCACCTGCCCAAGCAAAATAATGTGGGTGTTTACAAGGAGAACTTGCCTTTCTCCGTCAGTTTATCCAACACCTGCCCAAGCTAATGTGGGTGTTTACAGGAGAAATGTCTATCTGGCAAGAAAATGTACTTCAAATTTTATCAGACGCCTAAAATCTTTGGCTCTAGTCTCACAGTTTCATCAGTTCCCTTCTGACAATCCGACTCCAAAGAATGACTCTTAAAAGACACACCAGGAGCAAAACTGCGTTTCAATCGAAATTTCAAGAATTTTTTTTAAAAAACACACATCAAAAACACTACTGAAGGCCAGAAATTATGTAGGATCTTCTAGATTCGTGAAATAACAACCAAGTTTGGGTCAGATGCTCTAAGCAGTGCCCAAAATACAAACCTATACATGTCTCTCTCGCGCTCCCCCCCCCCTCCCCTCCCTCTGTCACACACACACACAAAACACACACATACACACAATTGACCCCCCCCCCCCCAAAAAAAAAGAAAAAAAAAAAAAGAAGAAAAAAGTTGAATAGAACAGCATCCATGAAAATGGGATGGCTCTAAAATGTTGTATTCACAGCTAAGTTCCTTGCAACACTAAAAAAAAGTCAATTTGAATTAACTGCACTTAGCGCCTGAAATACAAACACAAAATTCCGTGTAACTCAAACACAAAAGTATTCACACATATAAAAGCCCTATGGATATCAGACCAATACATGTGTGCTATTATTACTTCTTTAAAGTAACTACATAAAAATGACCAACACCTGCAACCAATGATAGTTACCATTTTGCAGCTAATACAATACTTTTTCACAATGCATATATCATGCAAGAAGTACCCAAGGCTTTAACAAAATATGTAAATGAAGAACATAGTTATTCAAAATGGCTGGTAACAGCAGCCCACTGAATCCATCTAATATTTATTCATATATTCTACAGCTCCCTGTATCATATATGTGTTATTTAACAGATTAACTTGTAAATTGCGAATGTAAATGTCTAACAGGCAATCATAGAAATCTGCATAAAAAAGACATTCAGTTTATCACTCTGTCACATAAGATACGAATATGAAACAGCTGTGACGATTTCAGGGAATATTTTGTGAGTGAAGAAAATAAATGGCTAGCATTAAGGGGTAATGGTCTCTTTCATCAAAAGCTGATGCAATATTTTGTCACAAAATACACCAATATGCTGGTGATGACTGTCCAACACAAAACTGTACTTTAAGTGATAAATCTTTCATCAATGGAATATACCTAGTGCATCTGTAGTTACTTGTAACAGTTTTCTCCATTTGGTTCGTAGTGGAGTGGGGGAACAATATTTCTTGAGAACAAGTAACGTTTTAGTCAGAGACATATGGCTGTTATAAACTTTCTTTATCATTTCTTTCATCCAGGACATGGAAACAGAGAGACACACAACAGACACATACATGCAGACAAAAACATAAGACACACATTGTCTGTCCGTCCGTCTGTCTTTAAATCAGTCACATACCTACAAACTGACCTACACCTCATTCTGCTATTCTCAACATTTTCCTGCACACATCAACACAAGACGATGTTCTTCGTATCTTATTTTATCCAAACAAACGTAAACAACCGACAAACCATCCGAGAAGCGACCAACCAACCACCAACCAAAAAACACCAAATGTAGCCGAGGGTCACCAACCTTATCCGAGAAGAACTCGCAATAACCCAAGCCGAGAAAGGTGAAGCCAGGCATCCTGAGCAAGACGTTCTCCAGGGTCTCCTCAGACAGCTCTGTGGACGTCAGGTCCAGCTCATGGACATTGGAGGCCTCCCATGGCACTGACTGCATGTGCTGGTCCTCCACTCCTACACAGACAGCAGGGTTCAAGGTTAAAATCAATGCACCTAGGGTCAAGTGTCCTGAAGACGCTGTTTCGTGCGCATAATTATATATATATAATCTAAATATACTTATATATATATATATATATATATATATATATATTATATAGATTTATTATATATATATATATATCGCTTCTGCTAAGCTTGGTGATTGCACTAAACAGAAAATAGGGTGAGGTAACAGGCTACGTGATCACATTTTTTTCTTATACATTCCATACTCTGATCATACCTTACAGATCAACGAAAGTAATAGAGAAGGATGAGGGGAAAAAACACCCAACAACCGAGCAGATATATGCCAAGAGAGAGAGAAATGCAACCACGCACATATAAAGTCACATGCATGCATGCACACGCTCGCGTGCGTGCACACACGCACGCAAACTCTCTCTCTCCCCACACACACACACACGTGCACGCACACACACACACGTGCACGCACGCACGCGTGCGCACCGCACACACACACACACACTACATGTTTGAACAATGGGAGAGAAAGAGACAAGGGAAGAGAGTGCAGGAGAGAAAGAAAAAAAGGGGGAATAAGTGAGTGAGAGAGAGAGAGGAAGGGGGGGGGGGGGGGGGCGGGGGAGAGGAATGATGGAATGAAGGAGGGAGAGAAACAGACAGTTAGACAGACAGAGAAAGAGGCACAGAAAAAGACACACAGACAGAAAGACAGCAAGGCGAAACACACAGTACACAAAAGGACATGGGCAGGGGGGACAAAGGGAGACATAAAAATCCAATAATGTCCCCATCCTTTTGCCTGAAGCAAAACTCCCAGTCTTCCTAATATAAAAGCCATCCATCTGAGCTAAAAGGAAACAGAACTCCTGCACAGGAAATTAGTTCTCTAATCTGACCCCACACTCCATGCACCAACCCACAATACATTATCCAATATGGCTGAGATAAACGGAAACTAGGCACATAAAATGGCCTGCCTGTAACTAGGTGCTATTTTTCACCTCCTTCAGTCTACTTTGTTCTCTTCAAGACAGTTACATCTGCAGGTTTCCTAATTGGTTAAAGTATAAAAAAAAGAAGTTTGACCTAACTGAAAATGCCAAAGCCCCGAAAACAAAAGTTTATTCCCAGATTGATTTTAGATATTGCCCAGCTTTCTCAGATTCCCTTTGTTTAATTTTGCATAAAGCTTGGATGGAGACTCAACGCATAATCAAACCACTTGTGGTTTGTGTGTTCCACTTAGGAGCATGAAAGGAGAAGAAGAGAGAGAGAGAGAGAGAGAGAAGAGAGAGAGAGAAGAGAGAGAGGAGAGAGAGAGAGAGAGAGAGAGAGAGAGAGAATCAAATTATCAAATCAAATTCTTTTATTTTGAGGATGAGAGAGAGAGAGTGGAAAGAGAAGACAGACAGAGATAGAGAGACAGAAACAGAAACAAAGTGAGAATCAATAAAACAATTAAAGAGAGTGAAACAGAAGACTCCTACACAACTACAGGCAGAGAGACAGAGACAGACAGACAGAAACAGAAACAAAGTGAGAATCAATGACAAAATTACAGGGCGTGAAATTGAGACTCCTACACAGCCACAGGCAGAAACATCATTAAAACAAAATCTCCTCTAGGATCTTTTTTGCACTCAGCAAAACACCTCCCCACCCACCCACCCACCCACTCTAACAGTCAACTCATCAGCACAGGCGTGTTAACAGAACCCCAGTAGCGGAAATTTGGGGGCCCTGATCTGATCAACTGATATTCCATGTAACAGCTCCATTGATTCATCCAACCCACAGATGAGACCAGAGGAAATTATGGGGACACGACTCTGTTTGCTCCAGGGTTCCTTTTTTATGCCCCCTGCCCTTAACGGCTAATGATTTACTCTAGGGACGCTGCTGTCTTAGAAACATAAAGGAAAGACAGAGAGAAAGGGAGGGAGGGAGGTGAGGGAAAGGGGTAGGGGGGGAGGGGAGGAGAGAAGGGGATGGGGAAGAGAGAGAGAGAGAGAGAGAGAGAGAGAGAGAGAGAGAGAGAGAGAGAGAGAGAGAGAGAGAGAGAGAGAGAGAGAGAGAGAGCGCTAATTAAAACTCAACCAGGTGACAAGCCTCACCCACAACAGCCTACATTCATCAGCAAAGACGACACTATCCCTGCAGTGGAATACTTCGTGCATTGATCCCTTACAAAGATACATCAGATAGTTAGCCTACTGTCCACAATAGTTTATTGAACCCACCTGTGACCAACAAAGAAAGAAAATGGGGCACAGTGATTAGGGAAAAGAGATAACTGCACCGTTTTCGCTATGGGGATGTCATTTTTGGTGCATCTAAATCCAATCTAACCTAACCCAGTCCAATGTAACCATACTGTTTACAGCCAAGAGGCCATATGGCTTAAACAAAATTTTATTAGTTCAGATTACCTTAGCCCCAATACATAACATGAGTACAATAAGCAATGCTTATGTGAGTACTCGAACACACACACACACACACACACGCACGCACGCACGCACACACGCACGCACGCACGCACACACACAAACATATATATATATATATAAATCTCTCTCTCTCTCTCTCTCTCTCTCTATATATATATATATATATATATATATATATATATATATATATGAATGGGCTGCAGCTGAACAGAACTGCGTCAATAGATGAAAAACAAGATAACTGTAAGTAAGTGAGGCCATATCAAAGTCTCATCATGGTACAGCATTCATTCATGTCAGTGTTTGGTGGGTTACAGAGACACGAACATACCCAGCATGTATACTGACTGCACCTGGAGAGGACTGGGCTCTGCTAAGCTCAACTTGCCCTAGGTAGGCGGTCTGAAAAACTCGGTGCAATGTCCCAAAAGGGAGAAGAGAAGAAGAAAAAAGAGAAGATGAAACTACTACCATTTGTGACTTCGGACGATTGATTATATTCATTTCTCTGTAATCCTTTCCAAAAGCAACCAGAATACCCTAAGTACTGTGGATGAGACTATAAACCGAGGCCCCGTGTGCGAACGCATGCAGAACATCTTGCGCACACGTTAAATCCTGTTCCGCTTTTCGAAAGAATAGGCCATTGTGTGCCGGTGGGAACAGATGACCAAATTTCCCAAACCGCATACACACAGGGACTGGATGTTAAAAAAAAACCCTGAGTGCTTATTCCATTATCCTCAATATATAAAAAAAATCATGTCATCTGAGCGCTTTGATTTGTTGCTTTACAAGATTCAGCGCTATATAAATTCCATACATTATTATTATTATTATTATTATTATTATTATTACTGCATGAATTATAGCCTATACATTTTCAGTCAAGAGACACTTGGCCCACTTAGTTCATGTTCTTCTGTCCACTGATAGGAAGAACACACAGAAGAGAAAAAGGTGACAGGGACAGGAGAGGGAATGCCTTCGGGACAAACGTGTTAGAACTGGGATCAGATAGAGAAGGCGAGGGTATACTATCTCTTGCTTTTTGCAGCAGGTTTGAACGATACTAGGCATAGCTTTGTTTTGCTGGCGAGTTGAAAAAACAAACAAAAAACCTTTGTAAGTCGACTGAAGTTTTAAAAAAAAAACTTTGGCAATTTCCGAA